>OX451396.1:4092630-4727016 GCA_949629135.1 Eremobia ochroleuca | reverse complement strand
CAGTAATACTATACTGGCATCTCAAGAATGATGGCCACCATAAAAATATAAATAACTCAGTTTGAAAGAAAATTGCAAAACGCGTCAGCTTAATCTAACGATATTCATAAATAATGCTATAACGAAGGTACATTCCCTTCAACTCAATAGGTACACGCAGTCAGTGTTCGTTAAGCACTTTTGATGACGACCCACACCTCGTTACCGACACCTAGCTCCTCGTCTATGATAATCACGGAGAAAATGATGCAAATCCTCAGAGAAACCTACCTTACACTGATTATATTGTGGATTTCCTACGTAAATCATGGTTTAGTATTGACTGCCTACACATTTATGCACGAAATATGTTCTTGAATCGTCTGATATTGGAAATGAGTTCCTATCTGAATTGTAGATTACTATATCTATTGCACCTTGATTGATTTGATAGGGTGTAAACAACAATAATTGTTAATAATAATTGTTGTGTTGTTGTTGTTGTGTAGTGTTGTTTGTTGTTGTTGTTGATAATAATAATTGTTTTTTTTTATTTCTGATTATGTTAATATTATGTAAAAGATAATTCTATAGTCTAGTACTTGTGGCACAATTTTTTTTAAGTTTTATCAGTATAAACAATTGTTGGTTGGCCATTAAAGTTAAATAAATAAATAACAAGAACATATCTTTTTTTAAATTTTTCATGATCATGATTCATAAATATTGTGATGCATTAGAGTGCTTTACGATCGAAAAAAATGTTTTGCCTCCTTTCTGCAACTGTTTCTTTCCTGCTAGTACACAAACCCTACTTAACTTATATACCAATGTATAGATAATTTAACGGAGATTGATTATGTGTGTTTTCAAAAAAGCAGATGTAACTGTTGATTTTCTCTGAATAAATGAATAATTGGAAGTATTGGTTTTCCGGCACCTTATGTTTTGCGGTCAGTAATTGCCGAGAACCTTTAACGAAATTCGGTCGGACTATAAAATTAACTGCTACCGACGTAGAAAAAACACGCGTTTTAATGAGTCACAGTGAGAAGCCCCGCGGTGCATCGCGTGTCGAGTTACCTATGTACTTTGCTACTCAGATTATTGAGTATCGTATACCATCGGATCGAACCTGATTTTGACTGCGTCTTCCGGATTTATCAAGGTGGTTAATTGACTGGTTGCAAAGAGGTGCAATTAAGGTGGAACATTCATGTAAAAGGTAATCATGAAGAAATTAATTACTCCTTTTGTGACTTCATGTGAGGTGCTGCCAATAAACTAACCAACACAGTCATCTGTACGCTGCTTTTATTTATTTAGCTTGAGGAACTGCGGGGTGATTACGTATCACACCATCAGTTCAAAAACATTTATTGCGTTATTTACGTTGTTGAACAGAAAAATGTTTCGAACATATGAAGCAATGGATTAGCAATGTCCTTCAAAATGATTGTCCTTGAAAGTGTGTTGCGCAATTAGGGTGCTGTTTGCATGTGTTTTTTTTTTTAATCTCAATAAATACTTAGTGGTATCAAAGGGAATCTTCTCGGTCTTAAGGTTTGTTTCAAAATCCTAAACACAGAAGGTCACACGACGACGAATACACTACAAACTAAAACCGATATAAAAATGAGGCCACGAAAGTTGACCCAACATTTACAAAGTAACATTTTAAAAATAAACTCATAAAATGTGGGAGTGTCGAAGAGCAACAAGAAGCCCTTTAGTGTCGTATTACCAAGAAAGGGGGAGCTGTTGTCGCCTGATCAGATTGGAGACAACTCTTCCGGATTTATAGGGCTGGTACACATTCGAAGAGACTTAGCTGACTTTATTGACCGTAAACATGGATACATATTTTCTTTTTTAAAATTTTGTCAGTAGTAGAAATAGTCAGTTCTTCAGTAGGTACCTATAAGTGAACGAGTTGTGATTCAAATTATTTTGATCTTATCAACAAACATCGTCGTAATATAGCTCGATCAACACAGATTTAACTTTGAGAAAAACCTGCCTCCGTACCAGTGAATTTCACTTAGTCTTCTCATAGCAAAAGCTACGAGAAAGCAGTAATCAAATCAACTCTTAATTCGCATTAGCCTACCGACACGTTAACAACAAGGCCTTTGGCCTCTGACGTAAGAGCCAGAGCTAAAGAGCTATAAAGCCTTTGAGCCTGTTATATTGGTAGACATACGAGCAATATCTATAACGTATGTCATTAATCACGGTGCGACGGGAGCCAACAGGTACAAGTCGCCTATGGCAAGGTCAGATAGGGTTGTGCCTACAGTTCAGGGAAGATTAATAAGTTATGCTGGAGTTACGTGGTCAACTTCGGAGTGGCATTAATAGATGACCTAACTAAATTAAGGGACAAGATGATTTCCTAAATGTGGATAGTCTTTAGATTTTTAAGATCAATAAAAATCTGTGGTTATCGTGTGGTTTAGATAATAAACAATAATATTTTACTATAGTATTAAAAGTTAAAACAACACCCTAAATGCGTTACACGTTCTAAATCCCAATCTGAATAATTTTGAAGGATATTGCTAAATGATAAATGATTTATTTTCTGTAAATAGGTTTGTACAAACACTTTTACATGTCAATCACATTTTTTTTTAAACTAGGTGAGGTTGGCGTTTCCTATCTG
The DNA here is from genome assembly GCA_949629135.1 of Eremobia ochroleuca. Taxonomy (NCBI): domain Eukaryota; kingdom Metazoa; phylum Arthropoda; class Insecta; order Lepidoptera; family Noctuidae; genus Eremobia; species Eremobia ochroleuca. The sequence continues at coordinate 4,724,372 of OX451396.1, read as the reverse complement.
AATACTCTGAGAAGAAAGGCCGAAACAAACTCAGAGGTCACAGTCTCTTTTAAGTCAGAACATCATTTTGGTCAGATCATGTGAAGACCATGTAGATTGATGTCTGAAATGATCTTTTGAGTAAAGAACCACACAGATTGAACGGACCCGTCCAATCAGTGCACGCATTTGTCGAAAATCGTGCAGCTCCACTCAGCTAAAATGCTAATCTATTGTTTCATAATTATGTTCGAAAAATTCGTCTGCTCAACAACGTAAATGACGCAATGAATGTTGTTGAACTGTCAAAATGAAAGCCATTCCTACTGTTACGTGTTACGCAATTACCCCGCTGGTGTCGATTAAAATGATGAGAAACTTTTAAATAATATATTTTCAACCGCCTTCAAAAAAGGAGGCGGTTATGTTTATGTAAACACTTAACGCCCACATAAACTCTGTAATTTATTCATACATTTATCTATTAGATAACTGAAGAGATAATAAAATGACGATGTAGATGTGAAAGTAACGTAAAGTACTATGCAAAACTATAAAATCATTTAGATTTGATCACAAGAGACCCTTTCTACATGAATTTGCAATAATTATGTAAAATACTAGATAATTATGTTAAATAATGTAACTGTGGAGAGCGTAATGTTCTTGGGATAGAGGTTTAATGCAAAATAAGCACTAAGTATCTATTAACAAATGTTGTTAAATATACTTTTTAGCATAGATACTTGGTTATAAGTTATAATAATAAATTCGTCCCATACATTTTATTTCAGTAAGGCCGATTTTTCATAGCTTTTTATACTGGATGTTTTTTTAACAGGCTCCAAATTTTTACAGGGTGTTCTAGTCATGAATATGAAAAACTTTCACTATGGGACCAACTCCGAAATTACGAAAACAAAATCAGCTGTTTAATACAAAATTTCAATACCTACTTGACCAAAATGTACGAAACAGCTAATTTTTTTTTCATGATCTCAGAGTTCGTCCCATAGTGAAAGTTTTTCATATTCATGAGTAGAACGACCTGTAAAAATTTGGAGACAGTAAAAAAAAACATGCAGTATTAACACCTATTATTTAATTTGATTTTGTATCCAATCAAATTAAAAAAGATAAATTTTTCAATAAGCATAATAAAAATATTCCCACTGCTGGGACACAGGCATCCTCTCAGTGAGGAGTGGGCCGTAATCCACCACGCGGACGAGCAGGGGTGACGAAATAATTTACACAAAGTAAAGGGCCTGCTTGGGTTCGAACCCACGACAACGACTCGTAAGTGGTGGCCACCACTGCTCTAAGAATAAGTATTACAAAATGTTCGATGATAAAACTGCAATTTTATCATAAAAATAAAGTTTCACGCGCACGAGCGACATCCCTAATAGCATCTCATAAAAACTTATCGCACAATATTGAGCGGTGTAAATATTTACGATAACCGAATGTCCGGTATTATCACAGGCAGTGGTCATAGTAGCCGCAGCGGTCTATGAATGTGCACTACAATGTACGGTCGGGACCATCGGAACCACTTTCCTTGCTACGTAAACTTTTCAGTATGCTTTGATGCCTTACCTTCGAGCCGAGAAGATTAAAGTAAATGTTTGCAAGTGTTGGATATACTTAGATAAACGCTTCGTGTGTATAATTTTCTCGTTTGATTGAAAGTGGGGTTTCTTAAAAATCTTAAATTAATTCACTGACAAACAACGCACAACAGCCGGTCGATTCTGTAAAAATCTCACCGTGAAATCATAAGTGAAGTGAGCTAATCCCTAGCGAATGACAGCTCACTCCATGTACACTTCACCCAAGCTTTCACGGTGAGATGGTTACAGAATCGCACGGCAGGTATCATATTATATAACGAAGGAAGAACGGTATGCTTAAATAACGAAGGGAGCACTAATGGCGGACTTTTAAAAAAAGATCCCCTAAAAGGGTTATGGTATACCTACCCTATATGGGAATGATAATTTGTATGGCACTTAATAATTTTGCACGGCTTGCAAAATATAAAAATCTAAAAGCATATGTGTGTGCGCGTTAAAAACACTTGAGCCAGCTACGTAAATAAATAATTTGTAGGTGAAATACTTTGTTGATCGTAGACACAAATTTTAGAAAAATATATAAGCTACCTATATTTAACTCCGTTTCGTAGGAATTTAAAACAAAAAAGTTAAAAATTCTGCGAAAATAGACACAAAAAGTAATACGAGTATTACGGGAATGTCTATTTTTAGAGAGAAATAACAAGTTGCTTTTAATTAACAAAAGAACAACATTTTTTTCTATTTAATTAAAAAACAAAATTTACCAAAGACACAAATTGGCTAACTCGAGACACCTGAAAAAATTCAACTTCTATTTCAGTAAGAGATCTCGAGACGTTTCAGACATTATCAATTTTATGACAAGGAGGCCGTTTTAGATTATTTGTTTACGGGAGTGTTTTTTCTAAGAAAAGCCCTTTTTGTGAAAAATTACAAAAATAAAAGTTTACCTTGCTACCTATCTATAAGTACTAGGTAGGTAATAGTAAAGTACTAATAATAAATGTAAAGAGTTTGTTTGTTTGAACGTGCTAACCTCTACGAACTGACCGTCGTTATAATTTTTCATGTATTTTTTTTATTTTTTTTATGTAGTAGCAGGCTTAATTAGCTATGTAGGTACACTATGATCGTCAAGGGCCGTATTAAGGGTGCGTTTCCACAGAAGCGGAGCTGGGCGGAGCGGAGCGGAGACGTGTAGGAATCGTCCAATCACAGACGAGACGAGTGACGCGATGAGGATTTCAACCATTGTGATTAGTCGATTCCTGCACGTCTCTGCTCCGCTTCGCCCAGCTCCGCTTCTGTGGAAACGCACCCTAATGCCACCATTTTTCCAGCGTGTGTATGTGTGCATGTTTGTGTGTGTGTGTGTGTGTGTGTGTGTGTGTGAATGAGAGAGAGACAGAGGGGGGGGGGGGAGAGGGGGGGCTAAAGAAGGCCGATAGTACCATCTCTTTTTTTACAATAGAATAACGATGTAATTCATGCTTCATAAGACAGTCCCAAGCCTTTAATAATTAGGTAAATCCGCTTTATTCCTTAATTTAAAAACTAAACAAAATTAAAGCGTAAAGATTAAATAAAAAATAAAATTGAGGAAAATAATTAGGGACTCCTCTTTGGATAAAGGCCTCCTCCTTTCTTGTCACTTTTATCTCGCTACTTTTTCAATCTCGTCGACCCATCCTTCTCGGGGCCGTCCTTGTTTTCGTTTTCCTTTTAGGCCAAGTTTTACAGGCAAGTAAATATGTACTGGCAAGTAATAAATAAATATGTGTACTCTGTGGCTTATGTACAGTAAGGTAATGTCGGAGAAACGTCGTCGGTTAAGCTAGACGGAGACTGATCGACGTCAAACTGGTAAAGTTAACTCTATTACAGCGAACGGTAGAGGAAAGCTTCGCAAAATCACCGGATCTCATAAATCTTATACTTGTTAATGGAGATTTAATATTTAATGAAACTGTTTACATGCGTAAGGTTGTAATATTACTTATTATGTTTTTTAATTCAAAATTTCAAGAGTGGTTTCTCGAATTAAATTCAACAAAACATAACTTACAAGTAAACAGATTGCTGATTGCGGTTAGAGAGATCACTAATAACCACCTACCAATAATAACCACCACCTACCTCCCCCCTTCCCCCCCCCCCCCCCCTTCCTACCTACTAATAATAAAACTGAAGTTGTTTGCCTGTTTGAACGCGCTAATCTATGGAATTACGGTCGATTAGTAGGACTTGAAAAAAAAAAATCTATTTGCATTTGATAGCCCTATTCTTTAGAAATATTGAGGCTAGGCTATTTAAAATTGCCCACGACCATTATGAGCCAAGCGAAAAGAAAAAAGAACTCTAATAGAAAACGAAGTAAAAGCGCGGGAGGTGGTACGGGGGAACAATAAAGTTCACGCGGACGAAATCGCGAGCAGAAGCTAGTCAGCGATAAAGTAGTAATACACTTAATAAAAGTAAGCCTATATTGATATGCTTTTTACTGAGTAAACGAAGGAACGCAGCTATCCAATAATAGAAAGCCTATTTTACTTACATAATATTTGATATTCATAAAGATAGAAGAAGATGAAATCAAACACCATGACAAATCTAAGCAGGAACAACCTCACTAACAAGATTTTTAATTATCTTCATCGTAACTATGATTACAATTCACTTTTACTTCACGAGTAAACTTGAATAAAGTGAACGACAGGTAAACTCAACATTAATAATAAACATGACTAATGAATATACAAGTCAATATAAGAATGATATAAACAATATAGAGAAACTGACACAGACGACTAACAAAAAAACAATTTAAAGTTAACCAACAAATGGCAAAAACTGTTAAAAGGTCTTAACACCATAAGGACTTAATAACACATATTTTTAATGGAAAAGAAACCACGTGTTATTAAATTAAGGCTTCAAATTCCCAAGCAAGTTTATTCGAAATGTGAAGCAGCTGACGTATAGACAATATCTTCAATTAGACAATATCTTCAAATAGTAGAATAGACGTCTATATCGTAAATGACCATAGTAAATGTGATGGTATTCAGAGGAATGCCATTGAACTAATTAATAATGAACGAAATATGTTCGGACACGTCAAAAACAATGATAAAGTCAGTGACTCACTGAATGAACTAAACCTTCAGCTACAGGAAAATAAAACCATTTTTAATGTTAACTCTAGAGTGTAACAAAACAATGATACGGGAAATAAAACTCTTCATATTAAACGTGAAATGGTGCACTGTGAAATACAAGAAGACATAAAAGGTAAAATGAAAACGTATTCTGGTTTACCTGATGTAATTACTTCATTAGCCGATTATCACAAAAACGCGAGCACTTGTTTTATTTTAAACTCTTACTTTGACGACTGGTCTAGATTTACAAAACTACTGTGGCATACTAACAAAGCTGTGTTGTGGCTTTATAAATGACTAATTTGAAACTGACTTAAGTACATAATATAGCGGAAAACAAAAATTGATTGTCACAAAAACTGACTCATATTAAATATGTTACCTTATACGGAGGCGGCGCTAATTTGAAAGTGGTCGATGTCAACAATATCATGATACCAATGGTACCAATGGACGTTAAACACTTTATTGAAGTGTTTTGTGTTGTTTAATTAATTAAATTATGTAAAAAATGAGGTAACTGTCAAGTTTCACGATACACTTCCTTTCATTGATAACTTTATTAAAAAAACATTCATGGCTAATTGTTCACTGGAACTAAAGGGCTTAAAAAAGTGAATGGAAGGTGTTATGTAGGACGGGTAGCTGATTCATAATACAAATTTGCATAAGTAAATGCAGACCTCTGAATATGCTCAGCCAGGATTAAAAAGAAATATCAATGAAATCTGCTTAAGTCTCTGCTGTTCCATAAATCAAAAGGAATTACGGAGAAACAGACTTGAGTTGAAGATATACTTTACGGCCACTCAGGGCATTGCCGGAGGAAGATTTAAGAGCAATGAGTAATGGTAAAGACAGTGAAAGGATCAAAGAAAAAATACTAGTTAACTTAATGCTAGTGGACGAGTATAGAACGCCGACTGAAAAGCCGAATGCAATACTCACGACCTCCTTTATAATTAACCAACACGTTTTGTTGTAATCACGAAGTATTTAGTAACAATAACAATGTTTTCAGTTTCCATTGTGTTGCCATTGCAGTTCTTAGGTTAATTATTTTCTCAGCCCAAAATTGTTAATTGTATTATGAGACACATACGGTATACGACAGAGCAAGTTAATCTGAGAAATGACTGACACAATGAAGTTAGTTTCAAAACTACCAGTTGCTACAAAAACAACAATGAATCGTATATAGATTATCATCAGAAGTGTAATAATACATTTATTCATAATTAATTGAATAAGATTACTGATTAGAATAAATGAATTGGTTTTTACTCTATACACAAACATATACTCTATAAAAATATTATTTTTAAATAATACGAATGCAAAATATTTTTTGCTCAATCAATTTCATTCATCACTTCACAATTTATTTTAACGCTTACGTAACACGTAAAGTCCTCAATGAATATTTAATATTAAAAGCTGATACCAGCCAATTAACGATCAAAGTAAATCAGGGCAAAACCGTGAGGTCATTCAGACCCTATTAGCAGAGACGGGTTGAGTCCATTCGAAAGTACCGGTAATTAAGGAAGGCCGCGATAAACAATATAGCGATGGATATTACGAAGGCTATGGACTAACCCAAGCCATATAAGGTAGTGCACACAGATGGGTGAGTGGAGGCGACACGCTGGCTGTCGGTAACATAATCCCGCCAAATTGTATAGCTGTAGAGGTATTGTAGCTAAGTCTGACCTGACGTGATCTAATGTAGGTGCTGTATTATTATATGAGTAATGAAATTGATGTCTGTTTATTAATACTTTCGGGGAATTATTTAGTGCTAGTTTCAATGTCAAACATTATTGTGTGGTTTTCATGCCTTCATGGCTCATGTAAAGCTAAACATAGCTATGTGTTTATGTTTAAAAGTAAAAATGGGTGTTTTAAAAGTAAAAATGGGTGTTCCACAAGGCTCGATATTAGGTCCTTTCCTCTTTTTAGTATATATTAATGATCTACCCCATTTATTAAAAAGCCAACCAAAAATGGTGTTATTTGCTGACGATACTTCCTTAATTTTTAAGATAAATAGACGTGCATCAAATCTTGACGACGTAAATAACGCCTTACTGCAGGTGCAAAATTGGTTCACTGCTAATAATTTAGTGTTAAATGGAAAAAAAACTAAATGCATAAGATTTGCTTTACCAAATGTTAAAAGTAGTGATTGTGACATAGTATTGAATAAAGAGAAACTAGAATTCGTCGATAAAACTGTTTTCCTGGGGATCACGCTCGACTCAAAGCTGCAATGGGGTCCTCATATAACATCTCTTGCAGGACGGCTAAGTTCAGCAGCATATGCTGTAAGAAAAATCCGTCAATTTACTAATGTAGATACCGCGAGACTAGTCTATTTCAGTTACTTTCATAGTATCATGTCTTACGGTATTTTACTATGGGGACGGGCTGCAGATATCGAGTCTATTTTTATTCTGCAGAAAAGAGCCATCAGAGCAATATATGGCCTCCGCAGGCGCGATTCTCTAAGGGAACTGTTTAAGGATATTAATATCATGACGGTACCTTGTCAATACATCTATGAAAACATCATGTACGTAAGGAAAAATCTAAATCATTTCACTAAAAGAGGTGACAGACACACCTATAGGACCAGAAATAGGGACCAATTAGTTCAACCAGGCTTCAGACTGGCTAAAGTAGACTCATCCTTCATGGGGTACTGTTTAAAATGCTACAATAAAATACCTCCCCACATACTCCAACTCAACGAAACTAAATTCAAATCTTATATAAAACGCACACTATGCAGCCAAGCATATTATAAGTTGGGGGATTACATCGCTGACAAAAATGCTTGGTTCACCGCTGGTCCTGCTCCACAAGGGCGCATAAACTAATTAATTAGCATTCGAAAATATAGTTGTGAGCTGCTGAAGATTGAAAAAACTATCTTTGTATTGTATAAATTCAATCTCTTAATATTGTATAATTGCATAACACACGTGTGAGCACTATGCAACTAAACTATCAAGCTACCATTTACTGGGTACGTCTTTCATTGACTTGAATGTGCCCTGGCGGCTGAGGGTATGTCATGCTCACTCAAATGTCTCGCTGGTGGTGGCGTGTGTGTTGGATCATTGAGTTCCCTTCAAAATGGTTGAGCTAAATGGTGCTGATCCATACGTCATGTTCGTGAACGGGCGCCGCCAGTAGGGACTGGTCATCTCTTAGCTGCCAAGGCTTATTTTAATTTTAATCTAAGTATTTTCATTTCTGAATTGTTATTTTTTTGTTTTTATCTTTTTTAGTACGGACGCTTTTAACGTGCACGTCTTTCTACATCGTTCTCACATGTATTATTTCAACTTAAATGATGTAACCAAAATTTTGTAACGATTTTTATGATTTAAAAGAGTGTCCGTGGAGTTTCTTGCCCGTTCTTCTCCACAGGTACCTACTACGCTTTGGAATGGGCAACTAGCTTCATCTTTCTGACTGACTGACCCCTTGACAATTCAAAAGTGCCTGTAATTGGTTTACTTGAAATAAATGCTTTGAGTTTGAGTTTGAGTTTGAGTTTGTATTCGATCATTAGTTTTCTTTTTTTTGTGTTTCGTATGGTTTTGATTTGGGTTTATGACGAATATCATATTATCTACGATATTAGAATGTCTTATGTGCAATTGTGCACTCTTTTCAATAACCTTATATTAATCGTTGTTTTGAGTACCGTTATTTGAAACAACACCTTCATAGTTAATCGTAATGTCCTACTTATATTTTTTATGGCGTCACCCGCCATTATTCTCGTAAAGCTTTCTGCTCAAATGTCACGTTTTGCACCATTTCGTTAATCAGGAGACGTGACATTTTCATGTCTTACTTCGCTTCACAATTAGAGTACGAAACGAAGTTTAGTTATTTGACCTTTTATTATTTGGTAATGCCTGTCTGTAATCTCCAAATATAACAGGCCTGTCTACAAGTAAGAGCTTGTCGGTAATACCTAAATAATCAAAACGTATAGGTCTAATTCTATATGATCATGAATGTCTTGATTTGTTAGTCTTCAATTTTTGTAATAGCAAGATTTGAATATTTTTCGAATCTATTCGGAGTTTTTGATCGTCACTTGTTTTTAACAAAGATTCCTCATGAAGATCGTCAGATTCTTCATCAATATATTGAATATCGTTTGCTTCGTATCAGAGTTATGCCTTGCTTTCATTGTTTCATTTGTTTTTACAGCGCCAACAAGACTACCACCTCAAAATTCATTAGCACTTCAAGTCCAATTAAAGGAACCAAAATGTTTCCTAGACTTTGAAATGTTGTTTATTTCCCGGTGTTAAATCTACCGCGTAAGTTTCAGTGATTATGCCATTGCTCGTTATTGATTAGCGGGTAGAACGATAAAGAGTCGTAGACATGGCTTCCAGTGTCAGCTTTACTAAGGAACGTAAATTGGCAAGTTCGTAAATTCTTGATACATTCATTTGCAACTTGATCTGAGTGGAGTGACTACGATTTATGAGACAGGACGTTCTGAGTTTAATTGATAGAGGAAGAGTTGATTGAGATTGTAGAAATGGTTGCAGGCTTGATGGGTAGTGAAGACTTTATAAAGGTTCTGGCTTTAAATTTCTTGTTCTCCCGTCCCACCCCGTCGCATCTCGTTGCCCGCTCGCTCGGTTCCTAAAGCCTCGAATACACTAGGGCACAAATGGAGCGACATGTTGCGGAACATGGCGCTCGGCAACTACGTGAATGTCCCGAGAGAATGTCGCGCCGTGCACTCGCTCTCGGAGCGGGAGCAAGAACCATGTCCCGCGTCACGTAAAATGTTGTGGGTCATGTTGCGGGACACTATGCAACGTTGCAGCGTCACGTATATTTTGTGTTGCGCGTCATGTTGCGGGACAAAATGTTCCCTAGTGTATCCGGGGCTTTAGAGTAGAAGCGTGATTTTGAATAGCCTATATATCCTTCCCAAAGAATTGGGTTATCAAACGCAATAAGATTTTTTTCAAATTCGACTGTTAGTTCCAGTGATTATGCGTTCTAACAACTCAGCTTCAGCTTTATTATTAGGGTAACACATAGTTTCTTTAATTACTTGTGTCAAAGACGCTCAGAATTTAAAATAAAGCTCAAAAACTAGTGGCTTTCCATGTCGAACGTCGCTTTTGTCCGTTTTCACTAACACTAGATGACACCTAAATAAAACCGCGCTGCTAGATTTTCAACTTACGACGATGAGCGGAGCGTTGAAAATGCAACAGCGCGATTTACTAGCCAGTTTCTAATTCCACCGATAAGTATCTAAAGTTCAAAAAACCAACAAAACATTATGGTGTCCCTTAATAGACGCAGCAACATCTTATTACCTTCCCAGCCACACCACGTAATTACCAGCGTATTACTCGCTTGAAAAACCAATAATTTGCCTCAATCAACGGCCAACTTTCGATTTCATCCAATCACGTGCTGCGATCGCATTCTACTCTCACCTGATTGGCCGATTAAATCTCACTGTTATTGGTATTAGGTATCTTTTTAGTAATTATGAAAGAAAATTTTGATTTGACTAAGATAAGGTTAATGTTTGATAGTTTTGTTGAAATGGATAGAGTTACTCATGGAATTACTTTATTAAAAAGGAACAAAATTAATTATAATTTGTCGAAACAAGAAAGACTTTTCGACCTTTTCATTTACATTGAATTAATTACTTAACTGTTCGCTCTATCTCTTTTCAGAAAACGTTAATTTTAAAGCGATCTGAATTAAAACTTTTGCAAACATTACTATATTCATACACAAACAGCGGGGTGATTGCGCAACACACGAATAACAGCAATTGCTTTCATTTTGACAGTTCAACAACATTCAATGCTTTATTTACGTAGTTGAGCAGACACATTTTGCGAACATATGAAGCAATGGATTGGCAATATCCTTCAAAATGATTCAGATTGTGTTACGCAATTAGGGTGCTGAACGTGCAGATTGCCAGAGCAAAGCGCAAACTGCCGTCAAACCCTCCAATTACGCAGGATATGCACTTTACCACATCAACATCCCATCAACATCAACCAATTGCATTAGGCCGTGGGTATCACGTGACGCAAGCGAATCAGCGAGACAACGATTTCACGACGTGAGCAAATTACCCGTAATACCCAGCCAGTTTGTATGATGACCGTACACACGCGTGCCACGGGATGTTTGCTCAGACCACCTCGTTTGGACGAGAAACTAAATTGTGGTGCGTGAGGTAATACTACACTTTCAAGGATGACAATTTTGTGCTCGTGTGTACGCCCTAAATGGTAGGTGACGTGAAGGTTTCTGTTCTATAGCTAGTGATTTTGTTAGTTAAAAGATGTTTTTTTTGTTCTTGTTTGTTTCCATTTAAGGCGAGAGCCTGTTTATGATTGATGGTCTAGTGCACTTGAGTTTTAGACTTTCAGAAATCGAAACACACTGAAAATCTCTATCGACAAAGGCCTCCCATTCCCTCTTCCACATATTTCTGGCGACTGCCGCTGCAGTCAAGTCCATTCGGTAGGAGACAAGATCATCCCTCCACCTTCGTCTTAATACTCGTATGCCGCGATATCGCCTAAATGAGGCCCAATCGGTGGTGAAAACCTCTATGTGTTAAAAATCTCTTATACCATTGAAATTTCCAAATAATAATGTACTACGAAAGACATAACTTCAAACCACATATTACCTCAACGAAAACTACCGACAGCCCGATTAAACTTCCATCAGTTGTACAATTACACTGCAATAACAAACACGGTTAAGTTCGCAAACGCGCGTTTAATCGTAAACTTTCGTTTTCGTTCATTACCGCGATATTGGCCGTTCGAAGCTGGTAATGTTCGCTTGGTGTGACTGCTACTCATTATGGGACAATGCTGCTGTCACCGGCTATTGAACGCGATCAAGTCGTTACGAAAAATCTAAGGACGATTCAACACAGGTAAGGTGTTCGCTTGATGCTTAGAGCTACGCTGCGTGCTCTTAGTGCTCATGCACTCGAGCGACTGGCGTCGACGACACAGGTAACTGCATCCGTCGACACCTGTCGACTCCCGCCGTCGATCATCACCATTGCTCTCAAAAACGGCGAAGAAAAACATCGTGAGGAAACCGGCATGCCTTAGGACCAAAAATTCGAAGACATGTGACATTTAGCAACTCGAACCCGCGTGTTGTATTATGGCCCACTCCTTTTCACCGAGAGGAGGCCTGTGTCGCAGCAGTGGGAACATTATAGGCGGATTATGCTATACATAAACAGATCACCTAGCAGGCCACACTGCACGGTTCGAGCCACGCTACCCAAGCGTGGCACGCGAAGCCATTAGCTGTGTGGCTTGAACCTAAATAAGCCAGAATTGCGTTTTCACGCCAGTTAATGTTGTTGTGTGGTGTGTTGGTGATCGCTTGATAAGGTCGAGGAACCATTAAATGTAATCAATCAATCTGGTCGTGATTGTTGCAGCCATGTTTCTAATGTACCTACAATGTGTTCTGATGTTTGTTTGTAACTTGGTCAACGAGTATATCTGACAGTCGTTTTGAATAGTAAGACATCGAAATTCTGACAGTAGTTTTAGCTACTGATATACGTATTGGACAAAACCTGGATGAGGCTGGCAGAGAAGCGTGGGGATTGGCACTAGAAAATAGAGGCTTATGTCCAGCAGTGAGTGAAATCGGGCTTTGGATGATGATGATGATGATATCGGTATTGGAATCATATACTTTATGACTGTCTTATTACACGTGACTTAAACGTGATCGGTGAAATGTGCGTGAAGTATAGGCATACCTCTGCCCAATCCTTCGGAGAGAACTGGCGTGAAGCTATGAGAGTTATCTTAAGCTTTTTGCTTTAGGTAAAAACACTGAAAACAAGTACAGTGTACGGGGATAGCGAAAAAATAGAAGTCATGGTCATGGCGGCATAATTTTGAAATGTAGATGATGAATAACTTAACAAAGGTTAATAAGACATTAAAGAAACAGCAGTAAAAGAACACTTACGTCTTATTACAACAATAAAAAATATAATCTAAGCTTTATTAAAATAAGGATTAAAGCCACTAATAAGGATTAGGTAGTCGATCATATAACGTAGATAAGGAAGACTGAAAACATTGAGACAGAACCAACAAAAAAAAAAAATAGGGGACATTGACATAGGCGAATACATCACGAACTCTCGACTTCCTTGTTACGCCATACAAAGAATATGAAGCAAGGATTAGGTCTGTAGCAACGACAGACTTTGACAACTGTCGTCATAGTTTCTTTTAGCTATATTATCTGCTCCATATCGAGATCAAGGGATTAAGATATATCGCGTATTATTCTCTCAAGAAGTTATGTATTTCGACCAGTGCCGGTGGGGTTTCGACACTGGTGTCAGTCAAAGTGATTTATGATCTTTTGGCAGCTGATATACTTTCTCGAGCTCTATTATAACTATAGGACGTTACGTTTCAAAAGATGTCGAGTCTTTTCTTCTGTATAAGATAATCGGATGAATGTGATTCTAAAATTATTTCTATATCATCATCTTCCTAGCCCTTTCCCAACTACGCTGGAGCCTGCTTCCAGTCTAACTGGACGCAGCTGAATTTGACATGGAGCGACTGCTTATCTAGAATTATACTGGATGATTTTTTTAGTCTCCAAATTTTTACAGGAGGTTCTACCCATGAATATGAACAATCTTCACTATGGGACCAACTCTGAGATCACGATAAATAAATCAGCTGTTTCATACACTTTGGTCAAATAGGTATTGAAATTTCGTGATCATGGGTAGAAGATCCTGTAAAAAATTGGAGACGGTAAAAAAAAATCACGCAGTATATTCATTATATATTATATCGTAAAAGTAAAGTAGGCAGTTAACGCTGTTATAACGTGGGTACCTCCTTTTTGAGATGCGTGGTTTATAACTAGGCGGTAGTTTGGTTTCAAGTATGTGTAGGTATATTTATTTTTGCTTTGATGTTGCGTTATTGGACTCGTCATAAGGCAATTGATACAGTTATCGAAAACGGTACTGTAATTTGGAAAAATTGTACCGGGAGCACCGACCAGCGAATTATCGCTAACATAATTACAGATATAGCTCCTATCATTAATCTTCTATAGATATCATTGGAAGCTACGGATATTAATAACCTCTTCGGAGATCTCTAATCATTATAAAACGATGCCATAATTATCAATATGTCATTAAAAACTATCCTTTAACTCCGTCCCGCCCTTGCACCTCTATCTATAAATTCCCGTGGACTATAAATGATGCAGCATTAATTAGGCGCCTGGGCAACCAAGGGGCCCTCCATACATTACGTGACACGCATACCATGATTTTTGGAGCCCCGTTCTTGTGACAGGTGGCCATATTTTACTATTTCAAAAAAATTAAACCTCATATTATAACAATATTGATAGAGTTGGTAATATTTTAAAAGTTTTTCGATTTTGATGTATACGTGTGACGCCATAAAGCTGCTGACTGCCTTTTGGCACACGATGTCACACTTTTGTTGACCCCCCGGTCCGCCTTACCATGTGACGTAATTTATTGATGGTCCCCAAGTCCTGATCATGATGGAGTCGCAGTGATACCTCGCGTGTGTGATAAACGGCCGCCATAACTCCAGTTCTTGCTTCGGATTTAGGTACTGTCAGTTTTGCGTTCTGCGTCAGTTCTTGTCTGGTCATAGTGATTTATTTAGTTGTTCTATAAAATTAGTTGTTCTATAAAATTAAGTGCAGGTAGTTGGGTACACGATTATTACAGTGTCTTTTAGATTTTCGCACGTAATGAAATCAAATCTTTTATAAATTCCTTCTATTGCTCACATCTAAAGTATAGCTATACTTGGCTATACTTTGTAATGTTCGCATTTGAGGAGTTTCAGTAGATAAAATTCTATTCCTTACCGGAAAAACCTGTCTCAGTCCCAACTGGCTGAACATTAGGTGGCCTTCGAAACGATAAGAAAAACAAAGATCCGCAAATAAAACAAGATGAAAGCGACTCAGATCCCTTGTCAAACATTTGTAAGTCATCCGTCTGACAGTTTTCAGACAATTTCTCGTACAAACCTTTATTTTATGTGTTTGTTAAAGCAACCCTACGACTTCCCGGCAATGAATCACGCGCCGCGTTTCGTCGGGGGAGTTCGGGGGAGCTCGGCCGCTGGAAGCGACTGCGTTAGCTGCGCAAGCGCAACACTGCGCCGATTACGAAAATAGAACGAGTTGACACACATAAATAATATTCGCGTGATCGTAAATAAATCTAAATCTTCTGTTGAGTGACGTCAAACCACGAGACCAACGTTGCCAGGTAATTAATGTATCGATGTAAAACTGTAAATATTTTTACTCTACATTATGATGTATGTTTTGTTTTTGTGCGCGGATGAGTGATTGATAAATTTTACGATGGTTTTTATCGCTGGCAGTATTATTTATTTCGGTGTTAATTGCAATAACATAATAAACTTTGGAGGACTTGTTGTAGGCCAATTACAGCACCTTACTCAAAAGTTAATGTTCTTTTAAGCCTTTTGATTGGTTGAAACTAGTATTAAGTTATGTTTAAGTCGAGTGAGGAGGTTCTGGGACCAAGTGCTGTTTTCATAATAAAGGAATACGAGGAGTTACCTATTTAAGGAAAGCTCAACGATTTCCGCATTTCAGACCGATCTCGACATACGACCGAAGTGAAACGGAACTCATTCGGTAAAGCCACTTGGAATCAATACTGTGCTCGTAAAAGATCTAGAAATACCTCGCCAGCCAGTCACAGAACTATTCGGAACATTTGCTTGCCAATTGTTACGGATATACGAGTTTTGTGTGGAAGACTGACGAGCTGTCATTGGACCGGGGAAGCAGTTGATCTATTCTGTAATAATCTCACCGTAAAAACTTAGGTGCAGTAAGTTTGAAGTAAGCTGTCAAAGGTGTCAATTAAGTTTTCATTGTGTGATTTTTACAGAATAGACCAGCTGAACTCCAGTAGTGCTATTCTGTAAAGAAAACTCACCGTGAAAACTTTGGTGAAGTGAGTGTTTCACAGAACAGACCGGCTGTTGTTGTTAATAATGTCTTACGCGTTAAATCATGTTTGCCTGCGTGCAAGTACGTTTCAGTGAACTCGCGTAAACTGTTTATAAGAAACTCGTGCAAATAAACCTGCGTAATTATTACTGAATGGTTTCCTTACGTGCCCGACGTAAAATCGATGTCACAGTTGAATGATACTAACCTGAAACAAGGAAAATTGAATTATTAGTTTATTTAGCACATAGTGGTAATTATAAGGACGCAATAAATGTTAACCAAGTTAATGAAATCACAAGAAAGTAATCATTATGGCACGAAATTTGTGTTTGCATTGATATTATATTATCTAGAGGGGCTTGTGGCTCAGTAATAAGAGCCGCACGGGTCGATCGATCAGGTTAAGCTACGCTTGCCGCGGTTGGTCCGTGGATGGGTGACCATCTTCACATACCAAGACCTCTCGTTACGGGCCGAAAGTAGCCCGAAAGTCTGACAACCAGTCTTACCAAGGGGTATTGTATTACCCAGTAACTGGGTTGTGGAGGTCAGATAGGCAGTCGCTCCACGTAAAATACTGGTATACAACTGCATCCAGTTAGACTGGAAGCCGACCCCAACATAGTTGGGAAAATGCTAGGCAGATGATGATGATGATGATGATGATTTGTGTTTGCATTGCTATTAAGATATAATGATAGTAATTCCTCTCCCTCGTCCTTCGGGGATTACTTACAAGGGATTATTTTTAACGCAGATTGAATGCCAATAACCACAGATCAATCAACAACGAATCTATCCTAATCACCAAACTCTCAGGTTGCGTTTTCACAGAAGCGGAGCTAGGTGAAGCGGAGCAGAGACGTGCAGGAATCGACTAATCACAATGGTTGAAATCCTCATCGCGTCACTCGTCTCGTCTGTGATTGGACGATTCCTACACGTCTCCGCTTCGCTCCGCCCAGCTCCGCGTCTGTGGAAACGCACCCTTAATTAACAAACTCAATTTGCTGAGACCACAATGTTGCGTATTTGCAAAACCTGGTACGTCCCACGAAAGGGCAAATCTCAGCTAATAGGTAATTGTTGATTAGAGTTACGACATCGCTTACATGGTAATTTATTGGCAACCGTTCAATATATTCTCTTGAGGGAATTAAGCCTACTGGATTGACCGATGACCTTAGGAAGGCAGTTATTTCTATACATCTAGGTAGATAGGTAGCTATAGTACCTACTCTAGTGGTACGAAACCCTGTTGAATAGTGCGTAATCTCCAAACCTATAATATTCCCACTGCTGGGACACAGGTCTCTTCTCTTCGAGTGGGAGTGGACTGCAATCTACCACGCGGGCCCAGTTCAGTTTGGTAGCCAAATGTCTTCAAATCTTTGGTTCTAGGACATGTCGGTTTCGACACGATGTTTTCCTTCTCTGTTTTGAGAGCAGTGGTGATGAAATAATTTACATTTGATCGATACAAAACGCTGCAGAATCGGTTTTCGGTGCAAATTGGATGCTTATTTCAGACAGTAACGAAAAGTGTTTAAGGAAACTAGGTAACATATTTGTTTTCATTATTATTCGCGCTGTATATCATAGAGTAGTGGTGGCCAATGCTAACGGCCGCGACTGACGGGGTGTAGGTCGTAAGTTCGAACCCAAGTAGGCTCTTTACTTCGTGTAAATTACTTCATCACCACTGATCCGGATGTGTCCTGTAACCAAAAGTCCGAAGACATGTGACATCTACTAACCGGCACTGGGCCTGCGTGGCGGATTTTGACCCAATTCCTTTCACAAAAATGCACAACATAAAAAATACAGGACTTCTCGCTTTCTGCGATCTCTTCTATGCAACCTTCTCCAGGCTTCTCTTATATGCTGAATGTGCTATGCTTATGCCATTAAATCAACAGTTTTAAAATTTACTTTTTCACCTGACGATCACCATAATTTGCAACAAAATCCATTCTTCAAGCCGTCATTTACGCAGTTTCATCAAAACAATAAATGACTAAACAACCATTCCGAACCAAACCGAACTGAACACAAAATTCTAAGAAAAATCACGTCATATTCAACACATCTATCTACACTGTAAGTAGCAAATACCACGAAACTGACAAACTCGGTCACTAAGTTTACCATTAAGTGCACAGCCAATGTTACCCTAGTTAGAAAATAGATGCAAATGTTATGCATCCACATTACATGGGAACCCACTTACCGTTTGCAGCGGTTTAGAGAGTAAACTTCAATGTATTTGGGACCTTTAAACTTTGGTACATGCAATTAATAGGTCTTCTACTCCGCTTAACCTACATAGTTTAGTGAAGGATGTCATGCACGTAGTGTTGTAGCTATTTAAATTAAACAACTATGCTCAACATTCAGTCATTGGTAGGATACTAAGTAATTTTAACAAAAGATTCTCTCTTCTGACGTTATGTATTGTTTCCTGAATATACTTTTTTTGGTATTATATACTGGGTGTCCGGAAAGTCATGGATTACCTTTTGCTCCCACACTGTACACACTCACCCACACTGTACACTTAGCAATACTTAGAGGGTCCTAGCAGTTCACTTCATTCTGCATGTTTGTTTCTGCTGCATGTATTGCTATTAAATTGTACATCAGTAATTGGCTGTAAGACTTGCTTGTATATCTTAAGATAAGATTTCAAAGACCTGTGGATTTCATGAATAATAAATAAATAAATAAAGATACTTAAGGCGAAAAAGACGGGGAACTTCAAATTTTCTTATGTATTTCTGATTCTTATGATTATAATTCTGTTAAGCCATATTTGTTACGGTCGCGAAACATATTTTAATCAACATTCTACCTGACACTGACCTGCAGGGTAATTTCGTAACACACTATCAGTAGCAATGGGTTTAATTTTGACAGTTAAACGACATTAATTGCGTTATTTACGTTTGTTGAGCAGACACATTTCTCGAACATATGGAGCAATGGATTAGCAATATGCTTCAACATGATTCGAATTGAGAGTTATAGTGCGTTACGCAATTAGGTGCTGCAAATTGCAAAAAAAAAACGTTAGTAAATATAAATTTCGCGGGCTATTTAGCGCATCCCCTAGTGTAAGAAATGCAGATATTTCGAGTTCTTTTACTGCTTTGTTAAATGTAAGTAAGTACTTAATGAATAAATTTATATTCATTCATCATAAAATTAATTGTGTCACTATATTTTCCTTATAAATATTTCCTAAACTTTTGTTTACACGAACAGGAAGTCTAAAAAACTATCTAATTGGTGCTGACTGTGCGTACCGTCACATGAGAGCAGAATTAGACTCGGACATTGACACAGCGGAACTACAGTAGATAAGCAGACATGTTTCTTGGGAAAAGTATCACAATGAAATCTTTCATAGCCTTGTCAGATACGCAAATATTTTTACGGTCTGTCGCTTCCCAAAGGCGTGACTGACTAACAGACACACAGACTTTCAGATTTTTATAATATTTAGTATGTAGGCCACCCGCAATGACGTCTAGGCGTGTTTATGTCAGTTACCTTTATCTGACGGGCTGTCATAAAAAATGACATAAATAAAAACTAATTTCTTTGAGTAACAGACACTACAGATTTTATTTTCATTTATGCAAGGTCAACGGTGAGTCAGATCTAACTTTTTAGCACATGGCTGTTGAAATACTTTCGCTTATTTCTAATTTATAATGCCACAAAAAGTTTGGTTGTTAGCCGCTTAATGCTGACCGAATTTATGTTATTTTGATTTTTAATTAAATTAATTTTTTTATTCTGTAAATAGGATATCGGAATTACTTTTACACGTCATATTATTTAAAAAAATTAAGTTAGATGGATTCGACAGTTCCTATCTGACCTGTCTTTAAGAAGCCAATTTCTTTTTCGGAATTTGAAATGTTTGTTATGACTTTTGTTTAATTTATGGCGTTTGTTCGAAATTTGAAAATTACAGAGATGTCTTTCTAAATTTTACGAAGAAATAGAGAAAGTTAGGTTTTCAATTCATAAAGACATGAATACATGATGAGTTTAGCCGTCTTTATGGCTTGGAATCAACCTCGACCTCTGAACCAGCCTTAGTAGGAAAATCCATTGCCCGTAAATTCGCTATCCTAAATCCTTGTTTACGATTACAACGGTGACATTTGATACTTTATCAGATACACTTCGGAAAATACTACCTTCAGATACCACTAACTTACTTGTATATTTATTAAACACCCTTTAAGGGTTTGGACGTCAACTGAATTCTGTTTTTGAGGTTGTTGTGCACTAATTGGCTAGTTATTTCAAGCCTGATATTATTATCAAGAGTTTTTAGACACAGCAACCCGCTCAACATCTTAAGAATTTGCGATGCCGACGTTTTAGTAGTCTATAAAAGATCACGATGACAGTTTTGCTATAAGCCCTAAATTATCTCTTATTAAACCCACGGCCACAGGGGTTTATTCTCAACATTGGCCCACACGACTTCCTATTTCAACACAACAATAACTAAATTCAAAAACATTGAATTTCCTACTTTCGCAGGATGTTTCGTCCCACGGGGGCAATCATGTAGTCATTCATATCATCAAGAGGTTCGCCATCATTTCTCGCTATAAGTGTTGCTCTTAATGAATTAATGTGTTCGTATTAATGTCAAATGACCCGCTCGTTGGAATGCGGAATGGCTCCGCGCAATTGATATTATCCACTTAGCAGCTACTGTTGATCTGCTTGGCGGTCGGTGTAAGTGTGAAGGAGAAACGTCCACACGGTGAAATTTAAACGTTACAAAGAGCACAAACATTTTGTGTAGCTGTAGTACATTTTATAGGTCGTTGGCACCATTTTTTATACACCAACCCGCACTGGGCCCGCGTGGTGGATTATGGCTCCATTTACTACTAAGAAAAATATTGAGAAAGACTATAATTTTGGTTCAAGACCTTTAAAACGCTTTTGGCTTGGAAGTTTGTAATGTATTTTTTTTCTTCGACATAATTATGTGGTTTCCTATTCTCAAAACCCGTTAGAATCTTGTCACTTACACCACTCATCTGCGCAAGCCGCAAGTGTGAGCATCGTACATACACACATTATGTCGCAATGTAATGTAGGGCCGCTGGATGGCATAACTGACGGTTGATGTATGAAAGTCGAGTGTTCTGTACCGATTCGTGCGAAACTAATCGACATTATAGCTGTTTAACATTGCGTGTGCGTTAAAATCACATGCACTTCGGTTTATTCGATGCATATAGGTTTAGTACATTATTTTAGTTGTTGTTTATACTTGATTTATGGAACAATTACGGTTAAATTGATGGTTATCTCGTTTCAATAAAAGCTCTGCTTAAACATACAATAAAATAGAAGTAACTGGATAAATTTGAACCAGTCATAATTAAGTTTACGCAGGAAACATTAATAGTGTAAGCAAGAAGTACTAAAGAATTTCCTGCGTATGTATACTTTGTTTATTTAACCGCACTTCGGTTAAGACTTATTGTTCATGCACTTATCTGTCGTAAAAAAAACGATGCATCGCAAGTTAAACGACAGCAATTATCTTGCACGATGAAAAATTCGACACCAATAAGACATTACGCGACCGATGAATCTGGGGCGACAATAAATCGACGCGACACTCCATCCGTTGCGCAAATGTCGCACGACGGGAGAAAGTGACGAGCGCTCTCCTGTAAAGGACCGTGACACCTGCGACCCTATTCCGAACGGCGTCGAGAATAGAGCCCTTTGAAACTTGACTCCATTGTCGAAGTCAAGTAGCCATTTTTCAAATCGTGAAAAACGATCATCATTTGTTTATCTTTAGACAGATTTGTTCCTCCAATGAATTTAAATGTGGCAGTAACATTAAAAAAAATACTGTCACCGTAAGTACAGTCTTTACGCCATTCGAAGTGAGATTCTGTCTTAAGCCGTGGACATAAACACAATAAAAACTTATTTATTAAAACCAATTCCTGTATAGAAGGCAACGCAAGATCGCGGTGGAATGAACTAGTTTGCTCGTAATTTAGAGCTTAGAAAGCAAAACTTGCTGTGCCCTTCGTACTGTGGCCAGTAAATAACTTGGGGCGGTCATTATCCGTCTTTACTCCAGATAGTGATGTGACACTCATTCTCATTGTTGGTTTAACTGAGATATTGTACCGGTTTGCAAGGATGAAAGTTTTGGAGTATTTAGATTCGATGTGTAGTTTATGCGATTGACTGATTTATGATTAGGGTGCTTACGGAAAGTTTATTACAAAGGAAAGTGCGGAAGATTTATTGGCTATATTCTTTTCTTTCGTGTGTGAGTGAGTGATGACATGAAAGCTCTGAGCTGGAATTTTCTTAAGCGAGAATATTGCCTGTTTTCATCAACGCTAGACGACACCTAAATAAATACTAATACTACTAATAATAAAGATGAAGAGTTCGTGTGAACGCGCTAATCTCTGGAAATGCCAGTCGGATTTGAAAAATTCTTTTTGTATTTGATCGCCCAATTCCTGATTAAGATTAACCTGTTAACCGAGCGGGACGTATAAATACGTCAAACTTAAACAGTAGCGTGTACGGAATTCCCCGGTTAACTCCCCGGTTAACAGGTTAAAGACTTAAGACCCTAAGGCGCCGAGCAAAAATAAAAAAAAGTCTGGAAACGAAGATGCTAGTGGATTTTCGACTAGTGTTCGTGAAAACGGGTCAGAGAATTACGTAATGAAAATTGTTTTCATATTCAGGTATTACATACACTAGAATATGCCAAACTGACGTCACGCTCAAGTATTTGAGCTCAAATTATTTAGTGAATCATATTCACAGACAAATAAAACACTCCAAATCTCGTACTCGTGCTCGTAACTCGTGTTTTATCAAAGGAATTGCTTCGGTAGCGCATTAAAACAGGTGTGGCTTTGCTAACAATACATTACTGCGATGTTGTATGTACAGTCGACCTCACAGTGGTAACCCCCCTTTATGACGTAGCTGTAAAGGTGATTTTCGTAAAGCTAGTTTTACTCACTGATGTGCGGTTGATAGTACCTACTTCTGATTTATGTGCGTGTGTGTGTTCATCGTTATTTTATGCGTAGGGATCTGAATGACGTTGATAGTCCATTTGGGCTTTACTTTAGGAAATAAGACTGAATGATGTTTAGATATAGGTAATTTAGGCTGTTTTTTTAATGTGCATAAATTACTTGGCCCACCCACAGAGAAGTGATAGTTTATTTTGGACATCAGCGTTCCCTTATCTGCGTATGCGTAACCTGATAAGAGCTATTTCTATTGTATTTTCTGCAAGTAGGTAATAATAAATCGATTGAGGAAAATAATGATAATGGCTGACCGCCGAAAAATAGGTCATACTTATAGCCATCGTTACTGCAAAAAAAAATATTGTATGAGTAATAGACAAGCGACGTCTCGTCAAAACTAGCCATTAAAATATGGCTAAAATGCGTGAATGCTCAGCTTTTACCATCCATAACAAACAATCAATTGTTGAAAACCTAACTCATTAATCAAAGACTTCTCCAGTACAAATCGTACAGAATATAATCCGAAACCGTGTCGGCATAATCGGACGATTTTTCGGTATTATACATTACGTTTCATCGTAAAAATAGTTAGTAATAATAAGTTGTTCGCGGCCGTCGCCCGCGCCGCGCCGCCGCCGTACGTAAGGCTGCGTTCACACCAAAGCGTATAGCCGACTGACTGCGAACGTCCAGTAAAAGATGTATGAAAAAACAATTTCAGTCACCGACTGACTGTTTTTTGTTTTTCATACTTTTCACAATCGGCGGCAGATTGGTGGTCGTACGTGAAATTCACAGAACCGGTTTTAGCACCCCAGGCTGGATTCTTTTGGCGTCTCTCTTGGAGAGTATGTATTGAGGATCGAAATTTTTTTATACCACGCCTGGGAAAGGTAACGTTTTCTTTAGTCCATTAATACACAACTAGGAAATACTTCGCGACGTATGCAAAAAAGGGCGAATACAGGATACAAAAGCGAGAGAAGTGAGCTCGAAAATGTTTGCAGCCAGTCTCGGAAATGTTAGTTTTATATAGTCCATTCAATCCAGTTCAAGAATGAGCAGAATATGGGATAAACGAGCATGCAAAGCAACCTCACAGTTTATAGTACGACGCCTCTGCTATAGTGAGGTTTTCTGTTTAAACAATTACCCTAATATACGTAGGCAAGTACTGGTGTGAACGCGGCCTTCAGGGTTGCGCAAGCGGTAATATGAACTTTCATTACGGTCAATGTCGCAGTGTGTCGAAGAGTTATGTTTATTTTAGATGGGGCGGGTTGAGCAATGTACTTTGTTGTTGGAGTTCGAGGTTCAAGGATACAGGTGTGTATACTGTCGTGTTATTGACGGGTGACGGTGAAAGGTGAATAGGTGTTGTGTTCTTGGGCTCTGTCTTCCTTTGTGATTTTTCTTTTAGAATTCTAGCGATTTATTGGCTTGAAAAGGAGTGGCTACCGAGATGACGACTAATCGAAAAGTATGGAAGAAAAAGACATGTCGCGCCGACCCCTAATAAATTGGCATAAGGGGCAGGAGCATTATGAATTCTATTTAGATGTATCGATTTATTTTCTGAGAATAACGTTCTCAGACAAAATGTTGGAACCTACGAGTATTGCTACCGATGTAGAAAACCATGAAGAACCACTTGAACTTGTAGCATCTGAGTTTTGGTACTAGCGTGCTTTGGGAAGTTAGACGGATTGATAAATACGACATGATTGTTTTTTCAGGCTCCAAATTTTTACAG
This sequence comes from Eremobia ochroleuca, assembly GCA_949629135.1. Taxonomy (NCBI): domain Eukaryota; kingdom Metazoa; phylum Arthropoda; class Insecta; order Lepidoptera; family Noctuidae; genus Eremobia; species Eremobia ochroleuca. The sequence goes on along the minus strand of OX451396.1, from coordinate 4,699,714 downwards.
GATGTTCTACTCATGAATATGAACAACTTTTACTATGGAACCAACTCTGAGATCATGAAAAAAAATCAGCTGTTTCATACAAAATCACCTGTTTAAAACTTTTGTTTTAAACAGGTGATTTTGTTTTCGGGATTTCAGTCCTTTCATTAATCATCATCATCTGCCTAGCCTTTTCCCAACTATCTTGGGGTCGGTTTCCAGTCTAACCGGATGCAGCTAGATACCAGTATTTTACATGGAGCGAGTGCCTATCTGACCTCCACAGCCCAGTTATTGGGTAATACGATACCCCTTCAAAGACTGGTTGTCAGACTTTCGGGCTACTGGCGACCCGAAACGACTGTCAAAGATCCAAGAATGACAGCCGGCACCAACGGCTTAACGTGCATACCGAGGCACGAAGGGGTCTTGGTAGGTGAAGACGGTCACCCATCCACCTACTAACCGCGGCAAGCATAGCTTAACCTGATCGACCGACCCGTGCGGCTGTTATTACTTAGCCACAAGACCCTTAAATCTAATCCTCTCATTAATAACCCTGAAAGTTTGTGTAATCTTAAATCCTGTCATTAATCACCCCGAATGTTCAATAAAACGGATCACACGCGTTTGTTTTATGTAGGCCTCAATAAGATCGTTCACCTTTGAGTTTTGTTGCCATCAGGCATGAGGCAGGTTCAGTGTTGAAAAACAGATACGTTTTGTCTGGTAAGATGTTGTGAGAGATTTAACGAATTGAGCATTACATATTATTGAAAAAAGATTTTTGCTCTGAATTGGAATCTGGCTCCGATTTCTGGCTTACATTTTGAGTAAAAAAAAAAAAGAAAAAGAAAGAAACTTGTTCATTCTGCAAAAATAAATCATTTTGGTAGTTGACTGGTAGAGAATGCCTTGTGGCATTAAATTAGACTATGTACCACTACTGTACCTACATAAAGTTTATATAAATATGCACTCCCGAAATTAATGGAGTAACCAATATTTTGTCACAATATAATTTCAAAAACCGGCCAAGAGTCGGACTCGCGCACCCAGGGTTCCGTACCAACATATAAGTAGATATTTTGGATGTGTTACTCTACGTAGTCCTATAGCACGGTAATATTATGATAATGTTACCGTGCCTACACCCATCACGTATAAAACAGACTATCGCCCATATATGCAGCTGAACGCGTTCTATCAGTAGCATATTTATTTATTATATTATATTTATTAATTTAGTAACCGAGAGCCTATTAGGCTTCATTCGTATAGGTACCAAAATACATAGTTCTGTGCCCAGAAACAACTACAACTCAAATGAAGTTCCAAAATTACTATAATTTTGATACCTTGGAATATAAATTTTGCATATACAACGTGTAACGTTAAATGCGCAAAACCTGAAAATAGTTTGATCAGAATAACGAGCACAATTAATTGAACTACTTTTTAATACAGGTCACATTTTTCAAAAAATCTTCATTAAAAACGTTGCCGTGTCTATTTATTAATAGGTCAAGCAAGCCAATGTCAGCGCAGCGCAGCGGCCCGGTGACGACTGCTCCCTCGGGAAAGCGTCGTCGCAGACGCAAGAAACGATCAGAATGGCCAGTAAAACTAAAACAGCACATAAAACCTTTACAATTTTTTTAATGACTCATTTTCTCTCTGAAATAGGTCAATTGAATTAAAAATTAGTTGAGGTGCCTGAGGTTTTGCTCATTTAACGTTACACGTTGTATACGCAAAATTCAATTTCAAACACCGCTTTTAAAAAAATTTTTTTTTTTTTTGCTCTGAACACTAATAGAAACGCAACGTTTCCTCAGAACAAATCGGTATTAATTAAAACACACAAAGTTACAGTCTACAAAGACTTCAGTATCGTTGTAGCGGATGAAACGCCTTTATGCGTGAAACTCTTTCAGCACGCTTTTAATTCTAATGAAAGCTGCCACAGTGGCACTCCAACGTTGAGCTTGTAAATTTTCTTTTTATAGTGAGCTTTGTGAGGGTATGTTTGCGTCTAGACGGTTTGTACTCTGGGTTATTAGCTTTGTCGAAAAATTCTACGGTAGAAAAGTGCTTCTTAACTTTTCGTAGTTATTCATCGTCTGGAAATAGTGCCCTTTGGGGTGTCTAAGTACTTGAAGCTTTATGATAAGTACACTTCGGTGGTACGGTACTTTGGTTAGTTAATATCATTAATGACATTCCTCAGTTTAGATCATATCTAAGCACTTCGAAGTGGTACAAAAATCACAGGTCTGTCTGGGTCGCCGCTGCTGTGAAGACCCGTCGAGAAAACAATATCAGTATGATTGTTTTCTTCGGGTCTTCACAGCAGCGGCACTGTCATATTTACAAGGATACTTCAAGCACAATTGACTGACTGTGGCGGCCCAGAGGTAACGACACCGACTTCCGAGTTGTAGGTGGTGGGTTCGAACCTAGGCAGGCTTTTTACTTTGTGTAGATAATTTCATCACCACTGCTCTGAAAACGGTGAAAGAAAACATCGACAGGAAACTGGCATGCCGTAGAACCAAAAATTCGAAGACATGTGACGTCCACCAACCAGCACTGGGCCCGCGCATCCCCCCTTGAATGGAGGAGTCCTAGCAGTTGGAATATTATAGGCTGATGATACTTCTCCTGATAAAGTTCTTCCAAGCCATACGGTACCTAATTTACCTTCCTTCCTCAGCTAGTTAAAATCAGCACAAACAAAAACACGCATGATATACAACAGACGCAAATACACGTGCGATCAAGAACGTCTGGCACAATTATAACATAAAAGTCATTAATAAACGCGTGTTTAATTAGTGAAACTATGTACGTGGGGGGGCGTCCGTCAAGAATTAGTTCCAAGGTTAGTTATTTTTTTTTACTGCCAAGACTTGGCTTGCCTCCAGGCAGTGAGTAGTGACGGGCGTTGATTCATTCGGGTCTAGAACTCGTAATTAATATTAGAACAGTGAATAGTACTAGGTTTTTATGGATGCTTGTTGATGTTGATGGTAGAGTTTGAGTATTATGTTATTGAGTTTTAACTTTGGGCAGGCCTGTTGGTCTAGTGGTCAGTGGCCCTGACTACTATACGCAAGGTCGTGGGTTCGATTCCCACTCACGATCATTTGTTCTTTGTCTGGCTGTAATTTATCTATAATATGTATGTATTTAGAAATATATGTGTATGTTTATCAGTTGTCTAGTACTCATAGCACAAGCTCTGCTTAGTTTGGGACTAGATGGCGTTGTGTGAAAGTTGTGGAATATTATTATTATTATTAACTAGTGGTGTTGAGGATTTATAAATATGATCTTGAGACACTAAAAGACTACCTACCTATTTAAGGCTTTTATCTAGCAGGTATCTTATGACATGGATATCCTTTATACTACGGGTATGTGTATTATTTTATTAAACAGGAACAACAAAAAGCTACAATATGCCATATAACGTGTTAAGCTGCTATCTTAATTAATCTGAGCCACTTTTTAGTGAAACAGATATTCTGTTATGTATTAATTAGTACAGACGCCAGCACATCAAGCTACTACAATCTGTCAGATTTCTTTAATAGATTTTCAACTTTAGCGCTAAAGCATAAGGTTCTAAGTTGATTGGGAAAATCTGACAGTTTCGGGTAGCTTGATGTGCTGTCGTCTGTACATAGATGTACTGCAAAGCATGAGGTCCTGGGTTCTATTCCTAGTTCGGGTAAATTGTTATTAGGTTTTTATCACCACATAATTATATATACGTATATGCAATAAATTATACCCCATACTTCTTATCGCCTTTTCTTAGGATTTACAAAGAAATAATGAATCGGTCGCGAAAAAAATCTGCTGTTCACAGACATGAATATGTTAATTTATTGAAATTTATAGAAGTGCTATCGGAACTGCTATACCGACGGGTCACGCCAATCGTAAAAAGTAATACGTCAATTAACATAATCAATGCATAAAAGAAATACCTACTACCAAAGAAAAGTACGGAAATGTGACAGAGCAACCTACTTTAAGTCTTCGCATTAATTTAAATAATTAATTAAAAATACCAGTTTTATAAAAAAAAAAAAAAAAAATTTTTGACTCAGAAAGAAAATTATGTTTCCACTAAGTAGGTATGTTAAAAAAGACTAACAAAAAAAAGTTGCTAACTAACACCGCCCATTGATAATAATTTTTTATTATTTTTTTTTATTTATTTAAGTTGTACCTATTAGTTTGTAATGCCGAGTTGAATAACCGATCCAAAACTTTCATAAAAATAACTAATCCTATTATAAAAGTTACGTATCTAATATTAAAACAAATTGCAAATTTTCGTGTCCATGCATTTTAAAACGCAATATATGCAAATACAAATATGTTATGATCTAAAATCGATATTAGAAAACGTCTCTAAACATATTCGGCATTGATGTCAAATATTTAGTCATTTCTGTTATAATACTTGTGGTTTTCCCGCGAATTCATTCAAGTGAATTTCGGATTTTCCCATACAAACTTCAATATCGCATTTCGTCGGTTACAAAGGGTTGATATTTTAAAGTATGCCTCTATCTAAGGTAGTCGACATAGCCCGAAGAATTGCCAAACTTGTGTGGCAGTCTGGGCAGTTGACAGTGGTACATTGTTCGCAAAAAGATGGCCAATGGGACCGAAAGGTTTTGGAGTGACGAGATCGTAGCGCAAGAAGTAGCGTTGGAAGCCCTTCCACGAGGAGGATCTATGACCTGGTGAAGACCGCAGGAATCCGCTGGATGCGACAAGCACAGAACCGCTTGAAGTGGCGATGCTTGGGGGGGACGTATTTCGGCTAAAATGATGTTGATAATGATACCTTTATCCTTCCTCAGGGTCAGTGAGGGTTCAAGATATCTCAATACCTCATCAAAATAGGCGAGAAAATGTTACAGACCCAGACTTGAGACAGTTTCGCATTTATAAGTTAGTACTTATAGCTTTTACAAGCTGTAACTTAAATAACGCACAACCTCAGAAGGGTTCATTGTACTCATCATAGGACAATACCTGAAATCGCGAAAAAAAAAAAAACAAAATTTTGACGAGTTATGCGAACATAAACGTAGGGAACAGCTGATTTTTTTTCGCTATTTCAGGTTTAGTCCCATAGTAAAAGTTGTCCATAGCGGTGAGTACAAACAATGACCCCTTAAGAGGTTCTGCGTTATTTAAGTTACCCGTTGTATATTATTAGTCATTTCTGTCAGGACAAGACATGAGACGGCGCCAAAATATTAATTATGTAACTGTTCTTTTAAAATCCGGTCTGTGTGTGATCGTCAGCTGTTTTATATTTAATGACGATTTGATATGATAGCAGTTTCCTCTATGTTTGACATAATGTGAACATTTATACAAGTTCAAAGAGGATGTCTCTATATTCAAATTAAAAGATATGTTACGATTTGTGTGGGCTAATAAAATAGATGAAAATTACAAGACGACTAAAGAAACTAAAACGCGATGAAACAAAATGTTTTCATTTAAATAAGACTTGTAAATGTTCGTCTATTGCAAATAACATGTCTGGGAAACAAATATTAGTTTTTATTTATTTACCTAATACATCTTAAAATATTCTAGCTTTACACAACTAAAACTAGACACGACAGTTCCTTTAAATTGCATTCACAAACTAATTAAAACAGCATATAATTGTATAACCACTTTCAGTTAAAACTGCTGTAATTTCAGCAACATTTATGCAAATAACCAAGTATTACATCCAAGTAACGTAACTGCAATTCAAATTAACGTCAGAGTTACAAAAATAACGGAAAAGCAATAGAGTAGTTACGTGTTACAAGAGCAAACATTCTAAGGTTAAATCCAGAGACCATATGGCGTCGCAAAAGCCCACGGTATTTGATCAAAGCACAGATAACTGGCAGAAGACTTGGTTGAAGCAATGTGGAAAAATCAGATTAATTATTGTTAAGATACAATCCCAAAAATGTTGTAGGTGTCAAGTAACGCAGTGATGGCCCAGAGGAGCAGTAGTTTCCCAGTGGTAACGGCCTTGACTCACGAGTTTGTAGGTGGTGGGTTCGAACCCAATTGGGTGCTTTACTTTTTGTAATTTATTTCATCAGCACTGTATTCAACATCACAAAACGGTGAAGGAAAACATCGTCAGGAAACCGACATGTCCTAGAACCAAAAATTCGAAGACATGTGACATCCACCAATCCGGACTGGACCCGCGTTGTGCTTTGCTGCCCATTCCCTCTTAGGCTGCCTTCATTGACGAGGAGCGAGGCTGCGGAGAGGAGAAACGGAGAAATATTAACCAATAGAAAAATGACATTGAGATTTTATGCAATCCTATTGGTTAATATTTATCCGTTTCTCCGCTCCGTAGCCTCGCTCCGCATCAATGGACAGGCAGCCTTACAGAGAGGAGATCTGTGTCTCAGAAGTGCGGGCGTTATAGTATGATTATGACAATACAGGGACATTACTCCACTGAAGAGATAACCGACATACTGTATTATTCAATATTATAATTAAATATTATTTCAGATGCTGAAAAGCCCCAGCGGGGTAATTGCGTAACACACTATCAGTAGCAATGGGTTTCATTTTAACAGTTCAACAACATTCATTGCTTTATTTACGTTGTTGAGCAGACACACTTTTCGAACATATGGAGCAATGGATTAGCAATAAGCTTCAAAATGATTCAAATTGAGAGTAATTGTGTGTTACGCAATTAGGGTGCAGGAGTATCTTTGAGGTCAAGCAAAATCCTTAAAACTTAACATATTGGCCATCTTTCCATAAAACTTCTGCATTTCACAAAGTGTTAAAACCTACACACTTAGATCAAATGAATATTTATGAAGATCAGCCGATACCTACAGACTACATGTACAAGTTAGCACCCAAAATGGGTAACCATCTTAATGTCTTCATTATGCTAGCATTGGCGAGAGGATAGACACAGCGACTCCAAGTACAGCATCGAGGTCTATGGGTGTTTATTTAGACGAGCTATTTGAATTTTAAGGTAAGGCTACAGTAAAGAATTTCTAGAAAAGGACTTTTCTAGAAGTGTCTGATAAAATCAATCTGTAGTTTTTAACATACATAACCAGTATATAATGTTCCCACTGCTGGGACACTGGCCTCCTCTCTGTGAGAGAGAGTGGGGCATAATCCACCACGAGAGCCTAGTGGTGAATGTAACATATCGATACTGGAAGTATGAAATAACGTAAGGGACATTTTGTCGAAAATGGAAAAGGGGCTTGTGGCTAAGTAATAACAGCCGCACAGGTCGATCGATCAGGGTAGCTACGCTTGCCGCGGTTGGTCCGTGGATGGGTGACCATCTTCACATACCAAGACCCCTCCGTGCCTCGGAAAGCACGTTAAGCCGTTGGTTCCGGCTGTCATTCGTGGATCTTTGACAGTCGTTACGGGTCGTGTCTTAGACACTTTTTACATAAAACATATTGTTATAAAATTATAGTCAGTTTTGTAAGAAAAATATCGTATTTTTGCTCTTCTGAAAACCTTAGTTTTGACCCTTTCGTTATTTCATATTTCCAGTATCGATATCTTTGAATTTTTTTGGTAGTTTTACTTATTTTAGCGAAAAGCTTAGAAACTTACATACTATAGCTTAGTGCTAGAGCAAATGCGTTGATACAACGAAAATTGCGCACAAAACAAGATCAGTACCACGACAGTCCAACTCAATATGTTACAGCTTCGCTCCCAGCCTCCAACCATCTGTTTTGGTTCGAACGAAATAGCGGCTCCACAACAAATCCCATTGATAGAGTACAACATTACCTCCTAAGTTATGTCTACAAGAAAGGCAAGATCACCTACTATCCTCACGTGCTCATAGTGATTTGTTCTTTCGTCAAGAATTGCGATACCATATGTCCAACCATGTCAAGTTAAATAAGATTCTATAATAAGTCCCCTAAAGTCTAAATTCAGGTGTAAATCCTTTAGTTAGTGAACACACGCCTGCCAGTTAGGGTCGATCCAGTGGCCGGCAATTGGTAGCAACTTTACTTCAAGGCGGATTGATGGATAGGCAGACAGCCGTAACCAGGTGTGTAGAACTGCGGAGACGGTTTCTCTAGAAACTGTGTGAGATAATAATTGTTTTTGCAATGTTGCGACATGTCTGATTGTAAAATATCCGTAGACAGTGACATTAACGAGGTCTTTCTCCATAGAATTATGTGTGGTCAGGGCGAATGGACGTGACATACATGTAAACTGAGTTTTGATGGTTGATAACCAACTGACGTATGTCACTTTTATTATGCAACCAAGTAGGGTAAACTAACTGTTATTTTTAGAGTTTTGAATAGGCGTATAAATCTACCATTTATTAAATTAATTAAACCAAAAACGCCGATCTCAAAAACAGGATGCAAAGATATCATATCTTCACTTAAAAATACCAAAATATAGTATTCATTAATAGCAGTTTTCTTGTAAAACTATAAAATTAACTAAAGTCAGTTTATAATTGATCAACAGGTGCAGTACCTAAGCGGGTAGATATAATAGAAAGCTAATCTGTGCTATCAATCAGAAGGGACGCGACGCGTGCGCAGCGCGGGTGCAGGCAACGAGAGCCAGCGACAGAGATGGAACTTGACATTTGTGATGCGTGACGACTGTGTCAAGAATGGGACCTGTTGGGAAGTAGCGGTATTGCTTGTGTAAGAAAGACCGAAGACAAAGAAAGGAAATGTATTGATTGTTTACAATAATAAATGTGAGGTTTTGATACAAAGCTACAGTTATACACTTGTATTAGGCAGTTCTAACTGTAGTAGAATAAGAAAGATCAATGTGGTTGAACTTTATATTAACTTGAGCTTTTGTATTCAAGTAAAGTGTTTAATTTGAGAACATGATCAAATAAACCAGAGATTTCCATCCTGCGATTACTGACCAAGTCTTTTGCTTCACCTGCGACCATGTATTCCAATAAATGTATTCTTGATATCAACCAAGTGAGAATACGAATAGTTAAAGTAATCCATGAAGGCTACTGAATGTTTCAATTTATGTGTAGTCGCATAAATTGAAACATTCAGTAGGCTTCAGTTATCAATTTACCTATGCTTCGTTTACATAATTAAAACACGGTAAGTAAATAAATGGGCATGTAACGCCGGTAGGTTTTTTTTAGCCTTGAACTAAAATCCCTCTTAATAAAGAAAAAACGGGGTTAAAAGCTCAAAAAGATTTTCTCATTTTCCGTAGAATGTTTATGACTTAAAGTCTATGTTGGAAAGTAGGTCGGATAAAGTGCGTCAGTTGTGCCTTTTACTCGCTTTTACCCTATACGGAGCGCCAGTTTCCGATGCCTAGCCTCCAAGATATGGCTTTAATCAAAAACAGTTCGCATCTTTATAGACCGAGAAGATTATATTTCAGTGCGTATAAATAAACTTTATTCAGGCTTAAGGGTTAGAGAGGTGAAACCAGTGTTGGATTGATATCGACGAAATATTACTTTAAAACTACTCATCTCATTATTAGTAAACTGACTTCTAGGAAAATCTAATTATTTAAGTCTTTTGAAAGTATTTACAAATGTCCTCATTAAAATTTTGAAGCTAATTGCCGTTTCGCCCTCCCAAAGGTGTTCTTTGCCAAATAACATACCTAAGGTGCGCATGATTCATGGACAAATAGGGCATAAATATCAGGTTGGACATTACAAGATATCTACTATCTTCATAAATATTATCACAAATATTTATCGGTATATTGACTCTTTGATTTCGTAGCAATAAATTCATAGTCGGAACAGATCACTGCTACCTGACAAAGTTAATTGGCCAAAGCATTTAACCTTTAAGAACTCGAAAATTCAATTTGGCATATATAAGATGGTTGTTACGATACTAATTCACGCTTAATATCTCTCGGCTTCCATTCGATATGAAGAAATTATTACTAACTGAATATAGAGCGCTGCAATTAGCCGGTTTTAAGGGAGGAGTCGGAGTGAGTAACTGCTCACGTCGCCTTGACAGAAACAACTTAATTCAGAGCAATTACGATCACACCGTGTATAAAGCTCACGCATAATTGCTAGAAGCTGTATATTAACTAGTATCGATTAATTACTGATCGTTTTATATCGATACCGCACTGAGTGGACACAACACTAATCGGTGGTCCATTCGGAATGTAATGGGCGGCGATAAAAATTGTAACACGTGTTTTATGTTGAACAAAAGGTTTGAAAGAATGTTCTTGCACAAGAGCAGACAGTTGGATAGTTTAAGACCCTGAACAGCGAATGACATTAAACATTATAGTATTCTATTCTGTTTGAAGCGAAGGATGGTAATAAATAATGAAACACATACATGAACTGCGGGGCGGTGCCTTCTTAGTTCATTGCAAAAAATGTGCTGCGACACGGACAAGTCACAACTACTGCGTATGTACCTAGTCTTGTTAACTCTGTAGGTTACTTTATGAGAACTTGTTGATAGTATTACCACATTGTCGGCCTCTTTAGGTGCTGGCTAGTTACAAAATTAAGTTAAATGGCTGCACAGGGTACGTAGGTCACAGTCATTATTCTAGATTCTAATTTAAAACAGTTTTTTCTTACCTATTTTTTAAACATAGCAATTCAAATTATTGGTGGCTAGTAAAATAAAAGCGTCTAGCTTTAACTTTAAACAGCACGAAAAGCATAGTGAGCAACTTTGAATGGCAATCACGTACGCAACAATATTAGTCGTAACAAAAAATCAACAATCTGACTTTACGATTTTCTCCGAAGCGCAGATATTAAGCAAAGTGACTTTATTCACGGTACAGCGGCAACTGCCTCCGGTAGCTTAAAACCACAGTGTTTAGACACTAACTTCCGATATTTTAACGGTATCAAAACTGTCGCTTAACTGTTTCCACGGATTATAGCGTAACGTAATTGCGCACGCGGTGTTTACGTCATCGGCGCAGGAGCAACGCGAATTACATGCTATTGTTGAAGTTATGAAACGGAAAATCGAAATTGTTTTACAAATTACTGACATTTGATAAATTGTTATTGGATCGCATTTGCAATGTGTGTTTATTTGTATGTGCACTGTTAATTAATATTTGCTTTCGATTTCGTATTTCAAATTGCAAAACTATTTTCAAATCAATATAAAATAAACGAATCCTAATGTGCCTTGTTCATTTTTTTGTTTTTGTTTTTCCATCTGGAATTTTTCAGTAGCACGTCGGAGTCTGGATTTGTGCCCAGTTAATGGAACTAGGCTTCACATTACACAAATATTACATTCACCAAAAGCCATCACACTACAATATCCAAAGGCTAAGAGCATAAAGGCTTATAACTACGTCTCCTCTGACTCCTAAACTAGGTATAGGTGCCTGAGTCTGGTGTGGTGTCTGGGTGTGTGACGGTGTGGTGTCTGGGTGTGTGACGGTGTGGTGTCTGGGTGTGTGACGGTGTGGTGTCTGGGTGTGTGACTGTGTGGTAATGTGGGTGTGCTATATGTACATCCCTGCCTTACCCTTCGGGGAATACACGGGAGACGCTGTGTTAATTTAAATCCATTTCTCACAGTCACTTTTAATCATTCTAGCCAATCAAAAATTCTAGTTCTCGTCACACAAAGCACGTCATATGCACAGATAACATTAAAAAAATCACCTTATGTTGTAACAGCCATCAAACGAGACAAGTACATAAGTACTTCAATCGTAAACCATTGTCCCGAGGTCATTGACACCATGATTCATGACGATCTATCACTATCATTTATCTACGTACTACAGAAACGTGGACGTAAAAAAGCTAATCAATAGTGGTGTTTTCCGGTAAGTGCTCTTAGCTTTTTGCGAAGCTTTTTATATGGGACGAAGTTTTAAGTTGGACACACTGTCGTGACGTTTTTCTAATTAATCTTTTTTTATTAAGGAGAGAATTCCTATTTTTAGTTTTCTCTAGGAGAGACTTAAAGTATGTTTTTTGTGGAAATGAGTTCCTGTTTTAGTTTTTTATTTCTTTTAAGGAGATAGGTACCAAAAGTGGAGCTGGCTTAAGGGGAGTGGAGTGGAGTGGTGGTGGCGGCTTGGCTGGGTTGTGGAGGTCAGATAGGCAGTCGCTCCATGTAAAATACTGGTAAGTGCATCCGGTTACACTGGAAGCCGACCCCAACATACATAGTTGGGAAAAGTACCTCAATCATGTTGTAATGCAGAGATTCCCAAACCTTTTTTTTTTTCTCAAAGACCACTTTAAAAATTTTGCTGGTTCCGTTGGACCGCTGCAGCTACATTTCTACCATATTCCCAAAACTCGACAAAAATGGGAATATTAGATCTAATGTAGACCCCGTCGAGTCTCCCGTGGACCCCTGTGGGTTCACCTGGACCACTTTTGAAATCAATGTTGTAATGTGATGATAATCTAGTTTTTTTCCAAGAACTACATTGTAGAGAAACTGAAATCGTTTGATAATCTAATATCGTTGTAGATAAGTGTATTCTGAGCTAAAAATATTTGCTCAAACTAAATTCCGCGATGTAGGTAAGAGAACATGCTTTTGACACATGAAACAGTACATACATACATAAAATAATTAGCCTATAGTTTTCCCACTGCTGGGAAAATCCACCGACGACACGTCTTCGTATTTTTGGTTCTAGGACATGGCGGTTTCCTCACGATGAAAACAGTACAAACGCTAAAATTAGTTCGCTGAACGTAAGTACAATGTGTAGCATACAACAATAGTAAGATACAGTCACGAACTGCACAACACATTACCTTATCAACACAAAAGACCCACACTCGATAATCCAACTTAATCCCTTTAAAATACGACCAAATATCGTGTGTTTGTTCCACACAGCTGGTACAGTTCAGTGAGGTTGATTGCACGCGACTGATTAGTTCGAAAGAGTACAAAGAAGAGGTGAGAAAAGTCACAGTTAAATCGCTAAATGTTGTGTGAAATATCGAATAAATGCAACATTCCTGAGTATGCACAGGAAAACGAAAAACAATACATTGATGTTTTATCGTTCTGAGAAATCTGTGTTAGTGATGTTATCGATACGTGCAAGCTAAAATGAAATCACCACTTCCTCGTTGAAATTGAATACTATTAATTGGTTGGTATAAATAACAATTAATTGGTAAAGATAGTTCGTTTTCTCTTCTATAATAATACCTGTGATAATACTAAAGCGGTTTTTTTTTGTTATTTATCTATTTATTTAGCAATAATCGTTCTCCTGATGCATGTTTAGGCAAAAACTCATGGAGAGCTGATTTGAGAGATTTGTTAGTAAAGCATGCCCTTGGGTATTCTCTTGAAGTAGGGCCTCTCTTATATGACTTTAATGACACCTAAAAGTGGAAGTGACGAGGTCTACCTGGGGGGGGGGGGGGGGGGGGTAATTGCGTAACACACTAGCAGTAGCTGTGGCTTTTGACAGTTCAACGACATTCATTGCGTTATTTACATTGTTGAGTAGACAAATGTTTCGAACATCATGAAGCAATGGATTAGCAATAATAATATATGTGATTGATAGTGTGTTAATGAGACTCACACAAACCAGGGAAGCATGGTACAAAGGGAGAAAGCCTATACTCAGCTGTGGGTGGAACAAGGCAGCCAGTGACGACAATGAAGACGAAAAGTGAAGTACTTAAAGACTGTTCATCTCTGGACTAAAAGTTTAAAGACTTGGAAACATAGTCTTTGACCTTTAAAGACAACAGTCAACATAATGTTTATTATAAAATCAAAATATCACATGAGGTAGGTAGTTAAAACGAACGTGTGAAAGTGTCCTTATTGTCAACTGTCACTTTCTAACACATTAGGCTTTCACGTAAAACATGTAATAACTTTAAATTATGTTCAAACTTTTATGACATAAGTCTGGAGTTTATACTGTAGTTATATTAGTTAGTTGGTTAGCTTTACTCGTTATTATAAGTTAGACTCTCACAAGTAAGTTAGTTTCCCAAGAAGTTGTGTAGTTTCATATTTACTTTGAGAGATAATCGTATTTGTAGAACATTGAGAAAATATTGCGTTAAATTACCAACTACACATATAAATAGTTGAATAAATAATTGAATTACTTACTATTACAACTAGATATGTACTTTAATGCTAATTTTAAGGGTGGGTTACAAGGTGGAGACGACCAAAATAAACTGCATATATCTAACGTCAGTCCCAGTCTGCATACGAAAATTCAATAAAATATATCCAAAAGTCTTGTCACTATCATCATCAGCCTAATAGCAGTTCACTGTGGGACATAAGCCTCTCCTATTGCACGACATTCAACTCGATTTTCGGCAACTCTCATCCAGCTGCTACCAGCCATCCTACGAAGATTGTCGCTCCACCTAGCCTGAGGGCGTCCCACCTTACGTTTACCGGTCACCGGTTCGGCTAATATGGCCGGCCCATTGCCACTTCAGCTTGCTTTCTGTTGCTAGTCTAAGATCGGCAAATCCCATAGTTGCCTATTTGAAAAAAAATCACGATTTCAATTTCGACGTTTGTATTTATTTAATGGTAGTCGAAATACCCCTATGCATACATATTGTCAGTGTTTGCATTTATTTTCGTAGTAGCTGCGCCCCGCGGTTTCACCCGCATAAGTCACGATCCCGTAGGCATATCGGGATAAAAAGTATTCTATATGTTAATCCTGGTTATAAACTATCTGTGTGCCAAAATTCATAAAAATTGGTCCAGCCGTTTGAGCGTGAAGAAGTAACAAACATACACACATACACTCACAAACTTTCATCTTTATAATATTAGTGTGATTGTCGTCTCCAAATTGTAGACAAAATATTTTATTCCGCCACGCTGTTTCTAAAAAAGGTCATCAGCAAACAATATGTCGTGAAAGCGCCAGTTATTCAATACACGTCGGAAGTAGATACTGCCACATTTTAATTACCGACAGAACTGTCGATCAGGCAAAATTAATTAATAAGCGAGATAGACTAACAAATTAGGAACACGATTGAGCCGTCACAGGCCACACCCATACATCTCAACTTGTCACTAATTACAAATTGATATAATTAGCTCCACTACAGCAGCTAAAGACAACCCTGTCACAATGCTTGCGCGTGCGCCACGGATTTAGTTCGCCACGTCCGCTTTGTGTGCCCGACTGTACTCGTCTGACATTGATCACATGATTGACAGCTAAGGTCCTGGATTTATTACATATGCATTTGCAGGCCTGTATTAATAGGATTTAGTATAGTATAAAAAGGATTTGTATTTATAAGTTGCATATTTTTCATATGCCTATATTTTTTTAACATTGACAGAATGATATAAATCAATGTTTCATTTACCTACTTCTCAGTTCTTCCAAGCCCATATAGCTCTAAATTCCTCGTAACCGGTTTGTTCAGTAACAGTAGTGTTTGATCATTGTTTCATACTTCGAATCAACAACGATGAATGAACATCAGTTTCCATTGTAAGCAGGTTACATATTTCATGAATCAAAAGTGAAACGTACATACCTCATTGAAATAACGCCGTCAACATAATAACAATCATATTATGTTACGACATACCTTGCTGTGACTGTATCCCTTACAAAATTTTACATTTCATCATGGTACTAACACCCCATACATTACAACGAATTTGCCGCATAATTGCTACCTTTGAGAGGCAAATTGAAATGTACTTTATTTTTGTATCGGTAAAGTATGTTGTTGATTGAAGAGGGCGATTAAGTATCTACCTAATTTGTGGTGTTTGACAATAGAAAAGTGTAAGGTGTAATGTGTGTGGTCACGGGAGAAAAGTCACAATGGAGACTGTGAAATAGTTTTATGATTTGATGAATAGTTAATCGTGAGAGAGGAGTCTTTGTAGTGCAAGACAGGGAACGCTGGAAAGCTCTGAATTAGGACACTTTTATATTAAATTAATTAAGAAGAAGAAAGAATGAATATCAAGAGCAACCATTAACTATGAATCCGAATTCTGGTCGAAGCTTGCTTAAAATATAGGTATACTCGTACAATGGAAGCACCAACAGGACGAAGAAGAAACATGGAACGACAATCAGCAACATTGATTGCAATCCAATTCTGTTGGTCGCTTATCTAACGTAAAACATTCAATAGAAACATGTTATGTACCAACATTAGTTTCACTCTCCGATAAGATAAAAAGTAAATATGTGAACTACGCAATCAGCTTGTAAAATAATTAGCGTTTTGATTGGATTCGCGGAATAAACAATATAAAGTGTGATCGAGGTCCGCCTGACAAGGATAGCGAGTTTGACGGGTTGGACATATCCATTAAATAGAAAGTAGTACGTGGGGACCAGAGCCATCGGTCCCTTGACAGGGCTTTAAATTATACAATGATTAGTTTTGCTATGCGTCTCACACAGCGCTATAAAATAGAAACGCGTCACTTACTTCGAAATTGGTATTTGACAAATTATGTCAAGTCCAGTTTCACCTCAATGTTTGTCCAAGAAACATAGTTGGGAAATCGAGAAGAGTCTATAATAATCAATACATAGTATAAAACAAAGTCGCTTCCCTGTCTGTCTGTCCCTATATATGCTTAGATCTTTAAAACTACGCAACGGATTTTGATGTGGTTTTTTTTAATAGATAGAGTGATTCAAGAGGAAGGTTTATATGTATAATACATGCATAATATAGTAGAGAAACACTGATAATTTTAGAGGTTTCTAATGTAATGTCGTAAATAAACACATTTTTTGCGCTTACATTGTAAACGCTGGCTAAACCCGTCGAGATAGATCAAAATAATGTACTACAGTATTGTACACCTTAAAAATGTCTACAAAAAAGTCCGCGATGGTATATGTCTATCTCTTAGGGATAACCCACAATAACCATTTTTTATCCTATACTTTTTACGAGAAATAATGGCTCTAAACTTATCAGTGTTTCTCCATTGCACCCGTGCGAAGCCGGGGCGGGTCGCTAGTAACAAATAAATTGTAACCGAGTACAATTTAAAACATTCAACAATAGAAATAGTTACTTTCAACACACTTGTAAGGTGTTACAGAGTGCACCGAGAGAAAAGCAAGGTCGAGACAGAATTAAATAAAGATGAGCAATATGAAGTGGTAAAATGACAGACGTTAATGAGCCTGGCATTATCATTAAAGCGGTATTATTTTTATGTTATTTTACTGCCGTTTATAAATTAAAAACATACGTTCAAAGAATTTCACAAAAGTAGAAACAAAAATATCATGGGAAAGTTCATTGGCCTCGCCACGTGGTGTGTGCGTAAACAAACGGTTAACATATATATAAATTAATAAACATTTCGAGCAGGAAACCCTTGAGAGGATAAATATAGGGTGTTGCGCAGACGCGGCGGCGGCTCGGCGCGGGTGCAGCCGAGCACGCATGCGCGAATGTTTATATCACTGGACACGAAATCCACTTAAATAATGTTCCTGGAATTGTAATGTTTCACACAGCATGTCGAGCTTTTTCCGATTCATTAAATTGTTCGTTCGTTGCCAAGGTTAGTGTGAAAACATAAACATTCGAGAAATTATTGTAATATTTCTCGTGACGGATCGGGTGAGATATGAAAATAAAACATGTGAGAATTGACGATAAATGGTGGGGCGTCTTGAAATAGCTAATGTTAAATGGATGAAAAATTCATGAAAGCTGCTATACTAATAAAGCGAAATGGAGAGACTGGGAGGTAGTCAGTAAAAATATGAGTTGGGCGTTTGATGTCTCAGGGGCGACCACCTAGCAGGAATATAAATGGCACAAGAGACAGCTTGTTTAATTACCAGTCGGCGAGCACACAGTAATTGATGCTCGCAAACAAGATCAATTCCCAGTGAAATCCGATCCGCCCAACCTAGAAATGAATCCCTTCCTCTATTTAGATATTGAAAAGTGTTACGTAGAAGTAACTGCTAAAGTGGGAAGATACGCACCAAATCCAACGTGAATTTTGACTTGTTGTATTTGACTTTTTCAACATACCTGAAAACAAAATAAAAACTATATGAGTTTATGCAAATAACATAACTAAACATAAGAGCTTACATTTACACGCTAGTAATATTATACATCCTGATAGTGCCTAAAAAGCCATTGAAAATAGCTAAATAGTTAATGATACTCCAGTTAAATTTGACGTGGTTATAACAGCGACTTTCCAAGTTCACCAATCCCAACACCTTTTCGATCCTATTTCCACGCTACGTGAAACTAGCTACTGCCTAACAAGGAAATGTAGAATTGAAACAAATCTTATTTAATGTCATAAGTAGTTTGAAACTGCGCGTTCGTGTGACACACGTGAAGCAGGAAGACGTATAAGAGACATGGTTTTAATGAGATTATGGCACGGAATGTAGGCGGTGACAAGTTTCGTGATGATATATCATGGATATGGTGATGGGATTGATAAGTCGGAAGATTTCGTGCGTCTTATGATTTTTGCTAAAGATTCTACACGCAATTCACTCCTATTGATAGGACAAAATGTAATGAAGAAGAATAAAGACAAAGCAGGCATTAATCAAAATCACAGGGAATAAAATTGTCGAGTTTTGTATCGATAATGCTATTCAAATTACAGTTTTCGTACTATGTGCATCAACAACGATGCAGCACAAAACGAAGACCAAAACCACAGTAAATATACAGTAAAACATCTTCATACAAACGTGCCGCTCTCGGTTTGAATGTGTGCGTGCGCGCCGCGCGCCATGTCGGCACGCGATTTCACGCACACGCTAACATAATATATGGGGGAATAAGGTGGCGGCAGTGCGGGCTGTGCAGCGCGACTGTGAGCACGCGCGTACGCTACATGACCGCTTGCGTTCGTCAACTCTCGCCGGCGGCGGCCACTTACTCGTAAATTACGAGTATCATGACTTCAAAAAGGGGAAAAAAATATTGTAGTGTTTTCGGGTGCCTCAATAATGATTTCGCAAACCCGGACTTATCATTCTTCATACTTCCTACTCAGCCAGAAATGTAAGTACCTACTTATACTTAAATATTATTAGAAAATGTGGTATTGTATTGTTTATTTCACAGTTTATTTGCTTTATTAATAGCGTAGCCGAGTCGCATTTTTCTGAATACTATGTTTAGAGCTAAAGTTTATTTTAAGAAGTCTAGTTTTACTATAAAACAGAGGATTGAGTACGAAACATCGTTTAGGTAAACGTATTTGTCGCGTAGGTATAGTTGTAATAAGGGCAATTTCACAATAATTAATATTGCAAATTAATTACTTTTGAAATTATTATTTTTTCTATTGTCTGATGTGTTGTTCAATCCAAATATGGTTCCGGTAGTCTGACGATCGACTTATTTAGTCGAATACTTGTGTGTACATCGACTTATTAAGTCGATGCGCGTATCGTCGCGTCGTCTAAAATGTAAACAAATTTCGTCAAAAATAATTCTATCCCGTTTATACTTGAGCATAGTGTATCCCGTTTATACTTGAGCTTGTTCGAAAATATTAACTAAAAGTAAAAGTGACAACCCTGGGTATCAACGCAAGAGTAGGCTAATAACTCGGCGGGCGGCCTTAGATAACCTACTGTATATTTATTTACTGTGCCAAAACACGAGGCCAAACAATAAGCCCTTGATCGGGGTTTAGTATTAATTTGCTTTTCTCAAGTGTCAATTTTGCATACCATGATAATCCCATTACCATTATTGCCGGCATAAATAACAGGCTTCCTGACGGCCCAGATTTAAATACTGTATAACACTCTATACTCCTCCGTCCCCTCCCGTACACATACGCACGCTTATTTACAGCTATCATAAGTTGAAGTAAGAATAAACTATGACACTTTCAATGTTCAATTTTGTTTGTTTGTATGTAGCAGAATCGGGCGGCCCATTTGATGGTAAGTGGTTGACGACGCTTGTTGACATCTGCAATATTAGAGGCATCGCAAGTACCACCAAACCATACCAGAGCCAACGCTGAAGCAACTCATATGCCTGTAATTATACTGAAAAACAAGAACACAGGAACTTAGCGGTCCCTGTGTGCACAGATTGTGTATGTGTGCGGGCATTGGAAGAAGTATGGCAGAAGTAAAATATTTCTATAGCATGCTTAGTTATCGGGCTTCGTGGGAACGGGTCAGTGTCAGTGCCGGCGGCGCCTGCGCAGCGGAAGTCGGCAGGACGTGCTGCACATTACGTTGGACTGCTATATATTTTGTATCCTTGGCAATTTGTTTGTAAATGTTAGGAATGTTTTTTAATGTGACTAGGATGGAATAGGGATCTTGCGTCGTAGATGTTGACTTATTTTACAGTATGCAGTACTTTTTCTGCTACTTAACGCAAAGCAAAGTGCAATATATGTCTTGTTCTGCCTTCCAGCTAATTTATATTCAACACAATCCATCTTCCTTTAGTCTGCTCTACGTTATTAAATAACGCAGATCAATACAAATCCAACTTCAAGGAACTTCCATTATTTATGATATATGATTGATGAAAACAAGATGATCCAAATGATATCTGAGGCTATTCAGAGCAAACACTAGATTCTCGTAGATAAACATTTTCATTTCCCGTTCCTATTTACGATTTTCCACTAATACAATATTTAATGGCAATGAAAGGAGTTTATTATCAATCGTCTGCGTTGTAATAACGCGTTCGTTCCCAACTATTATTGCTTCTGCAGTCCTTCTGAATTCTACGTCAAGGGATTAAGGGTCATATTCATTTGTTGCATTGTTTTTGTCGAACTTAGGCGTTGCTTGATTGATATCTGCGACTATCACGAATCCTACTCCAGATGCATTTAAGGGTGTTTTTACTTTGGTCTATGTAAATTTTATATTTGCAGCTTGGGGCACGGACGTGAATATCTTTTGATCTGCAACTGTAGTGAATTCATTAGTCGGTACACACAATGTGTGTAAATAGAACGGAAGCCCTGTACATAAGTGTTACCTTTGCGATGTTAATATTGAGCCACTTATATTCTTTAGTCGTGCTTTAACTGACACATTTCCGTTTAGATTGAATAATGTTTAGATTAAAGGTTGAAGCTATCAAAGTTCTAAGTTAACTACAGCTAATCGTTGCTACATGATTGGGTTAACTGTAGTCTCAATAAAATCTTTGTTGCTGGCAGTAAACATCGGCTAAGTGTAAGGTCATGATTAGAAATTAATCAATTTATTACTTTTACGGAGTTGAAGGTCGCCATTTCAGTTATATTGCTTTTTGCAGTCTTTAATTTTGTATGAGAGTTTTACAGACGGACTACCGTATGAGGAGACCACACAGAATTCCTACGAATCGTTAATCGAATAGGCCATAATAATTACGTTTCTATAGGTTTCATATTTACCGTACACGCAATCGAGCGAATGAGTAGATAATAGGTACCTAAACCAACCCTTTAACATACAGCGACTCCAGGAATTATCATTAAAACTCACAAAGAAGACCCTCAGTAATTATGTGAAGCACCAGTCTGGTTCCAATACGTGAAAAGTGCATTGCAGCGAAAAATGCATCTTCCCTTTTTAGAACAGAATCGCGTACGTCGAGGGCTCTTGGGAAAGGCTTTGTGCAGCAGTTTTATCTGAGAGACGAACACTTGAATGCAGTCTCGACTCTCGCGTCAGCACGGGGGGTGTTACAGGGAGATTGTCAAGTGGAACGTCGTCAGGGTGAACGACCGCTGTTGTCATAGGTCGGGAAATTGTTGCTAACTGACGTAAATTGAGGAAAATTGTTGGTGACTCTTCTGTATCAGGATTGATCTGTTTGTAAGATTATAATTTGACTGCTTCTAGGTTTTGTTTCGTTTGATAATGTATACTGCCTGTTTTTGGCATCGACTTGGATTTTAAAATTGGTTTTAAGGTTGCATCTAGGATCACGATCAACCTTTATCTAAAGGTTGCTAACATGTACTTCAACTCAGTAAATTACAAGATAAACTGGTTTATTTGGAAGAACGACTAATGTCAAGACAAACAAAACGTGAATTCCATTAACGTAGTAATATCAGGATTGTTTGTATTCAGAGAGTTTTGACGTCATTACTTTAACTATATGACGAAAGAACTCGTGTCTATTGAATTATATACTTAAAGACAAAGGGGAGATGCCCGAATAGTGTCAATTTACGGGCGAAAGGCTTTTGGTTATACTTACAAATGAGATTAAAGACTATGTTCTATTGACGTCATAGTATGGAGGGTAGAGGGAGCGGGAGGTCGATGATTACGAAGGGTCTACGAAGGATGTCTGTTCTTTAAACTAAACTTCGAAAGTAATTTACTAAAATTGCGAGTGCTGTTGCCTGATTTCAAGTAATTATCTGTTTTTAGTGTTATCTACTTAACACCACAGAAAAAAATTGTTTTATTTATGCTACCATCTTTTCTCCGAGAAAATATTGGAAGAAATAAACATTATTATTTTACTAAAGGCACTATCAAAAGCGGTAAAATAATAATGATAAGGGGGCAATTGAAGGAGTAAAGTTGGAAGATAAGTGTAAGTTATTGTTATTTTTACACTTCATAACACATGTCGGGCCGTTGGATTGATGGATGATGTCTTGTGCAACTGTTATCGGTATCAAATTGTATGTCATATCAAAGAAATTCCAGAAAAACTTGTAGATAGATGAGGGACGATTTTCTTATAAAGATGTAAAACCTAAGAAAAACAATATTGTTACGTAATTACACCCAGACTTCATCCATACACCAAAAAGAGGCCCAGTACACACAGCACATATTTCACAACCTTATGCTAGGTTCTTAATAAATAATAACGAACGGCTTAATATCAGGCTCGTTACTCACGGGCGCACAGCAGGTGAACTTGCGCACAAAAAAGTAATAACAGCCAGTATTACACAGTGGGACGTCAGTTAGTACGCACTGGATGTGTCGTTGTAAAGGGGAGTGCAACGTGGTGGAAAGAAGCTTTGCGAATTGCTTTTTGGATGGAAACCCCATTATAAATAGCATTACTACTTTTTGATTTTAGTAAGACTATGAATATGGAAGAAGCTATAGATGAAAAAGTTCTTGATTGGAAGCAAAAGGGAAAGACACCAACTGACATCAGAATGGGAATAATCATTTGAACGAAGTTCATGCTCCGTGTGCCATCAGCAGAGTAAAAATCAATACAAACAAATTGAAAGGTGTGAACAACCGAAAGTATATGGAAGACTTTTGCCAAAATAACTCCCAAAAATGCAATATACTTGAGGCATATGATTGTACAATTTGAACAAAAGTGCATGCTCAGCAGGGGAAGTGCCCTCAGGTCCTTTGTAGAGAACAGCACTACATTCGCAACAATGATGTACTTGAACAGCTATATGGGGAGTTTTATAGGGCTCATGAATTATAAGTACACTCCTGTTAATAGCAGTGACCAAAAAGCAAAATTGTTTGACGATGGACATTTAAATTTTAGGCCGACTATAACAGCAGTTGAAATATAAAAGGCTTTTATAAATGAAACTGTACTTTTTAACACAGTAGCAGCAATACCTACTACAGAAATTCCAAGATCTGTTGTCAGCCACACGTTTCTTTGAAACAGCTTCAGTTGCAGTTTCTCAATAAATTGACTATAACGGGATCCAGCGTTTCGTAAGTAAAACTCTGTTTTTAGAAGAAATGTTGTAATTCTATAAATAATGACGGGAACCCATGGCACATAAAACAGACCCGCGAACGGACATGTTACAGGAGAGAGTGCGGGTCAATGTGTTCTACACAACAGTTTAGGGATAACACGCAAAGAACAATTTAGTTTCTGTGCGATAAGAATAGGGTTTCAAACAACGAGAAATTATTGATTATTTGCCCTCCTTTTTATATACTTGTACATATTATCATAATTATTTTAAGACTGTTAGCTTTTTAAACTATGTAAATTCAATTGCTTTAAAATAAAAAATTAAAAACGAGAAATTGAAACATTGAAAATGTTAAAATCGAAGTTTAAACATGACTGAACCACATATTCAAAACCAATAAGTGCATATACAGTTTTATTGAATAGTCGATTTAAAAGAATGAATTACGTTTATTTGAAATACAGAAATACTTTTAAGTTCAATGTAATCCCTTACAAAAACCAAGACATAAAAAAGCTACAAAGAATTTAGTACAAAGGGCAGCCCTGAGTACTCGTAGAATAAACACGATGGATATAAACAAATTGCTGGCACCTGCCATAAAATTTACCTAAAACGGTCACGCAACGCCACATGAACCGTTTGTTTGATGTCGAAAGCGAAACACGTGACACAAAAGTAACGTAAGTATCGAAAAGTTATAAAGATGAAGTCGGAAACACACGGACATATACAAAACACACAAAATTATCAACGATTTAACAATACAGACAGATAATACAATCATATTTGTAAAAGAAAAAGTATATGCACTAATAACACATCCAGAAATACAACAAATGATAATTGACATTCAAGACAAAGAAATTTTCTGTTAACAATCGTAGTTGTTTGCACATAAAATGTTGGGTTACATTCGCACTATTTTTAGTAACACATTAATTCGCTTTTGTGACTCACAGATGTAGTAAAGGGTCCAAATGAGATTTCAATCCCAGCAGCGCAAAGTGAAAATGGACTTTGTTCGTTGGTAATAAGGTTGCAAATTTAATGTTTGGTAAGGGAATCATTTCATAAGGTAATAAATAATAATGGATCGTCTTTGGCCTTGGTGAAATTAGTCACCAACGCGTCTCGGGGCAGTAAATTGTGAATTAATGCCTTGATGTGACAGTAGACGCATATTACATATGAAATGCAGTGTCTTCATAAAGCAGAAAAAGTATACGACCTCGGAATGAGATATGCGGTATGTAGCTAACAGATTGGCTAGGTTTTGAGGTCACAATCTAGGTAATAGATTAGAGTCGTGAATAAAACATGGAGTGAAGAAGAGGAGAAATGCTAGGCTTATGCAAAAACAAGGTCGTCTTGATACATCTCATTTTAAACGTTCTGCTCATTAAACTATATCCGCGTTGTATCGTCAGATAAAACATTAACATATTTGGCTGGACTTCCACGTTCAAAATAATGATTAACAATGACCTTACCAATTAAGATAGCGACTGTGAATACCATGTGAACCGGGACGCCCGTGCCTTTATCAATGGGAGCATTTGGCATTGAACTGCCCGTCAATTAATAATGATACAAGCATGTGAGGTTGCGCAAGATCCCGTGTTGATGTCGATTTATAATTTATATTAAGCAACGGTAGCTTTCGATTACAATAAAACTTAAAATGAAGCCAAAATACTGCACCTGAAGGCTTATCTTTAAGAAGAACAAGCTGACAGATTAAGTTGATGACATTTCATTAATAACCATAAAAATATCAAAAGCAGACATGATCCTCGTTTCAGTAAGTAGAAAATCGAATTAATGACAAATTGAATCCTGTGCCTTCCAATCATATGCTTGATTCTGGGTCATTATAACTATTGCAGCCAATCAGATAACAATTGGGACACATATAACCAGTCCTCAACGATGAACGTGCTTTCTCGTCTATTATTACGTTACGTTTAAAGTTTCCAGAGGATGCCAATTTTATACCCTGAACGTTGTCTCGTAAATATAGGTGGAGGCAATAAAACGCGTTTATTTCTTTTGCTCCTACTTCAGATTAATTTATAGCAGTGTCAAGAGTAGGATGTCCCAGGGAATATAACATTGTTTGTGATTTTATGGAAAATGTTAATGTAATTGGAATTTTGCATCTTATGTTTGATCTTTTCTTGAAAGAAATGTGTGGACTCTTATCTGTAAATGGAGACATCTCATTGCTATCGAAGCGATTAAACGAATTCACTAAACTCGAAGCCAACTTCCTTAAAGGCATGAGGATTTTGGAAAATTGCCATGGAATTGAATCAAAATGCAATTAATATTTTCACAGAACGACGATTTACGCTTAGCCAATGTTTATACTCCAATAAGCCTCCTTTTCGACTTAATTGACCAAATAACATACTTTAAAGGATACGAGTGCCAAATCGTTATCCTTTGGCACAATGTTCGAGGCTGGCAGTAACCAAGTGCAATTGTAATCCTCAATCCGAACGTATGCCAGACATGGCGATATCAATCAGTTACAATGAAGAATGCCACACAGAAACTGTTTGGTTCTGTTGTTGGCTTTTGTATTTGATACTTTGCTTTTAAGCATTAAATGTTCAGCTTGTCTGATGCTTCAAGTCTCATTGATATTGAGACATTTTTCTTGATTTCCAAAGAACGTACGTCATTCGTAATCATCGTCATTCCCATACAATTCATGACCGTCTTTACTCCACCGCTATGACTGATTCTGATCGTGTCTTAGGGGGCGTGATTCTTAATAGCTATGATGAAAAATATAGATAAGCTACTGTTATAATTATTACTCACGTTATCTTAAACTAATCAGTGTTCAACATTAAGCCAAATTACTGCTATTAGCTTCAATTGAGCCATCAGAGTACAATTAAGTGAATCGTTCGCAATTAACGACGCCTGCAATCATTGTTTCACTTGTCACGTCAAGACGACTTGCCGTTTGAAATATAGAAATACTGTCTACAATTTTATCATCACTTTTTTCTGCGAATACATCAACGGAAATAACTTTGGCGTCATAGTCTAAAAATAAAGGAAACTATAGATTTTTGTAATTAATATTTAATTAACTTTATGAAAACGCGAAAAGTTACGTATGAATAAGAACACTTCTGTTATTATTTACGCTAGGTTAGTTTAGTTTATTCGAATAGGAACTTTCATAACACTGCAGTGCAATTTCACAGAGCACTGCACTTGGATAATTAATATTATAATTATAGTGAAGGCAAAGTCTAATACAAAGCGGTCAACTGTTGGTCTGTTATTTGAACCATAACGTGGTTTATGACAAACGCGACTCTGACAGGAAGCAGGGTTGTTACAGAACAAATATACTAGTACATAAATATCCTTCTGCATCGTGATTCACACTGCAGTTACAAATGAATGAAGTATTACGCAAATATTAGATCAAAAATAGAAAATGTGATGTTAGAAAACCATGCCGTGAACACACTAACATTTGTAGAATAACATCAGTACCAAGACAAAGCAGGTAGTAGTAGTCAGCAACAGTTATTGATATTCCTAACACCTTCAAACCCAAGCCCATCAGGAAAATATCGAAAATTCCAAACCAATGGCCAAGATTATTGCAGATAACAGTCGTAAAATCTAGAAATGGATATGCATATTACGATAAATGTGTAAACAGAACTTGTTCTATCGATATTAGACTATGTAAGGAAGAGAGGAAATGGTTAGACATTATTTCCCTCGAATAATTTCGATGATCTCGTTAAATATGTCACAGAATGTCGGCAATCAAATGTTGTAAACGGTTTACATTCCTATGGAGATGGGGATGACAATGACGAAGTCACACTCTTTGAAAATGAAAATCCTTATGAACAGAAATCGTTAGATAATTATAGAACTTATCAAGCTAAAGTTTGTGGAAACATTCAATTTGACAAAAATACAAAGGCTAAAACTAGAGTCTAAACTTACTCAAAAGAAACTCATCATCTGCCTAGCCTTTTCCCAACTGTGTTGGGGTCGGCTTCCAGTCTAACCGGATGCAGCTGAATACCAGAAAACAACCACAACAACCAAACACAACAAACAAACAACAACAAACAACTCAAAAGAAACTAAAGAAATAAAATCATTTAATTTTTTCTCTTTGATCTAACGTAATCAGACGCAGAGTTCTTTTATAGACAAACTGAAGACGGACGAAAGACAGACGTAAAACAAGTTGCATCTAAAAACAAGAACAGATCAGCCCTACTATAAACATACACAAAACGAATGTCCCAGATTGTATCAACGTTCAATTTGCATGTTACCCACTCATCGAATAAATTCTTTCATCCATCGCATAATCAGAAGTTATATAAATTCACATGGAATTTATATGGAAAATAGACATAAAGATTGTGGTTTACACTGCGGATTAAGGTACACGTTTGTTGATATGATTGTAATATTATTACATACTATTTAATCGGCTTATGATGAACTGTGTAACAGTAGTATACATAATTTACTATGTATTTAATGATATGGAAATGAGAAAGGGATTTCATCGGTTGCTTATCTTTGGAAAGATCGACAGTTTCATGGAGTTGTAGTGATTGGAGCCCTGTTAGTTCTTCTAATTTATGTTTATTAGCTCCATCTAAATTCAATGTTTTATTAGATTAAATTTAGATAATTAGCAATTTAAATGGAAAGTAAAGCAATATTTGTTCTGTAACGTGACAAATTGTATAATACAACAACCCTTAACCTTCAACAAGACAACAACTTGGTGTTCCATGTATATCAAGTAGCGGCACAATAAAACAAAATTACATACGGATGGAAGAATAATGCAATATAAAAGGGCTTGCAATTTTTTCCAAGCATTGTCGTCGTCCGCTTCGAGACAAAATTGTACTGAATACAAATTCCTCGTCTATTTTTAGACAGCATTCAGCGAGTCCTTTCATACCAATTATAGTATGCGATGCGTATGTAAAAATAGGCCTCTGCTGACCATTCTCGGAGACTTAAAAAAAAGTAAGGTTCTACTATTCAAATGTCTCAGTTGTCTTGCAAACAATCGTTTAATTGAAGCTGCAGGTCTTGTTTCTCATACTAGCATAGATACATTCGAAGTTATTTTTAGTGTTGACAAAGAAAATGAGATCTTAGCGTGTAATTAATATGATTGGAGTTGAACTAGCTGCATTAATTAAAACTAATGTACAGTTGTAAGCGAATCTAGAATAAGATACAGAATTATATCTGGAGACGGGAGCTTCGATAATAGTCTTTGCAGCTTTAGAGATACGGATCTTAGGGAATGCAGTTTACTGTGTGGTGTTTAACAAGATGAGACCTCGCCCTGCCACTTGACGATTCATATGCGCGGCGTGGCGTCGCGCCGTCGCTTTATATTTACAATGGCAATAACATGGAGCCATGAGATATATGGTTCCACTTTATGTATTGTTACTGGTAATACGATCGGCCTAGTTTTAAAATCCGTAGATTTATGTTCCTTCGTTGAACTTAGGTACTTCATGTTTATATCTTATTTTAACTTTGCTACAACTCCTGCTTTGACCTATTTTGATGATATATTACACTTTAGAGTATTTACGACTCTAGCGATGGTACCAAACTGCTGTTAAATACTATAAATCCATAAGATTAATTATTTGAAGCAAATCAAGGCAATAAAATGCTAATTAAAGAACTACACATAAACTTTATTTGGTGGCAACTGATTAACTAGAACGGTTATGACTCTGTCAATTAGTGATCAGCATTTTATATTGAATTGGGAGCAGGGCTGTCAGTTGCGAAGACCTTAAGATACAATTTAACGTACTAAAAGAAGTAATCATGGATAAAGGTGCATAGAAAAATACAAATGGTGTCAGTGAGATTTTAAAGAGAGACCGCGATTACGCTATTCCATAATTCAGTAGGTTTATTAACTACTTGTTGACCTCAGATGATTCTTGGAAAACGGCAAGTAGGTTGGTAATTTAACCAATAAAAACATTGCAAAGCTGTGTAGTCACCAATACATCATACTGATACAAAGTTTCTCCTACTCAGTCCAACCAGAGGGCTTAGACTAAGTGACATTTTATCATTGATAATGATGATGGAAAAGTTAACATTTTTGGTATTGACATAAGCATAAGCAGCATTCGTTTTTGCCAAAAATGCTAAGTCAATGGAGGGGGCATCTAAGAACCGCAATGGACTGGCTCCCAGCATCTTAAGCCCAGCCCAGAAAAAACGGCAGGCAGACAAGGAGGACTTCGTGACGGTGGAGTCGAAGCGTAGGAAGCCCACTTGCCGTAATCGATGTGGTACTGCACTGGCGGGTCCAAATATATTGCTGCGTCCTGCAACACCGTCGACGCAGCTGTACGTATCCCGTCTCCATCAATCCACGGTGGCTGAAGACATCGTGGAATTCATCAGAATCAAGACCAAGTGGTCCTTGAGAGTAGAGGTTGGATTCGCGCCACAACATTAACTTCAAACCGTTTGTGGTGCGGGTTCCAACTCAGGACCTAGAAACCTTCATGAAGGAAGAGTTTTGGCCGAAAGGTGTGGGTACCGCCGTTTTCGTGGAAAGTTAAGCGAAGCCACGCAGCGCATCACTTCGTGCACAATAAGTTATGTTTTTTATAATTAAAATATGTATGTTTAGGTTAAGGTATTTTACTATAGGCCTGCGTCGCATGAAATAAATGGATTATTATTATTATTATTTCTTATGTCTTTTACATATATCGGGACCCTGGGCACCCGGACCTTTGGACGGCGTACCAGGGGCCAAAGCCAACTCGCAGAGTCCTCTTAGACAATTTTAAATGATAAGGAGGCACAAACCGACAATTATCCCTGTATGCACTATGCAAGTGTACCCATTTTTTTTTGTTTCGGGGTGGAAAATCCTCATGGATGTCCGCCGCCCTGGGGCGGGCGGCGGGGTCTGTCAGACTCTTACTGACTAAAAACCACCCCGGTGTTCCCTCTCTCACCTACGCCGGGGGTCGCGGGAACGAACGATACTTCCGCAACCCCCGGCTGGTGCTGGCCCGCACCTGCGGGCCTCTTCGTGTCAGGAGGGGGGAATGAGGTGTTGAACTCCCCCCGTGACGTCTAAGAGGGGCGCGCGTGGAACACTACGCGCCGCCGCCTCGGGTCCTGATGTGTGGGGGGCGACGGACGTCCCCAAGTCCGACGCCCCTGGACCCATTTAAGGGAGCTGGAAGAGGGCGTTGTCCGCCCTCCGCCGGTGCGCCGGTGCGCCGGTGCGCCTGCTGCGGGCCGGGTGAGGGGACGAGATCTCCTTCTCCCTTTCCGCAGCCTCCTTCTGCGAGACGACTGTTTCGCAGAAGGAAACCACCGCGTCCCAGGACTCTTCACTGCCGACCATAGACTCGACCACGGCCGGCAGCGACAGGTCACTGCCTACTCCTGAGATGAGGGCACGGCGCGGCTCCTCCCAAGCGGCACACTCAGCCAGCGTGTGCCGCGCTGTGTCCTCCCGGCAGTCGACGCAGTGGTGACACCGGGCGTCCGATGCAAGTGTACCCAAGGACAACCCCCGGTTGGTGCAGGACTATTACAGAACATGGGAACAAAACATATTGGGCTATGGGTTTGGGTTGGCTAGTGGATCGGTAACCTTGAACTATGGATGGACTATGCCCCCTGCCTGACCAATGATAATATAATATTCACAGATAATATTATTATAACCGAATAGCTTAGGTCAATCCTGTTGAAAGTCGTAGACATACAAAACGCTTTTAAAGCGATTGCCAATTGTCTAAGCCCTCTAGAGTTCTGGCAATTTGGATCAAATTTCATAATTGCGTTTTCAGTACATAGAATTCTATTTTCATGATGACACTTAACCAACACGCTAGACAGCCCTGAAAGTTCAATACTCGTAGCACGCGCAGCTACAATCGTCAGATATTTTTGTATCATAAATAATATTACGTCATTTATTAGACCTGATGGGTGATTCCGATCTGATCTCATAGTTTTACAACGTCTTAACTGACCGCTATTGACCACCATCTTGGATTTAGCGAGTACGGGTAATTTCTTCTAGTTAACTTGACATTTGTAACAGTATAAGCAAGATGAGGAATAATTAATTGAGTGAGTAAAGTTGTTACGGAAATGCATTTTAAAAAATAATGATTGAACATGCCTCCGGTTCCATTATCAATATCCTCCAAGTAGTCGCGTGTTTGAAGATTAATTGGATTTTAATTGATTTGGTTTTTGTATTGAAGCTGCGACGGTAAAATAAATGTACTAAACTGGTATCCTTAGAACGGCCTTTCCATTGGTGTTCCCTTTAATCCTAACAGTGCTAGGTAATGTAGGTATACGAGTAGGTAATACGAGTATTGTAACATGTTTTTTTTTTCTTCGGAAAACTTGCCATTTTTTACAGATTATCATCAGTCAGCAAGAGTTGATATTCAATTTGAAATATCCTCTTCACCCAATTATTTTTGTTTGTATCATTCCTTTATAATATTCTACGTCTCTGCAACAACACTTTGCGGAAAATAATAGGATGTGGGTAGAATTCCACGCGCGTCCTGTTGACCTTGCTTTGATATAAAAATTGCGTTACATTATCCACAATCATCAGATGATTTGTGTTTGTAAATATTTGGCACAAAGTCGAACAAACATTCCTTTCAAACCTGTTCATGGGTTATGTTATCCTTGGGGAAAATTACAAATATTGGAAGTATTTTTTGGGGACGCGAAAGTTTTAGTTGTTCTAGCGCATTGGCAGATTAATGCTTTTTCTTTACAAAAACAGAGTGGAGTGATGAAAAGGCTAGGTTTGCCTTCTTTGTCTCCTCTTCCTGGAAATCTCTAAAGGTCTATAAGTAGAATATCATCGTAATTCTCTTGACATGCGTATTTTTACCAAAAACAGTCGATAAGAACTGTGTTCAACATTGGTCGTTTTGGGATTTTATTGTTATCAATAAAATACTGTGCTTATTTATGGCCAGTTCCAAAAATCATGTTTTTTTTTTACCGTGTTCAAACGTGCACAAAACACAACGATTACCAATATCTTATACCGTATACGTCAAAATACTACAAACTTCAAATGATTGATAGATTTCATTGATTCAAAACACACCTCACCTAAGAGCATTGACCACGTTGAATGAATCACGAGATTTCGTAAACACCTGTATTAAATGACACCACGGCATTATCACCTTAGCTTACTTTTATATAGAGGTTAAAATAGTGTGAAAAGTTAGATCATGACTGTGATTTCTGCACTTGGCAGATTGGTTTGTCGTTAATTCACTAAACGAATAAATATTTACTTTAACGTTCTAAGAATAAGGACATCTTTTTAGCCTGTATCAGTAACAAAGTGCCCTAGTTAACAAAACAATGTGCTAATTCTGTATTTACTTATTAGGTGCTTCTAATTTGGTAAAGGAAAACACTTCAATTTGGAGTGAGTCCGACTCCGACCTTGTTCCGTGCCAAATTATATTGTATTTCGTAAACAAGGTACTTCAAAAGTCTTTATATTGTTGAGTGAAACTTTACTACCAAAGATATAATACATACTTATATTCGAGGATTTATATTATAGTGACCGTATTGGTGGTGTTCTTCAGAGTGATGAATTTTGTAACAATTTTATGATTTAAAAGAGTGTCCGTGGAGTTCGTTCGTGCGTTCTTCTCCATCCTTCCAAAGCGTAGTAGGTACCACTACGCTTTGGAATGTGCAACTGGGTTCATCTTGCTGACTGCCGGACCGGACCTCTTGACAATTCAAAAGTGCATGTAATTGGTTTATTAGAGATTAATGCTTTGAGTTTGAATTTGAAAATGGTCAGGTGCGAGTATTCGTAACCAGCATGCGTGTATGACCAGATATACATACATATACTGGATGTCCGAAAAGTCATGTATTACCTTTTACCTGCTGATGGGCCACATTGGGATCTACCAATAAAAAAAAAATTACCATACTAAAAGTCTTATGGTTTCCGAGTTTTTTGATGATTAATGAAATTTTTGAAAATCTTTGATCAGTTTTTTTCCATGCCATTTCTACAAATGAAAACTTTTTCGAGTACAGGTTCTTTTATTTTCATGTTGAATCATCCTACTATCGATTGAATACAAGAAAGTTACAGATATCATCTTTTAAATACCTAAAATTTAGGTTCAAACTTAAAATTTTTCCTTATGTTTGATCGGTCCTGGTGAAAAAAAAAAAAAAATATAGGTAGGTCATTTTTTTTTATTGGTAGATCCCAATGTGGCCCATCAGCAGGTAAAAGGTAATCCATGACTTTCCGGACAGCCTGTATAAACGTAAACGAAGCAAAAGTGGTAACCCCCTGGGAAATAGGCGTGAGTTTATGTATGCGACGCGTGACATTTCATACACTCATATAAAGTGCATATAAAATGGCGCCTATTTCCAACCATCCCATATTCCACAGTCGCGATAAATACGTGTTATTTGAGTCTAGTTTCCGCATTCCGTTTCCTTCAGTGATAGGAATATAAATAATTTTAACTTGATACTCAGGACACTGGTCGAGGTACTAGGCTCGCATGAATCAGCTGGTTACGTCATTTAGAAGCACGTGGTGGCCATACGTGATGCTACGAGCGTGTAAACGTGTTAACTACTAATTTTGTTAGTGCAAATATATGTTAATGTTATGTACCTACAATGTCTCATGGCTATTGTTTGTTTTACTTTGAGATACTTAGGGAGTACGGTGTACAACGAAGTTGGAATTGAGCTTACGGTTCGAAATATTTAGAGCATATTTCCGTTTTTAAAAAATACATAAATAATAATAAAAATTACCTATTCAAATCATCATCTTTGATAGCCTTGTTCTACCGACTGCTGAATTCACTCCCTTTTGTGCCATGCATCCCTAGTCTTCGCGGTAACATTGGCATGAGTCAATTTTAACGCTGTATTTTCATCATTTTAAATTTCTGTATTGGTATCGCAGCTCTGAAGCGGATGACCATTTCAGTGCTACAATGACACAGACAGATAAAAGCTTTGATCATATAGCACCTCTCTTTTCGAAACCATACTTCACAAAAACTAAGTCCATAATGTTATTTAAATCAATTCAGTCGCCAAAGCTTGACCTGCATTTTCAAGTTAAGAGGGTTTATCCCTTACAGCCATGTTGGAGATTCAAAATTGATGATTTCCGACGGACAATAAAACCATAATGTGTTTAATTTATAGATGAGATATTGACGTCATATTATTGGGAATTTTATAATCTAGTGCATGGCTGAAAAACATTTTCAATTTTTTGTATAGTTTTCTCATCAGAACCGTTTTTATGCAAGCCTTTTTTCAAACTAGCGATCGACGGTCTAAGCAGATGCGAGATATTAGTAAAACCGTATACGACAAACTTATAACAACATTACTTTATAAAAAATAATAACATTTATTAGTGCATGGCTGAAAAAAAAACACGATTACTGTAAGTTTTCATTCAAGAAAAGTATATTCAAAAGTATCAATTGTAGCCACTTTTCGAGATATTAAACGTGTTAGTTTATGATGAAATCTGAAATATTTATATTTTCTTTTAGACCTAGTAAATTAAGACATTTATGTTCTAAAACATGGTTCAAGTATTTTTTTAATAACTTATATGTTTATTTTACTATGAATTATTTAGTATTGCTAGAGCGGCGCGCTGAGCGGTGGCATGAATCCGCGCCGATTATATAGCAATACTAAATAATTCATAGTAAAATAAACATATAAGTTATCAAAAAAATATTTGAACCATGTTTTAGAACATAAATGTCTTAATTTACTAGGTCTAAAAGAAAATATAAATATTTCAGATTTCATCCTAAACTAACACGTTTAATATCTCGAAAAGTGGCTACAATTGACACTTTTGAATATACTTTTCTTGAATGAAAACTTACAGTAATCGTGTTTTTTTTTCAGCCATGCACTAATAAATGTTATTATTTTTTATAAAGTAATGTTGTTATAAGTTTGTCGTATACGGTTTTACTAATATCTCGCATCTGCTTAGACCGTCGATCGCTAGTTTGAAAAAAGTCTTGCATAAAAACGGTTCTGATGAGAAAACTATACAAAAAATTGAAAATGTTTTTCAGCCATGCACTAGATTATAAAATTCCCAATAATATGACGTCAATATCTCATCTATAAATTAAACACATTATGGTTTTATTGTCCGTCGGAAATCATCAATTTTGAATCTCCAACATGGCTCTAAGGGATAAACCCTCTTAACACGGTCTCCAACTCCGCTTCGCCCGGTTTTCTGGCCCCATTGTACACACATAAATACATAATTACAATGCAACAGTCATAAATACATACATACAAAAGTGTAGTGTCAAACAGAGCCGAACGTAACCGCGGAAGTTGGAAATGTACCGACACCCGTTACTGATGCTAATTTGTTTAGGCTTATCACCCAAAACTATAGCGAAACTACTGCAGAATATTACTTGACTTGTTTGCTAACTAGCTACACAGATAGGCTGACAAGCGACCACCTGAAGAAGACAGGGACAAAGAGGACGCGTAAGGTGGATAATCGTGTGTAGTCTCGCATCTTGGGAGAGATCTCATCCAGCAGTGGACTGCGAATTGCGATATACTGAGTTAATTGTAAGAAATTTGTAGTTCAATAATGTTATAAACCGACTTCAAAAAAGGAGGCGATTCTCAATTCTAACCATGTTTTTCTATGTAGGTAGGTAAGAAAGTCTCGACATTCCAATCTCGATTTTTGATTTTAATTTCTGAGAGCTTGAATGACAGTAAACAATTTTCTACCTCGACTAAAAAATATAGCCAACGATTTAAAGAATATTACTAACAAAATGCATTTCATCTCTCACAACATACCAAGTCAAGTGTATCGCTTTAAAAATATAGTCGTAAGTATCGAAGGAATAAATAAACATACTTTTGCGAAGAGTGCGTTACGTACCGACTTTTATATTTTGCCTTCACCCCATCACAATATTTGTTTCTTCAATAATAGCAATATTTTATAGCTCGGCTGACGCAGTGGATTGGGTGGTTTAGTTGGAGCAATGAACTAAGGTAACGATTGTAGACATTGAAAGTGTTAGTGCATATGTTTGCACTGACATGTTTAAATTGATGCGTTTCAAATGTTATTTTCTATTCCGGAAACGGAAATGAAAGTATAACAAGACGAGAAAATAATAATAAGAAAATGTTTTATAATATTTTCGTCATGACACAATTTTTTCCCGTATTAATAAGAACTAAAGGCCTTATTACAATCTAGCCAAGTAGACTTATAAGCAATTTAAGTCTAACTTATGTCTAACTTTTCGTCGGATATTGCACAATCTGTTATCATGGATTAATAATAATAATAATAATAATATTCCACAACTTTCACACAACGCCATCTAGTCCCAACCTAAGCAGAGCTTGTGCTATGAGTACTAGACAACTGATAAACATATTATATATTTCTAAATACATACATATTATAGATAAATTGATGTGTACATGGAACAGGCAGTGCATCTAATAGATTTACAGAAACCTTTGTAAGTAGGTCCTTATTTGGTTTACTGAAACAGTCGAACAAAACTAAACAAAAATGACGTCTGTCTTTGACACTTACTTTTACTTCGCTTTCATAATAAATAGCTAAGATTTATAACAGCAAACTTAGACTGAAAAGTAGACTATAATAAATTAGAGTGTACGTAACTAGGTGTAAAGAATCTCATTAATTTTATTGAATAAACAAACACAGATGAGATGAGATGAGAAAAAATGTTTGAATTACGTAAATCTTCTATATTATGTTGGAAATATTGTTAAGAGGGAACTTCAACAGATTTATCTTTTCAGACGGTGTAAAAAAAGTTTAGTGATTTTTTTTTTGTCCGGAGAGTTTTAAAATCTGAATCTAGAGAAAACAATACGACAACAACGGCTTATCGGGCTTTCATAGCCCGTTAAGCCGTTGGTCCCGGCTGTCATTCGTGGACCTTTGGCAGTCGTTCGGGTCGTCAAAAGCCCGAAAGTCCGACAACCAACCAGTCTTACCAAGGGTATCGTATTATAACCCAGTGACTGCTGGGCTGTGCAAGTCAGATAGGCAGTCGCTTCATGTAAAGTACTGGTATTCCGTTGCATCCGGTTAGACTGGAAGCCGACCCCAACATAGTTGGGAAAAGGCTAGGCTTTGAGGATGAATCAGATTTAAAAGCAGGCTGGATTTAATCTGTTATTTCGACCCAACGTTTTTGAAATGGGTTTCGACTTTCAGGTGTGAATGATTAAATCTCGATGTATAAATAAACAAACAATTATAATTTATTATGATAACTAGAACAAACGCAGGGAAAATTAAATTGGTTGGTTGGGAAATAGATTACAACTGCATTTACATGGAAAATAGATTACAACTGCATTTATATGAAAAATAATTACGATTAAATGATAAATCGCGACAGAAAACTGTTGTTTTTACCTTCGCTCTGGTACCTACTCCTCATTATTAGAATAAGTGAAATACGAAATGTACCATTGTTACGTTCCAACCAATTACGGAGGCATTACGGAAAATTTCCTCCGCCTATCGCGTAACGTTCGAATTTCGAAAACAATGCGTGTGCGCAGATCGATACCACTTTTAGATAACAAGTACCCCAATTGGCTTTTTTGCTAGAGTCGGTAATTACATTTTTTTCATCTAATGAAGTATGCTTTCTGACATGCTGATGGTATCTTGATTTTCCTTACGTTGTACTTTATTTACTACGTCAATGAAAACAATAACCCTGGAGTTTTCAAGGTTGCACTTCATTTTGTAAACAACTGTAGCCCATATTAGAACACATCATTGGCTACTACAGGATGGTAATAACTACTATCTATGGTTAATCTTGTATTTATAGCGAATGAAAAAGGCAACACACTTAGGGCTGATATTTCAATAGACAGATGTTTTTTATTCGTGGAATAAAATTGGCGTCTGACTGTTTCTTTATGGAAGAGATGTCAAAAATTCAAAACTATTGCTCCGATCAAATTATCTGGCGTTGGAGAAATCACCCCTTAATCAAATAGCATCATCTTTGTCAATTGTTATCGCCATGACGATTCATATTCGACTCAGATAGTGTAAGTTCTGAAATTACAAATATTTAATGATATTACGGAATTTCTGTTCCATGTATCAGGGGGCGTGTCTATTGCTATCTACCGGGCACACATCCAGACGCCACCTGAGAAATTCCAGATGGAAAAACCCAATAAAACTTTGCCCGACCCAGGAATCGAACCGAGGACCTCATGCTCAGCAGTGGCGCTTGCGTGATATCACACAAATAAACAGAATGTTGACAATTCAGGTAAATCATAAGAATCGGATGTGCGATAACCAATTTCGCTTAAGAGCGGTTTCGCACTACGTCCGGTCCGAATACGTGATTCAGACATCATTTTACGCAAAACCACAGCAGAGCGTTCACGTCATTAATCATGAGTCCTTTCAATTCGGCAGAATGCAGCTCGGATTCGGTTCGGACGCAGTGCGCGACTGTTAATACAAATAATACTATGGCTACTTCAGTCCGTCAATAATCTCCGAAATGGAGATTCACGGATGACGGAAATCGGATCTAGTGCTTAAACTACGATACAAATAGTTTACGACTACTCCGGACCGTATTTTCACGGATTCTAATCGGGTTCAGATCGGACGTAGTGCGAAACCGCTCTTACTCGTACCACAAACAAACGTGATCTGGGTCAATTTAACAAAATGTACTGGTTAACGCATGAGACTATTACAAAATCAAACAGGAAGAAATACTTAATTAGATGCTAATACAGCAATTAACAAAAACAAAGTCGGCCAGACGTGTCCATTCTTTTCTTTTTTAATTTATATGTTAATTCCGTCCGCCGCCGGACAGCCGGACGTTAGTTTGATAAAATATATTTTATGTTTATTTTTATGTAAGAAAACAGTAGTTTGGTAATGTGTAGGAGTTGTTCATGGAGCAATTGAAAATCGTTTGGAATTTATTTAATTTGTATGCTGTATGAATAATCTCGGTTTACGTATTTTTATTTGTATTGTGTAATTTTTCAATAACGCTTTATCGAATATTTGCTATTCGGTTACCTATGTCCAGATGCAGAAATGGAAAACCCCCAGACACAGACCTTTTTCTAATAAATGGAAAATGCAGTAAGGGGACCACATTATGTAAACGATCCAACTGATTTTGACATAGGTATTTTGGTACTTTAAGAGGAACACAAACACAAATATTTCTGAGTCTTTCAAACCATACGAGCGGATGGAGCAACGAACATCACTAGTCCAATAGTACCTACCTATAATCGAAAGTAGTTAATACTAATAGATTTTTTTCCGTAAGTATCTGCCGAGAGGAAACGCGCAGTCACGGCGGTGCGCGGGCGCAATAATACTCCCAAGTGCAATGACTCGACGTAACACAGGTTGCACAACTCGTACTGTTTACAGAACTTAATTGCTTGTTAATTTTATATTTAAACACACACACACACACAATGACACTGCAGTTTCTCAGAAGAGCCTTACAATGTAAGTAGTAACGGTAATTGTTGTGATTGTAACTGAGTTTTGGTATGTCTAAGTTTATTTACGAGTCAAAAGTGTCAGTGCTAATTGAATGTAAATTTTGTTTTTTAATTTCTAATCTTAATGAACTTACAAGCACACAACAAGCGAACGAAGCAAAAGGAGTAAGTATGTAAGGATCGTAGCAACTGGTGTTCTATCGTTTCAGCCTATCCCCATAAGAAGAACGCGTGAGATTATGTGTACCAATATGAAAGAGCTTTCGTGATAGTCACAAATATTCATACAAAACGTTTAATTACCAATAAGTGAACAGCCCGGTTTCCTATAATGATTCCTACTTTCCTATGTTATAAAGAAAATTGAGCAAACTCAGCTCTGTTCAGCAGATCAGCAACTGTTAAGCACCAGCTAGAGATTACTTATTTCTTTGCCTGATTAAATATGTCACCTGCATAATTACTTTTTTTTGTGCGCGGTGGATATCCTCATGGAATTGTGACAGAGGGCCATGCCGGACTCTTACCGGCGAAAACCACCGCGGTGTTCCACCTCTGCCTGTGGCTGAGGGTGAGGGATTCGCATAAGCATTCACCGTTCCCCCAACAGGCCCCGACCCGCTGTTCCTCAGCGGGTCCCACCTCCCCGTGCGGCCATTCCCACGGTAGCTCAACCCACTCTCAAGTGGCGCGCGTGAAATACTGCGGAGCCAACTCAGGCCAGTCTGGTCGGACGACGGAAGCCCGCAGGCCACCTCTCATGGAGGTCGCAGATCGTTTTGCGCGAGAGAGGATGCGGCTTCTCTCTTCCGCTCGGCCGCCTCCTTTGCGAACATGACATCCTCGCAAAAGGAGGCAATCCCGTCCCATGCGCTCCCGCTCTCGACCATCGATTGAACGACGGCCGGGAGCTGAGACCGCTCCCGACTATTGCCGCGAGCCTCATAATTACTTATGCAACTCGGAAGGTCTGCGCACTCCTGTCAAAAAAACGCACCATACATATAAGAAAGAAGGAGATATTCCCGGTAGTTGAAAATGTATCGGAACCCATAGATATAAGTAAGAATGCGCTTCCCTATGGGTTCCCTACGCGTCTTAACGTCATGTACTACTCGTCTAAACAACACGATTCTGGTGATGACGGAAAGCAGAACAATAACTGCACAACATTTGCTTGGCTAGGCTCCAAAAGAATCCACTACGGTTCATGAATTATGTATCCAGGGGCATTGTTAACGGTTCTAAAGAAAAATGTAGAAAAAATAGAAAATCTCGGTTTTTAGGATTCATTCATAAGTCTAGGCACCATTGTTGGTAGGAATTCTACATAAGCTTAGGTAGTCCTAATGCACGGGTTTACATTTATACATACCGATTTTTACGATAATTTATTTTACTGTTTTCATATAAAAATGTTATTCAAAATAAACTTCATAATCTTAAACTTTTTTTCTAATCACTACATAGTATAAAACAAAGTCGCTTCCCGCTGTCTGTCCCTATGTATGCTTAAATCTTTAAAACTACGCAACGGATTTTGATGCGGTTTTTTTTAATAGATAGAGTAATTCAAGAGGAAGGTTTATATGTATAATACATGCATAATATAGTAGAGAAACACTGATAATTTTAGAGGTTTCTAATGTTATGTCGTAAATAAACTCATTTTTTTGCGCTTACATTGTAAACGCTGGCTGAACCCGTCGAGATAGATCAAAATAATGTACTACAGTATTGTACACCTTAAAAAGGTCTACAAAAAAGTCCGCGATGGTATATGTCTATCTCTTAGGGATAACCCACAATAACCATTTTTATCCTATACTTTTTACGAAAAAAATTATCAGTGTTTCTCCATTGCACCCGTGCGAAGCCGGGGCGGGTCTCTAGTACTAAATAAATTACAAATTTTCAAAATAAAAATATATTATTATTGATTTTAGTGTTACTGATCTGATCGCTCCATGTAAAATACTGGTATTCAGCTGCATCCGGTTAGACTGGAAGCCGACCCCAACATAGTTGGGAAAAGGCTAGGCAGATGTTGAGTGTTACTGATCTGAATTTAGGAGAAACATTTTTGTTCGTTCATTAGTATGTAGTGTTCATTAGTATGTTCTTGACTTTGGACGTAACATTGACTTTGAAAGCTCATTTTCGACTAAAACAAAAATCGCGTGTGCATACAAAATTGCAAAATCAAGCGTGAAGCAAAACATTAACACGACTAAGTAAATATTATTTTTCGTACGAAAGAAAATCAGACGTTTCTAGCACTTTTCATAACTAAGCAGTCAATCAAATCAAGTACAATAACATAGACACATCGGGGAAAAATACCACGAAGTCCTATTTTGACGTGTGTCGGCGTAAATGTCGGATATTCTCACACGAAAATAAGATTCCAGTAAATACAATAATCGTACTCGTACTCCGTGTCTTACGTAACATATCACGCCTCTATTCCCCCAAGAGGTAGGCAGACGTGAAAATGGCGAAATGTGGGTGTAACATTACACCAGTCACCTATATTTAAGTCCTATGTAGTAGGGGGATGATTAACCAGACATTAATCCAGATACAGAGCCCTGTCTGAGACTGGATTTGTGTCTGCCACTGGGAAATGTAAATACTGCTAGAACAACGGAGGCAGCTGACGTAACATTGCACAATAACCGCGTATCTACATCTCACAAGTACTACCGGATTCTGTGGTGTCAGGCATGATGAGTTTCTCACATTTTAATGAATTAGTCATAC
This sequence comes from Eremobia ochroleuca, assembly GCA_949629135.1. Taxonomy (NCBI): domain Eukaryota; kingdom Metazoa; phylum Arthropoda; class Insecta; order Lepidoptera; family Noctuidae; genus Eremobia; species Eremobia ochroleuca. The sequence goes on along the minus strand of OX451396.1, from coordinate 4,656,536 downwards.
CAGTTACGCCGTACTTTCGTAAGGTCTGTCCCTAGAGATGTAAGAAAAATCATTACTCACAAATGCTGTTATATGGGCTTAGAAACTATGCTGTAAGGCCCGTCATCGTCTTTTGCATCTCGAAAACTAGACTTTACATTTTGATATAATTTCGACAAAGCTTGTAACAATTTTCGAGGAATGTTACAAATTGGCGGAGGCGCCGTCGCGGCGGTGTGTAGCTAGTATTAAAATCTATTTATGCGTGTTATTTCACAGTTTACAACTCTGAACATAATCGGTACAAAGATAAACACGATAGATCAATTAGATTTGGTCACAATGACCTCTAAACACAGTCATAAATTTTCTAAGCCCGTTTTTTACATCAAGAAATTAATCAATTTGACTTTTTTTTTTTTTTTTTTTTTTTTTGCTGGCAATACTGGCAGCCGGTCGTCAAAATTTTGCTTGTTAGAATTAAATTGTAAAACTAATGTATTTCGCGTTTATTTATCTAAAAACGTGCTTAATTTCGATAGATTTAGTTATAAATAATAAGGATCTGTGTTTGTGAATTATTTCGTTGAAAAATCAATGAATAATCAATGAATTAGTACCAGCTGTCAACCAACGGACGGATTTGAAATCACCACCTAACCCGGGGAGTATTTCTTTTAATTTAAGCTTACTTATATAAAATCTTATTAGTTCGTATTGTACCCTTTCCCCTTTAATGTGTATACTGTTCGTCCCAATAAGCAACATAGTGAACAAGCCTGTATTTCTCTTTATTGTGCTGGACACTTATGTTCGTGTGTTATTGGGATAAAATCACATAAGATACGTTAGAGACCCCTTAGAAATCACCCTACTTTATTACTAGACAGACATCTGTTAAGTTCAATTACTAAATTAGAACCGCTTTATGAAATTAACGTTAGAAACTAGATTTTCAATAACTTGACAATAGTAGTACCCCCAAATATTTTGCAAATTTAATTTTGTTTTTTTTTTTTTTTTTTTTCCCTTTTCATTATTGAATATCACCATCTCAATTAAGACATTTCTATGAATAGTTAATTTTCAACCTTACAAACTCTGTGCTTACAAACTCATCATAACTTTTTATTCCTTTGTTTTTTGTTCACTTCATCCTAGCACTTACTATCCACATCTCATACCTCTCTCTTATTCCTTTCACTCACTTGGCTTTCTCTTCTCTCATTCCAGGGTGCCTCTAGGGTTTGCCTGTCAATATGTTGACCCGTAGAGCTGCATCCTTGGATGAAAAACTGAGGGCTACATTGAACGAATTGGAATCTAGTAAGAAACAGAACAAACAGCTACTACAGGAAAGGGATGACAGCGAGGTGGAAATAAAGTTTATAAATGACAAGAACACTGAGCTAAGGAACCAATTGGCTGAACTACATGTACAACATATGGACATACTTGACCAGCATCAACATCTTCGTCAACTTGTGTCAAATTTCCAGGAATGTAGTGACACCCACGAACTGGCTTTGAGACGCATATCTGAACTTGAACTGGAATTAAGCAGGGCCCATAACACAATCACCCATTTGGAATCTCTCAAAGCCCGTGAAGAGTCTGCGATCACCTGCAGTCTTTACGATGAGTTGGTTGGTAGCGGGTCCGGACCCACATGTGTTGAGCCAATTGTAACAATAGACTTAACTAATGATACTATCAATAAAACCAAATTGTTTACTAGTCATAATAAGATAAAAAAATATATTAAAATTAATAGATTAATAAAAAAAACTCAAAAATCATTAAAATGCAAAAAAGTTAAGAAATCAAATATAAAACTGAGGCAAAAAAATTTAAATTTAATACAAGAATTAAAGAACTGTAACAGAGAAATAGAATTATGTAATACTAGGTATGACACTGACACTCAGCTCCTGCAGGATGAGTTGTTTGTTAGGGAATATGCTCTGAAGGACATCTTCAGTAAATATGAGGCTTCTCAACAAGACCTGAGTAAGCGCATGCAGGAGGCTAATGAGTTGGCAGACCTGGTCAAGTACAATGCGGAGAGGTATGAGTCTCTGACTAATAACCTCTCTTTTAGCTGTACCTGCTCCCAGGAACCCCAGCCTCAAGTTATTACACCCACACCCTCAGTAGCTCAGTCAGTAGATAGCTGTATTAAAGATGATAGCAGTAGTATGAATAAATTGTTTAACACTACTTATGTATTTTCTGACAAATTTGGTCAAGGTTTTGGTAGTATATTTAATCAGTGTTCGCCACAATATGTAATTAATCATTGTTTACCCGGTGCCAGTATTAGCCACTTAATTAGTAATATTAAATTGACAAAAATAAATCCCAATTCAACTGTTATATTATTATATGGGGATAGTTTAACTGTACGTAAAAAGGACATAATTGAATCTGTCCAGTTAATGTTACATCTCAATGAGTCCAATAATTGTAAATTTATTTTCTGTGCCTTGCCTTATTCTCATTATTTGTCTGATGAGCAAAATAGGCACATTTATAATTTAAATATGTTAATTTATAATAGGACATGTCATCACAGTGATGCTATTTTATATTTTGATTGTAATCAATTCATTACTGATTACAAACTGACAAATTATACTATGTATTTGCCACCTAGTTGTAGGAGACAAATTGCTAATCTTTTAGCATACAATATACACAGTGACACCGGTACCTGTAGGGTACCATCGATTACTGTTAGTAGTGGTACTAACACTACTTTTGATACGCCTTGTAGTTTAAACTATTAGGTGCGACAACGGGTCAGCCACATATGTTGAATGTTGTACATCAAAATATGCAGGGTCTGTCCGGCAAAGAGCTAGAGTTAAGTTTGTTTATGGAGAACTATGATGTTCAGGTGTTATGTTTGACTGAACACTGGTTGAAAGAACATGAAGTAGTGTTTATCAATGATGATAACTTTACCGTACAGAGTGCATTTGTGAGAAAAAGTGCTATTCGCGGTGGCTCTTTAGTTCTTGTTTCAAACAAGTTAAAATGTAAACAACGTTTAGATTTAGTGAATCTTTCAATCGAACGCACTATAGAGTTGTCTTGTGTTGAACTTGAGCGATACGTTATAATTTGCGTTTATCGACCCCCCTCTGGGGATTTTATTAGTTTTGAATCGGTAATGGAGGATTCTCTCAATAGGTTGAAATCAAGTAACAAAAGTATTATTTTATGCGGAGATTTCAATATTAATATTTTAGATGTTACTCCATTAAGTATTAGACTTCTCAATTTGTTTAGGTCTTATAATTTAATTAACTTGTTTTTTGAACCTACTAGGATCACGGCATCTTCGTCAACCTGTCTTGATAATATATTTAGTGTTTTTGATGCCAAAAACAAATTAGTCTTAACTGACTTAACGTCCGACCACTGTGGTTTATTAGCTAGCTTCCCCATGCCATTACATAAACAGCCGTGTAAAATTGAATGCAGGCCTTATACAGCTACCCGTTGCAAAATGTTTAAAAATAATATAGTTCATAGAATTACACCATCTATAGTAGAACACGAGAATCCTAATGAAATTTATGGTGCCCTTTTTGATGTTGTGCAAAAAGAGTACCAATCTACTTTCAAGACCAAAACTGTTAATATTAATGGATCCTCCGTTGGCTTTAACCAATGGGCTACTCCGGGTATTTATAAAAGTAGAGCGAGACTATACGAGTTATATGGTTTGAAAAAATACAGGTTTGACACTCCTTTCCTAGAGTATGTCAAAAATTATTCAAAATTATTTAAAAAGATTAGTGCTTTTGCTAAATCAAAATTTTTAAGCGATGCTATTAAAAATTCTAATAATAAAGTAAAAACAACTTGGAAAATTATTAACAATGAAACGGGTAAATCGGTTAAACAAGAAAAAGTACTTGAGATTATGGTCGATAATAAATTAGTTAATAAAGCCGCTGACGTAGCTGAAGCTTTTAATGAGTTTTTTGCCAACATACCCATAACTACGACTCGCTCCTTAAATTCGTCCCCGTCTAAAGCTGAAAACCTTTTGCATAGTAGTGTACCTCAATGTAGTCGTTTATTTAGTTTCGAACATGTAACCCCACATGATGTAGTTAATGTTTTTAACCTACTTAAGTCTAAAAACACCGGTGACTACTGGGGCATCTCCATTAAACTTTTAAGTAATATAATAGACATCGTAGCCCCCTATCTAGCTGTTACTTTTAATAAATGTGTTGATTTAGGAATTTTTCCTGACCTCATGAAGAATAGTAAAGTCATACCTTTATTTAAATCAGGTAATAAAAACGATGTTGGCAATTTTAGGCCTATTTCCATCTTACCTGCATTTAGCAAAATATTTGAAAAATTAATACTCAAGCAGTTGCTAAGACATTTTAATTTAAATAGCCTCCTTCATAATGAACAGTATGGCTTTACAAAAGGTCGTTCGACTACAGATGCGGGTGTTGCTTTGCTGAAGCACATATTTAACGCATGGGAGAGCTCGCAAAATGCTATCGGAGTTTTCTGTGATCTTTCCAAAGCCTTTGATTGCGTGCACCATGACACGCTTTTGCGTAAACTACGTCATTACGGTGTCCAAAACGAAGCTCTCAACGTAATAAATTGTTATTTACATAATAGGTTCCAATGTGTAGATGTTAATGGTGTGAAATCTTCCGGGCTACCAGTTCAGTTAGGTGTGCCGCAAGGCTCAATACTGGGCCCATTCTTGTTCTTAGTTTATATCAATGATTTACCATTCCATTTAAAGGGAATCTGTGACGTTGTACTGTTTGCTGATGATACATCTCTTATTTTTAAAGTAGACAGGAATAGACTAGATTTTGACGAGGTAAACAGTGCACTCTCAATAGTTACGGATTGGTTTACGTCAAATAACCTAGTTCTCAATGCCAAGAAAACGAAATGTGTAAAGTTCGCCTTACCGAATGTTAGAAATCTAGGACCCAACATCGTCTTAGATAAAGAGGCGCTTGAGACTGTGAGCTCAGCAGTTTTTCTGGGAATAACAGTAGATGCCAAACTTCAGTGGGGACCACATATATCGAGCCTAGCAGGAAGGCTCAGTTCGGCTGCCTACGCCGTCAGGAAAGTAAGACAATACACTGACGTTGATACAGCTCGTTTAGTATATTTTAGTTATTTTCATAGCGTTATGTCCTACGGTATTCTGCTGTGGGGCAAAGCAGCTGATATACAAAATATATTCGTCCTTCAAAAACGAGCTGTTCGAGCTATTTACCAGCTAGGTGCTAGAGTTTCTCTAAGAGATTTATTTAAAGATATTGGTATTCTCACGGTTGCATCACAATTCATATTTGCCAACATCATATATATTAGGCAAAATATACACTTGTATACTAAAAACAGTGATGTTCACAATGTTAACACCAGAAATAAGGACAAACTACGTGCTCCCTTTCACCGGCTTCATAAGGTTCATAACTCATTTGTTGGGCTTGGTATAGCCTTTTATAACAAGCTACCCTCTTCTTTGCTAGATTTGCCTTTTAATGCATTTAAAGCTCAAGTAAAATCCAACCTTTGTTCAAAGGCATACTACTCCATCAACGACTACTTAAACGATAAGAATAGTTGGTCGCCCTGATTAACTCAAGACAATGTTTATGTTCTTTCTCCAGAATTAGATTACTGATAGGTTATTATACTATGAGCTCATTATACAATTGTTTTTATTGGGCTGTATAAGTCAAATCAGTTTAGTTTTATTTTTATTATATTATTGACATAATCAACCCATTTAAATGTTTTCTAATGAGTTGATTGCAATATGTGGCTAGCTAGTGACCTCGACGATTGATCATATTATTCTTACCTGAGCAACCGGCAGCAAGTTCGTCATGCTCCCTCAGATGTCACTGCTTGCGGTAGCGTCGGGGGTCGGGTTGCCTCCTTCCCTCAAATATGGCGAGGGGGGTAATGGCTGATCTTTGCGTTATGCTCGTGAACGGGTGCTGCTTGTGGTGACTGGTCGTCTTGCTGACCATGGTTTTATTATTGTTATAATTAGTAATAACTTGTTTATTTAGTTTCCTTCGATGGTCCTAGTTTATCATTTGTGACTTCAAGCGACAGCTATGTAAACAGAACCCAGCATTGCATAAATATGTTAGCGGTCACGCCCTTCATACCTGGAGGCTTTTATTTAATTTCCATTTATTAATTTTTGCTTGAGTACCTACGTATAGTTTTTTATTGTATTTCTTGGTATATTGGCGTTGCTAGCTGACATATGGCAGATAATTGAATTTAGTGTCCTGTGTCTTGTAATGTTAATTGCTTTGCATACCTTGTATTGTATTCAGTCAAGTATTTTCTAACTGAACAGACAGCTGTGCTGCTGGGGAGTTTGTTGCGCCACTTCTTCTTCCCAGCGAAAGCACTAGGAAGTGGTGAAGGGCGGGCGTTTTGGGGGACTGTCTTTTGTAATTTTGACGTTCGAAAAGTGCTGATTCTCAGCCTAGTTTGAATAAATGACTTTTGATTTGATTTGATTTGATTTTGATTTCTTCTAAAACCGAAATTGATTTTGATACAGTAGTTCTATAAGCATAAACAAGTAGGGTAATGGGAAACAATATTTTATATCACGTTATAAATACGATCGTAATTAATTTATCTTCCATCATATAGCTGCAATAAATAAAACACCGCACCCGTAACTTAACAGATTTTCACACTTTCCGTAGAAAGAAATTAATATTAATTGATTAATTACCGGGAATTAGCGAAGTCGTCGACCTTTGGGCAATGATCATTTGTAATAATCGCATAGAGGTGTACCCCTGTACCACACAATTAGGTTCTACGACCTCCAGCAAAAGGTATAAAGGTAAAAAAAGTTGAACATCTGAATAGGCCCTCATCAATCATAAAGTTACGTTGAAAGGAGTTTTTATACGGTTTGTTGCATCAGAACACTTTCTCTGTTGCTCTATTAGTCATAAATCATAAGTTTCGAGTTTAAACGTGACTAAAAGAGTTTCGCGGTGAAATCCAAGGACATTATTAGTAGCAGACGATTGGATATCAACCGAGTTTCTGACTTGAAGTTTTATTTCGAAACAGAACAGTTTATACTAGGTGACGTGTCGTATAACTTAATTATTGAGAAAGAAGTTCCTGTTTGTTTCATTTTATTGAGGGCAGGTTTTATTTTCCTTTGATAACTAAGCAAATTCTTAGAATATTCAAGGTTTTTGTTTCTCTATACAGGATCAATTTTTTAAAACTGTAACCATGAATGCTTCTTTAATCTTTCTGTAATCATGAAAATTTTTCGTTGATTAAAAAAAAAAATTAGCTCTGCCATACATTTTGACCGTGAAGGTATTGCACTTTTCTATGAAACAGTTGTTATTTTTTTTTTATAACCGACGAAAAATTTCTACGCTATGGGGTCTAGAATAAATTTAAAAAAAAAATGAATAACAATTAATATTTTTTTCCGTATATTTCGCAAGCTACTGTGTTCTCATAGTTATTTTACATTACTGTCAAAATCACAGTGATCTTTATTCTCATTCAAATAAGGTTACTGTTGGGTTGCTGCTACTGACAGGTCTGTCAAAATCACTGTGATCTTTATTCTCGTCACATTACGATTGCTACTGTGAGAGGCAAGATAACTGTGAACGGACTGTATGGTAAATGAGTCGTTCAATCTGTCAAACAAAAGTGACGTTTAGCAATTCGTCAATTTGACAGTAATTTAGTATGGCAGATGACATCGGCAATTGGACCGTACTTGATAGCATATAAACACGAAAATAGCTTTAATAGTTTCAATTTCTTTCACGTATAATGTGCAGAGCTTTTTCAACCGAAATGATTTCACTGATTCAATAAAAATAGACAGTGGCAGCCTATGTCTGTCATTAGCAATTCCAATGTGCTGAGTCATCGAGCTTACTGTTTCGGAGCTGAATACAAATGGTTTAAAATAAAATTGTGACAATAGTGAGTCATTGTTGGAAACATTGTTGGAAAACTGTTACAGCACGGAGGACTGTGCTTTGAGAATTTTGTGGTGACTTTTAATGTTAAAATATTACCAGAATATTACTGTCCCACTGCAGGCAAAGGCCTCTTCTCATACAGAGAAGGCACGAGCATTGATCACCACGTTTGCTCAAGACGGGTTGGTGATTTCAGACTTATATTGAATAGTCCAGGTTTCCTCACGAAATTATCCCTTAACCGATGTCAGTAATGTCCAAGATTAACTCAGAAAGTACATACGGCATGTTTTTTTTTTTACAGGCTCCAAATTTTTACAGGGTGTTCTACTCATGAATATCAACAACTTTTACTATAGAACCAACTCAGAGATCACGAAAAAAAATCAGTTGTGTCATACATTTTGGTCAAGTAGGTATTGAATTTTTGTATTAAACAGCTGATTTTGTTTTCGTGATTTCAGAGTTGGTCCCATAGTGAAAATTGTTAATATTCATGAGTAGAACAACCTGTAAAAATTTGGAGCCTGTGAAAAAATAATAATAATAATAATAATAACGAGAGACGAGGCCTTAATCAGTGGGCCATCACGATATACCAACTTTTTGGAATGAAGTTCTTTAACGGAACTTGTGGTAGGAGTAAACTTGGAGAAAATCTTCACGTAACGACAAAGTGTTATGCGACGTTTTTTTACACATAATAGAAAGAGACAAAGAGAGAGATAGTGTTTATAGTTTTCGAAGGTGCTGATGACAATAGTGAGGCCAAAATGAAAATCTAAGATGGCGGGTCATCATGGGTGTCCCATGGTTTTCGAGGGTGCTGAACCGATACTGAGGTCAAAATGAAAATTCCAGATAGAGGAAAAGTAATAGGTACTCACATAAGTCAATTTTTTTCAGAGCATTTTCGATCATTATTAGAATTGGTTGTAGATAAATACCTGGAACAAAAACATTTTATTATTAGACACATTTGAAATAGGACATAATTTTGTTTGTATTTAGATCATAGTATTCAAAGTCCAAAGGAAATCATTACAAATTCATTCAACCGAAAATTTTCCGTTGTGAACCCTTTTCCCATACATACAATGACAGTCCCTTCGCCATTTGGGCAGGCCTTAATAGGGTTGGTTGGTTACAAATATAGATACCAACAATCAAATTGCGAGCTTTAGAGAGGAACAAACCTCGAAGGCTACGCAAATCACAGCGTTATTTCAAAATTTATCAATCTGCAATCTCAATAATGCAAGAGAATTATCCAGAAATCTAATATCCAATTACTGTAATAACACAGATCAACAGACTCGCAATTTGTCAAAATGTTGCCAACATAACTTTGGAACTGCGTACGATTTGACGTTTATCTGATCCAGGCAGTTCTTAATTTGAATGCTTAGGTGGGTACTTGTCTTCAAGAATGACGTTGGTCGGAAGTCAAAGCCAGCGGTTTTAGATCTGTGCAGTTGTTCAGGTGTGAAATATAGATTAAACACTAAAAATAAATGTAGTAAGAACGTCAACGTGATATCACGTTTTGGATTGAATTAGAAGCATGTACTTAGCAAAGCACGGTTAATTAAACTACTGTAAAGATGCAAACAAATGCAAAGCACTCTTTTTTTTTTCGTGTCGTAAATTGACTAAACGGAACACTTTAAACGGTTAGTCACGCGGAATATCGTGGCAGATTTTTTTCGTGCACTGGATTTTCAACTCACTGCTAATCGCCGAGAGTTGCAAATCTAATAGTGCGGTTTTTTGACGAGCTGGGACGCGCTCTGTTGAGTTCTCAACGCTCGGCTCAACGTCAAGAGTTGAAAATCCAGTGCGCCATAAAATCACGCCGCGATATTTTTACGTCCGTGCGTACGGCGTCGGCTTAGGAAATGCTTCTTTTTCTTTTCTAATGGATGATATTCTAATTTCGAAAACTTTAGCTTTTTTCAGCAACATGTTATCCAAAACATACCACGCCATGTTTTCGAAATACTACGTCTCAGTGTAAAATCTGTGTGCATTCTGCACTCCAACAAACAACATTGTAAGAATTGTTGTTACCAACCTTTTATTCGTTTCTGCATACAGTATGTACTTATTTCTACAGGTATTTGTATCTGAACACAATAGCGATGCAGATTCGACGTACTATTATTGACTGATGGGCGTTTCCCCGTGACGAAATGGAGCTGCGTGGTTGAATATATTTAAGGCGAAAGCGCGCGCGAAATATTAATTTACGCAACAAATATGTATTTACAAAACTATAGGTCATTCAATAAAATCATCAATACACAGTCTCTAGAGTTCAAATTGCCTTATTGAATGAATATTTCAGGAAATCATGAGAATTGAAGCATCTGCAAATTGCAAAAATAAAAAAAAATAAAAAAAAAATATCGCTGGCTTCCTAAGTGCATCCAAGCGAAAATATATTTTCTTAATTGAAGTGGTTTCCTGTGACGTGATAATAGTTTATCTACTAAGAAAATATTAAATAGCTCCATCATGTGTAATTAAAATGCAATCATGTGTTCACTGGATCTTAGAACATGGCTATTTAAATTAATATGATATTTAATAAAGTATAATCATGCTTCCTTTACGTTCGAGCTAGAGATACTCCGTCACCGCATGCTGCGTTTAAACGCAGGTAAAACAAGGAGCATGGGTTAAAAAAATAAAGAGAATTAAATTAAACCATTTAAAGACTGCAGCGGACTAATGACTGTATAAAATTAATTGCATAGCGATATTTTAACCGCACTTAAATCAAGCATGTGGACGCAACTACCTAAGCATTTATAGTTTTATTACCCCAGGAAAATTATGAATCAAATTAAATTATAGAAAACTGTTAATGCCGTAATGAGTGAAACACGTATTTGAACTTAGCTAGTTATAGACTAAGTACTAAACGGCTGTTTAACGATGTAGGAAGCTGGAGTATCCGCTCCTAATAACGGTAAACGAGACGATATTTAACCATTAAGTTAACTTGAAAATGACATAATTACACGAATCATAATGGTATGGTATGGTGGTTTTTAAGTTTATTCGTTACAAGCATACATACATACAAAGATACAAATCTTTCCTCTTTATAATATTAGTGTAGATTTATATAGCTTTTACTTTTTAGGTTGATGTGTGTATATTTGAACCAAATAAATAAAACAAGACGAGCGCTAATCCCACCGACAAACTGTTGCGCAGTGTGGTGGGTTTATGAAACTTTATAAAATTTTTGGTCCATAATAAATGATTTATTATTATTATTAACCACGATTTAGGTTTTTGCGATAATTTGTGACATAAAACTAGAATAAGGACTGGAAATTGAAGTCTTGAAATGGAAAGTAGCATATACAACGTGTAACGTTAAATGCGCAAAACCTGAAAATAGTTTGATCAGAATAACGAGCAGAATTAATTGAACCACTTTTTAATATAGGTCACATTTTTCAAAAAATCTTCATTAAAAACGTTGCCCTGTCTATTTATTAATAGGTCAAGCAAGCCAATGTCAGCGCGGCGCAGCGGCCCGGTGACGACTCCTCCCTCGGTAAAGCGTCGTCGCAGACGCAAGAAACGATCAGAATTGCCCGTAAAACTAAAACAGCACATAAAACCTTTACAATTTTTTTAATGACTTATTTTCTATCTGTAATAGGTCAATTGAATTAAAAATCAGTTGGGTTAAGTTAGGTGTCTGAGGTTTTGCGCATTTAACGTTACAAGTTGTATATTATGATAGTTGGTAAGACAACAAATATAATATGCCTTAATTGCGTTACTGATAATTTATGAAAACCTGTCATATGAATTAGATGAATATTGGGCGCCGATTCCGTTGTTTGCCAACTAATCTAAATACAAACTGAACTAAAAAAAATAAGTTCAGTGCACCTTTTTCTTTCTATTTAATTAAGAAAAGGACAGAAGATAAATATTAGTTTAGTCCTGTCAAATTAGTCAGCGCCTGACGTAAATTGACGTATGTTTAGTAGCCAATTTTTTAATCACGTCTAAACTTGTCTATGGAGTATTCTTTTTTTGAATTTGACAGGACTAAACTAATATTTATCTTCTGTCTTTTCCTAATGAAATAGAATGAGAAAGACGCACTGAACTTAAATTTAGTTTAGTTTGTGAACAACAGAATCGGCGCCATTTTTTTTAAGCGTAAGCATAATCACTTAATCTGCCTATAATGTTCCCACTGCTGGGACACAGGCGTCTTCTCTGTGAGAGAGAGTGGGCCGTAATCCACCACGCGGGCCTAGTGTGGGTTGGTAGATGCACATGTCTTCGACTTTTTCGTTCCAGAACATGTCGGTTTCCTCACTATATTTTTCTTCATATCGTTTTGAGTGCAAAGGTGATGAAGTAATTTACAAAAAGAAAAGTGCCTGCCGGGGTTCGAACCTACGACCTACAACACGTAAGTTTCCACTGTGTTATCTCTGCTCAAGGCAAAGGCATTGTAGCACTCACTAACTTCATGTATTAAACTCTATCGTAAGCGTGTCTCTATACAAAAACACTGTACAGACGCCAGCACATCAAGGTACCCGAAACTGTCAGATTTTCCCAATCAACTTTGAGCCTTATGCTTTAGCGATAAAGTTGAGAATAATCGATAAAGCGTCGTTGCAGACGCAAGAAACGATCAGAATGGCCAGTAAAACTAAAACAGCACATAAAACCTTTACAATTTTTTTAATGACTTATTTTCTCTCTGAAATAGGTCAATTGAATTAAAAATCAGTTGGGGTGTCAGAGGTTTTGCGCATTTAACGTTACACGTTGTATAGGGCGACTGGTAATTAGTGATAGCGATACTTAAACACATGATTCTACTCATCATTACAAACAACTTTTACTATCGGACCAAATCAAAAACGCGAAAAAAAAAAAACAGCTGTTCCCTACATTTTGACGACTCGTACGAACATAAATGTAGGGAACAGCTGATTTTTTTTCGCGATTTCGGATTTGGTCCGATAGTAAAAGTTGTTTGTAATGATGAGTAGAATCATGTGTTTAAGTATCGATCACTAATTACCAGTCACCCTATATATCATATTGTACTACATATCTGTTTAAACAAGGAAGGGTAGAGCATTTTGGTATAAAGTCAAGTCTTTCTTCCGGATTAATCAATCAGCCTAATGTATGCTCGAACAAACACCTATATAACATTATTTTGTTAACAGATTAAGAAGTTTCAACGTTTAGCAAAATATTTGAGTAATCTTCTGCCTGGCATTATTAATCCCGGATTTTATCAAAGCCTGTCTAAACGTAAAATGAGACTTTGGAGCACAAATCGCTGTTATTAACGGAGTACTTCGTCTAGCTTTGTTTACATTTAAACCAGTCATCATCTGCCTAGCCTTTTCCCAACTATGTTAGGGTCGGCCTCCAGTCTAACCGGATGCAGTTGAATACCACAATTTTACATGGAGCAACTGCCTATCTGACCTCCACAACCCAGTTACTGGGTAATACGATACCCCTTGGTAAGACTGGTTGTCAGACTTTCGGGCTTCTGACGACCCGTAACGACTGTCAAAGATCCACGAATGACAGCCGGGACCAAGGGCTTAACGTGCTTTCCGAGGCACGGAGGGGTATTGGTATGTGAAGATAGTCATCCATCCACGGACCAACCGCGGCAAGCGTAGCTTAACCTGATCGATCGACCCATGCAGCTGTTAGCCACAAGCTATCTAATTCATAAAAAAAGCCTGCACATATAAAATATGGCTCGAAATATCTATCTTTCTCATGCTCAGCGATAGTGCTCGCAACCACTAGGTAGACCAATGAGGCAGAGATGTTTTACTGAAAAAGTAAAACAGTAGATGCTGCCAATAAAACTAACACATTAAATACTAAAGAATACCGCAATACTACCGCTCTAACATCAGAAGATAAAATAGCTAATCTAAACCCGCCAGTTAATCGAATACATGTAGAAATAACTCAGGGATGTTCAGTTAGTACATTTGCGAGCAAGTGCAATCACGCCACAGAACTGATAAGAACTTTGCAGCAGACTAACACGTGGGCGACTGTTTATCGCGTCTGTCAGAGATAAAAAGTTATTTTCTGAATTTATTTCAAAGTATTGGATGTTAGTTTTTACTAGCTTAACGGGAGATAAGTCTTGATTTATATTTTCTTATTTTTTGCTTGCAATTTTAAACATCCTCCTTGGAATGACCACCTGCATCTTGTTCTAGACTGCTATATGACGACGGTTTGAATTGGATAGCAGCCCGGAACCTGGATTTGTGGCTCGCCTCCTATTACATGGGACGTAAACATAACTGGCGAAATGTGAGTGAGATATTCATATTTTGTCTCTGCATCACCCTAAGGTTGACTGGTAGAAAATGCCTCAGGCATTAAGTCCGCCTTTGTACAGTACTTTTTTTTTTCACTTGTGCATAAAGTTTTAATAAATAAATATTCTGCTACGTATTAGGCACAGACGCCAACACACCAAGCTACCCGAAACTGTCAAATTTTCCCAATCAACCTTGTACCTAATGCTTTAGCGATAATGTTGAAAATCTATCATTTTTTTTCTCCTTCATCCATGCAAGAACAAAAATACTTTAAAACTGCACGATTCTTCCGCTACTGCATCCCCTTGTCTAAAGTGAACCATTTTTTTAATTGTAAAGACACCGTTATTAATGACTTCATCAAATTCTTTTTCATCAGCTCTATCCATATCTGAAACCATAAACTTCATACACAAGCCATTGTTCGCGCGCTCATTTTCCACCAAAGAAAAAGCTATCATACTTGGCTCTCTCAAATTAATATTGATCGAAAGTGTTCAATGCCACACATCTTCCACAGGCAATCCAAAGTGCTAACTATTTCCTCAGGTTATCGATCCACTTCGCTGGGAACGCGCCATCTGGCATTTTCTTGACCGTCACGTGTATATTTCGTGTATTTTCTAGAATAGTATTTTGGCTGTACATGCGTCCAATGTAATGTATTAGACTTAGTTGTGAGATTTGGTTACATAATTTTCTAGCTGTTTTTGAGGAGCTCCACTTTCATCTGAGATGAAATACACCTTTTTCATTACTTGTCCATCACCAAAAGCAGAACCAATATTTCGACAGAATTAATATTATTTTCGTCATGACTCATAAAACTGGAGAATTCTTACCAGGAACAGACCCTGTTAATGAAAACATAAATGTGACTTAAAACGCGGAAGCAACAAGCAAAAATGTGTAGGTAACATACGAGTACAACCGAGACATTCAAAAATATAAAGCGATTAAACAAAGGGTATTGTGCACTCGATATCTCGATCATGATACAATCGTGAATAATAAATTTCATCATCGATACGTACATTGTGTTCAACGGTTTAATCATTGTTGTCTCCTTAAATAACGTATAATGGTAATTTTGTATCTTTTGCATTTATCTTTTTATGAAAATCGATGTATGCTATTGAGCCCAGAATTTCAAAGATTCTACTTCGTCATTTTATCATTAATTTGGTCGATTAAAACGTGTCTCACTTTCAGACAGGCTACTAAATTGTAATTGTTCAGAATCGTACTATAATTGCATAATTTATTATAACCACAAATAAAACTGGTCCGAGTCAGATAGTATCATCCATTGCGTGAAGCATTGTAAATGCCTAAGAACCAACCAAATGGAAATGATAGATAACGGAATTCCAGTAAAACTACAGCCGATGCTTGATTTAATCTCAGTTATTATGGAACACGGTCTACTAAATTAGCCTGTCTGATTTTCAAATGATTGTGAACTATATTTGTAGATAGTAAACTATGTCGTAAACAAAATTTTGCGTTGTGCCAAAAAGATAAAGAAAGAATATTTGCGACACGACACACAATGAAGAATTTTCGTTGTAGTCGCAAGAATTCGGTCAGATGACAACAAAAAATGTATAAAATGCAACTGGCCGTCTGTTTGAAACAAATTTTTGATTTATTTGATACGAAACTAATTTTGTGGAATATTTTAGGTTTCTCTTGCAATATCATTAGCTATTTCAATTGTATGATCTTTTTATAAATTGACATCATTCTTGCGAAAAATTCAATATTTTATTCGAAAGTTCAAAACTATAGTAGCGGTGCAGGTGGACGGAAAGACACTGATTAAATAAGATGCTGATGAAATTAAATTGTCAAAGTCTGATGATTTTGAAAAGATTGAGTAAAAGATAGCAATAAGTGAATTAGATAATGTGGTGAGATAGAAAGCCAAGTAAGAATAGGACAAAAGTGTAGCGTAAGGAGAGCGCAAGTCACCCTAGACAAAAGAATTGTTTAATGGGCACGATCATGCAGATAGTGCAGATTTTAATATAGGCTTAAATTAAACTACAAGAGAAAAGCGGAACTTCGTTACTCAATAACAGTAATCTAACAAGAAAACTATAGATTTATTATAAATACAATCTTCGTGCGTAAGCCAAATGTCGGAGGAGTTTCCAAAGGCCTTGGCAAAACCACAACTTGATACCGTCTCGCTATTTCATTCTAATTTTGAAGCTAAGTGAGCATATCCATGTTCAAGAACCAGAGACAATTAGATGGCTAAAGCTGGGTTTATGGCTGAAATATTTTAATGAAATACTAAAATTCATGGACGTGAAGGCTGAAATAATTCTAAGGTAGAAACCTAGGATACGCAGTATGGGATGACTATACAAACAAATGCATTGACTTTGAAGAAAGAAAGAGACAAAATTTGATGAATGTGTGTTATTTTGCGCAAAATCGAAAATACCTTTATACTATGGTAAAGTCAAAAAACAATTTACTTCAAATGTAACAAGTTTGATATATCCCGCTGTATCTCAAGACTCAGTCCGCGCCGATTCAGTTTGGTTTGATACAACGATAGAGCACAATCGGTTACGAAATGGTACCGATACCATCGCACTTTCAAGATGTTTTGATGACGTAGCGCCACAGTTGGCTAACAAAAACTTTGGTTGCGCAAACCCACGGCTTAATCGACGAGCTTTCATTCAACTGGATTTCCTTTGAACCAATCATTGAAGGAAAACTAAAGTTGGAACGGGAGGGCCGTAAATCATACGATTATGTATGAATCATTGGTAGTGGTGAATTGTTTGGCTCAGAGTCTAGAAGTCTTATAGATTTAAAGTGCCTTTTTAAAAATTCATGGGACCATTACTCATCAGGAGAGAGATTGTCAAGATTACAAATTGATATGGACTGATTTTTATACATTATTACTAGAAATGATATTGTCGTCCTTCAAATTGCATACATTCCAATTATCAATCAAATCATCAACCACTCCTGAGAATGTCCAGGAAGCGGCTCAGGAAAAACCCACACACATGCTTTTAGTATCTTGTATAATGATAGTATAGAAAAAACTGGGTCAATTACAATGGGACAAAAAATCTTTTAAGTACGAATACTCGTATGTTATACGTAGTTCAGTCTTTCTTCAACAAGCTTAATGATTTATCAATAAAAAAGCCACGTGTGGTATTTTTTGTAACTTTGAGTGGTAGTGGTCTTTTAGAAGTAAACAAGTGTGAGTCAAAACAGACGAAGCAATCAAACGCTTTAAAATGTACAAGACTTATAGGAAAATGTTGCAATCAGAGAAATGTATTAAAGAAACCATTTAACAGTACCAAACATATCCTTTGATATAGAAAATATAAAACAAAAAGAAACACCGAAACTACTCAATTCTCAAGCCTTCGAAGTTTTCTGGAGAAGGCGAATGCCGGAACTTAATCGATTTCTTTCCTACAAAGATAAGGCTCCGAAAAACTTGTTTATAAAAAGCGACAGTTCCGTCGGATCCATTGGGGTGTAACATAATCTTGTTACGTCACTCCTGTTGTTATAAAAACTGGTTGAAGAACTTGAAGATCACGATACACGCCGGAAGCAGGGCTGATGGGTTTTGTACTAATTTGGAGAGCTGAATAAATAAAATGCAAGTAGCAAAGACATAAAAAATATAGACGTGGCCTAACAAAGACAGACCAAGAGAAGGTTGAGGAGAATGTACATATAAATAGAGACCATGCTCCTAATAGAATTAAGTTCTTTAAGTAAGCCTTTTTCTGGTTCACCTAACAACGTTATTTTTAGCGGCCATATTCATCCCGAGCTAGAAATAAAGTTGAAATGTCACATAAAAATATAACACGTTCCATTTTTAGCTTATTAACCCACGTGGTCATGTAGCACGTGACTAGCGACGTGCCTCACACATAATAATGCCTTATTCTCACTTTAACAGTATTTTTTTAAGGTCAAGTCCACAACAATCTCAGAGCAAAGCAAACTCGTTGACGTTAGTTACTCGGAGATTAACTCGCCCACTCATTCAGCGTTTATACACAAATCTATTGACAAAACACAAAACCAAATATTGACATAGCGTTAGAGATTAATTTCTCGTTGGAAACTGGAATTTAATACACACACGCTACATTCAAGTATGTCATAAAAAAAACGCAGAAGGTTTACGTCGCGATGAATCAACTCCTCAAACATCATACAAAATCAAAATCTCTCAATTTCATGCAAATTCTAACCATCCTTTCTAGTTGGAGACTATACAGTTGTAGGTACCTATTTGGTATCGTCGACTAATGGATTCCTTAATGTGTTTTGGCTTCGGGAATCGCCTTCTGTGCTCAGTTTTTGTATGGTTTATGTGAAGGCGGCGCGCGCGCACGGTAGCCGATCGTGACTCACGCCAAGCGGCCGCATGGTAATGTGAACATGTTAATTGCTTGAGATTCGAGCCTATCTCATAAATCCTTTTTCGTGGGTAGGTAAGATTTTCGGATTGTTTATTGTTATGGCGAATAGCAGACTGATTGCTTGCTATTTTATCGTGATGTTATTGAATTGTTTGCATTGGTAAACGTCTGAAACCATTCTAAGTAGTTTTTGCAATAAAACTAAATCTTACCAAAACCTAATCGATAAAGATTCCAAAGTAAAACTTAAAGAGTAAAGAGAAAAACGCTACAAAATTTAAAAAAAAACTCGATAAACACGGATAAAACGACAACAAACATCCATCGATCAATGCACACAACGTGACCAAAATAAAACATTCAGATAAGACCCGTTACACCGAAGATGATAAGTAAGAACACAAATCCGAGCACTTGACAAACACACAGACAGAAAAACAAACCAAACAAGAGACGAAACTGAAGAGTTGACCGAACGTAACAAATAATCTTAATGACATAACAATAAGAGATAAACGTTATGGAATTTCATTAATCACCGGACGCAGTGTTGAAAAACAAATACGTTATATCGAATAAATTAATGTGTTCTGATAATAATTTGGTAGGAGTTAAAGGTTATGAGATAGTGGTAGTGCATTACGTATGAAGACCTGCCGTGGTTTCATTCATTAGCATGCTAGATTCCAATGTATAGCCGATACATGATCACTAAACAAGTGTTCTTCGAGAAGGAAGTCTCTTGCCAAATCCCTTGCTATAAGGTCAAGGAAATGTTACATTTCATTAAACTTCTTTTGACTATGTACATCCTCATAATCATCAATGAACATCCCATTCACATTATTAACTGTTAGTTTTATTAAAAACAATCTGACTCGACAGGCGTTGTTACTTAAAACCTTTGGACAGGCCAAAGGTTTTAAGTTCATACAAATCCATAACAAACGATGTTCAGCTTTTCCCGTATTTGATAATTTTCCGGAAAACTTTTCCAATTTTGCATTCCGTAAGAACTTAATTCGAACTATTAGGAACGTTTTAAAATAAAAAATAGCCAAATCGGTCTAGGCGTTTTCAAGTATACGAGTATACGCTTAACAACGTTTCTTGTATATAGAAGATGGTAGATTATTGCCGTTAAGGGACATATACCTATTCAGCTTGCACATTCATCGAATCAGGTGTTCTACTGTGCCGATTTGAATTTCAAATGTTTTATAAATCAAAAGTTCTCTAAATCTCACCATTGTTATCGGTAAGAGCTCATAAACACCAAAGGTACGCGACATTGTCACGACTGAAAGTGGTTGCCAACGTTTAGTCGCAGAGAGGCAGAGGTGGATCATTTCTAAACTAGAAATGGACGAGCTATTGTGATGTCAGGCGCACGCCGCGATCCAAGCGTGGTTCCTGGCGATAAATCTGCAACACCGTTAGGCTAGCAACACAATTGATGATTAGAAAAAAGAAATTTCGATTTGAATGCTATTTGACAATTGAGATATTTGAGGTTGAAATATTCTTGAATGCCGTCTAGATAGGATAGGCTTTCTGAAATTCTGAAATTATTGTTTACATTTTGGAAAGTCTACCGAAAATGTTTTACGGACCTCTGTTAGGTAGTAGTTCTTTTTTTGTCGAACATTGAATGCACCTGAGAGGATCAATCATAATCTGCGAGCCATCAAATAAAAGAAAAAGCAGACTTATCAAGTAAATCATTTACCGACCATCCGTCTTCATGATGTACACGTCGCACAACATGCACACTCGGTGAACCTCTGACACTGCGCGCACGCGTATGCCTCGGGCGGCGTATGCTCACGATTTTAGGTCAAGGCAGCACTCGCCAGGGATCGCAAGATTATTACAAATTGCACTACACTGCAGTCGCTACGGCCCCTTTTAGTCGGTCCAACAATGTTTAATATAATTTAAATCGGCGTTATTATATAAACTTGTCTAACTCGACGTAAAAGATAACCCGATGAGAAACAGAAATCATGCTGCTGGTGAATTTATTACTGGAATGTATATAATTTTCGGGGCTGAACTGCTGGGGAGAACAATTGGCTAGTTGCGAAGATCAGGCAAGAGTACACAGATGCTAAAAATGAATCGATTCATGCGATACGTTCCGATATTTATGAACCTGCGCGGATTTATACTGTCTACATAGAAGGAACTTTACGAGTATTTTCCATAGAATTTAACTTCTTTCCCAATACTAAATGATTGCAACGTAACATCATTCGTAAATCTTTCCTAATCTCAAGGAAGTTTATATTTACACAAATTAGAGCAATTATCACGCAAACAAGGGCGCCCATTACGTCCAGACGAACTCAAAAAGAAAAGTAAATATTATGATCTCGAAATTGATTGATACGTGTTATCGTAATGTGATTAACGTACCATTTTATTTACAGCTGTAGCTGGCAACTTTTCAATACCGGCGATTAAGCTATAAATTCAATCAGGCAAACCTTAAAAGAACATTATTGCTGAGATAAATCAGGCTGTAGCATTTACAAGATCTGAGATAATAGTTGAATCAAAAGTTGGTTCGGTCGTGGGAATGGTAATAATTGGCATCATGGGAATGGTGGACGGTCGTGATCTTCGCGATGGATTCGCCGGTGACGTGGCTAATGGCTACGAGTGATGACTCCCTGGCAATGATGTAACTGTGTCGGGACTATTATTTGCAAAATTGCAATCTTAGTCACGTATAATCTCAGCCATCAGCGTTTGTTTGACATTTGTCCATCATGTTTTAGTTAGATCTTACAGAATCTACAAACTTTAAACAAAACAATGAAAAAGCAGCTCCGGAAGTTTTAAAATACAAATGAAAACATAAAGTATTGCTACAAAAACAGACTATAATATAAATATTTGTAAAGGATCCCATAAAGATTGCAACCATCTATTAGTGCTGACTTAAATATAACTTTCCCTTTAAAATATGGCAGTTGTGTGACAGTTGTAAAATTATGGGGGATGCACAGTACAATTTAAATGCTGGGTTCCGTGGGAACAAAGACAACAGGTGATGTACGGACATGTGTAGTCACGGATTGTGAACACACACACAAAATAACTTCATAGAAGGGACACACACACGTATAAAAATAACACCGATGCACGTGCTATTAGAATAGTTCGTAACTGCTAAGTAACATACTGTATCTAAGAGGTGTTTATAGAAATGTTATATTTGCACGACCAATCAGTGCTAGATGGTCATTAATTATAACATGAACCTGACCTAGACAATGATAAGAATAAAGTAGTATTTGCGCATGCTTCAATTACTCAGCTTTACCAAGCAAAATGTGAACAGTTGGCCTTCTGTAGTTACCTTATTTTATATCGTTGAGGTGGCCATGCTTTTGAGGGGGGCATTCCAGCAGTCGGAACATTTGCGTGAGGGTGTGCGCCCAAGTGTGTCCCCTGTGGCATGGGGAGTTATGCTACGAAACTTTTGGAGTACCTACTGTCTTTATAATCTTATAAAACATTCATAAACTGTCGCTTACGGAATGAATAACTTTGCACTCGAAAAGGTACAGACGCCAGCACATCAAGCTACCCGAAACTGTCAAAATTTCACAATCAACTTTGAACCTAACGCTTTAGTGATAAAGTTTAAAATCTATTGAAAAAATTTGACAGATTTTAGTAGCTTGATTTGCTGGCGGCTGTACCTAAATTTGAATAAAATCATCCAGATTTTGTCAAAGTAAATCTTCCTAAATTCTTGTTTGATGTTGAAAAATTATGCAAATCGTGCTGCCGATCGTATATGTAAACGTAATAGAAGATCGAACAACAAACAAAAAATATATAGCAAAAAAATGTGAAAGCTTGAGTACGACTATAATATTTTTTTATGTGTATACGACAAAAAAATAATAGATGTGATAAAAAGGGGATCTTTTTAAACACACAGCACAAAAAAATGGGTAAACATTGAATATAATCCTAGAAAAAATGGAAAAGGTCAGAGGTCCCGCAAAGTTTAAAGAGTCCCAAGGGTCGGTAGCAATACTAATCCGGCGCATGTGTCACAGTCATGGTTTAGCGATTAGCCAACGACGGTAGCGAAAGAGATTTTTTCGTTAGAGTTAAATAAGATTGATGAATGATTAGGGAAAAGAATGATGACTTTTTGGAAGATTAGTAATATTTTGCTGTTATTTTTTTTTTAATATTCGAAACGCTTTTCCCCCATATAGAAAGAATATACAACATTATTTTTAGTATATGACAAACTCGAAACACGTGTCTAGTATTTTTATGTAAAGAATCTATGTACAAAATTTCAAAATTGTATCATGAAAAATCACAAAATTATAAACACCAACCAACTTTTTATAGGGACATACAGGGTCACAACCCTGTATGTCCCTATAAAAAGTTGGTTAACACTTAACACGCGCCGCCGGCCGACCGGCTGTGACATGTGTGTTGTGCGCATATGATTGCGGATATGTACTTAGTGTCGCTCGGTGTCCAACTTGTTACCTTTTTTAAATATTTTTGGGACAAAATATAATATGGTGTAAAAATTATTGGAATCGATTCAGTTACTTATTCTGAACAAACCATATTCAGGTTTGCAATATACTAAAAATAATGTTATATATAGCGGATTCTACAATCCATCTGCGACATATTATGTCGTAGATGGATTGTAGAATCCGCTGTTTTACAAAACAACTCCGTTATGTAAAACAACTGAACAATGTTAATTAATTATGTTTGCACTGTACAAATTATAAAGTAACAGTGTTGAAAAGCCTAATAAATAAGTTACTGAACTTGAATAAGCAGAATTGCTTAAATGTTTTGCATTTATCAATGCAGCGGGTCAATGATTAGCGATTTTGCTAAACAGCGTGATATGAAACGTCAGATTGTAGATTTGAGTTCTAAATTTTGTCGCTCGTGGCTCTTTGTCTTAACAACAATAATGGCGTCCGAAACAGAGTTTTATTACAGACGCTCTTTGTAACTGCAAATAAGCCATTTTGCGTTACGTCTAAACGTCAGTAGCAGTTTTGTAAAACGTAGCGCAATGAAAATCCAGCTGAACGTTGTTCAGTTGTTTTACATAACGGAGCTGTTTCGTAAAACAGCGGATTCTACACTCTATCTATGACGTGTGCTACGATACTTACTCAAACTTACTCTTATTGCTTCGTCCATTAGTCCAGTTTCTCAAATCTAACAAAGCGATATTTGTCTTCTAAACTAATGTTAAAACTTTAAATTGTTTGTTGGTAATACTTAGGTAATATCTGGAAGCGCTGATCCGATTACGAAAAACCTTTCACTGATAGAAAGCTACACTATTGCCGAGTTCCACAGTATGATTTTATGGTATCTATTGTTGACTTCCATGCAGACGAAATCGTGGTCAGAAAACTATTTGCTGATAAAGTCATAATATAAAAGTAAGTTTTTCTGTTCGATTAAACAAAACATTAGATACAGAGCTTATTCACCCCAAATGCTCGCAAATGTTACTGATCTAACAACCAAAACTAATGTCCAGAAACTGGAAATCGTCCATAAGCGAATCCCGTGAGAATGATCCAAGATAATAACATATCGACGAAATCAAAGGGGTGTTCACTGAGGGAGCATTCTCCGCCCCATTCGTCCAACTATTTGAACAATGGGCCATGCGCGCTTTGTACTCGAAATTTGGCAGATATTTTTTATTTTTGAACAAAGAACTGCACGGCGGCTCACACTGGGTCACGCTTTACGACTTCCAACAATGTGATGATGAAATTAATCATCAGTTCAGCTGTGACGTTTGCGTCATTTACATCGTCCTCTTTAGAATTTCACTCCGTTTGTTAAACGTTTTAAAGTTACACAACTTGCGAAATTATAATGTCTCGGAGTATCATTAGCAGCGATTTCGCAATCAGTATTAAATACTGTATAACAATAGGTAATTATATGGTTTTTATTTTATACAAAATTGGCATAATAGCGACAGATATGTCTGCCGGCGAAATTAGAATTGTTTGATTAGATAACGTTCCGGAAACATAATTAAATATTCCAATTAGTCTTTGTTTTGGGGCTTTCCAAAACACTTAACTTATTTACATAAGGAACTTTTACTTTTATAGGTGTAAATAATAAAATTATACAAAAGGCAATTAGTATGTTTCCCCTTTTATATACCCAAAAAACATCACATAACACACGTTCCAATAATGAAGTTGAAAATTGCATTTTCGCTCAGTCTTTGATAAACACATCACGCTGTGGCGGCTTTTGTGCCATCGGATGCACGCTCCACATATTCTGCATTCTGCACGTGACCGGCACGCGCCTCCCTCTAGCCCTCCGACCCTCGGGAGGGACAAGCCCTTGCGAACTCTCGTGTTGCCCTAGCAACAATGTTGTCCCGGGAAATTACGTATGCAAGATGCGCACCCCAATTATTTCTTGGGAGTATTGTATGCGGCTTTGTTGTTTCTTTTCGAAATTAATAGTCTCATTTTCTAATGAATTAGATTTTTATTTTCATAATCTATTGGCTAACTATTTACACTAGGTACTAAATTAAACGACTAACTAACAATATAAATAATTACAACAACAAAAAGATATTTAGACGTCAAAGTACTCGTCCGCATCGCTGTCATTCGGAAACCTGCCCAGCAGACTGGCAGCATTGCCAGGTCGAATGGCAATGCTAATTCTTTGGCCAAAGAACGACCCAGCCCTCATTTTCTTATTTATGACATAATGTCTAGTCGTAAATAATGTTATCGGTAGGTTTAGTAAAATAAAGGTAATGAACGGTAATGCTTATTTTCATTCAAGAATTTCTTTCTATTGATGCATGACTGATAATGGGAAAGAGTGAAAACGAAAAATTCAGAAGGGAAAATATGTTTCGATACGACTTATCATGAATTGATACAATTTTATCGCAGTCAAAGGAAGCGATATCCGCTTTCAAGTTATATATATAGGTTTATTTGGTTGGAAACATCCATAAAGAAGAAAAAATACAAGAAAAATTACAATAAATCATTTCCACAGCTTAAGAACTAAATTCTAGTGATATAGTGGTGCTTACGGCTAGACGAGACAACAATGTAACCAATTTGTCCAACAGAGCGACTTTTGAATGTTCGTGAACAACTAAATAATAGATAAACCAATAGACGAGGCTTTACTAAATCCCATTAACTCTATAAATCATAGCTCTATCGCGTAGATACAGCTACGACTAATCCCACCGAAGAGATATAATAATATCTAAACATTCTAAACCCTCGGATTCACAAAGATTTCCATCGCTTAATAAACAGGATGAAATACGTAAGTTATCACGTTATAAATTTTGTCTACTATTGTAATAAAATAGCCAATAAATTGTCGCTCTATAGCCTTATAATGTATAGCCGTAATAGAAGAGGGGAGTTTCCTCAACCCTTCATATTTCAAAAAGTTATTTCTGTGACCTTTACGAAGTTGACTTTATGAAGCTCTTTTGATGTTAATTTCAAGTTTATTATGGAACTTATTTAATTTAATATACTGTTTGATATTTTAAACTAACTTCCTTCATTTGTCTCATAGATAATGAAATGTACACTTGAGTAATCATGAAAGTTTTGCTGATAAGATTAAATTAAATATGTATCTCTACTTACATATTCTCCTCACATTATGTACGTACATATTATTTGTAAAACGTAATTTCCATAGATGAGGGTATCCGTACGAGTGTATAGAGCAACATCAGTGTCGTCGAATCGATGCAACACATGCAATATTTAATTACGAAAGGGGTGAACATGAGGGAGGGGTCCGGTGATTGTATTTGCATAATAAAGCCAGAATAACGGACTTTAATGGGGAGTTGGCACTATTATTTTAGGTGTGCACCTCAACAATACAACAATCTGTGACATTGATTATTGAACATTTATGTATATGCCGTCGGTAAAAATAAAGAAAATGGCAGAAACACGAAGGAACTTTCGTAAAGTTCTGTTTATGATTTCATGTCAACAGTAAATAACAATACACTGTCCCACTCATCCACTCGTACCTCGTACACACACGGCCAAGCGTACAGCCGCGTCGTACAGTGGAGTGCAACGGAAGCGTCGTGTGCGCACTGCGTGCAATTAACTTTAACCGTATTGTATCCTGTCGCGCGTGCGCGGGACTGACTGTACTGTGCCAGTTACGTGGGGGTTAACACATCGACAATCGTCCAATAAATTGAGGTAATCTGTTGAAACGTAAATTCCCGTCAATGTGATATACACGATTATGATGTACGGTGACCAAAGAAGATAAGTAACCAGGGTCATCGGATATAGTTGAAGTTTAGTAAGAAACCCATGGATGTTTTCGAATGAAATTTAATTTAATTAACAGAAAAGAAACAGTGCATATATCAAGTTAAATTTCATTCAAAAACATCCATCGTTTTCTTACCTAACTTCAACTATATCCGACGCCCCTGGTTGCTTATCTCTTTTGGTGACTGTACATGTGTGTGAGGGACATGTCGTGAAGAGAATTAGGAGAATTAATTGGATGGCAATAAGAGTTAGAAAATACCAAAAAAAGATAGAATGGGGGTGGGTGAGTGGGAGGGGAGATAATAATAAGTCACCCCCTGCCATTTTTATCCGTGTGTATATAAAACATTGATCAGGCAGGGGCTATAGTTCTTCCACAGTTCTTTGTAACCAACCCACTTTAGCCACCCAAACCCATAGTCGAACTTTTTAATTTTCCATATTCTGCAATAGTTCTACACCAACCGGGGGTTGTCCTTGGGTAGACTTGCATAGTACATACAGGGATAATCGTCGGATGGTGCCGCATTTCATTACAATCTCCTAAGGGGCCTCTGCGAGTTGGCTTCGGCCCCTCGTACGCCTTTCAAAGGACCGGGACCTCATGGTCCCGAGATATGTAAAAATATAATAAATAATAATAATAAATTTATTTCTGCAAATTTAATAATATAATAATAATATGGCTAGAAAGGGTGGTCAATACTGAGATGACTGATACAGAAGTATGGGAGAAGTCATGCTGCGCCGAGCATTATGATGAAATGCTCGTCACACGGATTTTAGGACTTACATAGATTAGACTTAGACAGACTGTAAGTTAGTATTTGTGAATCATGCATGTCTGTCTGATAAAAGCCAAATATATAATAAATATAATAAAATATATAAATAATAAAATACCAATAACAAACTGTATCATTCAATTTTATGGCAAGACATGCGTCCGATAAAAGCAAATCGGACATTCAAAAACAATGATTAGATAATACCTATTGGAACTGCACAAATAGTTGGGTACTTAGGAGATTAAAAGAAGTATGTTTTGAAAACAGACGGGGATTATGTTAACACACGAAATACAACAACACTGATAACAGTCGTGTGTGAAGAACAAAAAACTCAACAAAAAATATTTTTCTAAACGATTGTAAATGGTGGACATTGCGTATGAAAACTTAAATTTATTCTTTTAAAATCTGCCCAAGAGACGGTTTCAGAGGTTTTAGCAGCAACATATAGGCGATGTGATCGATATCTCCGAGGCTATAAGGGGCAAGACACCAGATGATTCCTGCACCCTGATTGAGTAACACAGTTTCAATCAAATCGAGAGTTTGAAGGATAACGCGATCAACGTGGGTGAAGTTACAAAATGAAAGAAAATGCGATAAATTGTCATTTCATGTGTGTTACGCAATTTACCCGGTGAATATAAGAAACCACCTGATTCATTAGATTTTCAGTGTACTTGATGAAAGATTTTAGACGTTAAAAGTTACTGTTGCGTAGCTGTCAGAAGCATTTCTGGAAAAAGAAGGAAACTATTTTCATTTTAAGTTTTGAAATAAAAATAATTCAACCTTGGCATCGATCCTTAGAACTATAAAAGGCGTCCCTCGTTACAAAAGGGCAGCACTCACAAGGGACTTATTAGGGCCTCTATTATATAGAAATAACCTTGAGGTTCACTAAGGCTACTTTGTCTATAATTTAGCAGGATAATAATATAGCCGCAGCTACATAAGAATAGCCCTTTTATACCTTAGTAAACAGGCCACATCACACTTAATGAGCTAAACGGGTCACCAGCTCCCAAAGGAAGCGCTGAAGTGGAAAGTTATGACGACATTAAAGACGCGTCCTTATCACAATGGTATAAAGGTCACTTTACTCTGGACGAAATATAAAGGTGAACCTTTAATAAAGCTTAATTAGGAAAGTTGTGATACGTTTATGAAGTGATTATTATATAGAGTGATGTATGAGAAATTCGTCGGTAATGTAATTTTCTAGTTTCTGCTCCGAAACTCGGGCTGAGTTTGGAGCGGTTGATATCGAAGTTTAACTTAACACTAGATTGCCCAAAAAGTCATTTTTACTGCTTTTTAATTTCAATTAGAAAAACAATTACGTATATAATGGCACATTTTTTTAGAATTTTGTGACTTTTTGTACAACATATAAATGCGTTTATTAATAATTGTAGTTACCTCCTTCCTCCTACATTTCCATTATATATATGTGTGTTATACCTGTATTCCCCAAAAGCAGTCATTTTGACTGCATTTGGGCAATATAGGTATATACTAAGTTTATTTCAAATTATTTCAAATCCGACTGGTAGTTCCAGAGATTAGCGCGTTCAAACAAACAGACTTTTTAGCTTTATTATTAACACATTGAACGCCGTGGTGGTCACCAGTGAGCGACAGCAATTATTTTGTTAATTCTATGGATAGTAATAATAAATAATTATTTAGACTATTTTAAACCATATCAGCCAGTGAAATATAATGTGTAAAATTTGTCGAAATCGCGAATCGGCGTCAGCTCAGATGGAACGTATAGTGTGGTCACCGGTGACCACCAAGGCGTTCAATGTGTTAAGGAAGTTTATATAAATATAGAAGATGTTTCAGAACGAGATCAAATCTAGCTAAACTCTTCGTAGCCAAGTAGTTCCTAAAGACCACTTCTTCCACTCTACGAAACACTATTGATCCAGTTCGAAAGGCATAAATCAAAGTTTTCATCTCGTCATTCTACTCGTATAAAAATAAGAGCAAACTTCAATAAGAGCATTCCATCCAATAAATCTACGATTCATTTGAATAGTTGTTAACTAATTTGTATATTCGTACAGAGGCCTGTCCTGCCCCGTATAATTTGTAGCCCGCATGTCAACGGCTTGGGGACTCTGATTCAATGGAAATTGAATAAGTGGTGAGCGATTGTGGGCCTCGATAGAGTACTCGATAACAAGATAATGTGAACATAGTTGACAACATTCCGATTCTATCGGACATGACTGTAGAAGAAAAATAGCGGACATACCGAATGGCGAATAGCTTTATGGATGAGAGATATTTAATATCTGACCAGTTATAATCATTATCTAGTTAATGCAATCATAACTCAACCGACCAGCGAAGAAGTTACGAAGACGAAAAAAAATATCTCGTTAGGGATGAATAATTCAGATGAATATTTCATCCAAACCACCAATCTTAATGAAAGCAATAAAAACGTCGTTAGCAGCCATCAGCAAAGACAATTAAGAGTAAATTCTAACTGTTCGCATTTTAGCTGAGCCCGTTCTCCTTCACATTCGATCGATCGTGCTAGAACGTATTATTAAACTAACTCTGTCCCGTTCTTTCCTTCAGGTGGAAGAGAGATGAAATTATTTGACAGCTCAACTGTTGAACTGTTAAACGGGTGACAATTGCACAAGTGGATTCGTTCTAGGGTTCATTGGGTCAATGGCAGGTTAAAGAATTAGTTATCTACAAAGGTTAAGTTCGGAATCCTTACAGCCATCCGGCGGAGCGTGACTACGACCACTTCATTGGGGAAGGGAAAGAAACTTTGTAGGTCTGAATTTATCTTTTTGCCTTCTACTTTACTTTTAACTCAGCTCTAAATATGGAAGCTTGCACATTTTATTCATTGAGCAATTCGTTAATACGTGAGATTCAAGTTCCAAAACCCGAACTTCAAAAGATCAAGCTATCATTATCTCCATGTAAAATCTCTTGTAGCATATCAGCTTAATATATTTATAGTAGGTATCATAAACTACTTACATATAAACAAAACTGCAGTCATGACCTCAAAACAGGACTAGATAGAACAAAACTTCCTCCATTCTTCGCGGAGAAAGTGAGCAGTAAAAAACATAGACCTACAAACGTGTTCTGCATATCAATCGATGTGTAAAGATTGATAAAATGATTGGTAAGCTCCCGAACACTATGGCTGGCACTCTGGTAATGACACGACGGGTCAAACGCGATATAATCTGACATTGCGTGATACTTGGCCAAGAACTTGACTTTGAAATAGGGTTCGCATGTTTCAAAGCGGTAATTTCCAGCAGAAATGACCCAGATTCAGGAAAGGATATGACAGAATTATCATGCTGTTTAATCTTAAGTAAATAACTATTTAGATTATGAGTTTCCTGTTGTTCTTCGGTAGCACTATTATTATGGAAATTTAATATAATATTGAGATCTAGAACACCGTCACGGAATAATATTTAACTTTCCAGGATATACATTCTGAACTTGACACTTGGTGTTTTAAATGGCAGCTCTGAAGTCGAAATTGCGAACCCTACCATTAGAAAAGATATATAGCCCGTAGAAACAAATATAGACGATAATTTATCTCTAGTTACGTATTTTTATTGCAGTTATTACTTCTGTTGGCTTTGCTTCAAGTAATTCTCGCTTTAGTGTTCTACTTAACTTGTCAGAAAAAAAACTCTGAAAATATGACTAAAAATTCTATCTAGCAAAGAAAGATAATTTCCCGAAGTAAATAGTAAATGAAATATAGAGAGAAGTTAATCTTTTGGTACATTTAATTCGGCAATAAAGATGCGAGTCTAATAATGATTGACGCAGCTCGTTTTTTGCTGCTGCTGTTCAATTAGCGCTTAGTAAGATTGAAGACGTACTTCTTAAAGTAATTGTGAGTTTTACATTTGGGAATTAAGCATGAATCATTATTCATTGAATTCATCGTCATTAGTATTAACCCTACAGCGCATAGTGTCCCACATATGGCACATACCGAAAAATGTCTTATATTTTTAAAATCGATCCAAGTAGCGTGATCTAGTGTTGACAAGATTAACTATTATGTATTTGTGTTTCGAATTTAGTACCATATATTTTGGATAGATCTGTAGATAAACATTTATTTATGTTTTCTTCAAATCGGTGGGTACCTTGAATACGATTAACTAGCGGCGTATAATAATCGCAAAAAATGATAAAATTAAAATGATGGAATTTTCAGGGTCGAAATAATTAGTAGGTAGAGGTAAGTTCATGTTCATATTTGTCATTTTACGTGTAATCTTGTAATTTCATTGATACTACGTAACACATATTAACATTATAATGCATGATGTGCCATTCACAAAAACATACGTTTCTATTGAGTTATGATTTTTCTAAATATTTTTTCGAGAAATGGCATCATATTTGCAGGCTAGTGTATTTTTTTTAAGCCGATAAGAAAAATCATGCACTGTAGGGTTAAAATGAGGTGGTATGTTTTAAGCTATCAGAAAACACAATGTTCATATCACAGAGGTATGAAACTTAGGCGAAAATTATTACGGTTAAATAGCCGGCATTAAAAAATACAGTTTTGAAATGATTCCTGCGTTTGACCTGCACCAATCTAGATCATTTCAAGTCCAAACAATTAGATAGAAGAGTGAAAATATTGGCCGTAACAGACTAGCAACGGTGTTCGCGTCACGCTGCGGCCGTGACACGACTAATTGACGTGTCGTTTCAGTCGTGTCGCGTCGCGCGTGATCGGGGCGCGTCGTGCGGAACATCCGAATGTAAAATGTAAATGCAAGATGTCTGAGTTACTGCGTTGAAAGGAATGTGATAGCATTCCCGTTGAATAGCACTGACATCCGAGAAATTGGTTACTTAGTCAAATTGAACAAAACTGTGATATTTTTGGCTGTAATAGCCAAAAATATCGCAAAGATAGAAGTTTAGCAAAGGTATAGATGACACAATAATGTGACCTTAAATAAAAGAGCTTTACGAAGAACTAACAACGCAAGAAACCAATAAATAATTATAAAGTGAGAACAGTAGAACATCTGAAGATCGAAATAGAACAAAATTCACAAGAATTTCTTGTTAAGAAACTAAAAACAAGTGAAGTTTTATCCTGATCTAATCTTACAAGAAAAAGAAACGCAATTTTCCTCAAAGCAGGAGTTAAGATAACTTTTCAAAAAAACAAAATCCAAGTACGCTTATCTTACAGTTTATGCAGTTATGGTAATTTGACATCTATTTTCTGCTTCATAAAGCTTCAATTACAAATTGTGGAGACAAGGCGAAGTAGTTGCGCTGTAAATAACTTGGTAAGACGGAAATGTTATGATTTGCATTCGTAGGTCAGTAAGTAGTTCACAATAATTTAAATTTATGCGGAAGAGCATCATGCGATGCGCGGGTTGGACTGACGTCATTACTTTCCATTTCTAGGTTCCTTCCTACTATAGCATTATCGGGCTGTAATTTTCCCACTTGTGGGACACAGGCCTCCTCTCCGGGAGAGGGAGTGGGTTATTATCTACTACGTGAGCCCAGTGCGGGTTGTTAGGTGTCACATTTCTTTGATTTTTTTGGTTCTAGGACATGCCGGTCTACCTATAGCTTTTTTCTATTATTTAATTCAGTTTTAACTTTGGCTCATGATCATCCTTCTACCCTTATTCCAATTTATTAGTGACCGGCCAGTTTGTTTTCTCTTGCACACTTCTTTCTCTCTCAGCTGTCCTGTCACCTTGTTGTTAAAATGCTTTCTAGCCGTAACATCTATTAATACTACAATTTAAACCACTACTGCTAAACTATCGCGGTTTCTCCCATCGACAGTACCTTCTAAATCAATTCTCTCTACTAGAAATGTATTGAGCCAATGGTTTGTTTCTAGTCCCAATGGTACACAGTCCGTTACAAGCAACCGTTTTGCGTATCGTGACTGCTCTACGTTAGATACATAAATTACTTTAAGATGTGTTTCTACTACGGAGGAAATAGTAAATGGAATCAGACGTATAACTTTCAAACACAGCGTACCAACATCACCAAGAGATTTGCCAACAGCACATGCGCTGTATGACGCGACGTCACGTCAGCGAGTAATCATACTTGTTATTTTTTTTTTGTATTTGTGTTCTTTCTCTGCGTCATGTTTACCTCAAATAAATGTATTTTACTTCTTTTTTTTTATCCAATGATAGGTGTTGCTTTGCGCCACATAGTCTGCGCAGATTCTGATGTTTATTAGCACTCCAGTTATTAATTACTCCATGGTTAACAGGTACATACTGGCCACAAGTCTTCGCTTCCTCGGATGGCCCGTTATGGCCTCGATTGTGGCTTAATTAATGAATAATGGATGCAATGTAATAATTCACTGATTTCACTGTAGCTCCCGAGCTGCTTCGAGCAATACGGGAAGCAAATGTGGTTTTGTAAGTGAAAATATAGACTGTTAATGTGTTAGATAATTTTTTCGCTAATTACGTTATAGCGAAATTGTACCTGATTCATCTTTGCTTCATAAATTTATGCCTAGAAGAAAGTGAAGGCTTTAATTCGACTTCGAGACGAAATGCATACCTATACCTAGCTATGGTTTAAAGATTACCACTCGGCAAGATTGGTTGTAGCAGGGTTAGACCTACGCAAATATGTATCATTATTACCATAGGGGTCTCTTATGCCTACACGCCATTTACCAGCAATAAAATCTAACACCCTTAATAGTATCGTAAAGTAAATACATAATCTCATAACTGCAATCTCTATCGCCAATAACATATATCTTTACAATGCCTTATTAATTTCACATTCTGCTTGATACGTTAGCCATTAATGACAACTTTTACATTCACGATAGGCAATAGAGAACGGAATGCGACTTACGCGGTCCAAGACTTCCAGTATCGCAGCAAGGAATTTTCTCTTTCCCCGTAGCTAAACTGCTGCAGGAAAAACGAGCAATGAATTTAATTAATTGGCTTGCCACTTGCACAAACAAGCGATAACTAACCCTATTTCTTTGAAATAAGAGTGATGTCGGCTAAATTTATTTCTGTTAGCAATTGTATGCCATAATTCACTCGCAGTGTTGCCAATCTCATGTGAGAAATATGCGTTATGTTTATGCCAAAAACTTGTAGTGCAGTCGGTGCAGTTGCTGTTGTTAATTTAAGAAAATACCAAGGACATAGTAGAGAGATGAAAATTATACAAATATAGATGATGTGCCGACAAACGTGTGAGATGTGTAGATTTATGCGTTTGGAGGTTGATTTATCCTTCGTCACATTAGCGAGATCAGTAAACTTCCACTTAATAGTGGAAGTTTAGTGGACTTTGGCTCCCAACAAATCGAAGGAAGGAAAATTGCCCAATTTTAGAAGCCACAATAACAATGAAAAAGTTTACGTAACCGTAGCGAATATTTTTATGTGAATTTGAATTATAACTTTCTATTTTTATAAATTACGACTTTTGAAATGCTGAGATTTACCAAAAATAAACATTCAGTTAAAAGTATACGAGTACATATGAGAAAACAAAATAAATACTGCATCAGCTAGAAATTGCTGGCTGTTGTTAAAAATAAAAATGCGTGAAATTACCCAAGCATCGTTAGAATATTGGCACATAATAAGCTAAACATAACTAATGCGATTAATACGATTAACAATACTGAGGTAACAACACAATTAAGAAAGATTACATACACATTGGTAACGCGGTAAACACCCAAGGTTAAGGGAAGTAACGACGAAAATATATATATTTTTTTTTTCTGGAAAAATCAAGGAATATTCTCGTTATTTTCAATTCATAGTGACATGCTCAAACGCTAGGGCAAACTAAGAAAGATCTATACTTAGTCCCATTAACTCAAGAGAAAAAGGCATAAAGGACTGTACGCATTATAATAAAACATGGGTTTGCGAACTCATAAAGCCTGAGGTCATTACTCTAGCAACACCTTTCGCTAAGATCCCATATGGGATGTCCAGCTGCTTTTTTTTTCCATATCCATAAAAGATCGGTCACCTGTTTAGTGCCAGTTTTTTATAAATGATTTCGCGAGACTCGCAAACAAGTCAAAATGGATGAAAAACAAAGTTACATTAGATGAACATAACATAAACTGACACTTTCACACGAGTGCCATTGACTGCGTTTTTATAAAGTTACTAGTTTTATTTTATCTTATTATGTGTTATTGGTTCACTCACACATTTAAGACAGCGTCCTTTACAAAACTATACAAAAAAAAAGTTGAAGTGTCTGTTTGTAATATCAAAATAACAGCTATGAAAGTACTTATAACAAAAAAACAATTTTTGATGTTTTTGTCTGTCTTGTCTGCTGGTTCCGGCTAATCTCCGAAACGGCTGGACCTATTTTGATGAGATTTGGTACGGAGATAATTTAAGCCACGGGAACATAAGTTGCTTTTTATCGGCCTACCGCGTGGGTGAAGCCGCGTCGGTAGTTAGTTTTTTTATTAATGTTATAATTAATTAATTGTCAAAGGACAATGTACAGATGCTAGCACATCAAGCTACTATAATCTGTCTTTCTTTATGGATTTTCAAATTTATCGCTATTAATCTAGCATTAGGTTCAAGGTTGATTGGGAAAATTTGACAATTTCGGGTAGCATGATGAGCTGGCGTCTGTACAAAAACACTCTTTACTAATAATAAAAAGGTGAAAGTTTGTGAAGATGTTTGATTATTACTCGATCGCATATAAACGGCTGAACGGATTTGAATATTTGGCACGGAGATAAAGCATGTCTTTGATAAAAACATAGGATACTTTTTATTCGGATCCTTGAAGTAGTTTTCCAAGGATGCAAGTGAAACCGCAGGCAACAGTTAAGTGGTTAATTATAAAAGCGTGTTCCAATGCTATACAAACATCTGATTCGATTGTGTTACATAATTCTAATTTGTGAACCTCGGGGCCGGAAACTTGCACAAGTAAGCGTATTATTTTTATCAGTTCATGTTTTATCTAAGTCGCGTTAAACAAACAAGCCAAAGATTATTTGCTCGGTAGATTAGATACAACCGATGCTGTTTTAAATAACAATTGACTTGAGTATGTTGCAATTCGCAATTTCCTAACTAATGAATATAAGAAAATTCTACACCTAGTTATAATTGTGTGAAAAATGAAGGGGATGAATACTGAGATGACGGCTTCTGAAGATGCATGGAAGAAGAAGACAGCCTGCGCCAATATATTGCGATGGGGACAGGGTGATGACCATCGGACGGCAAGCAATAGGCAGTTCGCCGTCCGGTAAGGACCAGGCCCGGGTCGACGGCGGGTTGTGTTCGACGCGCGCCTCAAAGAGATGTCAGCAGTAACTGACGGGATCCAACAGGGCCGATGCCTGCCAGGGTCGCGGGTTGTTCGAAAGAGATACAGTGGCCCTTGGCACAGGTAACTGAAGGAACACGGGCGGGTTTTAGTCGTCGAAGTCTGACACGCTCTCCCGCTCCGCACAGAGCGGGAGAAGTTATTTGATAATTTCCCATCCAAAAAAAAAGGTGATGATCATGATGATTTCATTTTAGACTCAAAGGTATTATTGTAGCTCTCCAAACCTTTTCTCCAGATTTTTCTATGTAAGTCTTAAATTTCGATATCCCAACAAATTATTATTAATCGTAATCAAATGCGTACTACATTAGCATGTTATAGGCTAAATCTCACGCTTCTGAAACTGGGTAAGTAGCACTGAAAGCGCTCGCGCATGTTTAGCGCTCCGTTTAACGCCATGTATGGTGTGGCGCATTAACTCGAAACACTATAATCGCTTGTAAGTGGTGACAGATTGTTGGAACGCCAGCATTAGATGAAGATTGGATTAATTTAATATTTATTAAGTATAACATGGTACAATGAAGTATATAGAAATAAGTAGGTAGAGCCATACAAGATATTATGGTTTTATAGAATAAAAATTAAAGAGGCTCTGCTATTCTATTCTTGTAGTATTTTACGCTATACCAAACAACAAAGAACTGTTCAACACATTTTTTTTTTCAATAGGTACATAAAAATGGTTATGATGACAATTTTCATGAAACTGTTTTGATCGTAGCATTTTTATGAATCTTATTAAACGATATTCGCCACTTATTTCTAAGACATATAAACAAACATAAAATGTATCCAAAAGTGTACTATGCGTGGGGCATGACGCGGTCGATACAGTCAGCGACAGAGACAATAAAATGAATGTTACGTTACGTGCGCATGAGTTGCTAATAAGCCGACTCATGCGCGGTTCGATGATCCATTCTAGCTTGTTGCTCGCGCGCGTTTTTCTTAGAGAATGGTTTAAAAAATTAGAAAAAATGTGGATTTTAATACATAAATAATGAAAATGAATAAAGTAGATAAAGGCAACTGAGACGAGAATGTTAAGAGAGATGTGCGGTGTTACACGAATGGATAGAATAAGAAATGAGTGAAGTGTGAACGTAGCACCGGTGACTGAAAAGTTGTGTGGAAATCGTTTGTCATAGTAAAGCCATTTGACATGGAAGAATGAGAAAAATGTCGTGAAGAAAGCTTTAAGTATGAATGTAGGCTGAAGACTAAGAAACGATGGATGGACTTACTGAAAGATGATATAGCTAGAAAGGGCGTGACTTATGAGATGACGACTAATAGAGAAAAAAGTATGGTAGAAGAAGAGCGTCGATACCAAATTAATGTATTTTCTTTCCTCTTCTTTCTTTCTAAATTCATTGGGGCAAGGGCAAGAAAATGTCAAGAAGAGTCAAGAAGTATAAAAACTGCACTTAGTTTCACTTTCAAGACAGCTAAAGTGCCTGTACTGTTTTACTGGTTTAGAAAGAATATCGTTAACCATTCGCTATGCGATTTCTCGGAGCTACTGCATATTAATTTAACGAACTATATCTTAATTTAGCTTTTAGTACTCACTTATAGCAAATTGCTAGATCGTAACCATTAAACTAAGAAGGAGGAGAACCAACGCATTCGTTTATTGAGTTCCAAGAATCATCTTAAGTAACGAGAATATACTGATGTCGATGTTATTGAGGGAAGCTACGGGTAAAGTATTTGTTTAGTCTGCACCATTGTGCATGAACCAAAAGTTTTTCTAAATAAACGCATCAAATTAATCTTAAAGTATCATTTCAGGGAATTTTTTGTTTTTATAATGTCTAGAAATGAGGGTGAAACGTGAACGGCAGTCTTCGTAGAACCAGCATACGTTTGACACACATTCCACGTATAATACACCACATTAAGTTTTAAAACACCAAGAAGTTTTAAGTTTTTATGGTGTCAACAGAATTCCGAAGAACATAGGCGTACGCTCTCGCGACCATATACAGACGTAATGATACAGGATTTTTTAAATACTTTTATGGTATTGACAAATTGATGAATGAATCCACTATACAAACTCCAATGGCATTCCAGAGAATTCTACAATTTGACTGGAGAAGGATTTTTTTTATAATATTTGTAATTTTCTTAGTATCGTCGATATCTAGTGGCATACGTTTGACATACATTCCTCGATCAACACGCTGCTACAGCTGGTTCTAAAGTACAGGGGTAATGTTATGATTAGTGTACCGTTAAGCCACTCTGCTGGAAGTGTTAGCCTTAAAAGAGCATAGTCCCCGACACTAATTACAATGATTTAGATAAGTTTACACGCCATTTAAGTGCAGCTTAGAACCCAGCCTTTATACTGACAGGACAAACCTGATTATTGAATAATCCTATTAATATCAGGCGACAATTTGATATATTGGCGAGAATTAATAAAATGGCGACACTCCTACATTTGCATTTGAAATAGATTTCCTATTACGGAAACTGATAATTACGTTTGGCTTATTGCAATAAATTTGAAGATAAAAACTGACCATGTAAAGGATAATTTCACAACTAAGCAAGAAATATTTTTCCTTATTCCGAGATGTTGATGTTAATTGAAATTCTATTTTAATACAGGCATCCGATGCGCCTTGTATGGTTGTCCGTGTTTCCTTTTGGGACACATCTTCGTCAGGCCACATTCCGCATGAGACCTGCCAATTACGCGGGGATCGCTGAAACTTTTTTACCAACTACTGACCGTTATTCGATGACTTCGACAATCGTTAAGAACCTGTCCCTTTGCCCATATACGTCGGATCATGTTCCGATTTTCTAGCCTCATCGCATTACCACTTTTTTCCTACTTACTTACTTTACGTACCTACGTATGACATATTGGTGTCAATGCAACAATAAAATTTAACATGCATTTATTCATAAGGCCCACTAAGATGAAGCACGTTCTCGTGTTTGTTATCGAGTTATTGAGTGATTTCAGTCGAAGATGTTTTCGAACATATTTTATGACTGTTGGAAAACTGACAATGACAGACACCTAAATTTAACACCATAAAGATAAAAAGTGTCGGTGACAGAAAGATCTGAAAACTGCCAGCAATGACAACTGTCCTCGGCAACTCCAATTTACCGATAACTGACCTCATAACCAATATTTGGACAACTTATATCTTTTGCCGAAACAAATGTATCTGTTGGATGCGAAT
Organism: Eremobia ochroleuca; assembly: GCA_949629135.1. Taxonomy (NCBI): domain Eukaryota; kingdom Metazoa; phylum Arthropoda; class Insecta; order Lepidoptera; family Noctuidae; genus Eremobia; species Eremobia ochroleuca. Next base: position 4,615,952 of record OX451396.1, on the reverse strand, counting down.
CAATTTACAACATCAATTAATTTGGCGCAGTTCGCCGGTCAACAAAATTCTTGTTGGCAAAACAAAATCGGATCCAAGGCTGTTCACGGATTAACTTAATACCAACATAACGCAGGATCGGAAAGTGAAACTATATCGTAACTAATTAGTTCGACTAGTCTAACACGAATAGGTCACTGAGACCGGTCGGCGCGGGTTTCTCACTTCGTTTTCGGCGACTTGACATCATTAATTAAACTTTTGACGTGCACATTGTTCGCACAGTCGTTGGCCTAATGACATCGATTAAGATCCTTGTTCAAACCATCCTCTTCGCATTGTTAGATCTTTTCTATTCAGTCAATATTGATTTACGCAGAACAAAGGCCGCGTAAGATTGATGATCATCGGTAACGAACAAAAATGAATAATCTGGTGAGTGATTACGGTTACAAAACATAAGCCAAGGTTACGAAAACTGAGGACCTACATACACAAATGTAACGTAAACTGTTCATGGGAACTAATAATAAATACGTAACAATGAGTTGCTCCGCTTTTGATGTGAGCAAACACGTCAGAACAGCGGCTGGTAGGTACTCGTAAAACTAATTCAGTTCTAGTAACTAGCAACAACGAAACACTGCTGCGTAACGACAGCTCAAAATAAAAGAACACAAGAACATCGGTTCGATTTGACTCGAAGATTGATGATGTACGCTCTGAAAATATTTGGCGGACCAGATAAATGTCGCAGAATCATGTTTTCACAGTCGTAAAAAATGTCAACTGGCGCCTACTAAACATAGCATCAGGTCGCGACCGATGTCGTGATACCATTTCGCAAATACAAGATGCACGTAAAAGTGGAGCGAACCTTGGCGTCGGAGTCCTGGCGGAAGGCCAACTGAGCAATTGAATGAGTGACGATTAGCAAACAAAAAATAACAGGGGTAGACGAACACGGATCGATCTATTTCGGGGAGGTCGAATTTTCTGAAGTACCTGAGTCAGAAGCAGTTCTGGCACTTGAGGATTCCGCTCATTGGGCTAGAGGAAATGCGTGTCTGTTTACGATAGCGGCGGTACTTGGGTGCAATATTTTAGGCTAGCGTGGTGTATGGCTCTGTATACATGCACTACTGTTAAAGTGAAGGAGGTCCTTTGAGTGTGTCAGACGTGACCGGGCTGGTAAAGGCGTCGTTGTTGCGGCACGTCCGACGCGCTGTCTGACTGGACACTCTTATCGAAGGCAGTTATCGATTGGACCTCGGTCATTGTATTCGTTACTTGACTCCAGATGACTCCAGGAGATTTGAAGTAGAAGCAAAAAGGTTGGAATAGCAGCCAACATTTTACCTCGATGATATCCAGTTTTTCTCGATTAACTCTACAAGACATTTTTCTGAATTTCAGGACGATCATGCCATTATGAGACAGCCATAAATATTTTCAAAATATTTTGGCATGTTACCAAACGTTACGTCAGCAATCATAAATTACCGTCATTCGTATGTTCCAGTACATACCACGTCAGTAGATAAGGATATACTACTCCATAATTATGACCTTGGCGAAGTACAAGATAACGTCAATGATAATTAAATATTAAAGTTGACAGATAAAAAGTATATTTTCACTGTGGAAATTTTTAATGCTACAATTTCTAGAAAATGTAATTTCCCAATTTTGATTATAAGAATGATTGAAACATATATGTTGCCTATTCTTCTAATTGTAGTTATGTAGTACGTTATAGTGATAATCATAATACTATTCAGCTGTTGTGAAGTTTCTGTGTGTGTGCAGTCTGCCATTGAATGAGAACTAATGTTGATGACAAACAAAACAATTCAATGCGGAGCGCACATCTGGTAATTGCTTCAAACTTTTGAACAATAGTTTGAAGGAAGTTGGGATTAATATTCGAGAACACAACTAGGCTGCAATTAATTCCACACAAAACTTTCGTAATGAAATTTATGAAAATATTGCTGTAAATCCAGTGGGGAATGTACTGATATTATTAAAAGCGAAAACAAGTGTTACGAAAAATTCTGATAATGTAGTTGAATTGTAAACATTATTGGACGGTATTATTCATTCGCGACAGGCGGAACGTTTCAGATAAGCCGGTTTTGTCCGCGATAACGTTATTTATGCCTATGTTCATAAAAAAAAACGACAAAAGGTTTATTTCCAAATTGAAATTTTCCCTCACCTTAGCACCGGAGATGCTGGCGTTCATCCAACTTTCGGTGCTGACGCCTTGGCTGTCGCCGAAATTCGTATTCAAACACTTCAAAACATGCAATGAGTTTGTAAAACTCTAAGAAACGTCGATATCACCAAACGCACAGTACAGAACTTGGCACAAACTAAGCACGTCTGAACGAACACAAATTAGGACGTTGAGTTTAAAAACACCAGTAGTAGGCTGACCCAAAAATGGTCATTCACATCACGACAAATATTTGCGTGGTCACAGGTGCACACTGTGTAAATAGATGCAGCGCTCGGTGCCGGAGACACGTGCGCATTCGATGGCGAACCGCGAATAACAGTGTTTAAAGCGAGCGGCACGTAACGCCCCTCTACCACGACCGCTGTACGCACGGGGCACAGCGACACTGACGCAGCCGGCCGCTCAGCTCTTTTCCGCGCCGCATCTCAACCCCTCGGGCTTACACCGCTACACCCCCGCTCGGACAGCCAATATTTTTTACCCCGAGCAAAAACCTCACATTGCATCGCGCATCAGACCACTGTGCGAGCAGCTATGGCATTCGACCGCTTTTTCTGCCGACGTCGTATGTAATTATTCAGACCTTTTACGGAACCCTGAATTTAACCTACACGAGTAAATAGTAATATGAGGATTCTCGTGAGAATGCGAGGCATAGATTATCTTGGAGACATTTTTTGTGCAAGACTGAGTGATCCATAAGTGTTTTTGCATATTTCACATTTAGCTGCAGGTACACTTTGTATGACTTGTTTGCCGCAAGTCTTCGAGATTGTTTGGTTTTGGTCGCGAGCGTGTTGTCAAGTTGACACAATAAACACCGAAATAGAATTGTCTATTGAAATGCGAAAGTGTGCCACATCCTGAAGCAGGGTTAATGTGAAGATAATGACAGGCACCGATAGTGCCGCTAGGCGCTAGGATCACGTAGAGCCAACGGTACCGTGTCTGTGCGACTGTATGCACCGAGGCTTATTTAAATAATCGTCGCGTTGACGACTTAGGGCTCCGGGGACGATTTGTGGTGAGATAACGACGTCCACTGTGGTTATTATGTGTCGTTGTGGTGCTTAGAAGATAATACGTCTCCGCACAAATATCAGGTTTGTTGACAGATCTCGTGGCCTAATTATTAAATGAAAGCCATCAATCTACGAACGCTTATTAGGTCAGACATAAAGCTTTTTGTGAACCAATATTAATTCATTTAATAAAACCAAAGTTACTTCGTTCTTAATAAAAAGTAGAGCACAGATCACGCGGTTTCTGCAAGAGCCAAACATATCATATTACCAGCAAAACATGAGCTATCACATATTTCATCAATAAGCAAGTGGAAGAGGAAACTTCCATTTGCACGATTGCAATAATTATTACCATATACAAGATAAGAATGTTCAATTGGCTGGAACGATTGAAATTAGCGATAGCAATCCATACAGAGATGGAAGAAAGCTGATACAATTATATAGGAATCTAGAAGACCCGGTCAGTAGATTGTCGTTATTAATCAAGTGTAATACTATAAAATAATGATGGTGCGTTGCTAAACGATGTGGTTCTGGTTTGAGAGCTCCTTCATATGGTCGGTTGTCACGACATGACCAATGGAGGGAATCCGAGCGACGTAGAGCATTCCGTCTCGTTACAGTTTCCTGACTTTCTGTGTGATCTTGTTAAATTACAAGCAGTGCGCGAGTACAAATCTGTCGTCCTCTCTTTAAGGAGTATAGCGAAAATAACTCGAAAGAAAAAACAAAATGGCTGAGTTTATTTGCAGTACAAACATCCCATTTCGAAAGTGCCTAAAGAGTGTGAAAGATACAATGTAATCATTTCTTAAAGACAGTATTTACTTGTTACTTGCAGACCTGACTACCCATTAAGACTATTTATGTTTTCCTTGATTATCCAACTTGCAGTTTATATCTGTCAGGGTAGATTATAAGGACAATACGTTTTCATTTAGAAAACAATACAATGGGCTAATGAGGCGGTCGGTAAAGTTGCAAGATTTACGCGGATTTTTGTCCCGTCTCGATCTTGTGATATTTCCTTAACTTTCTCTTTCCCCATTGTAGTATCGGAGGTGTCGACCGCGATTTATCGCCGACCATCGTCCGACAACGACACGACACGGGAATCGAACCCCGAGACTAACAAAGGCATAAACAAGTTTCACTCCGCCCAAGCTTACAAACTGTTACTGTAATTTAATACGTATTCGATTGGTGTAGCGCAAAAAATATCGTGGATTTTATCATTTGCATAGTAAAAGGTAGTATTGGATTGTGTGAAAGATGATACATATGGGTAGGAAGGTGGTGAATACTGAGATAACGGCTAATGGAGACGAACATATGGAAAAGGAAGAAGACAAGAAAGATGTTGCGACTCCTCATAAATTGGAATAAGAGCAGTTGGATGACGATGACAAATACCTGAAGATACGTTGAGACGAAGTACATAGTGGTATAGTAATTTATTCTAAGAGCATTGTCTTGAAATATAATTAATGTATGCAAAATATTGTAAAACATTTTTAAAAGAATAACGGTGGAGTTTCTTGTCCATTCTTCTCCATACGAAACTACCTTTTGGAGGGAGCGACTAGAATCAATTTATTTTTTTTATAAAATCTGACGTTCAAAAACGGCTATTATTTGAAAGAAAATGATTTGATTTTGACTTTGAAGATATACCAAGTTTTGGGTCTGTTTCCCTTATTTTGCAGGGTTTTTGCATTGTGTGTAATTACATCTATTTATTCCATTAGTTTTTAATAATTTATGTATTAAACATTTCGCCTCTTCTGTCCTCAGTAAGTTTGAGCAATCTGCGCTTCTACGATTGCAAGTGATACTAAATCGTGTGGGGTTTTTACAATGAGAAAGCGTTCACAGTTTAAAGTTATATCTTACAATAAACATAGCAGAGGTGGTTTACAATGACGTTAATAGTACTTCAAGTGAGAAAGCAATATCGTCAGGAGCCCACTACGACGCCATTTAATTTGTTCACTTTCATGTTTTAGGGCTTGCATGTCTGATAGGTCAATTTTGTTTGATGGCGAATCGAATCAGCGGGGTAATTGCGTAACGCACTAACAGTAGCAATGGCATACATTTGACAGTCCAACAACAATCATTGCGTTATTTACGTTGTTCAGCAGACAAATTTTTCGAACATATGAAGCAATGCATTAGCAATATCCTTCAAAATGCTTGAGATTGTGATTAATAGTGTTTCGCAATTAAGGTGAATGGGTGACCAAAAAAAGGTACAGCAATTTGGAAGTTATTCGTTAAAATCGTCATCTTTGACAAGCAACAGCGTCCTTAAGATTTAAGAAGTATTAAAGATGGATTTGAGAATCTGATTAGCAAAAAAGGTAACAACTAATAAATCCTCGTTATTGGCGAAGCTGTAATAAGTATCAGTGGAATACCATTGGCTGTTGATGACCATGTCATGTCTATCAACAAGAAAATTCATTCGATGGATAACGATATACGAACCAAGGATGACCAACTAAAAGAAACAGTGTTATTCTTCTAAAAATAAACAGGTAAGTACAATTCTGAAAAACAACAATTTAAAGGAAAGTGTCGTGGGAAAATGTCTTCCTAACATACCTGCATACTAACCAAACACGTGTGCACCATTAGTACCGGTCACGCGCATACATTGACTGTCCGGCTTCACGACTGACATATATACAACTCAGTAGCACGGGTTTGGTTACATTACCATAGGTACCATCTGCTACAACCGCTCACTTGCAGAAAGCTCAAAGATCCTCAGATGGATCGATGTTGAAAGATGGCAAGATATTGTCTGTAAGTATAGAAACCAACTTAATTACCTACGTGACAGATACCAAGTATGGTCTCAATTAAATGCAGTGTCATTCTTGCTATTCCTCCAGACACTCTTTGGTCTCTTATTAGCATCTAAAGTCCGACATTGCTGGTCTATGATCAGCAGAGTCGAGCTTCATCATTTAACCTGTCTTTGATTGTGGCAAACTGCACACTTCTGCGCCAGTCTCAGTCCAGTTCGACCTGTGATAGCAATAATGGCATTTAAGAGCGAATTTCACCAATGAAACTGAACGCAATCAGCATATCTAAACTTCGTTCAAGAGCTGTCAGTGTCATCATTGTTGTGTAATATTGTTAAAGACAACTCTTAAATGCAGCTTAGATGTACTGATCGCGTTTAGTTTCACTGGTGAAATTCTCATTAAGTCCCTACGTATCCAAAAAAAGGTGGAACTCTTAACATCCAAGCACCATACTGACACACACCGTCACCTGCAAATCACGTGCTTTGATATAATCAATTAGAAGTCTCGTGAGCCAGCTATCGGTACAGGTAGCAACGCCGGAACATTTCCAGTCGTTAATTGATATTTACATAGCTCGTTACGTGTGGTGGGAACCGCGGAAGCTGTTAATAGTTACATCAGTGACCTTATAGATGATTCGTGGACGGGATTCTGTTATGATTTAAGATTGGATCAGTTCGGTGACGTAATTTAAGTGGTGATTATAGTCTGTGTGATGGATCGTATGAAGAAGCGAAGACTGAAACAGCAAAAACTCTATGAACAGCTTAACATCTACTCATTTATCTTTGTTTGACTATAACCCCTATTTTCTTAGCCAATTCAAGAGAGATATTTATTAGGTGCGTTGAAGATATAAAACCGGAGAAACATGAAAGAAGTGAAGTAATATATATGAAACCAAGACTCTATAGGTGTTTTGGTTATGTAGCTGCCTATGGCTTTCCTAAGCACTGCACCTCAAATCCGTCCTGCAAGACTGGGAATAGACTATCTGGGTAGATAATAGATATAGAACTCAAGGTGGTGGTAGACTCGGAAGAAGTCTTTGATTTATTGTACGCTACACATAACAGCCGTAAAATACCCATTGCACACAAACCAAACATAATTACTCAGCATGAAAACAATCGTTTAAGCAAATTAAACACAGCATTGGAAGTGTCTCGTTGGTATAAAGTGCTCAAAGGAGCGTGATCTCCAATTAAACGGTGCCTATCTTTATATCGGGCGGTCGGTGTTAGGACTGTGCCGTGGCTCACGACCGAACAAACTCACGACCCTAACAACGATGTTGATATTTTATTTTTTGTGTATTGAGGAAGTATCAATGGGGATTTTGGTTTAACTGTTTTTGCAGATGATTAATGTTACGAGCGATTCTTTGTTCGTTGTTGCATTTTAGAATCGTTTCTTTGTTGTTAACGTTTAAGCGATGGTTTTATACTCTTTTAAATAACATAAGATAGGTTAGGTTGATACTCTGATGCCAGTTTTCACTAACACTAGATAAAACTTAAATGCTTAAACAAAAGCACACTCTTCAATTTTCAACTCTATTTTCTGAGTTGAAAATCCAACCTGCAGTAGAATTCAGGCATTACATATAGGTATCGCCTAGAAATTGTGAAAATGGACACGAGAGCCGGAATTTATGGCCGGAAGTGTAAGTAGCAAACCTTCTATAAGTTTATTGATAAAGAAAGCAATCATGGTAAATCAAAGCAGAAGACGCACCTTGCATGCAGGTAATTAATATCTGTTTGCTTCGCTACACTTAATGCAGGTGCCTACAGAATGATATTTCATGCGGGCTCCGCTAGCGTTAGTATTGATTTAACTGCCTAGAATTCATTCGCAAAACTCACGTGTAGTACGTGAGTTTTGCGAATAAAGTTCTAGGCAGTCAATATGCGTTTAGCTGAGAATGTATTGATTATGCAATTTGCAGGTTGCGTTCACTGTACTATAATAATAGGATCACGAAGAAGAGATCAATGGGTTGCCAATCAGATTAGCATCACCCATTTTTTTTTTTCTTATATCGATCAAGGCGCAGTGATGACAGGTGGAGTAAGGCGGTCACCAGTGGCGCCCGAGGACTGGTAGACGAAGTGTCGGTCGTCCGGCGGTGAGATGACCGGACGACATTGTTAACATCGCGGGTAGGACCTGCGGTGCTATTCTGTAATAATCTCACCGTGATAACTAATGTGAAGTGAGCTTAGAGTGAGCTGACACTCTTGCCGATGCTAGGGATTGACACTATTGACGGCTCACTTCACGCTCACTTCACATTTGTTTTCACGGTGAGATGTTTACAGAATAGATAGGCTGGATGAGGCTGGCACAGGAGCTTGGGAATCGGCACATGAAAAGAGAGGCCAATGCTCTGAACTTCAGAAGTGTGTGAAGTCGAGCTGTGAATGATGATCGTGATTATATTAATTAATCTGTACCTATCCTTATATTTTCATATCAGAATCATAGACAAATCGGGAATTAACCGTGTGTAATCTCCGTAACTACTGATCCGATTCAATTCTTTCCCTAGTGGGATGCTAAAGTATTGCCGAGTGTCATTGGATTTTTAGTGCTGATATTTATGTGAAAAACAAGAAATTTCTTCTAAATTACTTAATATTATTAAAAGAAAAGATTTTATTTTTTGTATGCTTATTTGTTGCGCTTTCACGCTAAAACGCCTGTACGGATTTGGATAAAATTAAGCACATGAATAGACCATGACCTGGAGAAGGACATAGGGTACTTTTCATTCTTGATCGCAGACGAAGTCGCGGGTAACAACTAGTCTTCAATTAACATTATGTAGAATCCACCCGTCAATTTTGTTCAATGCTCAACTACTTCCTAAATCCTATGGCAACAGAACAAGTTGATTACCTATTCAAGTTTAATATTTCATTGAGCAATTTTTTTCCATTTGCTTGGCTGTCAATAAACGTATCGCTTCGTGGTCAATAGATCGTAGATTTTTTACACTTGATAAGTTTTTTGCTCCTTAATTTGAAATGTTGTCTTACGAAAATATAATAAAGAGATAATAAGAGTTTCTTAGAAGCACAAATTACAAAGAAATATCAAATCTGTGGGTTGAATCTGAAAATCAGCGTCAGGTAGTGTCACCCTGTGTTATCATCTGACATTATGCTGAGCTGAGGCCCGTTTGGCATTATTTATTATTTATTTAAACTTTTCGCACACAAAAAAGGTCTCGGTTTTCTGTTTTTATAGATTTAATGTGTATTTATTTTGCTGTAGTGCCAATAAACACATTTTTCTTTCTTTCAAATTAAATGGTATATAAGGTGTTACAAATTTTGTTTCAGTATATTGTGCCATAACCTGGCGTACAAAAGTATTCAGAATCAGAGTCAATTATTCTAAGTTACAAATAAAAGATTCTATTGATTTGTCTTCTGAATATAATTTCAAAACATTCACATCTGTAATCTCCGAAGGGGTAGGTTGAAAGGGGTTTCAGTTTTTCATGAGTAAGCATGGCAAAAAATCATATTGATTCCTGCTACAATATTGTGTTTTTTGATAAAGTTTTTCCACTCGAGTTTTCTCCCGGTGATTTTTCCTTACTAGTGAGAAACCCTCAGGGAGAAGTCCGGTTAGGTGGCATAATAATATGACATCTACCCACCCGCACTGGGCCCGCGCGGTAGATTACGGCTCACTCCCTCTCATAGAGAGGAGGCTTGTAATTTACTTTGTTCATCATTCATCATCTTCTCCCTGCCCTTGACCCATAATACTTGTGGTCGTCGCAACACGTTTTCTTCTTCCATTCTCCGGTATCGTATTACCCAGTAACTGGGTTGTGGAGGTCAGATAGGCAGTCGCTCAATGTAAAAATACTAGTATTCATCTGCATCTGGTAACACTCCCTTCTCTTTCATACCAATTTACATATGAATTGTAATAAAATTAATCTAGATTAAAAAAATAGTAGGTATGCCAGCATGTCCTAGAACTAAAAACCCGAAGACATGTGATATCTACCAACCCGCACTGGGCCCGCGTGGTAGATAACAGCCCACTCCCTCTCGAAGTGAGAACGCCTGTGTCCCAGCAGTGGGAACATCATAGGCTGATTGTTGTGATGATTATTATTATTTCTGATTATCTTCAAAGGTTGCCTTTAAAAGATCGCTCTTAGCGATGAGACAGACCATTGTGTCACCCTTTGTAAAATTTCTATATGTCGTCGCAAGCGATATCAAGACGACAAAATAATCAAAATACTACTTCCGGTTGATTTCATAATATTGGTCAAACCGGAACTTAATTCTCATTGGTTGATCGGTTAGTACAGTGAACGCCGTGAGGTGGCGCTATAACTTCGCGCTATTTTCTACACGTGGACAGAGCCGATTGGAGAGCAGGCGGCATTCGATTTGCGGAGCGTACGCCGGACGGTTGAGAGCATACCATCGGAACTGTCATTTTCACCGTACAAACCCTTGTTTCATACTACTCATAAAGTGATTGTAAATTACCGAATAAACGTGACTGTGATTTGTGCTTCAAACTACGTTTTACTGGGTTGCCCGAGTACCCACCTTCCTCATGGAACCCGTACCAAGAAACTATGATGATGGCCCTATTATCGCTACGCCCACGCTTGCGCCGTCATATATTTATGTCTGTAATTTATATGGTGTACATAATAAAGAGTATTCTATTCTATTCTGATTATGCTATTCTTAGCCAGTCTTACAAGAAATGTTATGTTTTACAAAAAATCCCTGAGCAATGTCAGGGCAGTCAACTAACTAGTAGGTAACCATTTAAAATTCGTGCAGCATATTTAGCGTATATTTTTCGTATAAAAAATATTGCAAACACTTATAATTCATGACAAGTGCTCTGAGAACTTTAAACATAATATTGTATACTACTGTATTATGTCCTTGAATGTATGTTTTTGCCTTTATTAATATTCGTATAACGTTTTGTTCATTCGAAACGTCAACTTGAATCATTATTAAACGGATCTTTTTACGAATATGATGTACAGACGCCAGCATAACAAGCTAATGCAATCTGCCAAATTTCTTTAACAGATTTTCAACTTTATCGCTAGAAAAAAGAAGAAAGAAAAAATGTTTATTCTGCACAAAGGAAACGCACGTTACATAAAAAAAAGATACAAAATATACACATACAACGTAGTCAAAAACCTCGTACTCAAGCATATAAAACGTTGACATTTTTGTCCATTGCTTGATGTCAGGACCAGGGACCAAAGACAACACACATTATTTGACATTGACAATAAAAAACAATCCGTGATGCGCCCACGACACTGGCAGATGACAACAAAACAACCACAATCAAAACAGAGTGGAAAAGTAACTAACAATAATAAGAACATTGAAGCCGTGCGTCCTCCTAGCTAGAGTAAATATCGTCGCTTATCTTTCTAACAGACGTATTCGTATTTAAATGCTTATATTTCTTTATCTAACAGTAATATTTACAATTCACATAATATATAATTATAGGAAGGATAACCAAATAATAATATAATTCATGCAATTTTGTTTTTATCAGTCGCTTATTATGAGAGTTACAATTCAACAAATATAGTGCGAAACCGCAAAAAGCTTGTCCTGAAGAGTCACCTCAAAGTTAGTTACGTCAGTTAGTAAGATAAGCGACGATATGTTCCTTGGGTGCATCGCATCTGTGCAAGAACAGGTCGTTGATCAGCAAAATGCTGTGACTTCGGCCGAAACTGTCGTCAACAGCGCTGATTTTCAGCAACTATCTCTCGCTAATGCATTAGGTTCAAAGTTTATTGGGAAAATTGGACAGTTTCGGGTAGCTTGATGTGCTGGCGTATGTACAAACATATTGTCTGTTACATATACCTACCACAATTGCAGTCATTGGTGTTTAGGAATTTTAATGTGACTCAGAATGCCTTAAACATTGAGTTTCAGGCAACAAATAATATTTTTTTTATCGAGACCTTTCATAAAACCTGAGATAAGAAAAGAAACCAATGAACTAATTAAGATTTAAGCGCCGCTATTCTTTATTTAAAACAACCTGAATGTATGCCTGATTCGATGGTCTAGAGGTCGCAACCGCCATTACTGAGCATGATTGACATAGACAGGGTTCCATTCCCGGGTCGCGCAGGTGTTATTGGGTTTTCCATCCGGAATTTCTCAGTAGCAGCTCGGAGTCTGGATTTGTGCCTGGTTGATGGTAATTAGTCTCGCCCCGTATGATATGGGACTTAAACAGAACTGGTGAAACGTGGGGTATACTATAGATACAACACTATCTAACCCCTCGAGGAATACAAGCGTAATATTACGTTATGTAACCCGAATTCAATTGAGATGAGAAACTTCTTTAAAGCTACTATTATATGTCAATTTTTTTTAATAGATTTTCGGCTTTATCGCTAAAGCATAAGGTTCATAGTTTATTGGGAAAATTTGTCAGTTTCGGGTAGCTTGATGTGCTGGCGTCGTAAATAATTTTCCGCTTGCCTTCACTCATTTAAATAATCAATTCATTTTACCAAGAACTGCTATGAAAGCTCCAACACATACCTGCAACAAAAACATCAATAAATTAATACAAAACCAACAATTACATTGCATAACACAAAGTATGGCAACTAAATAAAATCGATCGCCGTATGAGTTGCCAGAGAGAAAACTTGTTACGTCACGCTTGTGGCATTTTCGATCAGATACGTAATGACTTTTATTAGCCGAATTATATTGACGGACAAAACCAATAAACAGCATCTTACTTTATAGAGTTAGACATTATGACCACAGAGTAACATGTGGCAGAAGGTCCACGGTAAGGAACATCACGCGATAAGGAATGACTAATGACAGATAGTTATGGCTATTCCGAAACGGAAGGTAATTGTGATCAAACTGGCTGTCCAACAACTACAATCGATGTGTATCATTGTCAAAACTATTTTCGTATTATGGCAAACTATGGTGGTCAAGCTATTAAGTTCATGTGCACATCCCATGTTTTCTGTTGATGGTAGAGTGCGCGATGTCTCACGAAGTGATTGACGTTTCAGGACATTTCAGTTTATTTTGAACACCGCTTTATATATTGACTGAAAATGATCCATTTCAAACAACTATATAGCAGCAAGTCGCATATATGTATTTGTAAACCAGCTGCGCCCTGCGGTTTCACCCGCATAAGTCTCGATCCCGTATCCCGATATGGGATAAAAAGTATTATATGTGTTAGTCCTGGTTATAAACTATATGTGTGCCAAATTTCATCAAAATTGGTCCAGCCCTTTGAGCGTGGAGCAGAAACAAACAAACAAACAAACATACACACACACACACACACTCACAACTTTCGCCTTTATAATATTAGTGTGATATTGACGATTTGGGTGCCTGATGTCAGTAGTCCTTCTGCACGCTTATATTTAGTGTACAATCACCGAAACGTTTCTGTCAGCACTGATCACTCTCAATTTCAAAATCATTATAATCATTACAGCGACATTGTCTTGATTATCGCTTCGCTGATTACAATATTGACTGTCAATTAGATGTTTTGTATTGATTTAACAGCGATGAGTTTGACAGTGAAATCAATAACAGCCGTGCGATTCTGTAACCATCTCACCGTGAAAGATTGGGTGAAGTGAGCGTGCAGTGAGCTGTCATTCGCTAGGGATTAACACTATTAAGTGCTCACTTCACTTATGATTTCACGGTGAGATTTTTACAGAATCGACCGGCAGTTATGGTAATAGTAAGCCATAGGAGAATACGTAATCAGCATGTTCAAATTCGAAAATTCCACAACGGTATATTCTCCTAGAATAGTGGTGGCCCATTCGTAACGGCCCCGACTTACGAGTGGTTGTCGAGGGTGGTAACTCAGGGACATGCAGGGCCCACCAGCTAGGCGGGCAGGCGCGGGGGGATTGTGGACGCAAAGGCTGAGCCGGATTCCCATGACCCCCCCATCAAAGGTGATGAGGGAACACCGCTGAGTTTTAGTGGGTATACTGCCACTCTGGCAGGGAGTCCCACATACTCCGTTCCGTCCCCCGACGAGCGGAGATGCGTAATGTCATTTCTCAGCGAAAAAAAAAAAAAAAAAAAAAAAAAAAAAAAAAAAAAAAAAAAAAAGGGTGCTAACTCAGGCAGACGCTTTACTTTGTGTAAATGATTTCATCACCATTGCTCTCAAAAACGGTGATGGAAAACATCGTGAGGAAACCGGCATGTCCTAGAACGACGAATCCGAAGACATGTGACATCTACCAACCCGCACTGGGCTCGCGTGGTGAATTACGACTCACTCCCCCATCCTCTTAGAAGAGAAGAGACCTGTGTCCCAGCCGACACTTCGTGTGCAGTAGTTTTAGTTTGCTATGTTGTATGTATTTATAGTATTTGTAAGTTATATTATTATAGTATTGTATTTGTGATACTTTTTTTATGTTTTCGTTTATAAGTATTCTTATATTTGTAGTATTAAGTATTGATTTTTTTTTTCTATGGGCCCTAGTTGCCTGAAATAAATAAATAAATTATACGCTGATTATGCGAAATAAGACCGTTCCTAAAAAATAATTCAGATAACATTTCAAACAAAACGGATCTCTTACTCAATAATTATTGTATAACCAAAGACAACCAAATTCAAACCGACATTTTGTCAGTCCTTAATAATTGTAAGTTTGTTCGCTGTCTTTTGTAATTAATGACTTTATCATGTCAAGCAGGTGATTAAAATTTCCCCAATGGTGATCAATTCTGTTACATCACCAATTACGCAAATACTTACGTGATTTCTAATTCAATTCTATACTGATTGGTTTTAATTTAATTTGTAGCAAAAAAAAATTAATATTCATTCGTTTATTATTACAGAATGGACTATTGTGGTTTCGACTTCGGTTGGACTGATATCGACTTAGTTATTGTTTGATTTGTTTTTCTTTTCCTTTGTAGACAATATAAACTTGTCATAATCATAAATGCAATGCTGTTCGGTGGTAGGCGCATCACTTGAGAACGGCTACACCGATTTGGCTATTTTTTGTTTAAAAATCTTCTTAATAGTCCAAATTAGGTTTTTACGGAAAATGTTCAAATTCGGGAAAACTGAACGTATTTTTCTCTGTATTATTTTTGTATGAACTCAAGACCATTTTATTGAAATTTGGACAGGATAACGTCTGTCATGTCAGTTTTTAGGGTTCCGTACCCAAAAGGTAAAAGGGAACCCTATTACTCCCGCTATCAGTCCGTCCGTCTGTCTGTCACCAGACTGTATCTCATGAACCGTGATAGTTAGACAGTTGAAGTTTTCACAGATGATGTATTTCTGTTGCCGCTATAACAACAAATACTAAAAAACAGAATAAAATAAACATTTAAGGGGGGCTCCCATACAACAGACATGATTTTTTTGACGTTTTTATAGATAATGGTACGGAACTCTGCGTGCTCGAATTCGACTCGCGCTTGGCCAGTTTTTCTTATTATATGTGTATAAAAACTGACATTGACATTGTGTGTTGCACCGACCATATTTTGTATCTGCATCACCCTAAGATTGACTGGTAGAAAATGCTAAGTCCGCCTTTGTACAGTACTTTTTTTACTTGTGCATAAAGTTTTAATAAATCAATAAATAAATGTTCATATACCTAGCTACTCGTAGCAAGTATGCTCTTTATATCGCTTTAGCAACAAAAACTCTGGATCATAATGCATCGGCCATGGAGAAAACGGAGACGACACGCAATTTGACGATAAATGTTTACTACCAACTTACTTTTACTATCACATCAAAGAAAACCAATCCTTAAAACTGTGGCTTAAAGACCACTTGTGACAAATTTACTAAAAATTGCTAAGCAAAGGGATTTTGAACTCTATTTATAGTGCAATAAAGGTGTGTTTAAGGTTTAGTTAGGTATTTTAGTTAGGTAGTTATTGTTTCAGCCAAATGCGCATGTCACGCCTACGGGGTAGACAGTTGTAAGCTCACAAGTATGGAAACCAGACAAGTGACCGGGACATCGATTCCATTGTTCCAGCTTTTTGTAGAAAACGAATCGTTCCGAACATGCGTTTGTACAAAATGTAAATCGGTTTTAAGGAAAACGTGGAAAACACCCGAGGATATTGCGATGGTACTTTTACTACATTTAAGAACGACTTTCGAAGATCTAATTCATGTTTTTTAGAACAGGTACAACTTGAAATATTTTTAAGAAAAAACCAACTCATTTTTGAAGAAAATCTGAAAATCATGAAAAAAAATTAAGAGCTAAGTGATGTTTCACGACATTTGAAAATGAGTTTAGAAATAAATTCTAAAGAATATTTTAAGATTATAAAAAAAAATAAAAAAATGAAAATGCTATTAAACGTGAGAACATTTGCAAGAGCTGTTGCAATTTTCCTTTCCTGTTTTTTTTTTCTATTGCTATTTGTGTACCATTCTCGTACCATGCGATATGGTACACAATTACCTAATTAAGACGTTCTCTTGATAGGACCATTCCTATCAAGAGAATGTCTTAACGAATTAATGTTAATGCCATAGTTACTGATGCATAATCCTTGTTGACAGAATTTCGAGGCCAGCTTTCGCATTAGCTTCTGCGAAATTATTTCAGTCTGCGCTTGCATCGAAATGTCACGCGCAAAAGAATGCGATCGCAATCCTAGAGCCAAAACAGCACAAAATGAAAACACACTTTATCGAGCATATCCAAAGATGTTTTTTGAATAAAAGCTTTAATAATAAGAGCTTAAGTTATTTTATGGCCTGATCACACTTACCAAAACCACACCACATTGCAGCGATAAAATATGGGCAAGCAGTGAAATGTGGCAAGACGTCTGTATAGTGTTGCTGCAGCTTCTTGCAGTTGCGTTGTGGTAACTACAAAATCAAATCAAATGGTCAACGCAAAGTTGTTTTTGCAATGTGGTCGATCGCTTGTGCGCCGTGGTTGCGTTGTGGCTGAGACGTGGTCTTGCTGTGGTTGGTATAGACCACATGGTTAACCTCTGGTATTTCGGAGCGTAGACCTACGCGCCAAATTTTGTATCCGTAAACTGTCGGAACCAAAGACTATTATAACTATTATTCTCTATGGTCGGAACCAATCTACGACAAATTTCTGTCAACCAAAAATTGTTTTTATTTCATACTATAAATCGTTCAAATTGCTTTTGATCAGTTTCACGGTTGAATGCCGTCATTACAAAAACAATTAAAAATCCATAGTGTTTCGCATGGATCCACGTTCCCGGCATACGAAGGGTTAATTTTGACGGCCAAATGTGGTCCGTGTGAATAAATTATTCATTTTCATACAAATTAGCGCCAACCACGTGTTTTCGTTGCGGTGTGGTTGTAGTAAGTGTGATCGGACCTTTATACGAGCAAAAACAACATAAATATCTGGAATAACAGTGGAATGAAATTTTCGCAATGCTACCAAATCGGGAGGGACTGAAACAACAAATTGTGAGCACCGATACTATATCGCCGTTAAATTGAATTAAGTATATTTTTTTTATTGAAACATACCATTTTAAGTGATTGGACCTTAAACAATAACAATATAATAACTTAACTACTCAGCTCATTTTGTGTTTCGTTAATGGGCAAAGAATTTATACACAATTGGCGAGTTCTGAGGGCTAATTAGTCGATCCGCACGAATTTACTCGCCCGAATCTGGCAAGTCGTATCTTTTAAATACTTTGCTTTGTTGTGTGTGAATGTTATGCAATGACGTTAAGAAAAAAATACACGATTTATCACAGTATATATGAGTTAACACTTATCACTTCTCTTCCTTTTTCTATATTTTATTGTATAACATTCAAAATGTGCCAATTCGTGCGAGTCGCCAAAAAAAAAAAATGTTATTTAAAAGTGACGATTCGCCCGTTCCGGGCGAGTAACTTCGTGCGAATCGACAAATAAGCCATTCTGAGAAATTTATGACGGTTTAAAACGACAATTAATAAGGAATTACGATTGGCGCTGTTTTTTATCGGCCAACGGCGGCCATTTGTCGGAAATTTGTTTAAGACCATGTCATCGTAGAGGAACCGACACCGACGCCATGTCTTATAACGATTAAAGTCTGTAAATATTTAAATACATGAGAGTAAGCACCAGGAACTTGAAATTGAAAGCCCAATGTTTAATTGAAAGTCAACTGGAAGGTGATCATTCAGAAGATACTGTTGGCAATTACGTTTACCATCATGAAAGAAATATAAATTTAAAAACCTTCATACAAGATATAAGTAAGCAGAGTTAATCGATTAACAGTACAGTAAATTAAACAAATGGAAGTATACTTCCATTTGTTTAATTTTAAAAAACATAATGGGTTTAGTTAAACATAAGACCAATACTTAAGTAATTTTTAACGTTTAAACTTTAAGCAACGTTTATAAATAAAGGGGTTTACCTTATAAAGTTAAGAAACGTTTAAACGTCAAAAATGTATGGCTAAACAACAGTCGCTAATCATTACTATACAGGGTATCCGTGGAAATATGCAACAAATCGAATAGGGGCGTGGGCAAGATCATTTCCAATCTTTTTAACCCTGAGAATGTCGGTGAATTTTTTTACGGTTCAAAAATTATTATCAATTTTTATTTTTTTCAATTACTTCGCATAGTGCTCAAAGGAATAATCATAAAAAAAATAAAAAAAAAACTATTAGGGCTATCAATCCAATTTTTTTTTCAGGACTTTGTAGAAGAGTAGACCTTTCCTGTGGTAATACTTTTACGCAGGTAGAAAACATGTGTTCAATAAGAAAACAACATTTACTGCAAAGGCTGCGTGCTGGCAAAAATGTTATTCAATTTTTGAGCAAAAATTTTATTCAATTGCACCGACTTGCTCAGGGTTAAAACGTTTTGAAATGACCTTGCCCACGCCCCTATTCGAATTGATCTATAATTCCAGGGACAAAAAGTCTAATCTGAACTCTTCGATGTTGGGCGATTTTGGGCCCGTAATTGAAACTGACCACACATCAAAAACCGTCCTTTTTTAAATACTAAATTCTACAAAAAAAAAAACTACCCAACGCTTCAACTCTTGTAAGTAAACAATGATAAATAAACAGATTTGCACGCGAATCGTTTAATTGGCGGATCGGGACAATTGGCTTTTATATTTAGTTGCGCGATCGAATCAGCGCGTGCGCACGGTCGCGTGATATGCCAGCCGTGGTGGGGCTGTATCGGTGAGGAGATCTCACACTGATTCTTATTCATCAGACTAGCTGTTTACCAAGTGTGATAGCTTTTAGTCCTATCAGATATAGTCAATCAGTGTCAAGTAATTTATGTATTAACTCAAGATCACTTCTATTTTATCAGGTCTAATACCAGGCGATACGAGTGAGCTTAAGAAAAAAAAATCGGTCAAGAGCGAGTCGGACTCGCAAACCGAGGGTTTCGTACCATCATCTACTAAATTTTCATTGGCGAGGCCTACATTCGTCAGAGAATTTTAACACTGCGGTGTAGAATATTGCAGTTTTAGGTCAGCGCCATCTTTTGACTGATAGTGGAACTAATGTAACTTTTGTCGATGATTTCTGAATAAGTGTGCAATTTGGAGACATCGTTTTATATTTCCTGTAATCTTTACAAAAATCTGAAATTATCCTATGTGACTGAAGTTTGTCAAACTTCTCTCATATAGAATAATTTCAGAATTTGTCTCTATGCAAATATGTATTTTTGTTACACTTTTCATCAAAAGTCGAAAACTATGCGGCCTAAAAAAAAAAAGAAAAAATGTTTGAGAATGTGCAAACAGCGCTCTTTCATATGATACCCCACATGCGTTAGTAGCCCTACTTCACATTTTGAAGACCCCCTTTTCAATTCCTGTTGCAAAAAAAAAAATATATATTTGAAAGAAGAAAGAAAGAAAATACATTTATTTCTGGCAAACATGACACATAAAAAGAACACAAACGCAAAAAAAAATAACAAGTTGGGGAAAAATGTGCATCACATCCACGCAAAACGGCCATCGCTCAGCATAATGCTAAGACCCTATACGAGACAGAGCCCCAGCGCTGGCTTTCAGCGACAGCCGGAGTTGACGTGATGACGTCAACCAGTGCAGCACAACAACATAAATTCTTTTTCTAAATATTTCTTTCTTATTTGCAAAATAGCAAAAATCATCTAAAACTATTCCAAATTTCAAATTGATAGCATTAGTAGTTCTTGAGATATCTAGCTGTGACAGAGCGACAGACAGACAGACAAACTGAGTTGCACTATAAGGGTTCCTTTTTACCATTTTGGTACGGAACCCTAAAACGACAGCTGAACCTCCTGACCCCAACATTTTAAAGCAAATCGTCTACGATGAAAATAGAATAGAGCTAGAAATGCTTAGGATTAATCCGGACTACAGTAATTTCCTTGTTAGTAATCTATATATGTCTCGAGAGACGGGTACCCATCCAAATCAAATCTGCGTCAGCACGGCTTAACCTCGCAGGTCTCGTGAAGTGCCTGCGCGCACGCGGTCTCGCGTGATATGCCAGACGTGCACCACTATCGGTAGCGCGATCTCGACGCGATTCTTATTGTTTATAATTAATTATGGAACAGAAAGGTCACTTGGTTAAGGCATGTAGCACCTACCTATACTCACAAACGTACGCCTAGATTCCCAGACTTCTAAAATAAAGATGACATTTCTGCAGCTCTTAATTTTAAAGATATTCTTTGTATAACAATGAGGTATGACCATGAAGCCTCGAACGACAGGTTAAACCTATTTTATTGGATTACCGAGTGAGCTGTTCTATGTGAGATGATATTGATAAATTGTGTGGGAAGTAAATTATGCGTTCCAGATTTCCTGTCAACGCACAACAGAATGAAAGGGTATTTAAATGGGGTTGATGGTGTCCTCTGGTTAACTGTATCCTGATTTTTATTTGTGGGCAGTTTGAAATACATGAAGTTTAATAGGTATTACATAATCAGCCGATAATGTTCCCACTGCTGGGACACAGGCCTCCTCTCGGTGAGGGGGAGTGGGCCGTAATCCACCACGCGGGCCCAGTGCGGGTTGGTGGATATCACATGTCTTCGAAATGTTGGTTCTAGGAGATGCCGGTTTCTTCACGATGATGTTTTCCTTCACCGTTTTGAGAGCAGTGGTTACGAAATAATGTACACGAAGTTAAGTGCCTGCTTGGATTCGAACTCACGATCTACAACTCATAAGTCGCGGCCGTTACCACAGGGCCACCACTGCTCCATAGGTGCTGCTAATAGGTATTATGCCTACATTATTCCGAAGCCAAAGTCAATGTTTTTTTAAAAAGAAAATGAGTTACGATAACAATCACACCGGGCTGTAAACAGCAACCAAAAACGCTCAATCAATTATAGACACGCAAAAGCTACTTGGTAAAAAAAATAATAATAATAAAACAGCTCAACGTTCGAGAACCGCCACACCACGCCACCTCGCTAATTGCCACAACAATGTACCATGTATCGTCGCGCAATATAAATCATTAAGCGAGTTTTCGACAATTTCCCTTAATTGGTCTCGTTTCCCAATCGGTCGATACTCGATAGCGATCTCGCGATGTGTGGCCAGCCCTCAGCGAATCAACGGGGTGATCGCAGTGACACTGACCACGACATGAGAAGTAATTAGCACGAATAAGACCACACACCGCCAGCCATTAAGCCAAAAAGCCAATCTGAGGCGCCTATTCAACTTTCATCTTCGTATCGTAGTCTGGGTCGTATGAATCACGAATTTGCGATCGATTGTGTCTTGTTCACACGCCGCGACTGCATCGATACTGAGATTTAGCGATACAATGTGCGTTCCACGTAAAGATGTATTTACATGCGCTGGCAAACACGGTTTTTTTCCAAAGAAAAAATACTGACACGCGATATCGTGTGCGTGGACGATGCAAATCAACGTGGTCTATGTACGTATCAGCTACACGTGTTAAGTTACAAAACTAATTTAAATGCGTACATAATTATTTAAATGTTTTAGAAAAAAATACTAGTGATATAATTTTCAAGAACATGCGCATTTCTAGTGGCATCGGTCAAGTAACTTTTTCTAGTGATGCGGCAGGATTTCAGGGAGACAGACCTGAGCTATGTTAACAGCCAGTAACTGGGTTGTGGATGTCAGATAGGCAGTCGCTCCATGCAAAATACTGGTAATCAGCTGCATCCGGTTAGACTGGAAGCCAATCCCAAAATAGTTGGAAAAAGGCTAGGCAGAAGAGAAGAGACAGCTCAGGTTAGTTTCGTATGAACCCTTCATAAACTACAATTGAAGTTGAAATCGATATAAAATAGCTGTTCAATTGTTAACTAAGACAGGAACACGACAGGAACAGTGCTGCGAAGGAATTTTACTCCGTTACATTGCATGTAATGCCGCCAACTGTGGGGGCCGTTATCAATATAATAAATAATATCAAATCGGCTATGTACGAATAACTTAAGCCTAAGCTTATAAGGGCAAAGTAAAATACGGAGTGTGAATTATTAAGGCACGAAATTGGTGCAGACAATACTATGTTTCCAAACACTGAAGGTGAAAACATTACTTACGTCAAAGAAAATACAGGCAACGCTGAATATGACAAAGCGAACAAAAAATGTATTGACATAAATCAAAATGCAAAACAAAACACGCGCAACTCATTGACATGCAAAAAATTAAACATTCACTCATCGAACGGAAAATCGCACACATGAACGCGGCTTTAAAGGAAGAATTTAACGCAGCAGCGCCTGTCCACTAAAAACTGGTCTAAAAATAAACAGTTGTATAACCATGATCATAAAAATAAGTGTTGTGACAAAAGCGGAACATTTTTGAGCGCGAAACGTTCTACAAAGCACTGGCAGGCGATTGATCAATCATGATACACGATAAATAGATAATGATATACAGTATGGAAACCACAATATGCAACAAATCATACCACATACCTGTTCTCGCCTTTTCTGACGATATACAAAAAAAATGAACGAAATCGGTCGCGAAAAAAATCAGCTGTTTCCTACATTTTGACGAGTTATGCGAACGTAAATGTAGGAAGCAGTAAATTTTTTTTGCGACTGTTTTCATTAATTCATGTCATTCACTGGACCGGCGTGGTGGATTACGGCCCAGCCTCTCTTACCGAGAGGAGGTCTGTGCCCCAGCAGTGGAAACATGCTAAGCAGATTATGCTTTTGTATGTTGTGTTGTGTCTGCACCAAATAAACGATACATATATGTATCTATCGTACACGATCCTGTCGCAAGTACGTCAATGTATCCCCAAATTGCATAATTGGCACCGAATTATCAGTGAAAGTGAAGAATCGTCTCACGAATGCTAATGCACGGCTTAATGATAGATGGCAGCGCACCGTAGAAAGCTCAGCGATTATTATTTATTATTTATGATCAGCCGAATCTATTGTTGGTTGCGGTGAGTGATTTACAATGGCCGCTGTACGCCCGATTTGACGACTTTAAAATGTCCTCCATCTATTGTGAGCTTTATGATATTACAAATTACTATTTTTTGTTCACTGTTTGTGGTGGTCTGTTCATTAGAAATCAAAAGTATATTAGAATAATAATTAAGGTTTACTTTCACAGGTAACTAAAATTCAATGAGAGCATTATCAAAAGAAATCAGAAAGGCATTTCCAGTATTTTAAAGAATGTTCGAATTCTAATCTCAGTCTCAATTTGTCAAAAATACCTCTAGTTTGTGTATGTGACTAAATGTTTGTAAACGCACCCACAATACAGGAGAAATTCCTAGTGTGGGGCAAGCATTAAACAAAAAAAAAAAAAGGTTTTGACATTTACTGGCGCTGATATGAGATTGCGACCAGATTTTGAACGTTTTCAAACACGAGAATTGGCCTTCTGACCTGAATATTATTTGAAATTTCTAAAGAGGTTACATACCACGCTGTAAATGTTAAATGATCCTGGCAGTCCCCAAAACAAATAAAAACACTAAAACTATTTCAAAATTGGACTACTTGTTTTGATATTATTTTTCTGTACTTAAATAGCTATTGTTTTTTTTTTTTTTTGACAAAATCGTGTTGTTTACAAAACAATCATAATTAATCTATTGCGAAATACAAATAGAAAATTATTGCACATTGAATGAAGAATGCAGTTTTCCTGTATTTTTCTTGGGCAAAGGAACAAAAAGCTCGTATTAACAAATGCAGAACGTATTGAGCTTTCTAGCTCAACAAAGAACATACCATCCCTAAGCCTGATTACAAATGAGGTGACTACAAAGTACACTGAATAAAACAGCGAATGCATTTCAATTTTAAACAACGAGAACTCGTTTTTCAAACGTCATATTGTTTTGCAATTCAAAACCGCACTTGATTCTACATTCAGCTTTAAATATCACATCTCAGGGATTGCATAACTACTGTAGCTGATGCTGGTAGTAACTTGTGCTTACATTAAAATTAAGACATCGTGCAACACAAAGAAACATCAATAAATGCAATTTCAAAACTTAATTCACATAATTAAGCTGTTTAATTTCCACGAAAAGTAATTTATTTTTGTAAGCCATTAGAAGGGTTTCTTTCCAATACCATAATTACTGACTAAGTTTTGAAATGCTTCTAATCATTTAATTGCAGTAATAGCCGTTGCGTGACTAAAGGGCGATTTTGCGAAATTGTCCAGCGATTATTGAGCTCCAAACACTAACACTATGAAGATAACTATGGGTCTTTCTAAATTGGTTAGGAAAAGTAACTATGGGTTTTAAAAGAGTTCATGTCAAACGAGCAAGATTATAGAGTATCGTTATAACATTTCATACACTGACCTCGATAATAAACGTGTTAATTAGTAGTTATAAGAACAACAAGTTTAAAGTCGAAGCAATGAAAGTTTCGGAGATGGTAATAGCAGTCGTCAACTCGATGTAAGACAAATGTGTTGGGACAAGCGACAATTTGAGGTTGTCATGAGTTTGACTATGATTGCGGTAGACTACTTTGCTAGAAAATGATTTTCCAGTCATCACATAACGTATGAAATAAAAATTGAATGTTTAAACATTGTTCATCGTCGGTATTCCAGAACAGTGCCTCGGAAAGCACGATAAGCCGTTGATCCCGGCTGAAATTCTTGGATCTTTGACAGTCGTTACGGGTCGTCAGTAACTGGGTTGTGGAGGACAGATAGACAGTCGCTCCATGTAAAATATTTGTATTCAGCTGCATCCAGTTAGACAGGAAGCCGACCCAAAATAGTTGGAAAAAGGCTAGGCTACAAGAACGGTGCCTAAATATGATTACTATGAATATCGATTTAAAACTCGATTTAATAAGCGAATAATTGTAAATCTTTTAATTTGGAGTCAAGATTCACGCGTGAGCATCGCTGTGCCGTAAAGTCATCTAGATCAGGTACAGCTCTTAGCAAACATTATATTATAATATTTTGCAAGCCGAACCGTACCATACCATTGGATTAATAAGTATTAATTTGTTTAAAACCAAGATCGTTTGTACTTCCACTAGAAATTCAGAGCTATTTAAGATTGTTTACCGTTTGACGATACATCATTATAATTAATCAAGCCAATGACATTTCATTACTTAAAATTGCCTGGTGACAAAAAAATCTCAATTAACGTTGTCACTCTCATTAATCCACAAACAATTTGAACCGCAAACGAATCAAGCATCCAGTTAAAAACAAAACTTTCTACACGTCAGTAGCTATAAATCGTGGTTGCATCATTTGTTATTAATGTTATCACAGTAATAGCAATTAAAATCTTTGAGGTGCAAACAAAATTAATGTTGACTTTCGTTAAACGTTTTCCAACAAGCGAACACAGAAATTGAAACCTTATTTTCTCTGTTGTAAAATTCGACACAATCCGATACAATGTTACTCTGTGTAAGTTTCAGTGTGTTCATTGTGTGTGGTTTGCAGCAGGAATTTTGCAGTAAATCATAAGATTTGAAAGGTAATTGCGCTCGATACAGTTTTTGTTGGTTTTATTGTTTCCATTATAGATTTTAATTAAAATTTAATTAGTTGCCTTGGTCTAACGGTGTTCCAACGACAAAACTTTAGGTACAAGCCTCGCAATAAGGGTGGTATACAAGATTGTCCAACTACGGTTTAATATCGTTTTAATTTCTGGTACAGTGTAATTAAGGAACAATTAGAGAGCTTGTCGAAACAAATACCAAAGACAGCCCATTTTATGGCCATGAAAATCACTGTCCATTCCAAGGTTGCCTGGAAGAGATCGCGGAAAGCGATGAGGCCGCCCATTGCATATTCTGTAGTGTTTGATGTATTTTTTATGTTGTGTATTTTTGTGGTGTAGGTACTATAAAGTATATATAAATAAATATATAAGGAAGTCGCCTCTATAAGTGACATTTCAAGAAGGTTTTCGTGTGTTTGTCCAGAAAGAATATTGCCATTTTATAACGATTTCAGTCAGATTTGCATTAGTATTTAGGGCGATCCTTTGATAGACGACTTTAGATCCTCTTGTAATCATCCACCTACGTTTGGTGCACTATAGGGCTCTTGTGAATCTAGTAGGTAATAATAATCCTCCGGACCGTATTTCGGCGATTTCCACGGAGACTATAGCCTTTGGCGCGGAAGATATTATGGTGCACAACCGTGTGTGCGCAAACACAGGGGGCCCTCTCTCTCTTTCCTCGCTCTCATAGTCCGATGGGACGGCAGTCTAACACGACCTGAGAGATCAGGCGCAGGACCAACGGCTTAACGTGCTTTCCGAGGCGGCGTATCACACCGCCAGCTTCCAAACTCCAGGCTGTTACTGGGAAATTTCTAATGGAATAAACCAATAACACTTTTCCCGACCTGGGAGTCGAACCCAGGTTTCCACGCTCAGCAGTCGCGCTTCAGCAACGCGGCAGTTGAAATGCAAATCTAGTAACCACTGCATGAGCCACTCTCGTAGATAATGACACCCACTTCAACAGAGGGCGTGTCTTTCATTACCGGAAACGCAACCCAATTGTCAAAAGCCCAACTGTTACAACCGGTACAATTTACTAACGATTAAATTACTGAAACTTTTCGCCATGTTCAAGTTAGCAATTTGTATCGAAATTAAGCATGACACGGCCCACACACCCCGGCTGCGCTTGCGCCACAATTCGTGGCCCGGCCTGCCGCTACCGGGTTCCGTGCTTAGACAAAGCCTTCAGTTTGTCATTGTTCCTTTTAATTGTTCTGCATTGCTTGACATCCTTCGTCTTTCACTGGTTGGCCAATTACTGTGATATACTGATAACGGTGGTTGTTGTTTGTTTTGTTGTGAGAAGGAAGGAAAGCTTTGATTGCGAAGGAGTTAAGTCAAGGCTGGCTGCTGGTCTGGATAGTCCGTTTTATAAACCGGTGTATTCTGTAAAAAATATAACCTTGAAGATTTAGGTACTTAAGGTGAACTGTCATCCCACCTGATGCTAGGGATTGACAGCTTACTTCAAACTCACTTGACTTAAGCTTTTACAGAATAGCACCGCTGACCTGAGAGCGAGCTCGAGTGATGTGAGCAAAATAAGTGCGTCTTGACAAAACGACAACTATTCTGGCATAGTAAATATTTGAGGGCCAAGGAAGAACTGATCATGGTTGTGTTTCTTGGCGTGTTTGGGATACGTAGAAGTTTCAAGACGCAACTATTTTACTCACGTCGCTCACATTTCACAAAGGCTCTGGATCACTATTTTTAGTTGATCGTAAAATTATTCTGACCTTTACTTCAAGTCTAGGTATTACTTACCATATCTAATTCAAAGCTGAACTTTGAAATGCAACAACCTCGTCACCTTAATCCTTCAAGCATTTCCTACTTTCCTATTTATCATAACAAGTCCAAAAGATTTAAATTCGCTCACTCATGGACTGTTTACACATAATAACATTACAATAGTGTTGTGATGTAACTGACCAAAATGACTCAACTGGAAGGTATTAATATAACATTTGTAAACCTAATGCGATTATCTAATATCGATTACCGACCTCCCACGCGGTCTGTCACACATCAAACTCGATTCTTGAATAAAGCTGGATCGAGTTGCTCACATTAACACAGGTCGGCGAAACGAGCCCAGTGCTGTAGGTGTCCATATCGATAATATCATCAATGGTTTGGAAATCGATGCCGTTCACTTGCCAACTTGTATTGTTTGCTTAACAATTGGGTAATAATTTCTCGTTATTGACAATTATATACATTTTTGTTGAGGTGTTATTTATTTAGACATTACAAAAGAAAAAAAATTAAATACGTTTGTTTGTGGCAAACATGACGAAGAGAAAAATATTCTTCACATCCACGCAAAACGGCCATCGCTCAGTATAATGGTACGACCCTATACGAAAGAAAGAAATAAACTTAGATTTGTATAAGAACTCCAAGAGTAGAGTTCCTTACTGCTTAATCATAATCATTATTGCAACATAGGTAGTAAACTTTAATTAAAGTGAAGGAAATAATAAAAATGTGTTACGATTACATCCGTCGACAGATTTATATCTAAAAGCTTTAACTTCCACTAATAAACACTTATCTATTTGTTTATGATCGCTTACATAAGAATAAAAGCGTTTCAAAGTAAATACATAAACGATCCAATTATCTTTATGTAAAACAATGATATTTAAAAGCACCACCTTTGTGCCTATTTTTCAGTTGTTTTTTCTTGTCTGTTTATAAATGTGTGTACATAAATAAAAAAATAAATTAAAAAAAAACCCAATTCTATCGATAAAATGTAACATAACATTGACCACTATATCGAGCGCCCTTCCGGCGGAAACGCATCGCGGACCGGTCGAAGGCGTGAGAGTGAAAGCATACGCGCCTGCGCATACTACTTAGTACCGAATTTGTTACCACATCTGCATAATATTATGTTTAGTGCTCTTGAGTATCGAAAGTGCGAGTTCTTGTGAATAATGGGCTTGACGTTTTGATGGCCACTATGGCCTGTGAGTGAACTTAAACCTAGGTTACAGAACAAACATTCTAGTCTGGACGTCAATCTTCAACGGTTCTGTGGTCAGATCAGATCAATGTTGAGATAGTTAGACAGCAGAAAAGCAGGCGTGGATATTATAAGTTCGAAGCAGACGAGAACTGATAATTAAATGTGGGGCGAACAAGGAATAGCAAATTTGGGGCGAACAAGTAATATCAAACGTGGGGCGAAAGCGGAACAAATCGGGAAATCTATTGTCAGTTGTGGCTGACATAATGAATGATGATGACGAATATAGGGCTGGACGAATATAGGCAGGCATACACTGTAAATGCGACCACTTTGATATAAGCATATAAGCATATATGGCTGGATCTTGAAGAATCCTTCTTTTTGCAGCAAATGCTAATCATCTAGTGGACTATGCTAATGAGGTTGCAACAGAAACAACTGCCTGTAGGCATCTTAGTGAGTCATTTACAGCTTGAAGTGGTAGTAAAAGGAAGCCGCAAAGCTAGACCCCTCCATCTATAATAAATAATAATAATAATAATATTCCACAACTTTCACACAACGCCATCTAGTCCCAAACTAAGCAGAGCTTGTGCTATGAGTACTAGACAACTGATGAACATACATATATATTTCTAAATACATACATATTATAGATAAATTACATTATCTATAAGCCATTCAAAAGTACATATATACAAATCCATATGAATCTAATTAATGCATATTTATAATTGTGGAACGTTTGTAGCAATTATATGTCTAGACTTTTGTTTTATTTGTCTGGCTTTAATTGTTAAAATATTAATATTCATAACCGACTACCTTAAAACGCGGACGCGGTAAATAAAAATGATATCCTGCTTTCTACAGATTTCTATCAGCGAAAAGTTTAATGCAAATAATATAAAAGCAGATATATATAATATCTTAATTGTATGCTGCAGTTGGAATGAGATAAAGAAATCTTATAATTCTTTTGTCAACCGATTATTTACAATGGTACAATGCCGGGACAACCACCCAGTGAGACTGTATAATTACGAGTGACATCTACATAAGTACATACCAAATCACTGTTATCCTTCACTCGCGTCCAGCCGTAGATCACAGATAAAATATGACGCACCCGAAATGGCAGCCCGATTAAGACGTCTCGTATCGCGGAACTCGAAAACAATAAGAATCGAGATAAATGTCTCGATTAAAATAATCGAATTGACCTTTGAATCAGCCGATCCGTCATCCCAATATCTCTATATTCATGGCTGTAAAAATGACGTACGTCAAAAACCTTAAAAGGTGCGCAAGCGGCGGGCGCTGACAGAAAAATTGGTAGTGTACAGGCGGCCTATTGTTTGCACAGAAAGAGATGTATCGACGATGGCTTCACTCGATACCGATGTTGCTAAGTGAACGTCTGCATGTGATTTATTCGATGCGTTATAAGAAAATTATTGTTCTGAACACGGCAAAATAAATGGGAGTTTCACTTTATCCCTTGTTGGATTTTGGGATCTCTCAATTTGGGTTGCTGACCTTACTGATGTGATCAAACTCCTTATAGAAATAATATGATTGAATACAGCATCCGCAAGATTTATATGTGCAAAACAAATCAAGATACTCGTATGAGAAATTAATGTCCCGACATTTGTGTAACTATATGATATATTGGGTTGTCTCATAAATTATTGCCAGTTAAAAGACAAATTATTATTAATATTTTTTTATTAATAAAAATATATTTAATCAATTATATAGTCTCCCTCGTTATCAACAACAGTCAGCCATCTACTGGGCAAAATTTGAATTCTCCCAAAATGAGGCAGGCTGGGACTCGAAATAATTTTCAAGTTGAATTTTAATACTTCCAGAATTTTCGATTTTTTTTCCTAGTCAATGAAATTCAAGAGCTCGAAATAAATGAAAGTCTGAAGGCGCACGATTCGGGCTATACGGTGGATGTGGAACAGTCAGCCATCCTAGCTCCTCCAGCTGTTTATGTGTTAACTTGGCGCAATGAGGTCGTGCGTTGTCATGCAAAAGTTGGACTCCAAGTCGTTTTGGCCGCTTAATTTTTAACATCTCTGCTAGTTTACGAAGCGGCTGCGTATACAGATTGGCGTTAATAGTCTGATGAGATTCGAGGAGTTCCCAGAAAATAATTCCTTGCCAGTCCCAGAAAACAGACAACATAATCTTACGACCGTGTTCATTAAGTTTAGGCTGGGCGGGTGGGTTTTCTCCGCGAGGAATCCAATAGGAATGACGCGTGTTAGTTTCATAATGTATCCAGGTCTCGTCACATGTAATAATGTCCTTGAGAAAGTCTCGTCTGTTCGGACGAAGTAACAAACTTTGACAAATGGCGACACGAACGGCCCGGTCATGGTCCGTTAACGCATGAGGTGTCCAACGTGACATCACTTTGCGATATCCCATCGATTTGAGATAACGATCTATAGTCATGTGGGATTGTCCAAGCGCCTTCTCTAAATCGCGCGTACTATAGTCTGGATGTAGCTCAAGTTCGTGACGCAAAGCATCTTCATCGAAGCTGGTGTGTCGGCCTGGGCGAGGCTGACGTTCGCAGCTTATATCACCGGTGTCAAAATGCTTGTACCAGAAACGAACAGTCCGATCGCGAGTTGTACACGGTCCAAATGCAGTGTTAATCTTTTTAGCCGTTTCTGTTGAAGAGACTTAAGTCGATGCTCATATAGCATAATAGCTCGCAGTTGACGCTGTTCCATTTTCACTAAAGACTAATTATTGCGTTGCGTCCGCGCCTATTTATACCCTCACCATAAAAGATACTCATCCTTACTAGAAAGATCTAGAACTTTCTTGAATTCACTTTAGTTTAAATACGAGAAAATTCGAGAAAAATAAAATATGGCAAGAACTTATGAGACAACCTAATAGGTTTACACCAGTCCTACTTATTTGCACTAACTCCATAATATAAAAGCGTAAGCACAATTTACGGCGAACAGGGTGAATGTGGTCAGACTCAGCAGTCTAATCCACTGGCCTTTTTACTCGATAAGAAACTCGATATTAAAACATAAATCGACTTTCACGAAACGATTAGCAATGGAAACGTTACCGTCGATTAAGCCCATTTTGTTCGGTTATTTGTTGTGCTGTTTCATTATCTCTGGCTCTGATGCAAATATGGTGTTCCTTATCGGTCAATAAATTTAGTTGACACTTGCACTTTCTATAAAGACGGTGAATTGTCGATTTGTTTTATTTTACTTTTGCGATGCTATCATACATTGGAGTGGTTTTCTGTGTATCTTGGCGTTAATACTTAGAACATAAAAAAAATGTAACAGTGATGACCGAAGCTCCACAATATTATTTCTAAACCACGACGTGCTACGAGTATACTGCATGATTATTTTTACCGTCTCCAAATTTTTTTATTGTCTGTTATTAAAGCTTGTGAGGGGCCCGTGGCTAAATAATAACAGCCGCACAGGTAGATCGATCAGGTTAAGCTACGCTTGCCGCGGTTGGTCTGTGGATGGGTGACCATCTTTAGATACCGAGACCCCTCCGTGCCTCGGAAAGCACGTTAAGCCGTTGGTCCCGGCTGTCATTCGTAGATCTTTGACAGTCGTTACGGGTAGTCAGAAGCCCGAAAGTCTGACAACCAGTCTTACCTAGGGGTATCGTATTACCCAGTAACTGGGTTGTGGAGGTGAGATAGGCAGTCGCTCCATGTAAAATACTGGTATTCAGCTGCATCCGGTTAGACTGGAAGCCGACCCCAACACAGTTGGGAAAAGGCTAGGCAGATGATGATTAAAGCTCCTGTCCGCGACTTCATTTAAGTCTCGATATAGTATACCTAGATATAATATAGATATAGTAATATAGTATAGTAGATTTCTCATGTCCTTCTATACCACTAAATCTATTGTCCTTTTACAATACTTCTGACAGCAACCTTAGATCGACGAGAATAAAGATCCCTTTTTGTCATTTTTATGAAATCCTGAAGCGAATCTCATCATTAAATAATTAGCAAAAGCCGTAGCCGCCGTCGTAGCTATATAAAAAGCTCATGTAAACAAAATTCCTCCAATTTATTATAGATTTAAACAATAAATAACATTAAATTTATGTACTTGTTTTATAAATTACATTCATTTGCATTTTCTATGTGTTTTAGGCCAAGTTTAATAGATATAGTTTTGGAAAGAACTGTTTTGAACAAAGTCTTTATTAAATCACCAATTACATAATAGATATGCGTGTTTTAAGCGCTGATTTTGTATCAATTGATTTACTAAATGATTATGTTGATCGAAATCAGTATTATTAGTTGTTTTCTCGATGTTAGACATGACATGAAGTCCAATTACGGTACAGTCGCAGGATTAGTCTGTTTGGTGCAACAACGACGTTATACTTATCTCCTATATCAATGTCACTGCTAGGACACAGGCCTTCTCTTTTCGAGTGGGAGTGGGCTATAATCCACCACGCGGGACCAGTGCGGGTTGGTAGACCTCACATGACGTCTTTGTATTTTTGGTTCTAGGACATGTCGGTTTCCGCACGATGTTTTCCTTCACCGTTTTGAGACCAGTGGTGATGTAATTTTTCAAAGTACAGCGACTGTCTGGGTTCAAACGTCGTCGGAGCCGTAACCGGAGGGCCACTGCTCTTTGGTGCACTTATTATCATCATATTTCAATAAAGTCAAACTAAGTCTACAGAGACTTAGTACCCACGAAACACCCTTAGTAGACCACGAAATATACAGATATTTCGTGGTTTTATTAACATTTGGCAAAAAAAAAAAAACACAAAAAATACATAAATCGAACTGAGATCTCTATGCTCTCTTATACTTCAGTGAGATTATCACATTTCTTAGAAATCCGTTTTTCCTGAATAAACTATAAATACTTGTATAATGCTTGCTAGTTTAGCTTCATAATCGTTATATACAGTTTTATAAGCGTTAATGCTATCCGCAATAAGTATAATAAAAGTCATAAACATATAAAATACATAAATCCTACCAGGAATCTTTATGCACTATCCTATTTTCCGCCCGGTTTGACCGATACACGCAATTACCAATGCTAATTCCGTTCATTAATATCGACTGCAGTCATTAAGGAGGACGTCTGTTAATGAGTTTCTATACTTAATGTTTTTAATGTTTTATGGAGAAAATCTTGAGATATGGGATGTGAAATTGAACGTGTCTGTACGCCTGTTTGTGTTAATGACGACGTTTTGTTGTTGTTTATTTATTTATTTATTTAAACTGTTCGCACACAAAAAGCGGGTGTAGGGTGTTGTGGCGCAGTCTGGGAGAGGCCTATGTCAGCAGTGGACTGCGATAGGCTGAGTTGATTGTTTGATTGACACAAAAAGGTACAAAGGCGGACTTAATGCTTTAGGCATTCTCTACCAATCAACTGAAGAAGAACTGGTGAAGATATTAAATGGCAGGTGCTTTGGTTGAGCCGAACAATGATAAAAAAAAAAATCTATTAAAATTAATGCATTATAAATAAAAAAACGCAAACGTAGTTGTTTGCGTTTTATATTTATAAATAGGTTAAACACCTATAATATACATACATACTTAATAAACTACACTACTAACTTATTTCATTACTACTTGCATCCACCCGCAACCTCGTTTGCGTAGAATTCGGAATTCCTGCCGTTTAAATCGGTCAAGCCGTTTATTAGACATACCGACAGCAGCGCCACCTGCCGAGTCCAATTGTATTTTTAAAATATTCCAAACCATCGAAATACCCATACAAAATTTCAACCTAATCGGTTCAGCCCTTTAGAAGTTATGTGAAAAAGATAAGTACGGAAGGATAATTCATACTACCCGTTGTCCTATTACCCGTCTTCCCGTAGGAATGAAGCATTTTCCCGCGGTAAAAAGTAGCCTATGTTCATCAGGGATAATGTTGGCTTCTAATGGTAAAACAATTTTTCAAATCGGCCCAGTAGTTTCGGAGCCTATTCAATACAAACAAACAATTAAATATTTCCTCTTTATAATTTTAGTGTAGATAATAATCATGTGATAATAATTGATCTAATAACTTTATGGCGTTAATTGATTTGGAAACTGACGATTTGATTACGATATGCATCGATTTGGAATTAAATCTGCTGATGTCTATACTGTCATTTTTTACAGGATTACTATCCGGAAAAAATTACTGTTTCGAACCCCCGCATATGTCATGTGCATTTCCAAAAGACTGTAGGTAGGTAGATAGGACACATCATGCTACCCGACACACACAGAACAGGTAGCCTAGGTTCGTAGTGTAATGTGAAATAGCCTCAAACTTTCCTTAAGAATCGGGCTATCAAAACACAAACCTAGGGCTGACAAATTGCAAAAAAGAGTTTTTCAAATCCGTACTTCCAGAAATTAGCGCGTTCAAACAAACAAAAAAACTTCAGTTTCATTATTATTAGTAGATAGATTCGCAACATTTTAGAAATGTCTCGGCTCAATTTACGGGGTCTTCATTCTTAACATTTTCTATCTATAAAAAGCATTAGAGAAAAGTTAAATATTTCTACTATCATATAAGGAGAAAACTTGAGGTAAAAGGATGCAATAAAAAGATTCATTCATGGCCATAGCTCCCCACTTTCCCAGCTTCGGAATAATCACAGCTTCAATGAAACTGCATTTTAAAGTAAATTATGTGCATAATGTGCCTACATACATTTTACATATATAGGTGTGGGGGATTGAGGTCTTCCTGTTCCTAATACGATCTTATTCAAGATGATGCATTTCATCGGCGTCGTGATACGTTAGACGTGTGTCATGAAATATGGTGTTGGCCCACAAAAAATGGCGCACTTAACCCTTAAATGCATAATGTTGCCATATGGCAACAAAGTACGTTATTTAATTTTTTTAAGAATGTGATCAGTCTTGCCAGAAGGTTACTTTTGTTTAGGTGATTTTTCGGACGCTTCTAGTATGTTATATTTTTGTGCTTTGTACAAGAAAAACAATGTTTTAGCTGGTAAGATATCAAGAGAGTAGGTATATTTACCCAATGTGTAGCTAAATACATATTCACGTGTAAACATTTGCTGAATAAGTCAGTTTGTTTTTCTATAAGGTACGGTTCATACAGACTTCCCTAATAAAAATTTATTGATATCATACAATATTGACTGCCTCTTTGACTATCTCCGCATGAGTCCGGTTAACTTATTTGAGAAAGGGCTGATTTTTCAATGGTTAAATAACTTTTATCTAAAGAATAATTATGGCAGTTTGACAGATATTTTCTATACAAAAACTTTCAAACCGCAAAATTTATTCCTAAGATAAAAATTATCTGACTGTTGAAAAATCAGCCCAAAGAATAATGTTCTAATTTTTTTTTTAATTATCTGATAGATAGTGATAGGACAATTCAAATGGCAACATCTTTGTGATGTCATGTCTTTGGAAAAATCTATAAAAAATAACCAATTGTTGTTCCAGTTTATATAATCGGTCTATCTAATATAAATTGCTGCTTTTATAAATATTTCACATCTTTGTCCAATCTATTATATTATTATGTCGATTACAAATCCGACACGCTGCTCACACCGATCACCATGTAATAGGAAACTATTATCGTCATTTTGGATTTCCACTTTCAGTGCAAGAGCTGTATCATTTTAATTATTAACGATAGCTGCCGTGGGATTCTATAACCATCTCACCGTGAAAGCTTGGGTGAAGTGAGCGTGGAGTGAGCTGTCATTTGCTAGGGATTAACACTATGAAGTGCTCACTCACTTCACTTATAATTTCACGGTGAGATTTTTACAGAATCGACCGGCTGGACTGATTAGCTAATGCAGTATTTATTAATATTTCTCTAGAAACATGGCCTTATCCAATTCTGTTACAACTGTTTGGTAATGCTTACTGCGTAACTCAAAAGACAAGCACCCTAATTGCGTAACACGCAGTTACTCTCAATTTGAATAATTTTGAAGCATATTGCTAATCCATTGCTCTAAAATGTGTCTGCTCAACAACGTAAATAACGCAATGAATGTTGTTGAACTGTCAAAATGAAACCTATTGCTACTTATAGTGTGTTACGCAATTACCCTGCTGGTAGTTGTAATGTTATATGTTATACTCTATGTAGTTACCTACTACCGTATGTAAGGGTCCCCGGTGTAATATGGGTGGTTGGTGGTGTATTGGATTTTGGACCTAGGTACCGTAAGTTGGCTAGTAAAATTTATTTCTGTAAGTATGTTTGTACATACAAACTTTTACAATCAACAATCAATCAACTCAGCCTATCGCAGTCCACTGCTGGACATAGGCCTCTCCCAGACTGCGCCACACCACCCTGTCCTCCGCCTTCCGCATCCAGTCTACCCCAGCCACCTTCTTTAGGTCGTCCGTCCATCCAGCTGAGGGACGTCACACACTACGCTTGCCGATAGGCGGTCTCCACTCCAGGACTCGTCTGCTCCATCTGCCATCGGTCCTTCGATAGACATGGTCAGCCCACTGCCACTACAGTTTGCTGCCACTTCACTTTTACACGTCAGTCATATTTTTAATACTAGATTAGGTCGGCGTTTTCTATCTTACTACTCAGAGGTCAGTCTCATTTTTAAAGTCCAGACCTAATCTTGATCAGATCATGTAGATTGGTGTCTGAAATGGTCGTTTGAGGAAAGAATCACACAGATTGAGTGGACTTATCCAGCAGTGGACGTATCCTCTATCGTCCACTTCATCATCGCGTACCATCAGGTGATATAGTGTTTATCAAATTAAACATCGTGGCAGGGACAACGCCGTGTTTACCCACTTTCAGTACATTTACGCCAACCACAATAGAAATCTACGTAAATCACACAATCGTCTTCCCCAATGTCCCATTCACCACACAGACTTCATTCACTCTTCCTTCTTCGTTCAGTTTGTCTCTCTGTGGAATGCGCTCCCCCAGGAAATTGTGCTTATATTTATATGTAATAAGGCAATAATAATAAAATTTATTCAATAATAGAAATTAGTTAGTAATTGGTTAATAGGTTTATGCGTATCTTTATATTTATTCCTCAATGTTCATGATTACATCTACCACTGTTTGTCTCTCCATCACCCAAAGGTTGACTAGTAGAAAATGTCTATGGCATTAAGTCCGCCTTTGTACAGTATTTTTTTTACTTGTGCATAAAGTTGTAAAAAAAAATCATCCTTTTTCTTTAACGGTCCCCAGCTGGACATAGGCGTCTCTGATCGCAAGCCATCTAACCATATCTTCGTCCACTCTTACCCAGCAGCTACCAACTAAAGTCTATTCAAACTTATGTTTCAAATTAAATAAATATCAACTTTATTTTAATAGCAGTGTTTCTTCAAGTATCCTTCCTTCACAATTCTTACATTATGTCACCTAAAAAGTCACTAACACAACACTTAAGAGAAAACGTAAAAGTTCCGAAACGTAAAACACAAAACGTTCAACATATAAAATGAAGTCATAAGGAAACGGTGTAAGCCTGAAGTAGCACTCAGTACAATAGACCATAAAAGAGCCAGTGATCTCCTTATCACAAGGGCATTATTATTAAGGCACTCGAAACACCGTTATGGTGTTAAAACATCGATTTCTCATGGGTTTTATTGACTATAATTTTGTTGAAACGTAAAAGGAGATATTTTATTTCGACTTGTAAAGAGGTCAATTGGTTTTCTTATTGTGTTTCAAGTAATAAACGAGCTTGAGTTTTGTACTTCCAAATATTTTGGAAAGTTTATTTCATTGTTTTTTTTTTTTTAAAGAAAACTACATTAACTAAGATAAATAGTATCCTATTTGTTAATGTGGGTCATAGTCTACCAATGTTACAAATTACATACAAATCTGCCGGACGATTCTGATTTGGTGATCTCACTGTGAAATCATAAGTGAAGTAAGCACTTAATAGTATTAATCCCTAGCGAATGACAGCTCACTCCACGCTCACTTCACCCAAGCTTTCACGGTGAGATGGTTACAGAATCGCACGGCTGTTATGCCGTTTAAGTGATGGAGTGACATCGTTGGTAAGATGATCACTCGAGAAAGGCTGGACTGATTTGCCTATTTTTAGTTTTAAAATGTTCGTAATAGTGCGATGGAAAATGTTAAAATTCGGGTAAAACTGAAAGCGCTTTTTCTATGCGATCTTTGTATGAACTCAAGGCCAAATTTACATTCTGACAGGGAAAGGTACGTTGGGTCAGCTAGTTTAAAATATTAGTCAGCGAAAATTATAATATTGTTCAGCATAAATCTCTTTTCAAGACATGTGCAGTAACAACCAGTTACCTTTACAAATCGCAGTTGTATGGAAGTAGGTAACTAGTAGCAAATTGCAGGCTTAGCCTAGTTTCGTGTTCGAGCATCTGTGTAACGGCTTATTCCACTTTTCCTCCCTGAGAGAATCCTCCTCAGGGGGGAAATCTGGAAGCTGATTTAAAAAAAAAATCCAGCAAGTCCCCTTTTCATTTTGAGTTAATCCACTTTTCCCCCCTGAGAATCTCCCTCAGCGGGGAAAACTGAGCCGTAATGTAGAAAAAATCCAGAAAGCCCCCTTTTCATTTTGGATTATTCCACTTTTCCCCCTTATTTTTATTTTTAATTTCTATGATCTTTAAGTAAATAAAAAAATAGTGATTCGACAATAAAAAAACCTGTGCTTTACTTGAAACGTGAAGCCTCACCCACATAATCGAAGTGAAAAGAGAAACTAATACAATACAAAATAATCTATAACAATAGTAGGTACTGTCAAATAATTGCAAGTTTATTTATTTATCGCGATTTATTGTAATGCAGCATCCACATCAGTCTTGTCTAGGTAGAGCTGCTCCATCATCGAAGCTGAATAACTTGGTTTTTAGTTTTTGTGCCTTGTGTCACGAATTCACATTTTAGTGGCACGTATTATTGAGATGATGATTCTTGATTTCAGCCAACCTACACATATTCTGTCTTTAGTAGAGGACTTGTCTAGTGTTTTGCTACTTGAGTAGTGTAAACAACCAATTATTTGTAAGTTATTCTTGTTCTGAAGACGCGAGACGTGTAAATTGGCCCTTATAAACATTTCTGAGCACCTGCCACAGTTGTAATAAAAAAGTATATAAAGACGCTATTCAAAGTTCACAGCATCGTAAAATAGAGAACTGCAAAACAAAAAAATATACATAAATGTAGTTGTGTAATCTTTTGGCGCGTGGATAAAATTGGAACTATCGCATATTTATTTATTCGTACAGAGTCAAATTCACTGAAGGACTCTGAACGAGCGAGGCACAATAGAAGTTTTAAGGATATTACGTCGAGGGGCGATAAGTGTCCCGCAAAGTGTTAAATTAGCTAGCGAAAATCCGCAGTGGTGATGGGTATCGAAATCTAAACGTGATTCAACGGAAACGAAATTAATTTGATGACATTTTTCACTTAAAATATTACTTAGTATACGAAATCAGTTTATTTGTGTAAACTTTACAGACGTGATTTGTATCGATATCTAAGCACGACAACACGAAAGAAAACTGATTTTCTCAACTCATTCTTGAAGTAACAACAATACCATCTGTCGTTGACCACCCAATAAACCATATAATCTTTTAAATTTTCATGCATCGTGTATCGATACCCATTATGTCTGCAGAGTTTCGCTAGCTAATTTAATTTGACCCTGTATAAACTTTATTGTACACCATTAAAATACATAACAAAAACAATCAAATCGCATCTTGTTTTTTCAATATAAAAAAAATGTACCGACAGCGCCCCCTGTCTATGACATTAAAGCGACCAAAGATCCTTCATGGAGTCTACCTACATTTGATTGAACGGTTTGAGTGGGTTTTACAGCTATACGTTTTTCTTACGGTCTCAAATTAATATAAGTCTGATAAACTTTATAATAAAATAACTCTTCAAAGTCCTTATCACAAAACTCCATTAGATAAATAATCTAACCTTTATTTTTAACCCACTCGCAGACGAGGAAGTGGGCGGTCCGTCAAAACGTAACGCGACAACTTTTTATCGTAAATCGGGCGACATCAAAGCCATGCGTATGGGCCGAACTACCGACAACACTCGCGTTACGTCAACTGACGTAAGTCGTGAAGTGGCCACGTTTGTTTGTAAACAAACGTTCAGTATAGTTTATAAAATATCTTAATAAGCCCGCCATCATTGGAAATAGGACAAGACGCACTAAATACAGCAATCAAATAACCTAAATGCGACGTCGATTACAGGAAATGGTGTTGGATTACAACGCTGAAACTAGAATGAGTAATTCAATGTCCGAAATCTGTTGTTGTTGTCTTTTGTAGAAAAACTGCTATGATAAATGAAAGCCCTTATTAGGCCAAGGATAAGCTACTAACGAAAATAAATGATAACATATGTATTGACACAATTCAATACTTACAATAGACATAAATAAATGAAGATAGATAAGGGGCCCGTGGCTAAATAATAACAGCCGCACAGGTCGATCGATCAGGTTAAGCTACGCTTGTCGCGGTTGGTCTGTGGATGGGTGACCGTCTTTACATACCGAGACCCCTCCGTGCCTCGGAAAGCACGTTAAGCCGTTGGTCCCGGCTGTCATTCGTAGATCTTTAAAAGTCGTTACGGGTAATCAGAAGCCCGAGTCTGACAACCAATCTTACCTAGGGGTATCGTATTACCCAGTAACTGGGTTGTGGAGGTCAGATAGGCAGTCGCTCCATGTAAAATACTGGTATTCAGCTGCATCCGGTTAGACTGGAAGCCGACCCCAACATAGTTGGGAAAAGGCTAGGCAGGTGATGAAATGAAGATAGATAAGATACTAGTTGGAGAGGCAAGTGAAGTTAAAACATTTACGTTAGAATTGCCAAAAGGCGGTAAATAAGGCACAGTAGACTGACTGGTCGCTCGTAATAGGCCTCACCAAAAGGCTAAAGTCACCCAACGGGAGATGGCTGTGCTTGGAGTTCCCCTACGTGATCGAATCAGAAATGAAGATATCTGCAGGAGAACCAAGGTAACCGGGATAGCTCGAAGAATTGTCAAACTCACTTAAGTTTACAATGGGCAGGGCACATTGCTAGCAGAACAGATACCTATGGGGCCGAAAGGTTCTGGCGTGAGACGTGATGTTGAAAAGGCTCAGGCAAGGTGGACCGCTGACCTTGTAAGCACAAAAGCGGTCGAAGTGGCGTTGCTTGGAGGAGGCCTGTGTCCTGAAGTGGACGTCTCTCAGCTGAAATGATGATGCTGATGAGCAGGACATTTACACGCAATTATGAGTCAATGAATTTTAATAACGATAATAACGGTGACATAAAATGTCTTAATCAATTTCAGCTAGTCGATTCTTTAAAAATCTCACCGTGAAAACTTGCGTGGAGTGAGCTGTCAGTATCATCCCACTGATGCTAGGGATTGACCAAGCAAACAATAGAATTAGCATTAAAAATATTATTAAAATCTCGATTATGATTGTAAATGTGTGCTTGGTCAATCCCTAGTATCAGCCGTGCGATTCTGTAACCCTCTCACCGTGAAAGCTTGGGTGACGTGAGCGTGGAGTGAGCTGTCATTCGCTAGGGATTAGCACTATTAAGTGCTCACTTCACTTATGATTTCACGGTGAGATTTTTACAGAATCGACCGGCTGGTGGTATGACACTGACAGCTCACACCACGCTCACTTCACCTTCACCTAAGTTTTCACGGTGTGATGGTTACAGAATCGCACTGCAGGTTCGAATGAAGCAACCTGTCTCTGATACATTTTGCAACTAATATGACACATAGCCGCCGCCGCCGTCACTTCATATTAACACTATTCATAACAGAGTGATTGATAGTAATCTTTAATTGCAACAGTAATTAAACAGCGCAACAATACAGCTTTGTTGAACTCAATTGAGATTTTGGATTTTGAAACTCTTGACGATTATTTCGAATGTGCAATGATAGTAAAGGTGGTGTCAAGAACATCTGTTCTATCTGGAAACCAACCAAGTGAGGTCAATCTATGGCGTGTGAATTTGCTTCTAGGCTGAGATTACTCGTACCATTATGGAAATAGAATTGAAGAATCAAAAAAAAATTGGTGAAGCACGATGCAGACATCTCAAGGGATATCAAATACCAATCTGCTTAGCCTTTTCCCAATTATGTTGGGGTCGACTTCCAGCCTGATCGGATGAAGATGAATACCAACCAGTATTTTACATGGAGCGACTGCCTATCTGACCTCCACAACTCAGTTATTTGGTAACACGATACCCCTTAGTAAGACTAGTTGTTAGGTTTTTGGGCTTCTGACTACCAGTAACGACAGTCAAAGATCTATAAATGACAGCCAGAACCAACGGTTTAACGTGGTTTTCGAGACATGGAGGGGTCTCGGTATGTAATGAATGGTCACCCATCCACCGACCGACTTCGGCAAACGTAGCTTAACCTTCGATCGATCTGAGCGGCTGTTATTATTTAGCCACGAGCCCCTTTCTCAATAAGGGATAGTATAATATGTATATCTTTCTGGCAATCTTAATACAACAACGTTTGAGGAGATCTTACGATTTTACCAAAGTTTCGCAAAATCAGGAAGGCTTTAGCTGAAGGCTTTTGTATTAAAATCATAAAATAGCTATCCCATTTCATAACAAAATCTGAAAATCCATTAGCTAGATTTCCTTATTATTCGGGAAGTCTTAAAAATTTCATGGTATTACGGCTAAAACGCCCAACGATCATGTCTACTTATACAACACCATTAAGAATCCGCTGTAGGACATTAAATAAACAGATAAAAGCTAGTCCAGTACTGTTCTGATGGCAGAACGCGATAATCTGGGCTCATCTAGATACAACCTAAATGTCACTGCGCGCCCCGTGAAAGCAACGCAGAATGGTGATGGTAATTTCACTTGTCATACCGCAAATGAGTTTTGGTCATCATTTAGAAAGCAATCCTTGGATTGAATTAATGTTGGTTTGAGTGGGTTTAACGAGTTCAGGGCGCTTTCGATTCGTGTCACTGTTTCCCCGTTCACGATGCGGTTTGACTTGGTTTTTCTATGATTACAAGTGCATGTGGGTGTATTGGATACTTAACTAATGTTTTTACTGCCAAACAAGGGTAGCTAAATGAATTGCTTAGGTATATCGTCATGATATTACTTAAAACAGTCGAGTCTATTAATATACGCATATATTGATTAATTCCCCTTAAAGCCTACTGCTGACAAAATACATTTTTAAGAAAACAAAAAAAAAAAACACTACAAAGTGAAAAATTACTAATATCGTAGGTCGGTGTCTTTGTATCTGTATTTTAGTTTTTTATGTTTCTATGGTATTCCACACCAATTCGTATGACCACTACTTGCTTTGTAAAAAAACCAGTGACAGGAAGTATTATAACATAATAAAGATCACGAAGTGGATTAAATACGCATTATCGGAGTTGACTCTTTCTCAATTAGCTCCGATAATACCGAAGTAAAAAAAAAAGAAAGAAATAGTTATTAATGCATCTGTTGTATAATAAGGGGTATTAAAACACGAATGTGGGTAATAGTGAAAAAAAAAAAAAAGGTTAAAACATGAGTGTTTTAACCTGTTAACCGAGCGGGGCGTATAAATACGTCAAACGTAAACAGTAGCGTGTACGGGTAGGACATATGAATA
Source organism: Eremobia ochroleuca (assembly GCA_949629135.1). Classification (NCBI taxonomy): domain Eukaryota; kingdom Metazoa; phylum Arthropoda; class Insecta; order Lepidoptera; family Noctuidae; genus Eremobia; species Eremobia ochroleuca. The sequence goes on along the minus strand of OX451396.1, from coordinate 4,570,973 downwards.
CGTCCTTGAAATATATGTTGCGCCCTGGAACAGGTGGGACGTCTATTTTCGTACAACAAAGGTATTAGTCATCGATACATATTTTCCTTTGTACTATATATATAAATAAACGAAAACATATATTTCATATTCTTTTCATTAATTTTAAGCATAAATAAATTTAAAAAAGAATAATCTGAAATTACGTTCTCCGGGCGTGACGTACTGACACGTCCTAGTGAAAGAGTTCGCGCCCGTTATATGCTGCGTAATTAAAAACGGAATTCCCCGGTTAACAGGTTAATACCTAATTATGTACAGTTGCATACAAGGCTTTATCTACACCCATGACACGAATACTGTATAAAAGTGTCTGAAACCGTACAATGTTGTAAGAACTCTATGTAAATTCACGGAAAGTTTAATTGCTGAGTACCTAATACACATAAACAATGTATTAAATTTTTACAATATTCATATCGAACAAAAATGGCGGGATATGACGTGAATTCGAATAACCTATACGTTTTTTTTAAATTACGGCGCTGTGGTGAAGCGCGCGTCATGACTGTTCTTTTTTGAAATTCGTAAAGAGTATTGAGAATGTGGCTGTTTCTTGAGTAAGGAAGGGGTCGGAAAGTAAAGGAGTTGCATAATGAAATTTAGTACAACATTATAATGGTTAGGTACGTACTATGACACTGGTTGTTTTTATGTTGTCAATAAGCTAAATGTTTCAGAAACTTTTATAGAGGATTTATAGCATGAGTGTAGATAAATACGTTTATTTGCGATAAACATGACGCATAAAAAACACAAAAAAATGGGACTACCCCTGAAACATAACCTATCATAAAAAAAAGAATTTTAGAAATCGACCCACAGTATAATTGCCGGAGATATCGCGTAATAAATAGAAAAAAAATACAGCCGACTTTGAGAGCCTCCTCCTTTTTGAAGTCGGTTAAAAAAAGTCTCAGTAGCAAAGTCAAAATCAAATCATTTATTTCAAATAGGCACATAAAATGCACTTTTGAACGTCACAACAATAACTGGTCTCGGAGCTATTAACTTTAAAAACGTAAAACTACAAAGACAGCACATTTTAAAAAACTGCTTTCAAAACAATGACTATCTACGTTTAAACTTTTCCTTTTGAATACCTTCCCAAACAAAATAATATTAAAATTAATAAAGTTACAGACTCGGATACATATCCAGTTCGAACAAATTACAGCCGCCACCAACTTGCAACGGCGATTGAATCATAAAAACTGGTCGACGCAATACATTGGAAAACTATATCAACGGAAACTAAGAAATACACTTTTACTATGACCACTCACCCAAGAACCGTTCAAAATGAAGTTTTCATTTAAAATCTGCAGTGAAATGCAACTGCGAGAGTTCAGGATTGATTGGTCGATCATTATCGATGCGCTTAAATTGCCGCTGTCCGGATATCGATTCTATTGGAGGTATACATCGATTTCAAGAAATTTAATCTTCTATATCAATCGATAGCGACGATATAATTTAGTGTTCGTTATTTAGAGGTGCGAGCTAAGATGGCAATATCTTTTCTGAGAAGCTTGTGTATACTAATAGTAAAGCTGAAGAGTTTGTTTGTTTGATCGCGCTAATGTCTGAAACTACCGGTAGGATTCGAAAAGTTCTTTTGCATTTGATAGCCCAATTCTAGAGGAAGGCCATTTATTATCACGTTACGACTCTTCGGAGCCGAGCAAAAAGAAAAAAAAGTCATGATTATGCTTATGTTCCGGACTGTCCCAAAAACGACTGAATGGATGGACACATAGATCATTTATAGCCTGGATTAACACAAAGAGTCCTTTTAATTTCAGGGATTTTTAAGGCATCCACGCAGGCAGTGGCGGATTTACCAGCAGGCTGAGTAGGCTTGAGCCTAGGGCGGCGGATTTTAGGGGGCGGCAAATTTGCCCCAATTTTTTTTTTGTCTTATAGAAATAAAAAATAAATAAATACCTAAGTGTTATTAGATTTCACCGCTTAACTTGTCAAAGTGGGGAATTTGACGTTTGTCAATCTGCTAATACTTTCTTCCACCTTCTTTTATTCGTATAGGGTATTGAAATGCAGAGGTCAGAAGGGGCGGCAAAATTTTAATAGCCTACTGGCGGCAAATGTGTTAATCCGCCACTGCACGCAGGCAAACCCGTGGGCTAAAGCTAATACTAAATACGCACTTACCAGCACCCTAATTGCGTAACACACTATTACTCTCAATTTGAATCATGTTGAAGCATATTGCTAATCCATTGCTCCATATGTTTAACGCAATGAATGTTGTTGAAATGTCAAAATGAAACCAATTGCTACTGATAGTGTGTTACGCAAAATTACCCGGCTGAAGCTCCTCAGACGGCAATGTTGTGAACTTTGAATTGTGTAAATACCTGCGGAAAAAGAAAAATAACAGTTAAAAACCTCTATAAATATTTGAGTAAATAAATAAAAATCTGTTGCAAAAATCTTATTAAATTGCAAAGATTTCTATCTTAATAATTCAAGACTTTATGATACTATAACTCAAGGGACTTTTGTGTACGTGTTTAAGTGGCGGTGAAGATCTGCGAATTGATACAACGAGAAGTTTTCTCTTTACTGATGGCGTATCATCACACAGAGAAACTTCAGCCAAAAAGCTAATAAAATATAACAAGGTACTCGTAATGTCTGTTTTCACTAACGCTAGCCCATACCTAAATTAAACCTATCATCACGCATATAATCTCCAAAGAATTGGGCAGAGATGTAATGTAGATAGATTTTCAACTTTATTGCTGGAGCATACCTAAGGTTCAAAGTTGATTGGGAAAATTTGACAGTTTCGGGTAGCTTAATGTGCTGGCGTCTGTACCTATAGTACACCCACATTTCGTCCCATGTAAGAGGCGGCGAGTCTAGTGCCACAAATCCAGACTCCAGGCTGCTACTCAGAAATTCACATGGAAAAACCCAATAAACTTTGTCCGACCTGGGAATCCAACCCAGGACCTCGTGCTCTGCAATAGCGCTTGCAACCACTAGACAACGAGGCCGTAATGTAATGCCTAAATATGGTTGCACGTTAGATTTTAAACTCGGAGGGGCTTGTGGCTAAGTAATAACAGCCGCACGGGTCGATCGATCAGGTTAAGCTACGCTTGCCGCAGTTGATCCGTGAATGGGTGACCATCTTCACATACCAAGACCCGCTGTCGTTCGTGGATCTTTGACAGTCGTTACGGGTCGTCAGTAGCCCGAAAGTCTGACAACCAGTCTTACCAAGGGGTATCGTATTACCCAGTAACTGGGTTGTGGAGGTTAAATAGGCAGTCGCTCCATGTAAAATACTGGTATTCAGCTGCAACCGGTTAGACTGGAAGCCGACCCCAACATAGTTAGGAAAAGGCTAGGCAGATGATGTTAGATTTTAAAGTCTTGATGCGAAGCCGAGGATTGAAAATCCAGCATTGCGCTTTTGTTTAAACATCTTAATAAAAACAGTTACAAGTATAACTCATCATATCGTCGACCGTAGGTTCAATTGCAGTAAGGGACAAAATACGATTTTTCAGGAGAGGCCGACAAAGTTTTTTTTCGGACTAAATCGCCCATAACTTTTTTTGTTATTAACCTTTTTCGGGTCTGATTTCACACATAAACTTGTATTTTAGTGCTCTATCTACATGTGTAACATTTATTTAAATAAGTTAGCTATTTAAGAAAATAGATGTCCCTTACAACAACGCTTACTGACCAAGTTTCTTGTAGTCCCGTCCCTTACATCAAATTGACCTCTACGTTGGATCCAATCTATTAATGAAAAAATAGTGTAAAAGACATGTTGAACAAATTTATGAAAAAAATACAATGTAAAGAGATTTTTGACAGAAAATGAAGTACACACTTTTGACGTACGGATATCTTAAATTTGGAAATCGTTATAAGAAATCATTTAAAAGACATGAAAATGTATTAGAACCGTGTGTGTGCTTTTTTGTATGTCGCTTACATGCAATGTTTGTACATTGTAATAGCAAATTTGTATTTGTTTGAATAAAACAATTTTTATTTTATTGTATAAAAATTGTTTTATTAATAATTGTTTTATTTATGTTACCATTTTTTTAATAATTTGATTTTAATAAACATCTTATTAAAATCAAATTATTAAAAAAATGGTAACAATTTTACCTATACTTACTTTGAATTCTTATTCAAATAAAAGAGTAGCTGCAAAAACCGCGCACATTCCCGACCAAACATGTAGCTGAAGTTCCAAACGTTTGAATTCCAAAAGTAGAAAAGGCTGCTCTACTACTTTCTTATATGCAAAAAATCGAAATAATGAAAGATATATTGAATAATAAACCTTAATTACGATTAATAAGACATATCATTGTAACATATTGTTGTTAATGCATTAGAAAAAAAAATATAGAGTGATTATCTAAATAATAAAAAGGGAACAATTTAATCAGATTGCATTAATAAAAAACAACAAAAATAATGGCTTTTTGGCAAATTTAAGTTGTCTGGCCCCTTGAAACTTTTTGAAAAATTTCTGGAAAATCAACTAAAGAGTGCCGAATGATTTTCGAAAATATTTATCATCCGGCAACTACCCCTTCTATTGTTTATTTATAAAAAACAACAAAAATAATGGTTTTTTTAGCAAAATTAAGTTCTCTGGCCCCTTGAAACTTTGTAAAAAATTTCTGATAAATCAACTAAAGAGTGCCGAATGATTTTCGAAAACATTTATCATCCGGAAACTACCACTTCTATTGCTTATTTTATAAAAAAAACAACAAAAATAATGGTTTTTAGCTAAATTAAGTGCTCTGGCCCCTTGAAACCATGTGAAACAATTCTGGGAAATCAACTACATAGAGCCGAACAATTTTCGAAAAAATGTTTCATGCGGAAACCACCCCTTCTATTGTTTATTTATAAAACATAACGGCTTTTTGGCAAAACTAAGTGCTCTGGTCCCTTGAAACTTTGTAAAAAAAATCTGATAAATCAACTAAAGAGTGTCGAATGATTTTCGAAAACATTTATCATCCGGAAACTACCCCTTCTATTGCTTATTTATAAAAAAAACAACAAAAATAATGGCTTTTTGGCAAAATTAAGTTCTCTGGCCCCTTGAAACTTTGTAAAAAATTTCTGGAAAATCAACTACAGAGTGCCATATAATTTTCGAAAACATTTATCATCCGGAAACTACCCCTTCTATTGTTTATTTATAAAATATAACAAAAGTAATGGCTTTTTGGTGCTCTGGCCCCTTGAAACTTTGTAAAAAATTTCTGATAAATCAACTAAAAAGTGCCGAATGAATTTCGGAAATATTTATCGTCCGGAAATTAACCCTTCTATCATTTATTTATAAAAATAATGGTTTTTTAGCTAAATTAAGTACACTGGCTCCTTGAAACCTACTACCCTACTACAAAGTTTCAAGGGGCCAGAGCACTTTCCCAAAAAGCCCTTATTTTTGTTGTTTTTAACGACAGATGAACTCGCACTGATACCACTTTTTTATGCCCGCGCGCTGCTTTCGCATTGGTACTATCCTCTCTTTTGCACACAGAAAGACGTTGTGAGATAGAAAGGGATGGTAATAGTGCAATAATTCGATTCAAATAGGTGTAACGTTGACACTGCTTAAAGTATGACAATGCAAATTGGGGTAAGGGACAACTATGTCAAAACTCGTGCAATCCATTTAAAGTATGGATGATATTTGTTTTTTGAGACAACAAAGACATTAGTGTAAGGCCAGTTTTATTCTTGTTTCTTAAAAAATAAACCATGTAATGGTAATTCGTTGATTGGGAAGACCCTTGCCTCATTTGAAGTGGATTGGCGGCGATAATTACACCATTTCAAGTTCCTATATTGCATAATTTTTCAGATACATTGTTATTGTGGGGCTGATTCGAAATTTGGATCCAAAAATCATTAGTGTAAGGGACATTTTTTTTAAGCTAGATTTTTTTTATTTTCACCATTCGATAGAGCGAAAAATTCTGAACAAAACTGTATACTCAACTCATTTTGGGTATTTTGTCCCTTACATCAATTGAACCTACGGTCGACGATATACTTAGCCACGAGTTAGTGCGTAACGAAGAAGTAAACATAAAATTATTCAAACAATCATTTCCTTCTGGAAACCTAATGTAATCTGTTTTACAAATTACCTCTTACATACACACTCGAAGTTCGCGGCACAAGAGTTATTGGGCTTACGCAACAAAAATTGTTGTAAACATCACCAGGTATATACATAGGTACTTCAGGTACCTACCCGGAAACGTTAGCGTTATTTATAGTTTGACCGGCGCAAGCGCAGGTACAGCCAAACAGTAACCTTTAGTATTTGAAGGCGCCTCATAATATCTAGACTTGGCCGTAATCGGTTGTTACGCGTGTAAATGTATAATAGCTGCATAACTTGATTGTGGAGGCGAAATGGAAAGGAAATCAATTTACGCAACAACGCACCTTGTTGGTGTTAATTTTCTCCTTTGGAATGCGAAACTGCAGTTGGTATCCTGGAAGATTCTACTACTTCTTCCTAGCTAAAGCACTAAGGGGTGGGGGGGGGGGGGTTTGGTTAGCTGGGAAGAACTGCACTTTGCATGTCAAAATTATATTAAACAGACCGTCTAATATAATTTTGACATTCAAAAAGTGCTGATTCTCAGCCTCATAGCATAATCAGCCTACAATGTTCATTGTTCCCACTGCTGGGACACAGGGCTCCTCTCGGTGAGAGGGAGTGGGCCATAATCCGCTACGCTGGCTTAATGCAAGTTGTCACATGTCTTTGAGTTTTTGGTTCTAAGACATGCCGATTTCGTCACGATGTTTTCCTTCACCGTTTTGAGAGCAGAGATTCTCAACCTAATTTGAATAAATGACATTTCAATTTATTTAAAAGGTGAGTCAATAAGACTCACCATTGAATCAGATACAAATGATGAAGAATCGGGACCTTTTCTATGGAGGCAAAGGACAATTACCAAATCACTATGGGAAGTGGTGCATTTGGTTTTATACCTAGGCCCTTGTTGAAACACTAGTCGGTATATCATAAGCCTACCACAAAAATTAATTTATAAACAACTTTTCTACAATTGCAGTCCGAGATGATATATTTGAACTTGATTATTTATGTAAGAAATAATGAAATCAACTAGATAAACAGATGAAAGAGATAAGCCACCATTCCATGTTATGGTGTGTTATTTCTCTCCATCCACGGTTGTCTGGAAGAGATCGCTTTAAGCAATAAGACCGCCCATTGTGACACTTGTCATTAAGTTTACTTCTATATAACTTGGTTCAGACTGATGTTAGGCTATGTTACCGCATATGAACTTTTGTTCGTCATATTACTATTCTAACTGAACAGACAGCAGTGCTGCTGGGGAGTTTCGTGCGCCACTTCTTCTTCCCAGCGAAAGCACTAGGAAGTGGTGAAGGGCGGGCGTTTTGGGGGACTCTCTTTTGTAATTTTGACATTCGAAAAGTGCTGACTCTCAGCCTAGTTTGAATAAATGACTTTGATTTGATTTGATTTACTGTCCATCTTATTAATAACGTTTGATTGACGGCCGCGAAAGAAAAATGCACCATTTTTGGTCATTGGATTTTTGGTGGCCAATCGGAACAATGACTAGTCGGGCATAACTCTATCCAACACTAACATAATCTGGACAAGCACAGCATGCCAAAGCTGAGAAGCTACTATTTCAAAGAGAACTGTAGTTAACCACCACGTTTTTTTTTTGTAGCAAGTTCTAATCGGGGCCACTGAGACCAGAAGGTCGATTCTCGTGTAGGGCCACTGAGACCAGAAGGTCGATTCTCGTGTATACGTTCAAATCTAGTCAAGTCACAATGTCATCTCAGCGACAATCATCGTTAAACACTTGTTAAAAATATAGGTAAATTAGAGATAAAAACCTACCTACAGTGATAGATTAGAATGCGATCGTTTTTATAAATACGGGAATTCGCTTTAAATTCAATAACATCGCAATTAGGACTATTTATCTTCAAATTAAAATCATCTGAAAAAGCACCAAAGCTCCACAGTTTCAGTGGCTAGAAGGCAGTGCGGGTATTGATCGTAAATCAAAGCTGAACGTTGCGCGCGCGCACGCATCGGTAACAGAGGCTTCGACGCGACTCGCGGCAGTTTGCAGCAACACGAACGATTGTATCGTTCGTTTGGGCAGTGCTTTGGAACTAAAAAACGTAATACATGCGTTCGATTAGTTACTAGCTTTTAAATCATGTACCTGCTCGTTACATTTAAGTTAAGTGCACTCATGTTTGAGGCTCATTGGCAAACAATACTTTAGAGGCCTAGCTGTAGGTAATATGACCTTCACTGTCTATGTGGTCATGTGTGTCATTTTGGGTTGGAACGAGACGTCCGTGCCATATGTGTGGGTCACTACACTTTTCATACATAATGGGTTCATACTTCGTGGACGTAAAATAAACATTATAGTATTAACATAATATTGATATAAAGGCAAGCACCTCAGCACATAGGAACGAAAAAGCAAATTGGAAGTGAGAGCTAATTTCGACATTTTGTCTGGACAGTTACTGTACTATTATATATAAAAACGGCAAAAAATCACATTTGTTGTACGGGAGCCCCCTTAAATACTTATTTTATTCTGTTTTTTAGTATTTGTTGTTATAGCGGCAAGAGAAACACATCATCTGTGATAATTTCAACTGTCTAATTATCACGGTTCATGAGATACAGCCTGGTGACAGACGGACGGACGGACGGACGGACATCGGAGCGGGAGTAATAGGGTTCCTTTTAACCCTTTGAAAAATCAATATAACAACACATAACCCCAATATTGCCATACTACTAAATCAAGATCGACTGCACCAGGTCACTTCGTTTCAATAACCTTCTGATTCCGTTATCTCTCGAGTCTCGACTAACAGATAATATTCTCCAATAAATAGAGCACAGAGGTGCACTATTATTTCGTATCTATTTGCTACCGGTAAATAATCGGCTTATGTATTACTTGTTTCCTATGATGGATCGCCTGTCTCTGTCGTGAGATGGGGTAGATATTGCACTAGCAAGTCTGGCAGCACTTTAATGAACGCCTGCTGTGATAGAAAATGATAATGGAGACAGTTCTTATAATTTACGTTAATTAATATTATCTGATCTTTTGTTCTTTGGACTTTCACTTGATGACTTTAATCGCGGATTTGATTAGTTAAGATATACGAGTTTGGTAGCTATAATTTCGTTGACTTGCAATATTTTTTTTTTTTTTCTAAAAATTGCCAACGGTAATCTCCGACCAACCGTCCGTCTCTCAGTCAGCGGACTGTATCTTATGAAGCGGACTGTATATTGGCGTTATAATCTTATATCTACTCGTATATGTATATTAAATAAATGAAACAAAGCCGGTTATTTACACCTTTTATAACTCAAGAACGGCTGGACCGATTTTTATAATCTTTGATTTGTTGGATTTGTCAGAATAACTAATAAAACAAGGGTAAAAATAAGGAAAAAACAAAACAATTTCTCATACATTTTCCAAGTTAATGATTCCGAGGCGGTCCGGAGTTCGCCAAGTCAGCTAGTAATAAAAATAAATAAAATAAATAAATTATAGGGGTCTCCATAAAAGAAACGTGCTCATGGCTACATTTTTCTTAACAATATTGATCGTTCGAATAAAAGCCGAAATTCGCCCGGAATTTGGGCCCGGTTGATGGCGATAGGCTCGCCCCCTATTACTTGGGACTTAAAAAAAGACTAGTAAAATGTGTATGTACAGACGCCAGCACATCAAGCTACCCGAAACTGTCAAATTTTCCCAATCGACTTTGAACCTTATCCTTTAGCGATAAAGTTGAAAATCTATTAAAGAAATTTTGACAGATTGTAGTAGCTTGATGTGCGTCTGTACTATAGGTACACCTTTGCCTAACCCTTCAGAGAAACAAGGCGTGATGTTTTGTGTTGTTAAAAGCCCCATATTTAACAGTTTATGTTAATAAGAAAGTAATTATGAGCGTTTCTACAATTTCTACTCAATATTTTAATTTTGATCTGTATTTATTAATATACTTGATTAATTAATCCACTACCGAACACAATATCGCGGCAACATCCGGACGGATCAGCGCGGGGGACTTCCTGTTTACAACTTCATATTATATCGTCGACCGTAGGTTCAATTGCTGTAAGGGACAAAATACGATTTTTCAGGAGAGGCCGACAAAGTTTTTTTTCGGACTAAATCGCCCATAACTTTTTTTGTTATTAACCTTTTTCGGGTCTGATTTCACACATAAACTTGTATTTTAGTGCTCTATCTACATGTGTAACATTTATTTAAATGAGTTAGCTATTTAAGAAAATAGATGTCCCTTACAACAACGTATTTTGTTAGTAATGTCCCTTACTGCCCAAGTATCTTGTAGTCCCGTCCCTTACATTAAATTGACTTCTACGTTGGATCCAATCTATTAATGAAAAAATAGTGTAAAGGACATGTTGAACAAATTTATGAAAAAAATACAATGTAAAGAGATTTTTGACAGAAAATGAAGTACACAATTTTGACGTACGGATATCTTAAATGTGGAAATCGTTATAAGAAATCATTTAAAAGACATGAAAATGTATTAGAACCGTGTGTGTGCTTTTTTGTATGTCGCTTACATGCAATGTTTGTACATTGTAATAGCAAATTTGTATTAGTTTGAATAAAACAATTTTTATTTTATTGTATAAAAATTGTTTTGTTGATGTTACCATTTTTTTAATAATTTGATTTTAATAAGATGTTTATTAAAATCAAATTATTAAAAAAATGGTAACATCAACAAAACAATTTTTATACAATAAACATCTTATTAAAATCAAATTATTAAAAAAATGGTAACAATTTTACCTATACTTACTTTGAATTCTTATTCAAATAAAAGAGTAGCTGCAAAAACCGCGCACAATCCCGACCAAACATGTAGCTGAAGTTCCAAACGTTTGAATTCCAAAAGTAGAAAAGGCTGCTCTACTACTTTCTTATATGCAAAAAATCGAAATAATGAAAGATATATTGAATAATAAACCTTAATTACGATTAATAAGACATATCATTGTAACATATTGTTATTATTGCATTAGAAAAAAAAAAATAGAGTGATTATCTAAATAATAAAATGGGAACAATTTAATCAGATTACATTTATAAAAAACAACAAAAATAATGGCTTTTTGGCAAATTTAAGTTGTCTGGCCGCTTGAAACTTTTTGAAAAATTTCTGGAAAATCAACTAAAGAGTGCCGAATGATTTTCGAAACTATTTATCATCCGGCAACTACCCCTTCTATTGTTTATTTATAAAAAAAACAACAAAAATAATGGTTTTTTAGCAAAATTAAGTGCTCTGGCCCCTTGAAACTTTGTAAAAAAATTTCTGATAAATCAACTAAAGAGTGCCGAATGATTTTCGAAAACATTTATCATCCGGAAACTACCACTTCTATTGCTTATTTTATAAAAAAACAACAAAAATAATGGTTTTTAGCAAAATTAAGTGCTCTGGCCCCTTGAAACCATGTGAAAAAATTCTGGAAAATCAACTACATAGAGCCGAACAATTTTCGAAAAAAAATTTCATGCGGAAACCACCCCTTCTATTGTTTATTTATAAAAAATAACGGCTTTTTGGCAAAACTAAGTGCTCTGGTCCCTTGAAACTTTGTAAAAAAATTCTGATAAATCAACTAAAGAGTGTCGAATGATTTTCGAAAACATTTATCATCCGGAAACTACCCCTTCTATTGCTTATTTATAAAAAAAAACAACAAAAATAATGGCTTTTTGGCAAAATTAAACTCTCTGGCCCCTTGAAACTTTGTAAAAATTTTCTGGAAAATCAACTACAGAGTGCCAAGTAATTTTCGAAAACATTTATCATCCGGAAACTACCCCTTCTATTGTTTATTTATAAAATATAACAAAAGTAATGGCTTTTTGGTGCTCTGGCCCCTTGAAACTTTGTAAAAAATTTTTGATAAATCAACTAAAAAGTGCCGAATGAATTTCGAAAATATTTATCGTCCGGAAATTAACCCTTCTATCATTTATTTATAAAAATAATGGTTTTTTAGCTAAATTAAGTACACTGGCTCCTTGAAACCTACTACCCTACTACAAAGTTTCAAGGGGCCAGAGCACTTCGTTTTCCCAAAAAGCCATTATTTTTGTTGTTTTTAACGACAGATGAACTCGCACTGATACCACTTTTTTATGCCCGCGCGCTGCTTTCGCATTGGTACTATCCTCTCTTTTGCACACAGAAAGACGTTGTGAGATAGAAAAGGATGGTAATAGTGCAATAATTCGATTCAAATAGGTGTAACGTTGACACTGCTTAAAGTATGACAATGCAAATTGGGGTAAGGGACAACAACTATGTCAAAACTCGTGCAATCCATTTAAAGTATGGATGATATTTATTTTTTGAGACAACAAAGACATTAGTGTAAGGCCAGTTTTATTATTGTTTCTTAAAAAATAAACCATGTAATGGTAATTCGTTGATTGGGAAGACCCTTACCTTATTTGAAGTGGATTGGCGGCGATAATTACACCATTTTAAGTTCCTATATTGCATAGTTTTTCAGATACATTGTTATTATGGGGCTGATTCTAAATTTGGATCCAAAAATCATTAGAGTAAGGGACATTTTTTTTAAGCTAGAATTTTTTTATATTCACCATTCGATAGAGCGAAAAATTCTGAACAAAACTGTATACTCAACTCATTTTGGGTATTTTGTCCCTTACAGCAATTGAACCTACGGTCGACGATATACTCTTATCTAGTTTTGATAACGGGTTCAATATTGCAGCTTTTTTCATTGTGTCAACGCGTAATTTTCCACTAATTATGAGCTAACCTCCGCATTCTTATCAGTAAATCTGCTGTGGAATTATATTTATTGATCTCCCTTACAACTATACAACGTGTAACATTAAATACGCAAAACCTCAGACACCCCAACTGATTTTTAAATAAATTGACCTATTTCAGAGAGAAAATAACTCATTAAAAAAATTGTAAAGGTTTTATGTGCTGTTTTAGTTTTAGTGGCCATTCTGATCGTTTCTTGCGTCTGCGACCACGCTTTATCGAGGGAGGAGTCGTCAACGGGCCGCTGAGCCGCGCTGACATTGACTTGCTTAACCTATTAATAAATAGACACGGCAACGTTTTTAATGAAGATTTTTTGAAAAATGTGACCTATATTAAAAAGTGGTTCAATTAATATTGTGCTCGTTATTCTGATGAAACTATTTTCAGTTTTTGCGCATTTAACGTTACATGTTGTATTAGCTGTTGTATTTGTATAACAATAGCAAATCAAATTGGCAACACACTAAATTAAATGGGCTTTCAGACACTGGTAATCTCGTGGAAAATTGTAAAATCTTCCATTAAATATCGCAAACTACTTAATTCATAAAGCCAGAATAGAGTCCCGGTTGTCCCATAACGTTTGAAACATTAATTAGAGACTCATTTCTGAAGACTGACAATTTCTGTCAGCTTGTTTTTGACAAGTAGATAAAAAGTAAATAGAATATAGCGCTGTAAGGCTGTAAGCCTGCAAGGCTCTTTTGACGTGTGACCGAAATCTGAACTAACGTTGTTTTTTCAATTGTCAATCTTGACACAAATGTTTATCAATCAATAGTGCCCCCTGTCAACCTCATTCGAGCGCAAATGACCCATGTAGCAGCAAATCAGAAAAATTAGGTAGCTTGTAGATACTTATTCCATTTATTATAGAGCTGAAGCTGAGTCATGATTAGAAACTCTTGTACGCAACGCATTACTTAGCAGAGAGGAAGTAGACAGCTTTTGTTGCCAGTCCAGCATTCAGCAATCAAAAATCTATACCAGGAAATATTTCACACTGGTAACACTAAACCCGATGGGGGTATCGATTTCACGGCCGAATAAATTGTTGCCACGATTAAAATATCAATGGTCGGCTTTCACTGTGATTGTATGCAAACTACTGTATCATTTAAATAAACTGTGTATTTTCCCGACGTGTGGCCCGACGCGCGAATAATCGCCGAACATCGGGCGTCGAAACACACGCAACGATTTTATTTATTGCCAGTGTCGAGATTTATTTATCAATTATACAGCCATTTTTGTTTTTTATGGCTGTTGTGACTCAATGTGTGCACATATTTTATTTTTCTTGATCATAAGTCTTATTTTTTTTACTTTTAATTGCATTTATTATTCCTGGTGATACAAAAAGATGCAAACGATCTTTAATTTAGCTAGGTTTTTGGAAAAAAAAAAACAAATTGCACAACTCCTTTGTCTATAAAATACCTCATTTTCAAATTAAATGTTATGGTAGCAGCTGCTTTGGACTCTCACAGGCGAGCAGTTTAAATTGCATAAACTTTTACAACAACATTAAACAGTCGTCATTTAGAGCCATTTCCATGCTCCAGATCAAAGGGCAGCTAATACTCGTATAGCTAAACGGTGCACATTACTTAATTTAAAGAAAGTGTCTATTAGTGGCCGGTGCTCCGGTAGCCAGTGATCGTGACAGACGGACCGAAAGGATGTGCATAGCTCGCATTAATCGCATTCCTCGTACAATCTCGCTTTCACTTCGAGGAGCTGCTTCTAAGATATTTATTGCATAATTTGTATGTAGACTAGATGTTGCTGCTTCGACTTTAAAAGTTCAGAGCTTAACTTGATAACCATCACGGAAGCCATTGTTTCATTTGGCAGGACGGTGATCGCTGAAGACTGACTGGTAGTTTAACAGGTTCACTGTCCGAAGAGTAGACAAAATAGTCTAACAATTGTCACGAATGAAATTTGTAAATTTGTAAATGATTATGGGTCAGCATGACAACCGTAAAAACGGAAGACATGAAAGATAAAAAGACAGATTGTAGAAAGATTTGAACAATATCTAAAATACATAAAAATAGTAGAACGCTCACTTTGAGATAGAATGACATTGATATTCTTCGTACAGAAGAGACAGAAGTAGTCATGTTACGCGTGCAGAGAAATGGATAAGGGACTCATCATCATTTCTGCCGAAAGACGTCAATTGCTGGACAATGGCCTCCCCTAAGCACCACCTCGACCGGTTCTGTGCTTCCCACATCCAGCAGATTCATGAGGCCTTCACAAGGTTAAGGGTTTATTTTCTAAATTTGTTTTTTTTTTTTTGTTTTACGGAGAGCTACAATTTCTACTGTGTCAGCCAAGGCTGTATCTGACCCTGACATATAAAAGAACAAAAATCTTAATACCAAATCTAAGTTGAAACGCCTTTCAAATCTAGGGGCGTAGACGCAACCAATTTTTTTGCACCGAAACAGTTCGAGCAACAGTAATTTAATTATCACGCTAATACTATAAAGGCGATGTTTGCTACTTCTTCACAATCAAACGGCTGGACCAATTTTGATGAAATTTGGCACATAGATAGTTTATAACCAGGATTAACACAAAGAATACTTTTTATTCCGATATTCCTACGGGATCGAGATTTATGCGGGTAAAACTGCGGGGCGCAACTAGTTAATAATAATAATAATGGTGAGTCAAAAAAAAGTGTGCTACTAAACCCGTCGACATAACAAATTGCGCGGCGGTTATCTGTCGCGATCAGCATGCTGTTCCGCTGCCGACCTCCCATCGTACACCGCCACGTATTATTAAAAAACAAAACCCATTTTCATTGCACTTTTTTCTAATGATAGTGTGTTACGCAATTGCCCCGCATTTCGCATTTTTTTTTAAATATTATAGTATGGATATATGCTCTACTAACAATGCGAGCATTCTTTTGAAGTTTGTCGATTTGGATTGCATAAAGTCTGAGCAAAACCTCGAAGAAAAAATGGCCGGCTTTACGGACCCAGTTGAGCAGAAAGTAATAAATCGCTGCATAGAAACCCAGAAGTAGTGCTAACAATTTCATTGAGGCGAAAACCAGGAAAATAGATAATTAATGATATATTACTCAAGACTAGTTACCTAGTTAATGATGAATTGATGACCTAAACATGAAAACGACGAAAAAAACTTGCGTAAAAAGGCTCGTCGAAAATTCCACTTTAACCTAAATAAACCATCGAAACATTATTACTTGCACCTGCTGTGCGATTCTGTAACCATCTCACCGCGAAAGCTTGGGTGAAGTGAGCGTGGAGTAAGCTGTCATTCGCTAGGGATTAACACTGTTAAGTGCTTACTTCACTTATGATTTCACGGTGAGATTTTTACAGAATCGACCGGCTGTAATAAAAATGTTTTAGTTTATTTTTAGGCACTATAAATTGTATGGGAAATTTGCTACTCTTGGCTAAATGTACACCTTTTGGTAAACGTTGTTATAATTTCTTTTTTCTTTGACATATCTTGAGACCCTTGGGTCCCAGACCTTTGGAAGGCGTACCATGGGCCGAAGCCCATTCGCAGGGATGTATTATTATTACACTGTCTTTAAAGAGAGAAGAATTGAAGAAACTGCATCTATTGCGCAAGAAACTTTTCTCCAAAACTACCAAAAAACGGTAAGACTTGGAAGATCCAAGGGACAAAAACATTCCGCTATATTCTTTTGTAGTGATGAATAAAACATTTTGCCAAAAACGTAAGACGTCCGAGCGCATACCGTTTTGGGCGCAATACGACCGATCATTTATCATTACTTCTGTACATATGTATGTATTTATCCATGTTCATAGTATGTACTACTTCCGTGATTCGGAACTGACAGCCTGTCGGATTAGAGCACAGTGAACATTAATGATATACGGACTGCGGTTAGACTTCTTGACGTCTAAAATTAAAAGTAATTGACAAAATCAATGAAAACAGAAGGTATAATTGGTTGTTGGAATTCGTTAAGGCCTTCATTAATAATAATAATGAAGTTTTTGTAATAAAATACAAGTCATTTGGTATTGAAGTACCAGGATTTGACAGTATAGCTCGGACATCGAAAGATGTATTTCCATATGGCTATTGGATTTTGTATTTTGTCGTAAGGAACCCCAACTAAATGTCCATAATCCCATCACATGTCACTGGGAAGTAAGTATAAATAAAGGAGGTAGCGTTAAATATATACCTATCATTTAATTTGCTTGTACCTGCGTGTTTTAATAACAGATGGTAATTTTATGCGCGCTCAATTTCGGTTGGGTGGTCGGCAGGTCGGAAATAAGAGAGAACGACATATCAACATGAGTTTTTGTTCCGACTGCATATACAGCGTGTTTTTTTTTTTTACCGTCTCCAAATTTTTACAGGATGTTCTACCCATGAATATGAACAAGTTTCACTATGGAACCAACTCTGAGATCACGAAAATAAAATCAGCTGTTTCATACATTTTGGTGAAGTAGGTATTGAACATTTGTATTAAAAAGCTGATATTGTTTTCGTGATTTTAGAGTTAGTCCCATAGTGAAAGCTGTTCATAGTCATGAGTAGAACCTGAAAAAATTTGGAGCCTGTAAAAAAAAAACATCCAGTATTATAGGGGAGTAAACACTGGTTGATGATTTTAACCTTAACAGATCAGCGGGGTAATTAACACATAAAATGGTAATCGATTAAAAGGTTTTTTTTTTTTACATCCATTGCTTCACAGGTTAGAAACAGAAACGGGGTTTTCCCTCAGGGTTCTTGCTCGCATTTTCCTGCATCGCCCATCAGTCAACAGAAAACTGGTTTTAATATAAAAGGTCTTCGTACTTTCGAAGCAAGGAAGGGCCAAGATGACAAGAATGTCGGAACTCACAAAACAACATGCTTAAAGATAACACATACTCCTCTTGTGTTTAAAACATATACTTACCTTTATCGCGTGTTGAAGTACCAAGAAATGTATACCGTCGGAACTTTATGAGCAGCTCTTAGGGTTGGTTCACATCTGACGGAAGATGCGTCGCGTATTATCGGTCGCGTAACGCCAGAACAGACAATTATATGAGAATATATTCAACCTTTCACACTTAACCGAGGATGCGTTAGTGCGTCTAGCGTACAGCGTCTATTCCGTTTCCGTCAACGCATTGTTGGCTGACGTAAGAGCGGCAACGTCGCGCTATGTGTATTTTGAAGCCTACCAAATAGCTTTTTTTTTTTCAGTGGGCTTCATTTTAGAATTCATTATCACACTGCATAACCGCTCTGTATATGCTGAATGCAAAAACTGAATAGACGCGTAATAATGTGGCAAAACGAAGTTACGCCCGACGCATCTTCCGTCAGATATGAAATCACCCTATTTGACCGAATAGTGGCGACCAATGATACGCTCGAAGCATCTTCCGTCAGATGTGAACCGACCCTTAGCCTTTCGGTTTCAACAGCTTACTACCAGGATCTCCATGAAGTTCTCGTCAATTTTCGAGTGACGTAATAAAAGTACTTGAAGAAAGGGTCTAAAGTGATGAAAGCGAAGGTAAGTAATTTCTTAACATTGTTATTGTTCCCTCTAAATAGGCATGCGGAGTCGCCGATGGTACTAGATATGCTAATTTGTAAGTTTACCTTACAAATGAAGCGTTCAAAGGAAGTCTTTAAGAAAATTAGTGGGTAAACATTTGCGCAACATACGCACTTTCGCGGCTTATTAGTCGATTCGCATGAATTTATTCGCCCGAAAAGTGCGAGCCGTCACTTTTAATTTTCGCAGGAATTGGCACATTTTGAATTTTGTGCAAGAAAGTATATCTATAATAATGTACCATTGCGCGCAGAAGAGATATTATAAAACGTGTACTTGTCCTAGCTTCATTGCATAAAATTCAAATTGTGCCTATAGAAAAAATAGTTTCGGGCGAGTAAATTCGTGCGAATCGACTAATAAGCTACTTTCGCCACCCTGAACGTCGTTATGGAACAACATGGTTTCCCATTACGGAATGAATAGACACTTAACATGAAACTCCCGATGACGCACCACATGCTATTCTCATCCTCGTTCAGATTACGCAAAAGGTTAAAACGGCTTGATCGTTATCAATTAACACCGACGTCTAGGGTTTATGCTGTAAATAAACGGGCAGAGATTGAAACTTAACCAGGAGAACAAAAGATTAATGTACCTTTCCTTTTGTTTCCCATATTAGTTGTCTTGTCAAATCATTCCTTAGATGTCTTTTGAGTAGGAGTCTTCGAGTCGTTTTCAGATTTCTTGTCTTTAGAGAAACTCAATCTGATTTCAATTTAGGGCATATCATAACGAAATTAAACCCACCGGACGCAAACAGAATTAAACTCTCCCACAAACGTACTGAAACCTAATTAAGATAGCAGACTTTTAACATTATACTAAGTATTTAACCATTTTCTGTAACGAGGCCATGCGCAAACGCAACGCTAGTCAATCATAAAGTTTAATTGAGAGCGCTTTCCCTGCCCTTATGTGGTGCATCGCGTGATGTCGCTCCTATTAAGGGCTGACGATTTGCCGCCTGTCACCTTCCTAGACGTAGATATGTTGTATTTCGCATAGAATATATTTACGGGGACAAATGTTACGAGTCATTTAGAGCTAAGTGCTTTTTAATCCGACGTGTAGGTATATCCTCCTACGTCACTTTTGGACACATAGGTAGTACATATATATCGGTGGTAGAGTAAGTGAACCTGTATCTGTGCACACATTTGTGTACTATGATATTTCCCGCGTAGATGGCTAGTCTCCGTTAAGATTGACTGCCATGGGCGAGATTCGGTCGGGAGGAGTATTAATATATTGATTGATTTGACAGATTCTACGCATTTTTTTTTATTTGTTGAAAGCTAGGCGTATTGTTTCCTCATGATTTTGTTTGTACTATTTCGCCCTTTAAAATTGTTCCTGAAATATAAAAAAAATCCCATATTTTCTCTTGCATCTTTTATATAGGACATTTTGCTTTTAACAAATTTCTTTCGTAATTTAAGCAGCTCCATGCACGTTAATACTTGACACCTGCATATTTAAAATACTGCTTTATAAACCAAAACCTGCTCTCGATTCCTACGCCTTTAGATAACAATAAACATTTGGCAATAATATTTCCCAATGAGAATCAATCGACGATTCCACTTGACCGAACCATAGAACATAAGCGAAGTAAGGTTTTACAAAACGTTTGGTAACAGACACAAAGGTCAGGCCAGTGAAATCTAACCTAAATCCAACAATGGGGAATGGCTGCCATGAATACTGTAAAGTGCAACAGAAACGCAATCAAAACGTTCAGTTCAAGTTTGGGCGAAACTGTTTCGTTTCGCAATTTTGAACAAAAACATTGTGAAGCTAGTACTCGTATTTGTATCGCAAATATGTTGGATTTTACTCTCGTTTTTCCATAAGGAAACCTTTATGGGTTTCACCCAATCTTGCGAAATTTTCTGAGAATGCCTGAAGCCTCAAATTTTCCCCGAGTCGTTCATAAAGGCGGTTAGAAACTGTTAACTGCTGCTGTTGTTTCACATACAATTAATGTATTAAAATATTATAAAACATTTTAAAAAAATAACGGTGGAGTTTCTTTCCCATTCTTCTCCATACGAAACTAACTTTTGGAAGGGGCGACTAGAATCAATTCTATTTTTAACCGACTTCAAAAAAGGAGGAGGTTCTCAATTCGACTTTTTTTTGTATGTTTGTTACATCTTCGGCATTTTGTATCGATTTCAAATTTTCTTTTTTTAATGGATTAGATATGCCTCAGGGGTGGTCCCATATAAATTTTATTAACTTTTGATAGTTTTTGAGCTGGCTTCAATAATACGTATTTTTGCCACTTAGTTTATATTGATGATGTTATATTTACTTCCTGTGACTGATATTTACATAGCAAGTAGTGATATACGAATTTGTGTGGGGTAAGTACAACTTAAAAATGAAAAATAAAAACTTTTTTACAAAAAAATAACAACCGAATTCCAAAAAAGACACTACAAAGTAAAAAATAAATTTAATTTCGGAAGTTGGTGGCAAACAACAGAAATGCGATCCCAACGACACCAACTTCCGAAATTAAAGTTATTTTTTACTATGTAGTGTCTTTTTTGGAAGTCGGTTGTTAATTGTTATATATTGTATCGTAAATTTTGGAGTTCAAAAGTACGTTTTATGTGCGTATTTGAAATAAATGCTTTGACTTTGACCTTTTCAGACCAATATCATCAAGCATCCAAAGAAGTTCAACTTCCAGGGTCTAATAACGCCGTCGAGTACCTCATCTTCTGCCAAGCCTATTCCAACTATGTTAAGGTCGGCTTCCAGTCTAACCGGAAGCAGCTGAATATCTAGGTATATATAACATGGAGCGACTGCCTATCTTACCTCCACAGCCCAGTTGGTAACACGATACCACTTCGTAAGGCTAGTTGTCAGACTTTTGGGCGTCTGACTACCCGTAATGACTATCACAGATCTACAAATTACAGCCGGAACCACCTGACATTGTCGAGTGTCTAAAGTAATAAATAGAGCAGCACATTATTTACATCGTCATATCAAGCAAAAAGTACGCACGACGACATAAATTTAAGGGTCTTGCGCGACCTCCTTTTATAAGGACGTGGAAAAAATATCAAAAACTAGTTTGTTTATGGCCATTGTCCACTGCACTGCTAACAGCGATAATAAACTTTTTTTTTGCTCATTACTGACAAACAATGGCCGCGGTAAATGGTCAGCGGTGCGCAG
The DNA here is from genome assembly GCA_949629135.1 of Eremobia ochroleuca. NCBI lineage: Eukaryota > Metazoa > Arthropoda > Insecta > Lepidoptera > Noctuidae > Eremobia > Eremobia ochroleuca. The sequence goes on along the minus strand of OX451396.1, from coordinate 4,549,141 downwards.
AACGCGAACCTCGCTTTAAATTGTTACTGCCCTATAATTTCGTGATTTTAACGCGAATTATTTTATTTTTAGTACTGTTCTATAACGCTTTGTGTAGACTTTAGGACTTGTAAAGTAATTCTGTCGCGTTTTTATCGGTACTAACAGTCTCTCGCACTTGGGGTCCACTTTATACTGGAAACAATTTTCTGTTCGAAGTGCTAATTGACTAACATGAGTACCTTATGTTATGTGCGTTTTAACCCGATTGCGCCCTCTGTGCGCAAACAGGGACGACTTCAAATCTCCTTACTTTTAAAGTTGATAATATGAAAAGCTTGTTCAAGTAATTAGTTGTCGTAGAGCGAAATTTCAGCCATGGATGCTAATAGAAATATATAAAACGAAAAATAAAAGCTTCCTTAAAAAAAAATGTGCATTTCTTATATATAAGCAAACATAGACGTTTTCCCGGCTTCCTAACGCAATCTTATAAACAGTTTTTAAAGACGAGGCATTTCTCTTTGTCCTCTCGGAATATCAAGGAAGTGTTAATTTCTCTGGGATTGCGATCTGGGCCCCGCTGAGTGACTTATCTACAACAACAAAACACAATGAGCTGTCTCGCTAGTTTTATTTTCGCCTTGTTCAATGTTCGAGGTACTTTCGACGCCATTTTATTTGTTTTGTGAAGGTACTCAAAGTGTTGAAGGTACTTTTGGTCGAATAAGGGATTGTAGAAAGTTTTTGCCGATCGTAGATCGATAGTGGTTCTTTTATTCACACCTAAACCCTTTTTTGATAAAAATCATTGTGAAAATCGATAGTTAAAAACGGATAATGGACCTACCATCATCCGTTTACAACTATCTATTTTCACAACTTTTTTTTTTTTTAGTATAACGAACTATTCAAATTGTTTCATCCGATGTTGAAGTTTCTTTCAGTGGATTAATCTTAATTGATAGTAGATATGATGATTATTTCTAAATGAAACTTCATGTCCCTTTATCTCAGTCGCACAGTGAGTAGAAAATCAAATATCATAAATAACTTAGTCCCCTCGGTCTACTATTCCGTGGTTCTTCGTTATCATGCGTCGGACAGTCGACAAATCATACAGGCACCATGAGACACCAATAAATCGTTCGACATTCGTACAGGGGCGCTATTCGTCTCGCCGCGGGCTCGACAAATTCTCGGGTGATTCGCAAGTACGGGATAAATCACGAGATATCGCCCTTAGTCGTGACAAACGGCGGAAGAGACTTAGTTCTTTTGGAGGCAAACAGTCGAGTCTGCTTTTTGGAGGTGGCTTTCTACTTTCTTACATTGTTCCAACCAGCTCGTCTCATTGACAATCGATGATGGCTACAACCACACTGGGGCAATGTTTTATCTACAAGCTATTAAATTAAATACGTCAACATAAAAATCGGACAATCAATCTAAGCAATCTACCAGGCCTTGCCCAACTATATTGCTGTCGGCTTCCAGTCTAACCGGATACAGCTGCATACCAGTATTTTACATGGAGCGACTGCCTATCTGACCTCCACTACCCAGTTACTGGGTAACACGATACCCCTAGGTAAGACTTGTTGTCAGACTTTTGAGCTTTTGTCTGTCCGTAACGACTGTCAAAGATCTTCTGCAAATTGACCTCAGCCTGGTACAAGTCGAGCATACGTATCTCAACTTGTGACGAACTTACAGAGCAGTTAAGCTAAGGACGCTTCTATAGATTTTAGAAATTAAAAAGTCGCTTGTCGAGTCTGTCTGTGTGATAGCATTGTTCTTCTAAACGGATTTTGAAGCGGTTTACACCAACATTTAGAAAATTTATTCCGGAAGGTTTATGTGCATAATACATATGTCTTGTCAAGTCATAAAAACCGTGCAAAGCAGCCCGCTCCATACTCCGCTAGTATGTTAATAAAGAAGGTACTCGAACTTCGTGGCGTTCCTTAATATTCCCTCCGCTTTTCATACAACCACACAATCCATTCAAATACAATTCAGTACGGGCAATATGTAAATGAAAACTTATCTGTTTGGGGGAAATAAAATGAGAATATTTAGGGTACATATTGTAAATAATGGCCGATGCGGCAGATTTTAATCTTTTGTTTCACTAAAGGATGGCATTAAGATCTCATTGAGTCATATTTCATGCAAACTTAAGAATGGCGGTCTTTAGTATTCAAATATCATAAACTTAAACTACGGAAAAAAATATATCTCAGTTTCTGTAGTACGAGAATATGCAAAATTTTTAACGTGGTCCTACTGAAAATATAATTCAATGATTTACGTATAACTGAAACGTAGAAGTTTCAGGTGTACGTTAACAATTTATTTACAGTTAGCAGAATCTGCACCCTAATTTCGTAACTCAATCTGAAATCAGTCTCAATCTGAATCATTTTGAAGGATATTGCTAATCCACTGCTTCATATGCTCGAAAAATTTGTCTGCTCAGCAACGTAAATAACGCAATGAATGTTGTTGAACTGTCAAAATGAAACCCATTGCTACTGATAGTGTGTTACGCAATTACCCCATAGTACTCGTATGTAGCAACATTCTATAACAATACTATCTGTAGTTTCAACACATTCGATACAAATGTTATCTCCATTTTCTAGCTCTCTTTTATACGTCTCTCTTTTGTACGTCCTAACCAATGAAGGCTTATGTAAATGACACGATACCCACAATCGCCTATTGTTTTTCGCCCCCGAAGCAGCGCTCGGGCAGCTGTTAATGCGACAGTTATTAATATTGCCTTCTTCATGCCTTAGGCTACACTGACGTCAAGCTGCGAGGTAGAAAGGAGCTAATTGCCAAAAGTATTCACAGCAGATTGTTTGTACTGATTTAAAATAGTTGAAAATAGAACATATACAACATTATTTTTAGTATATTGCAAACCCGAAACACGTGTCTAGTATTTTTATGTAAAGAATCTATGTACAAAATTTCAAAACTGTATCATGAAAAATCATAAAGTTATAAGCTTGTTATGTTACCTGATTGTCCGTACAAAAAGTTGGTTACCACTTAACACGCGCCGCCGGCCGACCGGCTGTGACCTGTGTTGTGCGCATGTGATTGCGGATATGTACTTAGTGTCGCTCGGTGTCCAATTTGTTACAATTTTTAAATATTTTTGGGACAAAATATAACATTGTGTAAAAACTATTGGAATCGATTCAGTTACTTGTTCTGAACAAACCATATTCAGGTTTGCAATATACTAAAAATAATCTTGTATACAAGGTGTAACTTAAATAACGCACAACCTCTTAAGGGGTCATTGTACTCATCATTATGAACAACTTTTACTATGGGACCAAACCGAAAATCGCGAAAAAAAAATCAGCTGTTCCCTACATTTTGACGAGTTATGCAAACATAAATGTAGGGAACAGCTGATTTTTTTTTCGCGATTTCCGGTTTGGTCCCATAGTAAAAGTTGTTCATAATGATAAGTACAATGACCCCTTAAGAGGTTGTGCGTTATTTAAGTTACACCTTGTATTGTCCAAGTAATACAGGAAGCAGGTCCACAGTTAGTTGAGACGACATGAGAAGCTTAAAATACTACCTACAGCTAGGTTACAATATATTATTTGCCAGTGAGCCCCAAACTATACAGTTAGTCTGTATCTTGTGGCTCGGGGTACGAATTCCAGAGTAGAGACTAAGAGGTGATTTCAGGTATGGTATGGTACGTGTGTTTTTGTAATGGTTGTGGTGTGTGTGTGTGCGTAAGTGTCCCTGTTGGTTCCATTGTGCTTCGTTTGATTCGGTGTCAGGTCAGGGTCTTTATATTAATGATAGTTATTACTTGTATCTACCGCTTTGGCATTCGCAGATCAAACCGCATCATCCGATTTCGTGGTAATACACCACTAAAACTTTGAAAGTTCTATTAACTTTTAGTTTATATTCGGTTTTCCGTTCCTAAGTTCCATCTTTCAGGACATGCTAAATGTACCTATGTTGGTGTTACACTAATAAAATCTTTAAAGTACTTCCAGAAACTTTAGTTTTTATTTATCTTTCCGGTCTTAAGTTCCAAGTTTTATGTCAGTTGCACCTTTATTTCCTAGCACGCCAGAATGTGGCTTTCTCAGTAATAAACGGAGTATGGAAGCGAGGAATTCTTTTGTAAAAAGTAAGACGAGACAGTCGTCCAATGAGATGTCTGGAAGAGCCAGACAGGCAGAAAAGCTTCATAGATTTATTACGGTTTTTTTTTAGTATGTTTCGCCTCTAGTGTTTAATAGTCTGTAATTTCTTCTATTACGTATGTCTGAATAAGTTCCAACACACGAAGGAATTTCGGTAATTTAATTTCTTGGGGATAATAACACATTTCTATGTACTGCTTAATACCATTTGCTTTGAGTATTGTAGAGACGCCTACTTATTCATTCTCTAATTTTTAATATTCACTTGACAACGATCACCTAAAAGAAAATCCTGTTGCTAACAGAAAAAGAAAAGCAATATAAAAAGCGATGGCCGATTTTCTCTGATATGACATTTTTTTTTTTTGTGTTTTGAATATAGATTATTTTGAATGTAGACTAGGCACCTTTTCATGCCTTGGCAGATAACGTCAACGTCATTTCTAGCCTCTTAATATAGTAAAGCAGGGATTTTTTAGCGCCTAAATATCATTGGTAAACATATGTGAAATTGTCAAAAAATAAAAAAATAAAAACTATGTTTATTAGATTACTTAAACAGAAATTGCATAAAAAACAAGATGGCAGCGTGTTTTTTCTTCCTTCTGTTCTTTAAGTATAAAAGAATATTACCGTAAACATTTCACACTAACTAACGTCTATCGTGACGAAGTTAGACGCAATAGTTAGAACTAAACTGCGTTAACTCGCGGTTTAGATAACAATTGGAAAATAACCTCACGTAATACATTACGGCCAACAAGTCGGAACAAAAACATCGTGTCTACTTATATTGGAGTTTTTTGTATCTCTAATTCTTTATGTAAGTGCTCAAGGAGAAATAGGTATTTCACGTAGAAACGGCTTTCTTTTAAAAACGAATGGGCACATTGCGTGTACTAATAATAGTTTGTAGTTTTGATATTTGTTAGGCCTAATGAGTTTTGTAGTAAGTACTAAAACATACTGACAGGTACTTTTAGTTCACGACCGTCATTTGTATTAGTTTGTTTTCTTTTAAAAAGAAAACCAAAACACGACAGCGAAGATCACGATTTTGAATTTCGCGGGCTTCATTGAAGAAATCATCTTATAATAAAGGTAAAGAGTTTGTGTGTTTGCTTGAACGCGCTCATCTCTGGAACTTCCAGTCCAGTTTGAATAAATTTTTATATTTTTTATCACGCTATTAGGAGCTGAGCAAATAGAAAAAAATTAGAAAGAAAGCTTAGCGAAAACGAGCGGACGACGGGCGATGCGATGCGAAGGGGTGGGTCAGAACAAGAAATTTCAATTTTCAATTTCAGACCGATGTCGCGGACAGAAGCTAGACTTAAATAAGTGCTAGAGGAGCTAGACAAGTTATCAACTTCAAATTTTCAATTCAAAAACCGGTTGTAAGTCCAAGTTTGTTACCGATTACCTGAAAGACGGCCTATGATCTTAGGTCTACAGTTATCAGGAAATATAAAGAAGGTACAGACGCCAGCACATCAAGCTACCCGAAAGTGTCCAATTTTCAAAATCAACTTTGAACCTTATGCTTTAGCGATAAAGTTGAAAATTTATAAAATAAATTTGACAGATTATGTAGTAGCTTCATGTGTTGGCGTCTGTACCTACCCCTGCGTTTGCAATTTTTGTACTCTAAGATTGAATATTAAAAACGTAGCAGCCGTGCCCGACCTTTACTGCCGTAAAATGGGGAGGCTGCGAATTTTTAACGACCAATCCAAGTGCATACTCTCCGAAAAGTGCTCCATAAAACCAACAAACAACCTTTCTTTAGTTAATAAAATCCGAGGCGCAAACATGGCATCTGTTCATGATTTACTGCCCATGAGCTTCTTGGCAAGGCGCTCATTTGAGATCGAGGCGTCCAATTGACTCTTGCTTTTACGATAATTGATGAAAGTAGGTTGCTACCTACTTTAGGATTAAGAAGTAAAGAAAGAAAGTAAAAAAGAAATGTAGACAATAGTGTGTGAGAACATGAAGAGAAAAATATGAATGTGTGAAGTCTAAACCTAAAATATTAAATATACCTACACATATAATTCATAAATTAACATAAGTAGGTATACTTAAATAAATACATAATACTAAAATATATAAATATATACACAACGTGTAACGTTAAATGCGCAAAACCTGAAAATAGTTTGATCAGAATAACGAGCAGAATTAATTGAACCACTTTTTAATATAGGTCACATTTTTCAAAAAATCTTCATTAAAACGTTGCCATGTCTATTTATTAATAGGTCAAGCAACCCAATGTCAGCGCGGCGCAGCGGCCCGGTGACGACTCCTCCCTCGATAAAGCGTCGTCGCAGACGCATGAAACGATCAGAATGGCCAGTAAAACTAAAACAGCACATAAAACGTTTACAATTTTTTAATGACTTATTTTCTCTCTGAAATAGGTCAATTGAATTAAAAATCAGTTGGGGTGTCTGAGATTGTGCGCATTTAACGTTACACGTTGTATATATATAGAAATACTCACAGTATAGAGAAAAGGTTAAGCTCTTTTAATCGATATTTAAATAGAGAAATAGTTTTTGAGTCACGAATGCTAGGCGGAAGTGAGTTCCACAATCTTACAGCATGGACAGAGAAGGAATAATAATAGTAGCTTGTTTTATGAGGGTGAGACTTCTTAGAGATTTTTCATGAGGGTTCTTGTAAATCCTACATCACGCCTGTATATACCGAGTGTCAGACAAATGTGCACCTATAGTATATTACCCCACCCCTCACCCCACAAAGAAGAAGAAGAAACTTATGCAAAAGAAAGAAGGTACAAGAGACAAAGAAGGTACTTATGCAGTTTTATAAAAATATACGTACGACATAACACACACGGAACAATCAAAATCAAAAGTCAATTATTCCAACTAGGCTGAAAATCAGCACTTTTTGAACGTTAAAATTACATAAGACAGTCCAAAAACACCCGCCCTTCAACACTTATAGAACTCGAAGATAGTGGCAAAATTATAGATGACGAAAAACAAAACACACTCAAGGAATGTTCTCATTACATCACATAGACTAGGTACCAACAGTATTGTTTTAATTACGTCTCTACATATCTACATAACACCATAGATAGTCCTTTTAATTAAGAAGGTTTGAACAATGAACGTCGTCCCTAAACTTTTCTCAGACTTCCGATCCGATGGCGTAACCTCTTAACAATTTAAAACACTACTAGCATCTGCACGCGACTTCGTCCGCGTGAAACATCGTCTGGCCGCGGGTATTACTTCGTTTTCGCCAAATATCCTTCCTCAAGAATTGGGCTCACATGCAAAAATATTTTTTCAATTCCGACCAGAGATTATCGCGATTGAGTTCCAGAGATTAGCGCGTTTAAACATACCTATAAATTAACAAAAAAAAAAAAAAAAACAACTCTTGAGCTTTATTAGTAGTATAGATAGATATAACAACACTCATGGAACAATAATTGTAGAAGTAGAAGATAGAGGAAGAAAAATTGGAAAATCCAAAAGTGCACGTTTTAATTATAATGCTCATTTGATCGTATACAAAAGCCATAGATAAGTACTATATTAGTTAGTTTTTTATTAAGATCTATTTTCAATAGTGTTTCTCCTATGGGTAAAACAAATCCGTTAAAAAAAAATTGACTGAATTAATTGTTTTTTTGGCAAGCTACACTGTTTTCAGGTATCACATTTGATTGAAGGGAATTTTTTTAGACATATTTTGATGTTTTATTTTGTTTCTACTGAATTAAATCGATTTTTGAAAAATACAGAATTAATCTCCATTAAATTATCTATACAATGGTATATAAATTAAATAGGTTCTGTGTACTAGAAGGAGTAGCAGAAAGGAGGCAAAAAAAGAAATTTTGATCGCAAAGCACTCTAATGCTTCGCATTATGAGTCGTGTAATTATAGAAGATGAAAACAAAAACAAACAAGAAATGTGCTCTCTTACATCACAGAGACTAGCAACAGTACTGTTTTAATTACGTCCCTGCATAACACCATAGATAGCCATTTTAATTAAGAAGGTTTGAACAATGAACGGCGTCCCTAAACTTTTCTCAGACTTCCGATCCGATGGCGTGACCTCATACCGAGGACGAAATTCGAAAGTACAGAAGACAATACGCCTTAAAACTGATACCATCGACACATTTAATTAACGAAATGGACACACGGACGGGACAGCTGATAAGCAACGAATTGTTGAACCCTTAAAAGCTGATGGTAGAGGATAGATATCTTGTAGAGCTGTAACGGATCTCGGAATAAGGTGATTATATTGGGTTTTGCGGGTTTAATGATGTAAAATGTGGCGTGATCCCAGTAATACAGCAGATTTTATCGAGCTTTAGGTTCATATATGAAACAATGCCTTATTTCGACCTTTTTTTTTCCCAATAAACCTGTATTTCCCGAAGGGTTAGACAGAGGTGTACCTTTAATACAGACGCCAGCACATCAAGCTACCCGAAACTGTCAAATTCTCCCAGTCAACTTTGAACCTTATACCTTGGCGATAAAGTTGAAAATCTATAAAAGAAATTTGACAGATTGTAGTAGCTTGATGTGCTGGAGTCTGTACCTAAATCCACATTTCGTTAGTTTAAGGCCCATGTAGCTTTTTTTTTTTTTTGTAAAGTAATAATAATAGATAGAAAGACTTACTAAGCTTGCAGCGTTTCAGTTCAGCTGTGTACCAATTTTAAATAATACACCAAAAAAATCAGCAAATCCAAGAGAGATTGCCAGATAAAACCTAGCCACGATATTTGTATACAAAATCTCAAGAAAGAAACTCCGAATGCTGTCTCTGATTCCGAGTTCGTCAAGCTCCCCGACCGTGAATCTCGAACGTTCCCAATATACGTTGATAAATTGAAAAAGGTACAAGCGCGGATATTAATTATAGCTCCTCATACTCCGTCCGATCGTTATGGAATCGTTACCGGCTCAGAGATAATAAGCCCTGATTTATTGGCATGTCGCAGATCGCCCCTTTTCCGGGTGGCTCGCGGACGATGACGCACTCCGAAGATTACGTAAACACTCCAAGATAACTTCGGGACTATTTATAATGTTTGTCAAAGGTTTTCTTTAGAAATATTGCTGTAATAAAAATGTTCATGCGTCAAAGTTGATCTGAATGAAACTATCAGAATAACGATAAGGTTCTTTTTCGATCCGCATCGACGGTACATCTATACAACCTGTTACCATGGATTCAGTACATGATACTGAACGTCCCTGCGTTGAAATTTTTCTTCTGTTTGATAACCGACTTAAAATTTTTGACCTTGCCCACGCCCCTATTCCATTTGATCCATACTTCCAGAGACACCCTGTATATTTAGTTTCGGAATAAAAAAAACACCTATGCCAGTTTTATTGATAGTCCATAAATAACAAGATTGACTACTGAATTGCTTCGTTGATCTAGTGATCGGAACCGCTACTGCTGAGCATGAGGTCCAGGGTTCAATTCCCAGTTGTCTTATCAGGCTTTTCCACCTGGAATTTCTCAGTAGCAGCCCGAAGTCTGGAAAAGGGGGCGAGTCTATTGCCACTATGGGGCACACATGGGATTTAAACATAGTTGGCAAAATGTGGGTCTACAGTGGCACCTATCCCTACCCCTATGTCACATTGTACTGACAGGACTATTGTCGCCAACAAACCTGATATAGTGGCGATAGCTCGATTAGCGCGCCGCGCAATGATTGTCGATGTTACCATTCCACATGACGGGAACCTCGTGAAAGCCGAGAAAGAAAAACAAATCAAATTTCTTGGCTTAGCACACGAGGTTGTTGACATGTGGAATGTGAATTCGACTATCATTGTGCCGATTGTCGTATCGGCCAATGGCCTGATAGCCAAAAGTCTCGATCAACATCTATCGAGGATCTCGTTAGGCGGCTGGATTAAGGACCTGATTCAGAAGACAGTACTCCTCGATGCGGCTCGCATTGTGAGGAGGTTCCTCCCTATGTCTTTACACGATTCCTAGATATGTTATGTTATATTATCTTATATGTTATGTTACGATGTTATGGATAAATTGTCAAAACCAGCTCACTTGAATTGATTAGAATGCCAATATGATTATACAGTTCAAAGGATGGTGCTGTCTATTCCACTGATATAGATTTCCTCAGTTAACACTTACAAAGCCTCCTGGAAGAAATGCGGCTTCCCATTCAAAGCGGAGACCACATGGCGGGAATAATAAGATATAATTGGCAATACTGACAATAGTGTTGCCATATGGGTCGTTAGTAACGATTTAAACCAGTGCGGTCTCGGCACCTGTTACGTATTATATAACGATGTTTATCGATATATCTCGATAGATATCGGACACACGATTATAATCGATTGTCTCCGAGTATGGTTGGCAGACTGCACAAGATCAGCGGGATACCCAAATAAGTTTTTGTAATCAGATTAAAAAGCAATATCTCATACTGATTTGTAGTTATAATCTGGCATTATAATTGTAAATCGTAATAATCATCATTGCACGTAATCTTTGAAGTGTCATATGTTTCAAGGAAGTAAAAATATGAAATCGTCAAATATAAGAAAATAAAATTGTGAAACGAGTACCTATTTTACTTTCTCCTCAAATTATTGTGTGCTTTTTTAAAGATAGGTAGCTGTTTCGATCAATCAGAGGTCTACTCACGAATAAGCGGCCGTTTAAAACATTTTCTCAGTTATTACTCAGCATTATTGGTCTGTTGTGGTTTTAGGCTCTCCCAAAGAGAGATGCTCTATTCATTCTCAAATATCATCTCACCTGCGTTTGTTTCGTGACAGCTGAACGTCACGTCTTGATTTAAATGAGTGTCCTTGGAGTTTCTTGCCCGTTTTTCACCATAGATATCTACTTTTTGAAACGGGCAACTAGCAACAACTTTCCGGCTTACTAACAGACAGTTTAAAAGTGCTTGTAAGTGGTTTATTTGGAATAAATGCTTCGAGTTTCAGTTCAGGGAGCAGCACCATTTCAATAGACAAGCGAATACAAAGACCGTCATTTTTGCCAACCCTAGTTTGAACTGATATGTCTAGAAAGGGGGCGTACCTACTGGACAGCGGCATACATGCCATTGTTGTACCCGTAAGTCTTAAATGTCACTTGCTACTTTCCTTTCTCGTAAATTATGTGCAACTAATACCATATAAGCGATGTGTTGCGATACAGTACTAACTTCTGTTCACTTTCCGTTTTCATGATAAAGTCGATCGTCCACTGCTGCGTAGGTTGTGCATAAAGAGGTTACCTAAAGGCCCAATCACACGTACCATACCACAAAGAGAACACGTGGACGGGTGCTAATTTGTATGAAAATGAATAGTTTATTCACATCGACCGCATTTGGCCGTCAAAATCAGCCACACCAAAGCCAAGTCGCAGCCGCAGCGCAACCATGAGCCAGACCGCGCACTAGCGGCCGGTCACACCGCAAACGCAACGTTGCTTCGACCACTTATTTGATTTTGTAGTTACCACAACGAAGCTGCAGCAAACTATTGAGACGTAACCACTGTTTGGCCACATTTTGTCACTGCGATGTGGCGTGGTTGTGGATCGGGCCCTAAGTATAGTTCATTTGTTTGCCAGCTCTTCGAGCGTAGCGTGACCGTGGGATGCAGTAAACGATACTGCCTACATTTTCATACAAAATAAAGCTAAGCACACATCGTTGCTTTCAAGATGTAGTGTTGGCGGAGTCTACTTTGTATACGATGGACCGTCATGAGATCGAATGAATCCATATAGGAGGAACTCAACATCACCAAGCGGCTACCTAAAATATGCCAGAAGCGTGCCCTCAGCTTTTTCGGACATATTATGCGTTCATCTAAGCAAGGTCTGGAAGCCTTATACAGGGCCGGTTGGAAGGAAAACGCGCTTAAGGCAGAGCACCGGCAAGATGGTCAACCCGCGATCAAGAAGGTTGTTCGAGGCAGTATTTACCGATCGGTCCATACTGCAGAATACCGCATAACTCGGAGACGCATCGTATGTGGTCGCAATCCCCAGCATTGAGGAAATGAAGAAGAAGGATTCATGCGAAGCTTACCCGTGAGCTGCTATGGAACAAGGCTTTAACTCTAGATTCCGATAGAACGACGTATTTGATTTAATATCATCGATTCTACTGGTGATTTATTAGTGTAGTTTTCCTAACATGGTATTTATGTTGTAATAGAGCTGAGATATCAATATCGCAAGAATGTGGACGCCCTAGGCTACTGTGTGATATTATAATAGTTGGGTTTTGTAATGTTGTTGTTAGAAGTACAGAATATTTAGATGCTTTTACAGCTCTATTCGGGGAAACGTATTTAGGTTTTCCCGTACATATGTACCCGTACAGTGTTCAGGACATATAATTTAACATAATATAAGATGCGTTTAAAACTTATGAACAGTATTAAGTTTATATTTATTTAAGTACAAAATAATTTTCTCGTAAACTTTGATCTGGAAACATTACATGTAATAAGCTTGCTGCAACACAATACACACAATTGTGTGGATTGTGGAGTTGTGGAAGACGTACACCACTTATTTCTGGACTAAGTTCGATATGAGTCTCATAGAAGAAGTTGAACCGACTTGATGTAGGCCCATTCCATAAAATTCTGTCTCAACACAAATGGTGATGATGCGAAGAGTCTGTTAAGATTCATGGCGCAAATGTTATCCCTAGTGGTGTGTATTTAGGGTAAGATGGGACTGTCATACTATTATGTATTGCGGTAAAAGTCCCTAATTAAATAAATAATTTAAAATAAAACGAAGTTTGTAAGTAACTACAAACTTCGTTTTAATTTAAATGTGAATTGTACGTTACCCGTTGTGCTACCACTTCAAACAAGTTAAACCGACGATACAATTCACATCGTAAACTTATCTCCTGTCAAAAAAAGAACAGGAACCATCGAACATCGAAAGTAAAAGGTTGCTACATATATGGAGTGATTTCTTTCTTCTCGACAATACAGCGTGGGTGATATTTAACAGGCCATAAACCACGACATATGTTGTCAATGATAAATAAAAGATATCGTCGAAAGCACGTGCGATCTCTTCCTAGTATGAGTAATGTACTGAGCGGAACCGATATTTACATAAATCCTCCCATATGCGAAGCAACAACATTGTATTAATCGATATGTATGTAGACGGGAAAGATATGGAAGCGAAAATTAGCATACTGGTAGTTTATCATCCCATGTGTTTACTCTAGTGGTGGACTGGTGGCAAAGAGAAATAAATCAAGATTTATCTCCAGAGTGGATCTCAAAGTTGATTTTTGATTTGATATTTTATGTTTATTAGATCGTTATGGCTTAGGAATGGTCTTAGACATTCATCTTCAGTTCTAGGCCATTTTTTTCCTAGATTAAATTTCAACTTTCATCTTCCATTTGATTCCAATTACGTTTCCATGCCTCCCAATTTTTTCAAGTCTTAAATTGCAGAGATTTCAATCATTTTCATTCATTCTTTATGCAGATAGATTTGTATTTAATATCACTGAGCGATTATTAAAGGAGTTCAGACCGTTATAAACAGAACGTTTTAATAATTGAAGCGCCAGAATTGCCAGACATAAATTGGATCTTGTCAAATTAAACAATTTTATTGATACATAATAACGCTTTCGTATAATAGTAGCTAAATTAATAGAATAACATTCGTCAGAAATAAATCAATTTGATATTTATATAAAAGAGAAAGGATTAAAACTGGGTACAGTAAGGCGTTATAAAAATCAAATAAATTTATGTGTTTAGAAATTCAAATGACAAAACTTGTAATGGTGTTTCCGCGGCGCGAAGTAAGAGATTCTCATGTTGATAAAATTAATTGGTGAAGGAATTTATTTCCATTTAGCTTTCTAGTATAAATAATATAGGAGTCATCTTCTAGGTGTTACGATCGACGTGTCGATAACTAGTTTTTTAACGGACTTAATTATATAATTTAATTAATCTATATCTATACTAAAAATAAAGCTTAAGAGTTTGTGTTTGTTTGTCTGAACGCGTTAATCTCTAGAACTACAAGTCGTATTTGAAAACTTATTTTTTCATTTTTGATAGCCCATTTCTTGTGGAAGGCTATAACATACTTAAAATCACACTAGGATCCTTAAAAAAGTTAGAAATAACGCTGAGGAAAACGAAGTAATTGAGAGGGTAGGTGATGCGATGCGACGGGGTGGGTCCGGGGAATAAGAATTTTCACGCGAACGAAGTCGCGGGACGAAGCTAGTATTTTTATAACCTCTCTTAATAATCAGAGAAGTGTTTTAATTAAGACATAAAGTGTTATTCAAAGGCGTAGTTTTATAGTTGATCATAAAATTATGGAAGTGATTGTCGGCTATTAGCCAACACCCATCCTGTCGGATCCCATGGCTATGCTTATGTGATCTAATTAAAACGGGAAGTCAAACAGGTGTTATATTTACCTATTTGATTTAACCTGACAACATTTTCGGGTTTTGGACTTGTGAACAGCGTTTAGAGGAGTACCACGACAACATTTATGATGTTCCATACGGTACGGAAGCGCATCGAGTGGTTGTGAAGCTATGCTGCAGGCTAATTGCGTAACACACTATCAGTAGCAATGGGTTTCATTTTGACAGTTCAGCAACATCCATTGCATTATTTACGTTGTTGAGCAGACACATTTTTCGAACATATGGAGCAATCGATTAGCAATATGCGTCAAAATGATTCAAATTGAGAGTAATAGTGTGTTACGCAATAAAGGTACTGATCTACATAGAAAATACCTATAAGCTTCTGGTATTTTAATCATAAACAAAACAAAGTTCTCTGCGTAAACCAGTGAAGGTTCGCTGTGCTTGTTTATTCATTGCCATAATTAAAATAATTAATCGAATTTCGTTTCGTTTGAATACGCAATTAATATATGCGAGATTTAGATCGAGAGATAAGCGCGAATTAAGGGCCGGTCGTACTTGAAGCGCTTGGTCTGTAGATCGTTCGACGTTCATTCACGGCATTTCCTTCGCTTGGGCAGGTACATGAATCATTTTTTCAACCATTCACTTTTACGATAAGTTTCTTTCTTTTAACATAAATAACACCTATGTGTACATCATATCGGTGCTGTTATTTATTTATGTGGAGAACTTTACATAAACGTTTGTTCAGCAGAGATCAATAGTTATTTATGCAACTGTTTTATAATAAGGGGTATTAAAACACGAATTTGAACTTACTACTTGAATTAATAGTACTAATATTATTAATGATAAATGATAAATGATAAATGATTTATTTTCTGTAAGTAGGTTTGTACAAACACTTTTACATGTCAATCATATTTTTTAAACTAGATGAGGTCGGCGTTTCCTATCTGACTACTCTGAGAAGAAAGGCCGAAACAAACTCAGAGGTCACAGTCTCTTTTAAAGTCCAGACATAATCTTGGTCAGATCATGTGAAGACCATGCAGATTGGTGTCTGAAATGGTCTTTTGAGTAAAGAACCACACAGATTGAGCGGACCTGTCCAGTCAGTGCACGCATTTGTCAAAAATTGTGTAGCTCAACTCAGAACTTGAGGAGCCTTACGATTCGACGAACAATACCAATGAAAGGACATTTGGGTAGGCCGCATAAATTACTCAAACTGCCAGACCATGATTAAAACTAACTAAGAAGGAAAAAAGAAAAAAGAAATGACCCACATAGTCTTCACACTCACAATAATAATAATAAAAATAAGATACTATACAAAGTAAATATCCATGTCATTGTTTATATAAAATTCATCAATGTCAATGTGTATATAAAAATCCGGACATCATCTTTGATCTTTGAGGACCATGTAGATTGGTGTCTGAAGTGGTATTTTGAGGGAAGAACCACACAGATTGAGTGGACCTGTGCAGTCAGTGCACGCATTCGTCAGTAACCGTGCAGCTCAACTCAGAACTTAAGGAGCTCAACGATTCGACGAGCAATACCAAGGACAGAACATTTGTGTAGACCGCATAAACCACTCAAACTGCCAGACCATGATTAAAACGGAAACAATGACCCACATAGTCCTCACATTCACAATAATTAAAATAATATAAGACTTTAAACAGTAAATGTTCATGTCATGTCATAAATAGATATTAAGAAAGAAAAAAAATAACAAAAGTGTAAATCAGCAAAATAAAAAATAAACAACATTCACTGTCTAGACCTATTGGAGCAGCTCAATCCGAAGCGTTTTTGTCCTCAATATAGTCTTTTACAGTATAATAGGCTTTGTGGCATAGTTTTAGCTTTATAAAAGATTTGAATTTATTAATGCTTAGTTCTTGAATGTGGCTAGGAAGTTTATTATAAAAACGTATACATTGGCATCTAAACGAGCCACCTATTTTCTTGAGCCTTGTTGTAGGAACAACAAATTTATGTTTGTTCCTAGTATTTATATTATGGATATCACTGTATTTCTTAAACAGATTAATATTTTTATGTGCATACAAAAGATTATCATAAATGTACTGAGAAGGCACAGTCATTATATTAATCTCTTTAAATTTGTCTCTGAGGGAGTGTCTGGGACTTAATTTATAAATGGAACGAATTGCCCTTTTTTGTAAAATAAAAATTATCTGAATTTCGGCGGCATTTCCCCACAACAGAATACCGTATGACATCACACTATGAAAATAACTAAAGTAAACTAAACGGGCTGTCTCTAAATCAGTTAAGTCACGAATTTTCCTAACGGCGTATGCTGCAGAGCTAAGCTTTTTTGACAATTTATCTAATAGTGTTAATCCATGTTATAAACTATCTATGTGCCAAATTTTATCCAAATCTGTTCAGCCGTGTACACATACATCCAGACAAGCACCAAATTTCAAATAACTATATTTTCGGCATCGGACTCGTTCCCACCTCAAAACAATTACTTTTTTTTTTCAGAAATATTCAATGTACAGTTTCGACTAAGTTGCTATTTTATTATATGTACACAGAAAAGAAAGTGCAGCGACCAGCGACACAACACTGCAATTCTTTGAACAATGTTAAACACTCCGCGGTACTCAGTGACCCGAGATAGCAGCAAAACAACGCCGATACAAGATAGAAAAGCGACTTTATCGCTTGACAGATATAACTGCGATTGTCTGACACGATATTTCAGCAGCAAAAAGTGACATTAAACCCGAACAAAAGGAGTGAAAGTGTATTAACACACGCTGGGGCCAGATCTTATGACAATGGTTGGGTACCGAAGTGATTATGCGTACGCCCGAACGTATTATTACGGCTTCAGCGAAAAAACGCGCGGGAAAATTGACAGTTGTCAATGTCAAGATGGAGAGCGAAGGCAAAAAGCGAGGGAATAATGAAGTGCACGTGTGTAAATGTCATAGAAATCATAAGTGTATACCGTGATTTATATCAAGCAGTTAGAGAGAAAATAACAGGTTCAGTGAAATAACAATTTGCTGAGTAAAGATTATGGTTGAGGAACGTTATAAAAATTTTACCGGAGCAATATTTATTGGCTAAAAACTATTGATTGCGATTTATGAAGACTAATTCGGTCTATCGAGAATATGTAGGCATAAACATTATAGACGAGCGTGTGAACCGACCTGCCAGTAACAACATCCTACTTAACACGATATTATGCTGTAAACAACTGTTACTCTATCATAAACTAAATTATTAACCGATATTTTCGCCGTTACTCTAATCACACGCATTAAAATCATCTCTTAATAAGCCTTGCTGGTCGAATGGACGCAAGCATAACTGTTGAACATGGGGACCTGCCGGTCGATTCTGGAAAAATCTCACCGTGATGACTAAGGTGAATTGAGCTTAGAGTGAGCTGTGAGTCATGCTGATGCTAGGGATTGACACTATTGACGACTCACTCCACGCTCACTTCACCCAAGTTTTCACGGTGAGATGGTTACAGAATCGCACGGCTGGGTTCAATCTTCAGGTGGGGCAGTCTTTCCAATTATAATTTATCAAAAGCAGCCCAGAGTCTGGATTAATGGCTGCAGACCCGCCCCTAATAGCATGGAATGTTGGCAACATATCGCACCTTCGGTAAGACAAGGGCCGAAGTGCTAATTTTCAAATTTTTCAGGTCTTTGTTCCTACAGGTAGATATTAGTTTTTAAGGCACTTTGGCATATTTAACTCATTTTCAGAAATTTTAGCACTTCGGCCCTTGTCTTACCGAAGGTGCGATATGGGTTTACACTTCTGCCTATTCCTTCGAGCAAAATAGACATGATGTTATGTCAAAGTGACAGTTCACAAATCGATCGATCCCACTGCTAGCGCAGGCATCATAATAAATTAGCATGCGAGGCGCGTGCGCGGTACTCCACGGGCATTCACGGCTCATTTAATGGTAAATGTTTACGACAAACAGCTTTAGCATTGGCTTATTGACTGTACCTGTGCCTTCTAATAATGCGTGACGTGTTTTGACTGGTTATTATAAACCTTTACTATCATTGTTACGTGACGGTATCATAATAGTAAGGGTTTAGAATATTCTATGTTTAATAGCTTGAGGCTGGTTCAGGCGTTAGTGTGAGATTCAGGTCAGGCGTGGGTTATATTTGATGTTAGGACGATCTCAGTAGCAGCCTGATGTAGGGAAATGGCAATAGGCTCACTCGCTATTACATGAAACTTTATATCGATATCAGAAAACAGTGCGTGTACAACACTACACGTCGATCCGTCTACAGCCACAGACAATAAATAAAGATGTCATTTTCTTATTTTGAATTCAGAACAAGTCCTTCATATTTCAATTTCGATTTGAATATCGAACGTTTTCTAGTTGGAAGTTGTAATCATTGGTGTAAAATCGCTAATAATGCCGAGTAACATAAATCGTTCGCCAATGAATAAACTCGCATACTTTATAAGGGAATATTTATTAGTTGCCTACCTGACAACTGTGACCCACATGTCGCGATCTTACTAACGAACTGTTTAACATTTCGCGGACGAGACTGTTATAAATTTTACTCCGTACAAAGGTTAAACGTCGATATCTCTATGTACCTACCTACTTGTATTTATTAAAGTAGCGGACGTTAAGCTGGGTTTACATCACGGTGCTGGGAGACTGTGCAAAAACTTGATACTTGATTCTAGATGTAAAATAACATCATGCCTTTTTTTTTTGGTGTGCGGTGGAATTCCTCATGGACTTCTTAGATCGTGGGGGTGACAGGGGGCATGCCGAACCCTTACCGGCTAAAACCATCGCGGTGTTCCACCTCTGCCTGTAGCCGGGGGTGCGTGATTCGCATAAGTATTCACCGCTCCCCCGACAGGCCTCGACCCGCTGTTTCTCAGGGGGTCCCACGTCCTCGTGCGGCCATTCCCATAATGGCCGCGCCGACTCTCGAGTAACGCACGTGGAACACTGAGGCTTCAACTCGGGCCTGTCTGGTCGGACGACGGACGCCCCTAGTCCGCCGCCCGCAAGCCACCTCTCGCAGTTCAACCTATGAGGTTTTCATCTGCTTAACCGGGCTTGGTTAAGCAGATGAAAACCTCATAGGTTTAACGGCGAGATGCCATTTATAAAAATAAAAAAAAAGATGCGCGCTCAGTACCGAAATGAAAGAAGGCTTTTAAGTTTGCAGTTACAACCAGTGGCTAGTGTCGTAATATAAGCCTCTCTTTAAGGAAAAGTTGTGGTCCCATGACTTGTGTAAGTCACGTCTTATTTCGAAACTAGTTTTATAGTTTATAGGTAATAATTGTGGGATCATATCAGCAGCCTGACCTTTCTTTTCATGTACAAACGTTATGAAATTAACAACTATTTTCATGCTCATTTATTTTAAATCCAATCTGCCTAACCTTTTCTCAACTATGTTGGAGTCGGCTTCCAGTCTAACCGGATGCAGCTGAATACAAGTATTTTACATGGAGCGACTCGACTGTCAGTTTTGGGCTTCTGACTACCCGTAACGGCTGTCAGATCTGCTAATGACAGTCCCGACCAACGGCTTAACATACTTTCCGAGACACGGAGGGTTCACGATATCTGTTGGAGGGACACCCATCTACGGACCGACCTCGGCAAGCGTAGTTTAACCTTCGATCATCCCGTTCGGCTGTTATTATACGAGCACCTCATTTATTTGAAGTATAATCTCGAATGCGCAAGCGAATCAATATCGTGAAACACGTTCCTATATCGATTGTTGATTTTGTAATAAAATTATTAGCCGGAACAAAGACAGAAATACTAAATTTTTTTAAATGGTTTTTTTTTTATAAGTGCCGTAAATAATTTCATATCCATTCAGTAAAAAACCGTTATTTTGACATTAGATACAAACAGACACATACAATTTTTCACCGGAAAAGATGTTCTAAGATTTCGAACTGCTGAGGCTAAAATAAGCGGAAAATAAAGAGAAGTTTATATGCAATTTTGTTTCTTAATGGCGTTAGCTAATCTGTCACAGCAAAAAGTCTTGTAATCTACGGTAATCTGCAGATGATTGCTCAGTGAATAAGAACGCTGGCGAAAGTAACAAATATTAGATTAAATTATTCCGCAACTGCATACTTCCCCTTTATCTACCTCCAGACCGTAAACAAAAATCCTATCACACCAACTATCTGGAATCTTGCCTTACAGTAACTTAATATACAGGAGATAATCAGTAATTCTAAACACAGTAAACAACACTGAAAGCGATAAACTCAAAAACTCCAGCTGGCTTATCCTGTCTTATCGTAAGAAAATAAGTAAGGACACACAGTTAAATGGCGATAATAATAAATAGAAAAATAATACAAACCATAATCAATATTATTGATAGGGAATGTAAGTTAACGCGGGGTAGGGATGCACGGTCCGAATTGATAGAGTATCGATAAAACATGGTACGATTGATATTTTGCATCGATACAAATGATTCTGATATATGCTTGGATCGATGCAAGTGACAGCGGTATCGGGATCGATGGATCGCGGTATCCTGTCATAAATTCTTGATCACTGATTTAAAGAGCCACCAAGGAAAACATGATTTAATGACTTTAATTTGAATAAATATAATTTTTAATTGGTCAAAATAGAACATAAAAATAATTAAAATACGATGCGATATTTGAAGAATTGATGGATTGAAGCTTTCCGATACGATCCTAGAATTGATTCGCATCGTTACGCTCCGGATCTCCAAGGTATCGATACAAATACCAATATCATACATCCCTACTGCGCGGGACATTCGATATGCTGAATCGCGGAAGGGATTGGTGTGGATAATAATCCCACTGTAGCATCCAATCGGGCACGCATTACACGGACATCAAGGCGAGGCGTGGCGTGGGTGCGCCCGCCAAAAGCCTATAAATTGACGGCTAACAGACCCGACATATTTGAGTCGCACGCGCATTACAAACTCAACACATTGATAGCGATACGCGGCAAAGAAACCGCTCCGAAAATAACCGAGGGTAAAGTTCAAAATCCCTCAAATTTAAATAAATAATATAATAATAACCCAGATCAAAAAGTATATTCGATTGTTAAGCCGCGTTTAACAGTAACTTAAAAGCTTTGGCCATATACAATCAGCAGTAAACAGCAAACATATTCAGAAAATTAGCACAACAAAGGGTACAAGTACGTTGCGTTTTGCATAATAAACGATATAAATAGAAAAATATTGGCAATACGAGTCCGTGATTACGGCGAAGTGAATCGAATGCAATCTCATAGAGTTATTCGTTATTGGTGGTTTGGTCGCGTGTGCATTGCATGCCAGTTTAGCTCTAGGGAACACACAAATACTACTGAAGGAGACTGGTTTTGTCATTTAATAATTGCAGCAGTAAATCAAGTATCATCAATGGATAGTGCGTGCTTACACGCGTAAGTTTTCTACCCTACAGTGAAATTAGATGCAAGTTGAGGGGTTTCAGACACATTTTTAAGACGCAAGGTGTATCTGTATGAAGCTAATCCAACTGAAGGATTTCACAATCCATATCCTTAGATCATATTAAATTTAATACAATAACGTAATATTCAATCAATCAATCAACTCAGCCTATTGCAGTACACTGCTGGACATAGGCCTATCCCAGGCTGCGCCACAACACCCTGCCCTTCGCCTTCCACAACCAGTCTTTCCCAGCGACCTTCGTTAGGTCGTCCGTCCATCTAGCTGGGGGGCGTCCCACACTACACTTGCCGATACGCGGTCTCCACTGCAGGACTCGTCTGCTCCATCGGCCATCGGTCCTTCGACAGACATGGCCAGCCCACTGCCACTTCAGTTTTCTTACTCTGCAAGCTATGTCGGTAACTCCGGTTCTGTTCCAGATAATTTAATTCCTGTTTTATCCTTCAAAGAGACTTTAATCGAACTAATATTATAAATGTGAAAGTTTGTATGTTTGGATGTTTGTTACTCAATCACGCAAAAACGACTGAACGGATTTGGATGAAATTTGGCATGCATGTAGCCTGTGACATGGAAAAGAACATAGGCTACCTTTTATCCCGATTCCTTAAGTAGTTCCCGAGGGAAAATTAAAAATTGTTTACCAGCGAAGCCACGGGGAGAAAACTTTGAAATTTGGAATGCATGTCACCTATGACATGGAAAAGGACAAAACGTCTTATACCCACGGGAAAACACGTTTAACATTTCCCAATGACCACGCGGGCGAAGCTGCGGGCAACAGCTAGTAAGTATTATAAATTTGAAAGTAACTCTGTCTGTCTGTCCGTTACCTTTTCACGCCTAAACCGCTGAACGGATTTCGATAAAATTTAACAAGGAGATAGATGGCATCCTGGGGATATTTGGGGGATATATTTATACTTTTTTTAGAACAGTACAGTAGCAATGGGTTTCATTTTGACAGTTCAACATCATTCATTGCGTTATTTACGTTGTTGAGCAGACACACTTTTCAAACATATGGAGCAATGGATTAGCAATATGCTTCAAAATGATTCAAATTGAGAGTAGCTAATAGTGTGTTACGCAATTAAGCTGAACTTAGTGACCGAAAAGATGAATTTAACTTATTTATACCCTTTCTATTTGCCAAGTGCAGATAACACTAATTTACAGTGAAAATGTAATAAATTAATGGCAATTAATTCTCGTAATTTCCCCGGTTATAAAATCGTTAAACCAAAACAATGACAACAAAATAAGCTGTAAAACGGTTGGCCGGCCGCGCGTAGGGAGGGGCAAGAGTCGACAAGATCTTGTCGATAATAGTGGCCATTTGGAGGCGGCCGAAGGCGAGTGCCCTCGTTTGTATCGTGTTAATATGTTAATACAGACATCAAGTCACGATCCTGCATTCAGTCCACGTACTACTCTTGGTTTACTTACACTGTTTTCGATTCGCTTTTGACACATTTATAGCGTTACTTTACACTGATGGAGGACGATAAACTCATTGAGGATCGTCCGCCCTCCTAAATTTAGTTTAATCACAACTGTTATAGTAATTGCGTTCGCGCCAAAATGCTTTAGGAAAGCACCGCCAATGTTTACTGAATTCTTTAAGTAATTCATCCTTACACAAATCACGATATTACCCAACTACATAGAAACATACGGACCTATTTATGTCAAATACTATCTAAAATAACAAAGCTTATTAAAGTTACACGACACGACAGGAAAGCGAAACGACACAGATAAACCCACTGCAAATGTTGCTGTCCCAGTCTTAAAAGGACTCCTAATTGATCACACTGACCCACAGAAAGCTGGAAGTCAGATAACCACAAGTCTTGACATACTGCGATAACTAATTTCACTTGCATTTCCGAGAACGTTCATCTCTGATGAACTACAAAGGCTTGCAGGACAATAACAGCTTGTAAGAGGAAACTTGATTCAGATTAGACAAGAAGCGTGGCTTGATATGCATTCTTTACATTTTATTTTAACTTTGTTCGCGTGCATGTAGGAAAACAAATGGATTTCATGGGTTTTAATTTTTTTGACCGAAGCCCTAATTCTTTTGTCTGAAATAAAAGTAGCCAAAGTTACTTCTTATAACATCAGCTATCTGCCAGTGAAAGTCCCGTCAAAATCGGTTTCGGAGATTAGCCAGAAGAAACAGACAGACAGACAACAATTTTTTTTTTTTAAATTTTATATATTTAGGTAAGTACTGTATATATTTTTATATGCATTTAGTAAAAAGCTGTTATTTAGACATTAAAAACAGACACTTCAATTTTATTTATTTCTTGTATAGATGCATGTTTACTTTGACAGGCTGCCATTTTCCATCTGCAAGTATATTATCTTTATGGCTATGTTTACGAGTAATTTTCTGTAGACATTAATGAAGGGGTTTTTAACTTTTAAGACGTAGGTATTCAAAATAGGCTTAGAGGAAAACTCAATGCCCGTAATTATGATCTTTAAGTTATCATCCGTTTTAACGATAAGTAGTTAATTCTGAAGAGATCAACATAAAACAATATTTTTACGACCGATTAAAACAAAAACAACGATATATCACTAAAGAACTTTTATTCGTTTTAAAAACACACATTACATATAATTTGAATTCCCATAAACTGTATATTTCTAGGGCAATAACAGGCCGATAGTAGAAAACCAACTCGTAATATGGGACGTTATGGGTGTATAACGGCTCGCAACATCCATATAGTTTTCACTTTTATCGATAAAATACATCGATGTTTTGCTGATACAGGTGAATCACTAGATACGGACTAGAGTTATCTGTGGCGAGTACAATGAGATATTTTATATGAAACTTAATGGTTTAATCAGCTTGTGGTAGAAAGTGGTCTAAATCTAAACCTGTCTGGTAGTTCTAGTACTCTTTTATTGTGTAATTTAATAGCTATGACCTTTTTGTTTTATTGCGATAGATGCACTTTATAATTCTCTAATAGCATATCGTAAAATAGTCTCAAGTCTGAACTATATTACATTTATAAATTTTCGGTCAATAAATTCTGCGCCAAGACAAGGGCCATGCCCATTAAAAACAATATGCTATTAACAATCAAATCAAATACACGTAAAAGCGCTTATGAACCCGCACGTTTCGACTAGACTTTAAAAAAGCTTAGCTGTGTAAACCGAGATACATAAAACAACTCGACTATGTGTGATAGGATATTTTAAACACAGAACCTTTTTTGAAAAAATTAATAAAAATTTAGGTGAAGTGCAGTGATTAGTCAAAAGCACAGCTCAATATCCTAAAAAGTACAAAACATAGGCGCGCCTTGGGAGTAAAACCGTATGCCGTGACGGCAAACGGCATCGGCAGGAAATAAACGCCGGTCTGCGCTCCAATTTTTAAAAGCTTCAAACGTAGATCTGCGCGGTTTTAACTTTACTCAAAAAAAAAAAAACAATTTTATTAGTTTTTTCGAAAAAACAAACAAATTAATGTAAATATGTAAGTGCTTTTTCGAAAGAAGTAATAAAATCGCGCAGATCGTTCCGAATTTGGAGCGCAGACCTGCGTTCCGGCGTATACGAAAGGTTAAATATGAATTCTTTCAATAACCACCAATTTCGATGTTTCACATATGTCGAGCGTCCCGTGACGGACAACTTTTTAATTTACCGAACGTATTACAGCTCAGCGGAAATGCATGTATGTTTTCTTTATATATTTTGCATGTACTATTTTATTTTTCTTTTAAGACCTGAATAATCCATGCTAAGATTATAAATGCGAAAATGTGTGTATCTTACCTTTTCACGCCTAAACCACTGAACGGATATCGATAAAATTGGGCATGGAGATAGATGGCATCCCGGGAATGACATAGGCTACTTTTTGTCCCGGTAGCACATTCCCGTGGGATAATTAACCACGCCGACGAAGTCACTGGGAAAAAGCTAGTAAGTAAGCAAAGGGAACTCATAGCAAACAACTATTTGAAAGCACTCGCAACTCCCGTACATCGACCACATCTATTTGCGAACACTAGCTTATCAGACTCGTCTCGGTATCCGCAGATTATCAACCAGTTACGTTACTAGGGATGTTACTAAGATAAACGGAGCCACAACCGCTGCATATATAACGATTAGATTTCCTTCGCCCATCATGTATCAGTCCGTTAATTCGAAACCAATTTGCAACTTCCCCCTACAAATGTGGCGGTGAGAGAATGTTATTAGTCATTTCCTGATGCTACTAGTTCTGGAACCTGTCTTTTTCTGTATAGGGAGCTGGATTTAATCGCAATTGGATCGTGTAATCATGTTGTTACGGTTAATCGGAAGTATCTGGACGTTTAGTGCTGAATAATTAGAATTTATTTTCTATTTCTTTGTATTAGGACGTGAAAATGTTTTAGAAACTGACTCTTTGAAGTTATGTTTAGTCAATCCAAGAAATGCGTGTCCGACCAGTTTGAGTCATTTCTTTAAAAGACAGACAATTCAAAGAAAGGAAGATAGGAAAAGGATTTCATTCTAAGGCCCTTTGTACACACCCGTTTTTCTTGCCGTGAAAAACTACGATTTATTTGCCGTGTGTAGGTATGGTCTTCAGTGTTGTAAGGATCACTATGGAAGCTTGTTGACAGACACGTTTTAATACGGCACGGTTTATACGACGTACCGTAAAGACACCGTGCCTTGTAAAAAGGGCCTAAGAATCCATCTTCAACCGATTTTGTTTGGTTCCGAGATCAATACATAACTTAAAGCAGCAGTAGCCCCATAAACTCTTCAGAGAACCACCACATTCCCCGACAGCATATCAAACTTAACCGTCTGTGCACAACTTTATACCCCTATAGTAGTTTCACCAATATATCGATCATGCCATGTAACAGCGACACATACACAGATAAGCGGGTCGAGTACTTTCTACGCATGCGTGGGCGCAACAACCGCTGAACATTAATTAATGCAACTGCACACAGACGCGAATCGGGTGAAACCAGACCAACCAATGAGAGGCTACAGAAAACCCACTACGAACAACACAAGAAAAACCACTCAAACATGAAACAAGTCTTCAAAATACAGTTAAAAAAAAAAACTGTTTCGAACCCCTGCACTCACAGATCGCAAACATTTTTTACTGACAGTTCTATTCCTTGTCTATGGTCCATCCACCTTCTGTTCTCATTCTGTTTATTGTCAATACAGAATCTTAAAGTGATACAAATAAATATGAAAAGCCGTGAGAAAGCACTGACTCACCTGTCTGTACGCAACTGCGATGACTATGCGTTTGATATTTTATTGCCTCTACATTAAACTTTAAAGTTTATCATGACACGTCACCTGTAAGGTAATGTGACTAGTTACGATGGTGGAAGAATTAAATGTTGTGAAGATATTATAAACTACCCCCGCGACGTCTAAGAGGTAAGAGGTAGGTGAGATCATCATCTGCTTCATCACCATCAACTTCGTCCGACTTCACCCATTGCTGAGCGTGGGCCCTGTGCCAGCCTCATCCAGGTTCTACCCGCGATGGTAACAGTTTCGTCCGCCCATCTCGCTGCTGGACGACCGACATTCCGTTTCCTCGAATCCCGATTTATAATATTTGGAGTATAATGTATATTAAGTCTTTTAATTCGATCCAGCTTTCTCTCTCTAGTCTTCTCTAGATTCTCTAGAATTGAACAACTTTTTAATATAGATCACATTTTTCAAAAGATCTTCATTAAAAACGTTGCCGTGACTATTTATTAATAGGTTAAGCAAGCTCATGTCAGCGCGGCGCAGCGGCCCGGTGACGACTCCTCCCTCGGTAAAG
Source organism: Eremobia ochroleuca (assembly GCA_949629135.1). Lineage (NCBI taxonomy): Eukaryota > Metazoa > Arthropoda > Insecta > Lepidoptera > Noctuidae > Eremobia > Eremobia ochroleuca. The sequence continues at coordinate 4,521,096 of OX451396.1, read as the reverse complement.
CGTTGTCGCAGACGCAAGAAACGATCAGAATGGCCAGTAAAACTAAAACAGCACATAAAACCTTCACAATTTTTTTAATGACTTATATTCTCTCTGAAATAGGTCAACTGAATTAAAAATCAGTTGGGGTGTCTGAGGTTTTGCGCATTTAACGTTATACGTTGTATGTTTTATTATTGAAGTGAAAACTTCTGTAGCATCGTTGTGATTTGAAACACAATGAAACGAAAAAGGGACAGTAAAAAGAGATAAACACATACATCAATAGGATTTAACGTGCGAGAGAATGAGATAGAAGGCATTATACAGTGTTTCTTATATTTGTGATCTCTTTGTGCGCTGTCCGTATCCTCTCCCATCTTCATACGTTCGGGAATATCGTAAGTCTTCGTAGATTGTCGGTACTACTCTGGGCGCCTTCAAGCAGAAACCTAATAACATTTTTGAAGGTTTCACTTCTATCTCGTGTGAACTGCACACATGTTTTTTTTTATTTTTATTAATGAGGAATAATAGATGGGGATTTCTAAACTGAAACCTATTTAAAGTTACGTGGTGAGTAAGAAGAGTAAATGAATTAATGTGAGTAATCAATTATACTTGCGCGAATCCTTGCCGGCGTGGCGCCATATTGAATTAAGAGGAAAAAATATTCTAAGTAAAGACATTTGACATCATCTCAACATGCGGGTCGGCATCCCAATTAGAATATTAACATACTAGTTAACTAATTACTTCATTACCTCTTATTAGCGCCACTTGTACGAGTCTAGACTTTGCTTAACACTTTATTTATTTAAGCATTTGCATATGAAAGTGATGAAACTGTTGCAGAAACGTTTCCTATACGGAGAGAAAATTCTTAGAAAAATTACCGTGCTCGTCACTATAAAGTGATTGCAAGTGACATCTACAAACAATTTTCTAAGGGAGATTGGGAAAAATTCACTATTAGTCCAATAAATTTTACTGTGCAGCATAGAAATTTTTACCGTGCTAGCATGATAATTTTTCCATTACCACTCAAATTTTTCTCTCCGTGTACAGAGAAGATTTGTATTATTATTATTATTTTTATTATTTTTACATTATCTTATCATTAATCTCCAAAATAAATTACAGAAGGTCCAATGCTTCGGGCTACTGACGACCCGTAACGACTGTCAAAGATCCACGAATGACAGCGGGTCTTGGTATGTGAAGATGGTCACCCATCCACGGACCAACCGCGACAAGCGTAGCTTAACCATATCGATCGACCCGTGCGGCTGTTATTACTTAGGCACAAGCCCCATCTGTTACAGATACTCGTCATAACACAAATCCCTGTAAGTCCAACCTTTTCGCGCTGATATGTTTTAGCAGTGCTCCTGCGCCAATCGCCTCAAGATACCGTCTCGTTAAGCATGTTTTGTTGCTCCTGACTCACTGGAATCAGTTAACACGCCTCGGGTGTGACGTCATGCACTAGATGAATGGGTTTCTATTTATGAGGTAAGGTTTCCGTGTTCTGTTTGTAAGAAGGTAGACAGACAGATGTGAAGAAAGGGTAGGTATAGCTTCGAAAGCTACCCAGAATTAAAAAAGATGTGCTGAAGATTAATACATGCTGCGCTGAACCCAATTGAATCGTGATACGTGCAGACGGATTACCTACGATAAAGTGAGAATTACCTAAATATTATCACCTGACCAACATATTATCACCTGAACTTCTAAACCATCACCTTTGTATTTATATTTATTTGTTTATGTATATGTTTTAAAAATTCGTATGCTCAGCTACGTAAATAGCGCAATGAACGTAGCTGAACTGTCAAAATGAAAGGAATCGCGATCAATTACCTATTTCTAGCAATGAAAAGAAATGCTTTTGAAGGTTTATGACGATGTTAGAAAAAATGCAAGGTTCTTAAGTCGACGTTTTTTCTGTGCTGTGTACACGTATTTACTATTTCATAAATCCGAAAGAGTTAATAGAACCATTCAAAAGATGGTGTCATGTGCAGTGTAAGTTATTTTAATAAGATAGTGTCATGTGAAGTGTAAGTTATTTTCCTTTAAAAACCCACGCAATACTGAGACGTGAACTAAGCAATATAAAGGACTCCATTTATAAAAGGTTATAAACTCTTTCATATCGAGAAAGCTCCACACATCTATCAACAATAATATCAATATTTATACTGATTGGAACCTAAAGAACTTATAGAATCGTTCCCATCTTACTTCCTTCACGTCGGATAGTTTTCAACAAAGCCGATATTCTCAGTTACATTAAGAGGAAAGCGCCAGGGTACGCCAAGAAATTCATTTTTTTTAACGTTTTTTTTTTGCAATTTGCAAGTCAGTGTCTTGTTGAAAGATGTAACTCAAGTTTCGAACGTTCAATGAACGAACGGTCGAAGTGGAAACAGAAAAAACACACAAAAATGACAAAAATCCTGAATGTCAAATGAAGAAATAGATAAATTAATGGAGCATTTTTGTTTAAGAAAAAAAAAAAATGTGTCTGACCACTTATTTCAATTTGTGTCTTTTTCCACTTCGACATTTCGTTCGCTGAACGTTCGAAACTTGGAGTACAGACGCCAGCACATCAAGCTACCCGAAACTGTCACATTTTCCCAATCAACTTTGAACCTTATGCTTTAGTGACAAAGTTGAAAATCTATTAAAGATTTTTGACATGTTGAAAGTTGATCAAAATATGATTCGAGAGCGTAAAAAGAAGCAGCGTGAGCAGTGCGAGACCCGCGAGCAGTGTTGGTCCAGTGGTAACGGCTCCGACTAACGAGTTATAGGTCGTAGGTTCGAACTCAGACAGGCGCTTTACTTTGTCCAAATAACATCATCAACTGCTCTCAAAACGGTGAAGGAAAACATTGTGTAAGTGCGTAAACGTGAGAACATTTCAAATTTCAAAGCCTACCTTTTTTTTTTTTTGTTTACGGGTGGAAACCTTCAAAAGGCACCTGGACTTTGGGGAAAAAGACCAGGTAGTATGAGACTCTTACCTCACTAAAACCATCCCGGTGATCACCATCAGCACATGGAGGGGGTCCCGGTACCTCTTAGTAGACCAATCCGGAACCCCCTCAGTGCAACGCCTGTTAGGGCACGTCCCTGGGGAGACAATAAAGGGGGTCTCCCCTGAGCCTCGCTTTGCACGGCAGCACGTGACCACAGTGGCAACGTATTCTCCGAAATCACTCGGTGGGCAATCAGAGTCCCCACTCGGTGGGCAATCAGAGTCCCCATTCAAGGCCTACCTAGTGCATCCCCTTAAACTTTTTTACGACTCCACTCCAAAGCAACTTCATTTACTTTTAAATGAATAGCTAATAAAATAATAATGGACTTCTGCAGTGCTGCTTTCACCACACCATCTATGGTTAATGTCATATTATAATATAAATTAAACGGTTTATCTTTAGATGTCTTTCTTTCCACCCCTTTGATTTTTCTTATAAATAGAATCTTTCGCAGATGAATAATTTATCGACGTTAGCGTTTAGTTTTCGTTAAAACTTCCTAACTAAAGAGTCGCTTAATACACATTTAAAACTTGCTCACTAAAGAGTTTGTTAATACACAGCGAATATTTTATTAACTGACAAGATAAACAGTCTTCCTTATTAACAAATATACAATCTTTGTTAAGACCATTATACCTACTAGCATAATCAGCCTAAACTGTTTCCACTACTGACACAGGCCTCGTTTCTGTGAGAATGGATCAGTGGACCATAATCCCTACGCGGGCCCACTGCGGGTTGATGCATGTCGCATGTCTTCGATTTTTTTGTTCTAGGACATGCCGGTTACCTCACGATGTTTTCATTCACCGTTTTAAGAGCAGTGGTGATGGAATTAAGAAGGCATACTGATGTATTCCTCGTTTTCTTCTTGGTCAATGATACTAGTCCAAATATTTTTATATAATTATGTATATTCCTTTGCAATCGGGAGTAAAAAAAACTCGCACAGATCAGTAAAACTAAGTAATCGCTTGGAAAGTGTTCAGAAGTCCTGGAAGAAATCTCATGCAAGCTGGTCTTCAGCAGTCAGACCATAGAGTCATGACGATGTCATATGTAAGGTTCAGGAATAATTTGCTAGTCGCATGACCGTGAGTATATATGTGCGGAGGCGACGGGATTAAAAAACGCAGCCATCCCTCATACGGGTTTCAACGAACTGGCACGACAAAAAGTGCGCACAGAGTGCAAAACTTTTTTTGTGTCATTCTTAGACAGAGTCACGATAGATCGACGCTGGTTGCGTCCGCTAAAGTTGTTCATATTTTTGCACAGAATTTTGTAAAATCGAAACTCACGATCACATTAACTCGGTTGGAAAGGGCTATTACTACCATATCCCCATGTTTTGTTATTTTGGCGTAATTATATATACACATATACATAATTTATAAATATATTTTTCAAAGCTAATAAATATGACGGCGTGTCCTCTTAACCTCTCAGGGACGAGCTGGTACAAATTTGTACCACTAGTGGTAGGTGTACCAGCTTGTTCTAATGTAGTTAAATTGTTTGACTTACCTACGCATTACGGAATTTAAAATCAAAAGGTCAAACTCCACAACACAGCAAAAAAAAAACCTTTATCTATTGACACAGTAGACACTGACAAATGTCAAACTCAGTAAGAGCAGGCACTCAAACATATAACTCGTGCCTGCTCTGTTATTGACATCTTGACAAAATAACCCACATATTACACAGTTACATAACGAGGAACGATGGCTATGTGTTACATAACAAAGTTCCTAGCTTCGCACGGTCATTAATTAGCAGAAATGTTTAACAGTGGTGGTGAAAGCATTGTCTTTGCCTCGACATTAGGATAGGTAGTTGTGGGAAGTCAGTGGGTGGCGTGGGCAGTGCATAATTACCAACACCGATATACCCTGACCTTCCTTGCCCTCTTTACCTTAACTAGTGTCCCCAGAAAAGGGGATATTGTACCTGAAGCTAGAGTTCTTCGTAAAATGGTTGGTAGTGGTAAAGGAACAAAGACCGTTAATTTGTCCGGGATCAAAATTGCCTTGTCCATGAAATCGATTAGGTTTTTGTTTAATCGATGATTTTTCAATCGTTTGTGGAGTCGATTTTGGGTTTGGATGGGAATAATGACACTATTAACTTTGATTGCACTTTGAATAAATAAGTTAACGTTAGAACCAAAGTTAAGTTGGCGACTTTTTAGGGTTCCGTAGTCAACAAGGAACCCTTATAGTTTCGCCATGTCCGTCTGTCCGTCCGCAGCTTAGCTCAGACACTTTAAGTACTATAAAACTATAATTTGGCATGGTTATACATATTAAACACGCCGATAAAGTGGTAAAATATTTTTTTTTAGGGTAGGTACCCTAAAAAAATTTATTATCCTGTACACGTAGTGGGATGTTTCTTTTCTCGTTTATGTCATGGCGTGGGGTCCTTGGATAGGCCATTCAAAAATATTACGTGTCTGTGAAAACCATTTCTCGATTCAGGGATCCGTTTATGGAATATTAAGCTTTAAAGTGCTATTTTTTTTAGAGTTAAGTGTGTGTCCCCCCCCCCCTCCTGCCGGCTAAATGGTTGTTTTTGGCTATGTGAAAAAATTCACGCTTAGTATAGATAACGAAGTTAAAAGGAGAACTATCAAAGCTAAGTAGACTTTGCTTTACGTGTAATAGTCGACCAACTTATATTTGTAGTTGCAATGTATGGTAGAACAAGATTTTCATTTACAATGTTATGTTTGTTCTTGGGAAAAATTCATTCCAACTACGGAACCCTTCATTGTGCGTGGTCCGACACGCATTTGGCCGGTTTATTTATTTACACGACGCGGTACACATGACAATTAATAGTCAAACTCAAAGACAATATAGGCACAGATCTTTTTGCTACGCCAAAAGAAAGAAACACAACAGAAATATATTTTTCCTCGGCTGTTAACGCAGTCTTTTAGAACTGATAACCTATACAATACCAGACTAAGTATACAATACAGACCTATACAACGTGTAACGTTAAATGCGCAAAACCTCAGACACCCCAACTGATTTTTAATACAATTGACTTATTTCAGAGAGAAAATAAGTTATTAAAAAAACTGTAAAGGTTTTATGTGCTTTTTTAGTTTTACTGGCCATTCTGATCGTTTCTTGCGTCTGCGACGACGCTTTATCGAGGGAGGAGTCGTCACCGGGTCGCTGCGCCGCCCTGACATTGGCTTGCTTGACCTATTAATAAATAGACTCGGCAACGTTTTTAATGAAGGTTTTTTGAAAAATGTGAGATATATTTTTTTGGAAAATGTGATATAAAGTGGTTCAATTAATGCTGCTCGTTATTCTGATCAAACTATTTTCAGGTTTTGCGCATTTAACGTAACACATTGTATAATACCAGAAGCAAATAATGATTTTTCTCACTCAAAGAAAACTAATTCCAAAGCATAACTACTATTTAATTGAATGGACCCTTTGAATAGATCAATTCATATAGCGAATGACGTGAACAATTATAAAACTATTAAATCACAGAACCTAACAAGGCGGTGCCTTAATGCCATTTCATTCTCCCATTAAAGTCTAAACTCAATGGTAAAGTACGTAAAATACTATAGCATTAATAAGGAAATAATTTAGCGAATAGTTAACGTCCCATAGATATAGGGGAGGCGATAACCAAGTTATTTACTGACACTAAAGTCATGCGCGTTTCGCTTGGAGATCGCTATTAGTAAACACGCATTCTGGTTTACTGTATGGGGACATACTGGTAGGGAGATCATCTAACCATTTGCATTAAAGACGACATGTATAAGCAAAATCGCAGGCTAAAGAAAAGGTGGATGTGTATCTAGTAAGTGTGCATACACGTGAGCGGCACGCGTCAAAGGCAGCCGCCGTCGAATCCGCGAGTGTCGACGGCTGCAGATGCCTCTTTCGTTGACGGGTAATGGGCCGTGCCGCTCGTGTGTATGCCCACTAAGTGTGAAAGATGTTATGGCTGCACTAGGACAGCAGTTAACACTGAAATCACTGCTCATAGAGACAGGAATGATGGGGTGAAATTAAATAAAAACACGTGCCCACCGACCCTATTCACATTGGGATAAGTGCAGAACTCAGGAGGATTATGAGGTTCAAAAAGCTCTCTGGATTATACAAGGAAATTGATAAATTTTACTAATGACTAAAAGAAAGAAACCAAACTATGCCAAACTTAAACTCGCCGCAGAAAAATTACGAATTGCTGTTTATCCTCTGGGACCCTTTTCCAGGCACTGTTATGGTGGGTCCATACGATACAGATTTTTGTTCGTACAGATGTCTGTACAGACTATGAAGTCCAAGTAAAAAAAAAAAAAAAAAACAAATGTCGGTGCGTAACGCACGGACATTTGTCTGTACTACTTTGTTGCACAGACAAAATTCTATAGAAGTCTGTATGAAGTCAGTATCGTGTGAAACCACCATTAAAATAATAACCTATTCAGAAATCCTTATTCTAATCTTATTTTATAGAGTTTCGAGTTGTGGCGCGGGAATAGAGTACAGCAGGGTAATTGCGTAACACACTATCAGTAGCAATGGGTTTCATTTTGACAGTTCAACAACATTCATTGCGTTATTTACGTTGTTGAGCAGACACATTTTTCCAACATATGGAGCAATGGATTAGCAATATGCTTCAAAATGATTCGAATTGAGAGTAATAGTGTGCTACGAAGGAGGACTTGGGGAGACCTGTGCACAGCGGTAAAACAGTAAGGGTTAAATAAAGCTAAATAAATTGTAGTTTTATTATTCGGCAAACAGATGAATATTGTTACCAACGGAAAAATATATCTGCTTGGTTAATAATTAAGTTAGCCCAACACTCGAGCAGTGCGTCCAATCAGTTAGAAGGTGCAAAACAAACGGTTTTGTTGTGAACGCGCAATTTGCCGTACTTGATGTGCTGGAGTTATGGAAACAAATTGCCAATCGTCCATATAAGTCGATAATTAATTGTGATCAATGGGACAGTGAAATAATTATGTTATTTACTGCTTTGCACCGCGTGTGAAAGTGATTGAGAAAGTTGGCTTTTCAATTTATTTGTAGGTAGGTGGGTTCATATTTGAATAGTCACTCGATAATTTTATTGTTTTATTTCTAGACAAAAAACCTTGCGGTCTTATGTGAGAAAACTTCGCATTACTAAACAAATTTCATAAAATAACATTTTAAACTTCTTTTGGGCTACGCCAAAGTTGTGTGAAAAGTTGCTGTACCAATTGTCTTTCCTGATAGCGAAACAATTTAATTAGGGGTACTCATTACTGAAAACGAGTGTCTTGTATATAATAATAATACCTGCCAATTGCGGGGTAAAGGCCCATTCTCATACAGAGAAGGCATCAGTATAGATAAGCAGGCTTGCTCACGACGGGTTGGCGATTTCAGACTCGATTTAAGACAATAAATAAAAAAAAATAAGGTACTCGACTAGAAACCTATTACATAACTTTAGCCTCTATTTCTAATTTATGATACCTTAAATAAACATTATCTATCGGCTCTAAAGAGTCATAAAACTTGATTCTTGAGTTAATTTCGCAACCGATTCGTCGCTATTTAAGACCGTAATAAAACTGTGAAAGACATAATTAATGGTCATTAAGTCACGTGTGTACAATGTCTAGGAAATAACGAAGTTTTCTTTCAAAATAATCAATAGTTTTAGAAAGCTTTCTACAAAGCTCAGCATGAAACATTTGTTTTTGATGTCCCATAGGCGCGTTTTTGTCTTTAATCTTTAATTTGATAATAAATAAAAAGTAAAAAAAAAAGAAATAACGTGACAGTAACTAAGGGATCAAAATATAAACACAGTACCAAAGTGGTATACCTCTGATGTCCAGCAAAGAGATAAAAATCAAACCGGGCCTTTCGCGAACAAATGCGAAAATACACACCCACAAAATGTGCTACGGTTGAAGTTCATTGACTCATCGTCTAGCACAATGAAACAGTGACGCAAACTATTACGATATCGATACTCGACTCGCAGATAATCGAGACTCGTTGTATAATCGAGCGATATCGAGATACGATCGCTATCAAAGACTATTATAACCACTTGACTGCGTATACAGTGCCCCGACGCACGAAAACTATTAGTATTTTGTCGCCTATGTATAGGCTACGGTACTAGTAGCAATTTTAGTTGTGTCCAAGTGTTAGACCTGCGTGCACGCTAAATTAATATAATTTTTTTATAACGTTTATGCAATTATAACGCATCAAAATGCCTTCATGCGCGGTGAAGTGGTGTGGGAAACATTCTTAGACATCTAGTTACAAAAAGGATGACATAACTTTTCATCGGTACATAAACATTACGAAAAATTATTTTTGATTAGCCACTGCAGGGGTCTATTTAAAATGGTGGCTGGGTAAACGAGCACACTTTTTGAGTCCCGCGTTGATGTCTTTTGGAAAAGTCTCGTTCTTGTATTACACAATTCTAATGCTTCTATCCCTTTCTTTCCTTTTGTATGTTTATCGTAAAAAATAGTGCTGTTATCTTTAATAGCTGAAAGTTGATATCGAGAAAAATAAAATGAATACATTTTTTATTCAATTCACATACTTTAATAAAATAACTATCTACTATTAACCGACTTCAAAAAAGAAATACCGACGAACTGAGAACCTCCTCGGTTTTCAGTTAGTCGGTTTTTTTTTTTTTTGTATTTTCCGGGATTTTTTAGTTCTTTCTGTCCCCGACCGGGGCCGATCAGTCCATTTCCGGGATTTTTTTTTGTAATTGATTGATTTTGATTAAATATTATTTCTATGATTTTGATTTAGTATTTATTATAATGTTAAAATTCATTTTATCGATATCGACTAATTTCTCTTAATGAAGTAAAGCAGCCCTAACGATGCAACTTGACCTTGAACTGACCAATTGCAGCCGCGCGTTCTTCCTCATCCCCCGGCCCGCAGTAGTGAGTCGTGTGCTTCGAAGAAATCGGCCCATACGCTCTCTAGTGGTTATATTCTCTATGATCGCTATCGAGGCAGACGCGTGACGTGGGCGGCGCGGACGTACACGGAGTAGGAAACAAATGAAGTGCGCACTTTACCTGTCGCTGTCAGGTGAGAGATGAAAGATCTGTTATTGGATGATTGCCGGGATGTAGGACTTGGATGTGGTCCATTTGGCGACTGTTTCTATTCTTGAATATTATGAAATATTCTTTGTATTAGCCATCAGACACTTCACTCGAGTGAACTATGCGTTTTTGTTTCATTCCACGTTCACAAGGCACCGTCAAAATAACATAGGAATGAACGTTCATCTGCTCCTTTCATTTCATTTCTCAATCATTCGGTAGGCTAGTGAAAAATCTCGAGTGCCGAAGTCTAACATCGAAGGATCGTTTCACTGATGAATTCGTTTTTCACTTCATTTTGTTCAGACGTTTTACTCCGAATTAAAAATGCCGAATGAAAGACGATGATTAACAAAAAATGAAGCGTCTGATATCTGACCAACTGGTAAATCAAAACATACTCCACTTGCTGGAGTGTCCCAAGTGCCCGTTCACCTGCACCTCGGCTGACCTAAAGAATGCAACTGGTGCTCCAATCAACGTGGCCGCCTACTGGGCTCAAACTACATGAAAATAAATAACGAAGAAGAGTACCATCAACACGAAAAGAAGAACTGGTAGATTTGTAGCTTATACGAGTAGGCTTTCATTCTGAACTTAATCAGTGCTTTGGTTTCTTCATGCTCCGTGGCAGCAACCGCCATGACTTCTCGTCTAGAGACGCCAGTCGTCAACGCAACCAGTTTAAGAAAACGAATAATTAACAAACATAAATAATTATTTGCTTTTTTTACTCAGATGTTACGCGTCAACATAATTGATAGTCGGTTCTTGTGGACGGAACTGGGAATTAATAATTAAGTACTTGAGTAAGTAATTACACCGGCGGAAGTTTCGAAAGACTGCCTTTTTATTAATATCATAACATTAGCGAGCTGTGAGTCATTCGCTACATTACACTACACACGTACACTACATAGATATTTCCTGTACTCATTAATAAAACTGCCCCGTTCGTCTAGTGGTTGCAAGCGCTACTGCGGAGCATGATGAAACCCGGGACGGGTTTGATTCCCATCGGGGTAATTGCGTAACTCGCGTTTTGTTTTATCAATAGGAATGGCTTTCATTTTGACAGTTCAACAACATTCATCGCGTTATTTACGTTGTAGAGCAGACACATTTTTCGAACGTAATGAGGCAATGGATTAGCAATATCCACCAAAATGTATTGGCGCCGGACTCCGGTGAGAGGGTGGTCGCAAACCAGGCGGGCGTTAGCCCTACCACAGCAAGGGCAGAATTGGCCAGTCAAATAAGGTGTTGGGTGTGACTGAACAGGATGCGCCGAGCGCTCGGTTCAGTTGAGTAACTGGCGGAACAAACAGCGCTACACGTGGAGGCTTAGTCAAGCATGCCAAAATTGAGCTTTTTGCATCAGAAATTTATCAGTAGCCCGGAGTTTGGATTTGTGCCGGGTTGCGCGCTCGCCCTGGCTGGAGGCCTTAATTTATTGAGGCGTCCACAGGCAAGCCCGTTTAAGCAGACGACAACCTCATAGGTTGAGCTGCGAGAAACCATTTATGAACAGAAAAAAAGAAAACAAAAAGATACGCGCTCAGTATAGAAATGTAGAGGGCTTTTAAACCTTCGCGAAATACAAACGTGATGTTACGTAATGAAGAAAAAAAAAAAAAAAAAAACAATAATGTTTTATGTCTTGCTTATAAGGAAAGTCATTTGAAGCACTCGGTGGCTCTCCCACGGGTAAGGTAACGTCTAACTTGCGACGTAGACTTATTACGAGAGCTTTATTTATTTCGTCTTAAACCTGAGAAAGAAATCTTTCACTTCATTCCCTAGGCGTAGTATAAATAATATTTACTTGGAAACATTATTGTTATAATAGGGCGAAACAAACAATCGTGTGGGCAATCTACACTTCAAAACTAATATTATAAAAAGATTATATTTTTTGTATGTTTGTTTGTTACGCTTTCATGCTAAAGCGGCTGAACCGATTTGGATGAAATTTGGCACATAGGTAGACCACGACCTGGACTAGTACAAATGATACTTTTTATCCCAATATTCCTACGGCCTCGAGAGGTATGCGGGTAAACCACGGCGCGCAGCTAGTATATTATAAAGATGTAAAGTTTGAATGTAGGAGGTAATCTCTGGAAGTACTGATTCGATTTCGAAAATTCTTTCACTGGCTGAAAGCTACACAATTGCCGAGTGCCAAAGGGTATGTTTTATACTATAGTTGACGACCACGCGGGCGAAGTCGCAGGCAGAAGCTAGTCGACTATAATTCTAAATTGACTATTTTTTTATTTTTTATTATTTATATACACACAGTAAAATACGTAGGGATATGATATAATTATAATTTGAGTACAAAGATTGGTCTGTAAGTACTGCTCTTACCTTTACCTTATCTTTCATTCCATAGAGTAACTTTTGTCTGGAATGCAGATTTTTCATTAATAGTAACTGAAGTACATACCTGAAACAAAAAACACATTTATTATTCACTAGTACGAACACAAACAACTTCGAACTATAAAGCTTTGACCGTGACCATGAGATAATCCGAACCTAAAGAAAAATATACACTGAAAATAAAAATGGTCGGATATGGTTCACACAGGCAAAGGTCGCGTGAAGGACGAACATCGAAGCCTCGAAGGTCAGGTTCAGGGTTTACTGCCGAGGTCACCGCTCGAGTATTGATTTTACTTGACATTAGCGTGAGCTACGGAAATGAATGTAGCTTTCACGAAAATGTTACTGTTTCTCATTTTGATGATTTCATGGTTACATAATGTTTGTTTACCGACTTTTAAGCCAGGGGAGGGTTGAAATAGAACATACGCGGTGGCAACAAGTTTTATAGGTATTTGAAAAGTTGGAAGTTATTCTCACGAAGTAATCAAGTACTTCTAGCTTTCTCAAGGCAATCAGCTCTGATATAATTATTGACGAGTTACCTTCTTATCGTTTTACCGCTATACGTAATAATATCAAGAGAGAGAGATGAAATACACAACATAACATAACTTAAGTCCCATGTCTGTTGGGTTCCATGAAGAAGAACTGGTAAAACTTTCAATGGTACGTACTTAAATATCTGAGTTTCTTAGTTTATTAGCCGCTTTTCAAAGTCGCTATAAGTTTGGTTTCCTTCAAATCAAACTTTCATAATCAAAAGATATTTGAAATCCTAACATAATCCTTCAGCGTCGCCCTTACCCACAAGCTCTCTTTACTGCCTCCGCAATACAGCGAGTTACGAGAGTGTTTAATGAAAAGCTTGACATCGTAAGGTATAATCCTGTATCAAGGACAGGATGTTGATCCCGGGTCAAAGTCGCCCAGGATCGAGTGCAAGGATAGGCCGAAGAAATAGGTCGCGGTAAATAGGCCGTCATACAATTTATGAGTTGGAAGGAATGCCAGATACGAGTTTAAAATTAGAATGTAATGTGCCTGTTCTTGAGAGTTAAGGGTGAATGGGTAATCTGGTTAAGGCGAAAGCGTCAGGTTAGCACGCGAAATGTATATTTTCTTCACCAGGGATGTGCACCGTTTCCGCATCGTCGCATAGAACCAACAGCCCCGACGAACTACAGTACCGATGCAGCCCCAACAACACCCTGTAGGCGTTGTTGAATTGGACTCGTAGGGCGCTGTACTGTTTTTGAGTATAGTTAGCCCACAGGGCGTTCGGATAAAAACAGGTGCAATACCATCTGAAAAGAGTGTTTTTTACTTCCTTCGAGCATCGAGCAAACCTGCGAGCTATCATGTTCGCTCTAACAGACAACGCACTACGTTCCCGCTTTATGTCAGAATCGTCTATCAAGTCAGAGGTCACCAGATGCCCAAGGTATTTGAAGGTGTCAACCCTATTTAGCAGTACATTAACTTGCTGCTAGGGATACTATCCGGACATTTACCCCTTAATATGCTTGGTGTTGAGAGTTAAGGGTAAATGGGTAATTGGGTTAAGGCATGAAATGTTATCTTCATCCGCATGAGGGCAATAAAAGTAAAATTATTATCATTTTAAAGCGGTGAGGAGTGTTTTGTCAGCTCTGCTATATAACTACTTTTTATATATGTGGAAGCTTGTAATTAGCAAACTGTCCTGACTACGAATGATTTTTATTGTGTTATTAGTCTGTAAGCTTTCTGTAAAAATAATAAATAAATAAATAAAATAAAGGGGTAGAAATAAACAAATGCATACAGCAGTGTTATTCTGCAAAAATCTCACCGTGAGAACTTAGGTCAAGTGAGCGGGAAGTGAGCTCTTTCATCCCGTAATGGTAGGGATTGACACTATTAAGTGCTCACTTCACTTATGATTTCACGGTGAGATTTGTACAGAATCGACCGGCTGTATAAATTTTTAACCAGTGCGCAAGCTGTAACCATGAATTCAACACATGATTCTAGATCCCCTAGCGTAGAAATTATTCGTCAGTTATAAAAAAAAAATCAGCTGTTTCATAGAAAAGTGCAATACTTACGCGGTCAAAATGTATGGCAGAGCAAATTTTTTTTAACAACTGAAAAAAATTTCAGCGCATGGGGTTCAGAAACATGTACTGAATTCATGGTTACAGTTGGCGCGTCGATGTCCTTGCCCTCTTGTGTAGTACTTTAACGGGCATAAATAATCAGTTAACTATAGTTGAACTTTAAACATCGATCTACACCAACATAAAGCAAAGAAAGAAAAAACGTTTATTCTGCACAAACAAAACGCACGTCACAAATAAAGAAATAAAATATTCAAAATAAAAAACGACATAAAATATACAACGTGGTCAAAAGCAGTTCAATTACAATACATTTAAAAAATTAAAACAATTCGAAATTATCCGCAAATGTTGCACAAAAAATCAACGAATGAATTGCGAGAATTGAGTGAGGATAAAAACTGGTCTCATGAATACGGAGTAGGTACGGCCACCCTGACCCCAACACGGTGGTTCATTTGTATTCCATCGTTCAAGAATAACGTCGGCCATATATCAATGTATCGATTTAAATTGTAATATGTTTTTGTGTGTAAAGGTCCAACCTTCCGTCAGAAATCAATTGGTATTTTGTAAACATTAATTGTTCTTGAGTAAATATTGCTTTAGGTTGCTTGCACGTTGATGTGGTTGTGTGAATGTTCAGTTGGTGATTTTTAGTTGCGTTTTGCACGCAATTTGGTTGTGGCCTTAGCCTTGATCTTGTTCAGTTAGAATAGTTAATTTATTTGCGATTTAAATTGCTCACGTGGTAGAAATTACAAGGTTTGTTAAAATGAGGCGCCAATAATCTGACTTTTTAAATGCAAGTTGGGAAAGCAAGTGCAGAAAACAGGCCAGAAGAATACGAGGAATAAGACAAAAGATTATAATAAGACAAAAGATTATCTTAAGGTACATGAATACAAAGAAAATCATGGTCTAACAACAATACCTTATCATAATTGTATAGAAAATTATAACCAGAGAAATAGACGGTTTGTATCTAAATCATCATGCAACGGAACCGAACGATGATTCTGTTACACCGCAGCGGATCGCAGTCTTTACTATATTATCTCAGGTTGCAACAATGTTGCTACTTGTGGCGTTAATATTTTGACTGATGCCATTTTTAGTGCGAATTATTGTGATGACCAATAAATAGCTGAAGCATACTTGAAATATTTTAAATGAATGAATTATTTTTTGCACCGCATTTAAGATGAACTTTAAGATAAATGACTGTAATTAGGATTTAAAATTAAAAGCTCTAGCTGTTACAGACATAGTACCGTGTAATTTGTTTTTTATTTTGCTGTGTGTAAAACATGCAAAATGATATTCGCAAAAACATAATGCAATGATGACCTTAACTGATATCAATGTTTGATGGATCATGACATTATCAAAGACGATCATTAGTAAATTAATAACTTATTTTTATATCCCATACATACACCTTGACATTCAAATAAATATACACTAAAAGAATAAACACAATGAAACTCATTACAAAACTGGCAGACGATATCATTATTTTCAAATTACCAAACCGTTTAAGCTCCAAAAACAGCGTGAAATAAAAATAAAAATAAAACGAGCATGGAATTCCTAAAAAAAAAACAATTTGGCAATACATTCAGACGAAATTATGGATTGCATGAAACAATGGGCGATGCAAATTGTGACCGCATGCTGCATTTTATTTTTTTTAAGAGGTACATAAAAAATACGCAGTGTGTTCAATTGAATGCACCGTAAAGGGTACGCACCATAAGCATCGGCAGCAGACCCATTGTCCGGAAAATATTAATAAAAAAGAAATGCCCCGGAAATGTCGAAGTTGTGGTACAATCCTAAAAGAATGCAGAGGTACAGACGCCAGCACATCAAGCTACCCGAAACTGTCAGATTTTCCCAGTCAACTTTGAACCTTATACTTTAGCGATAAAGTTGAAAATCTATTAAAGAAATCTGACAGATTGTAGTAACTTGATGTGCTGGCGTCTGGTACAATCTGTACAAGAGCTTACAAGCTTACGTATAATCAGCCTATAATGTTCCCACCGCTGGGACACAAACCTCCTCTCTTCGAGAGGCAGTGGGCTATAATCCACCACGCGGGCCCAGTGTGGGTTGACAGATGTCACGTCTTCGAATTTTTGGTTCTAGGACACGTTTCCTCACGACGTTTTTTTTACCGTTATGAGAGCAGTGGTGATGAAGTAATTTACAGAAAGTAAAATGCCTGCTTGAGTTTGAACCCACGACCTATACAAGGTGTAACTTAAATAACGCACAACCTCTTAAGGGGTCATTGTACTCATCATTATGAACAACTTTTACTATGGGACCAAACCGGAAATCGCGAAAAAAAATCAGCTGTTCCCTACATTTTGACGAGTTATGCGAACATAAATGTAGGGAACAGCTGATTTTTTTTTCGCGATTTCAGGTTTGGTCCCATAGTAAAAGTTGTTCATAATGATGAGTACAATGACCCCTTAAGAGGTTGTGCGTTATTCAAGTTACACCTTGTATAACTCGCAAGTCGCGGTTGTTACCACTGCGTACCCCAGAGGAGCAATTCTCGTAATTCTTAGAACGTTCACAATCTGATCTCAGTCTCAATCTGTCAAAAATACCTCCAATTTCCCTACATTTTTGACATTGATTGTTGCTGAGCTGAGATTTATTACATTTAAAACGTTTCTAATTACGGCAATTATTATTGGTCTTCTGATCTCAGGCGGCAGTCTCTAAATCAGCTTAATTACGTCCAAAGAATTTCATCACAAAAGACAAAGAACTCAAGCCTAAACACAAATAGATACACAAAACCCAACAACTCACTCAAGCCCACGAGTTTCCACAAACGCATTCGCAATAAATTGAAATACAATAGAAATCAACAATAATCGGAATGAGAGCCTTTCACTGCAATCCCAGGCGTACAGTGAACGCAGCCATAACCACAGATGCAGTAATAATTCAAACTATTAGTCGAATTTCGTGTTCCCAGGGCTCGCAGTGAAAGTAGTCCGCTACTGGGCTTTGCAGTGCCCTAGGCGTGGCCCGTGTGACAAGCGGTAAACGTGGAATAGATAGCGATGATAAATTATTTAAGGGCTGATTTTTCAATCATCTGATAACTTTATTCGAGGAATAATTTTGAAATTTTGACAGTTATTTCATTAAAAAACTGTCAAACGTCAATTTCATTCGTCGAATAAAAGTTAACTAAAAAATTCAACCCTAATTCGTAGATTAATAACGTCTTTTGATTTTTGTAGATCCCACGAAGAATGCATAACGTGTGACGGATGACAATGAATTAAATTCTGATTTTCGGAATTCTATGTATCGAAGTTATTTGACGTAAGTATCCAATAATTCATCAACCCGCACGGAGCAGTAGGGTAATTGCGTAACACACTATAAGTAATATATATTATATATATGGGTTCATTTTGACATTTCATCCACATTCATTGCGTTATTTACGTTGTTGAGCAGACACATCTTTCGAACATATGGAGCAATGGATTTGCAATATGCTTCAAAATTATTCAAATTGAGAGTAATAGCGTGTTACGCAATTAGGGTGCTGGACTGGATTACGGCCCACTCCCTCTCACAGAAAGGAGGCCTGTGTCCCAGCAGTTCCCACGTTATTGTCTGTTTTTTTTTTTAATTCAGTCATGGAAATAGAAGCAGTCCTGACGCGGCAGTATTTGGGTAAATGTTCAATAGATCAGCAACAGCAACATTACACAATTACCTACCAACAGTACAAAGATATTCACAATCGGAAAAAGAAAAACCAAGCTTTTCCCTATCGCCACATCCTGCAAACTTAGAGTATTTGAAACATTCAACTACGTATTGCGAAACGCATGATTGAATATCTAACCAACATTTTAAACAATATAAACATAAAGTATACACGCGGAACTTATGTTAACATATCTTTATCGAACCATTACCATACTATCTGTCTCTGTTACGGACATCTACTACCAGATAATCTCAGAGTTACGTATTAGCAACGTAACAGTAGCTTCAGCTTACATCTTACACCTATGTTAGACAAGCGCGTGCTACGCTACTACCAGAGATGTTTATCGCCTATTTATTGCCGCATTAACTTGTAAAAAGTCTATAATTTAGCCTCTCCATCGTCCAACGGTGAAAAATGTCCTTAGGGCTGCACGCACCGGCAGACATAACGTATCGATCAGATTATCGCGAAATTGGACATCGATAAAGTGCTCGATATCGATAATTTGTTTCGGCCAATTACGTCAAATGACACTTAATTGTTTATTATGTTGTTTAGCAGTTCGGAGTACATAAATGTTTATAGTAACGAGATATTTCCCAGGGTTTCTCTTAGGCGAGTTAGGGAAATCGGCCTTTAATACTCTGCTCCCACACATAACAGCTTTAGACTGAAGATAAATCTACCTACGCATACCATACCAAGAACAGACTCAAAAATATGACAGACAGATAGACTGACTCCATGACATGACACACTACATTACAGAAACGATCGGACTTCAATTAAAGTCGAAGCAATCCAGTTCAGTACTGTCAGGTTGATTTCTAAATCTAACTAAAATTAATGTACGCTTTTGCTAAGTGGAACTATTTCGTAAGTTGCATTAGTAGAAAAGATTAGCATATTTTTCTTACATGAGGCAATATTACAGTCAGTTCCATCGCTATAAAGGGTCACATTAGATTGGCTAGCAAAACTCTGTAGATGTAATGGGATTCTAACACAATTTTTTTTGGGGGTCAACGACGGCTGGTAGTTTTGTTACTTGAAGATTGAGCTGAGACAATCTGTTATAAGTGTTTAGATATCGAAAACCATTACGTCGGAGAAGTTTATAAAAAAAATTAAAAAAAAACGACTTTTTTAAAACTGATACTCGTATTTCAAATGACTACGCTAACTGTGGTCGATGACCCCCACAAAACCATAAAATTAATTTATTTTTGTTTTATCATGTTAAGATATTGATATCCATCGCGTCTACCGAGTTTCGCTAGCTAATTTAATTGGACGCTGTACATACACTTATTCTAAACAAATTTTACACGACCGCCTGTCATGTTCCTATGAGAGCCATCGCAAATACCCGTAGTAAAATGTCTTTAAAACATTCCTTATCTCGTGACAATCCCTACAATTACCATCGAGCGAACCTCTCATGCCATAAATCTGCGAACGATTCCAAGTTAAAGCAGCTAATGCGCACGGGCAGACGGTTGCTCAGTTAATATAGTTGGAGTCTAAGGCATATGAATCACGGTGCGATGAAAGCCCGTGGGTGTCTGTATGAAACTTCCTGGCCCACCCACGGGTGAACCACGAAGGAAGACTAGGAAGCAACTGCCAATAAATTGCCCGTAGCTGTGCGCTGACGTAAGACCTAAATGTAATTTTCTTAAAGCGAAAGCAATTACCTGGAATGTCGAGAATAATGTAACGGTTGAAATCTAATGTGGCAGCCATCTTGAAAAATATAGGTTTATTGAGTTAGAACTTCCTTTTGCAAACAATGGAAAGGATGAACGACATTATAATTTATAATGCTAGCAAATGATGGTTACAGAGAAACCGTTTAGGTTAATATGTCATGGATTCAGTTGCATGGTCGAAGACTTTTGTGACATATCCTTCCCAAAATCCTATATATTAGTGACAGCCCATTAGGGTAACATGGAAACTTTATTTAGACGTGGCAATATTGGTAACCTCTCCTTTGCATCAAGGCCAAAAACCTTTTTCTTTTTCATATCTTCGTATCCCAACCACCCATTAACTAACTCCTTCAACTCCTTCACTAGCACAACAAATTACGTAAACTACCATACACTCTTGCACATTATTCGTACCTTCACGTGTGGAACTGTGTACCTATTCGGTAACAAAAGCGGCGCCTACGCAGCACGGCTCGTCGTGACGTGTGACAGGTAGCCGAGATAAATGTTAGGAAGGCTAAGCTAATAGCTGCAGTGATGAAGTGTTCGCGCCGTATGATTTGTTAGCTGGGCTCAGTTTATTTTTAGAGATGTTTGCATTTCTTTCTGAGCGGTTTGAGGGGACTGCGAAGACTCATAATTGTAAGACAAATCTAGAATTATATTCAGAGTGGCAATTCTTGTAATTTTAAGAACGTTCACAGTCTGATATCAGTTTCAATATTTCAAAAATACCTCTAATTTCCCTACATTTTTGACAAGTTTTTTGACATGGGTTGTCGCTGAGACGAGATTGCTACTAAGATTTTGAGCGTTTTTAATTACGAGTATTGGCCTTCAGTTATTGGTTGATCAATTTCGGTTGTTTGCTAGACATATCATCTGCCTAGCCTTTTCCCAACTATGTAGAGGTCGGATTCCAGTCTAATCGGATGCAGCTGAATACCATATTTTACATGGAGCGACTGCCTATCTGACCTCCACAACCCAGTTACTGGATAATACGATACCCCTAGGGAAGACTGGTTGTCAGAGTTTCGGGCTACTGACGACCCGTAACGACTGTCAAAGATCCACGAATGACAGCCGGGACCAACGGCTTAACGTGCTTTCCGAGGCACGGAGGAGTCTCGGCATGTAAAGATGGTCACCCATCCACAGACCAACCGCGGCAAGCGTAGCTTAACCTGATCGTTCGACCTGTGTGGCTGTTATTATTTAACCACGGGCCCCCCGTTGTTTTCTGAACATATAACGCGGAACAAGAATCGGGAGCATAAGATAGGACATTTATATCTTATACTCCCGATTCATTTCATTCATAACGTTATTTGCCTTCTGGAACGTCAGTTACCTGGGTCACCAAAAATCCAATTACAAATAAATAAGACCCAGAAAAATCTATACATACTTTTCCTCTAAAAGACTTCTAGCTTCTTTAGTTTCAACCTCTATTCCTACTAAAGTTACCGAGTAACTCGACCAACTACCGCAGCTGCTTGATAATAACCAATTTACCTTATGATGCGTTTAATGCTTCTTTTAAGATATAAACAATTGAAAACGGGAAATAATAGATAGTACAGCAGGCACTCCTTGTTGCATATCATTATTATTAGAATTCCCAACGAGACTTTCATAAGTTTCACTGAGAATACATTCACTAAGCTGAAGATTACCATCAAGGGCAATTCGAAAGGGAACTCTATGAGATAGGGTCAGTTCCCTCAAGTGCAATGTTGAGTAGGTAGCGCCTAGGACCAAGGGGAGGCGTCGAGCGGCTGGCAAGTTCAACCCCATTTTTAAAAAAAAATTAAATTGTAGGTAGTTTTATTGAGAGTGATTTTCCAAAATTTATGACAGAAGAAAAATTCTATGCAATTCTTGGTCGTCTTCTAAAGTTAACATTTTTTGGCAGCCTGCAAGGGATTGATCCAGATCCTATCAAAACAATCGGCTCTAAAATTATGGCTAACTTCAGCAGCCCCTATTATGTATTTCTAGATAAACCAATGGTCAACAATAATAAGAGAGAGGAAGATCTCAGATACGAGTATTTTGCAAAGCGATAAACACTGTCCGAAATAGCTATACAAGTTAATCCGCTACACGCTCCGGTTATCAACATAACCGCACACTGAAAACTTGGAATGGCGAACGGTAGATAAGAAAAAGCTGGCTGCGATAAAACCGTACTCGCGCATTTCACTAAAGAAACGTTTATCTTATTTGGAAATGTGCATGCTACATTGAAACTTTAGATATTGTTGGAACACAAGACTCGGAACTGAACGAAATTGTTAACTGGTGAAATTAGTTGGTTCAGACTACCGATGTTAACTTTTGATTTATGTGTAAGATGGAAGACATGAAATTAGTTGGTTTTTCACTACCGACAGAAATTTTATAGTGTTGTGGCGGCATCTACATCGCCTCTTGCGAACTATGCATCACACTGTCGTCACGCAAAATCCTGAATCGCTTAAATGAAGTTTACCGCGTAACTCGCATATATACAACGTCTCGACACCAGTCGTTGGGTCCGTCCCGACCCTTGCTCGAGTGTAGTTTTAAATTCTTCCCCAAATAATTCCGATCCAGCTTGTCTCTTGCTGCCCTTTCCCAGCGACGCCCTAAGCCGAGGTCCGTACCCCACAGGGGGTGCCCTTAGCGTGTATTCGCTTAGTTTTTAAGTTTTTTAAGCCCTGGCTGAAGGCCTTAATTTGTTAAGGCATCCACAGGCAAGGCCGGTTAAGCAGTCGACAACCTCGTAGGTTGAACTGCAAGATGCCATTAAAAAAAAAAAACAGTCGTCGGGTAGTTGCCCGCCAGACACAACACCCGTCTGGTCGGAGTTTCCTCCCTTTCATATGGAGGATGAGTGAACTTCACACCCTGTTCGTCATACCTCCATAGTGTATTGAAAGTAGAAGACATAGCGTGGCTAGGCCTCCTATTAGGTGAACCAATGAAATGGTGAAGGTCGAGGGAAGCCGAAGGATGCGAGAAGCACAGGACTTGTCCATGTGGCAGTGTTTGGGCGTAGCCTATGTCCAGCAGTAGATTTCTTTCTGCTGAATGATGATGGTGGAAAGATAATAATAAAAGAAATAAGAATTGGAAAAGGCAAAAGATACGGCCATTGGGCATTATTTGTGGAAACAAAAACGTGTCCTTACGTGTAGAAATTTCCGCAGGTACTAAATACAAATACTTTTCAGAACCTGTGTTGGCAGTAAATCATTATTCAAATGATATTTAAATAAAAGCGGCACGAGGAACCTATAAAACGATTAACAACATTTCCCCTCAGCGTAACAAACTGTTGATCTGTGTGTCATGTTTATTAATTTGAGTATTATTTATGAGATATTTTATAATCGACATTTGAGGAAAAATTAATAGGAACGAAAAATGAAATAAGAAGGTGTAAACTAGTACAAATTAAGGGCTGGAAACAAAAAAACCGGCCAAGGGCACGTCGGAACACGCACAATGAAGGTTTCCTTAGATTCCAACTACGGAAACCTTCATTGTGCGTGGTCCGAATTTATCCCAAGAACAAACTTAACATTGTAGTTGAAAATCATGTTCTCCGATACATTGCAACTGCAAATTTAAGTTGATCGACTATTACTCGTAAACTAGTAAAGCCAACATAGCTGTGATATTTTTCCTTTTAATTTCGTTATATATACTACTGCCGTGAATTTTTTCACATATTAAAAGCAACCATTTAGCTGGCTGGGCGCACTTGAATCTAACAAACATCCCCACTTTACGTGTACTTATTTTACCACTTTGTCGGCGTGATTAATATGTATATCCATGCCAAATAATAGCTATCTAGTACGAAGTCTCTGAGCTAAGCTGCGGACGGACGGACGGACAGACGGACAAGGCGAAACTATACTAAGGGTTCCTTGTTAACCACAGAACCCTAAAAAGCGACTAAGTGCGAGTCGGACTCACACACGAATGTCTCCGCACCACATGGCAAAAAAACGCCGAAAAATTTTTTCTTATATGGACCCCGTTTAATTTCAAACTTTATTTTATTTTTATTATTTGCTGTTATAGCGGCAATAGAAACACACTCTGTGAAAATTTCAACTGTCTACCTATTACGGTTCACGCTGACAGACAGACGGACGGTCGGAGAGCGGAAGCTGAGTAATAGGGCCCGTTAGCACTTTGGGTACAGATTCCTAAAAAGTATCAGCATCTTTATCGTCATACGATTTAAGGATTTATCTTGATGAAGATCTGGCCTAAAAGTAGATATTTCTCAATTGAAACTTATTAATATTTCTCGTGCTGTGTATAAAAGTTAAAAACCAAAATATTCTACATAATTTATACCAAATAAAACAATAGCTCCTACATTAAATCTGAAAGCACGCCACTGTACTGACGAAAGCACTTATTTGCAATCATTTGCATGAGGAAGCCAGATGCAGTGTAGTGCATGCTTAGATAGCGCACCAGACCGAGGGTGGCCTCGATGCGGCCTACTCCTTAAGATTGTCAGTGTTGCCACATTACACTTTCTAGATAAGGGTGTTTAAAACGAGTATGAACATGCTGAGCTGATATTGGAGTGAAGTTATCTGTACATTTGTTTCAACCTTAACAGGCTTGGGGTTGGTCAAGACAGAATTATTTGATTAAGCGTAAGCAAAAAAAAAAAAAATGAAAATAGGTGCCTTTATTTGCGGCAAACATAACCCAGAGAACCAACACAAATAAGGACAAGTGGGGGAAAATATGCGTCACATCCACGCAAAAGGCTATCCGCTCATCAGCGCTTTGTTTGCCTATAAAAGCAACTGTCCAAATATACAGAGCGATTTTTGACACCTGAAAAAATATTTTTAATTTTCACGTGTTACCGCTTTCTTAGAAACCCAAAGTTTTATGGGATAAATTATCATTGGAATATCACGTTAGAATGAAGAAACAGGAAAAAGCAAGACGTTATTAAGGATCACTTATATCTAGGCAGGTGAACACGCGATTGCTGTTGATCAGAGTGGACAATTTCCTCTATGACTCTCAATGAAAACGACGGCAAACAAATCTAGGGATTATATCAAGAAGATGGTCAGCCTCCATCTTGAAACTGATAATATCTTATGCGAACTCTGGTTTCACTAAGTGCTACGGAGGTCGGACGGAAGTCACCCCCAATAAAATTAATAGATTGTCAACGAAGGTACCTAATAGTCGTGCAATAGCTAAAGACACCACAATTGGTTTCTCCAACGTAAACGGACACTGGAATTTAAATTCCAAATATAATATCGAAAGGATGACGATAATGATCGAACAATGGATTCAATAGCAAATCTAAAATATCTGAAGGTGCAAACGTGTTACCACCAACACAATTGCGAACGACAGTCGTTGATTTAAATACAATCCGAATCGAGTTGCAGTATCGATCGAGCTCGTAAATCCTACACTCGAACACACATTAAAATCAGTAGCAACGACTGTGTTGACATCATAACATTATTTATGGTTTCATTTTATATCGGGAACATTACGTGCGCCATACGCGGCCGGGGTTACTGCTGGAACAATAAACAGACGAAAGCCGAACTGGACACCGGGCCGAGGTACCGATGCAACCAAAAGTCTCGATATAAAATCGAAATTGTAAATACGATGGGTCAACAAGATACGATCCTCTTTAAACAAACAGCGAGAGAAAGGCCCACTAAAAACACGAGTGCGAAGTTCAATTTATTACCCCTCGGAAGTGGGAACCAGGACGGTCGAAGAAAACAAAATTTGGTCGTAAATCAACGCATACTTAAAAAACTTTAATACTTCCTACAATTACAGTGAGCTGAATTCTTAATGAAAGACTCGATGT
Source organism: Eremobia ochroleuca (assembly GCA_949629135.1). NCBI lineage: Eukaryota > Metazoa > Arthropoda > Insecta > Lepidoptera > Noctuidae > Eremobia > Eremobia ochroleuca. The sequence goes on along the minus strand of OX451396.1, from coordinate 4,495,053 downwards.
CCGATGATGTTCGTCAAATCATTACCAGTAATGAATATGAATCGAGCGGCGGCATTAATGACTCCCGATCATTACAGCTAGACGCCCACTTTGTGTCAGTGTCAGCGATTCAGCGGCCAAGGAAATGATATAACAGCTTTTAAAGGTCCGTTCGATGCTCAGGTAGTAATTTCCTTCGTATCGTATGTTAAAATACAGTTTTTGCATACACTGCGACTACCGTCATTAGATAATGTAGCCATAGAGTAAATTACGGCAGCTACCACTCCCACGTGCAGGTAAACATTTCCTTTATCGACACAGCTCACCACGAATCATGCATCTGTACCGCGGGGCACTGTCTTTACAAGCTGGACGTGTACTTATAGACACGATCATTGATTTTGCTGAGATTTATGCACAGTTTAAAACGACGTATTAAAAGATATAAAGATATGTACAAGATTACGATCGTGATCGACTGCAAAATCAATACAACGAAGGGATCGTGCACAAAGTGGGCGTTTAACCTCTGACCGAGGGCGCGGGCCGTGCGGGCGCACACGCCGCGTCAAACAATCCATCATGGCCGCTATCTGTGGCAAATTAACCCACTAAAGATGCCACCGACGCTAACCGGCCAATATCTATGATACCTGATAGTGAGTACCTGATACGGCGTCAGAGGTCGTACACGCCGGTCGGGTGCGAGCCCTGCTACCCGCGTGTGACGTGTACAAATCGCCCCAACACCGAGTACGTCACGGTTTCCAATTTGCTTTCTTCCGCGAGTTGAATGGCGCTGACCTCGTAGACCAGAGGAATCGTGAAATCGATATCATGGGAAAAGCGTTATTTGCATGCTGATGAACATTGCGTGTTGCAAGAAGTACAACATTGTAATCTTGATTGAAAGATTATCAGTTCAAATCGCTCACTTTGTAAGACAAGTTCCTATAAGTTTTAAAACATTATGGGTTTAGCTACCGACGATGGTGTAATGGCAATATTTCCCAAGGGAGAAACATTAATCTTGCAGTCTATTTACAATCTCCGAAGGTAAAAGTCACCCTTCGACTTGAGGCTAGTAGTTAATGAAGCGAAATAGTGACACTGTGAACAAGACAAGCGGACCAAGCGACACTTAACGTCAGTCAAGATGACGCCTCGATCGCGGTGTCGATATGAAACGAGTTTATATCATCGGCAAACGTCAATTACGCGCGTAAACAATTACGCAAGCGTAACACAAGTGGAGCAAGCGCCTAGCGGGAATCGTGAATGAAATCGAATGATACGGGCAATTAAGGCGCGATCCAAGTGATTTTAAAAATAAATTGAGGATCTATCAACTTGCTGTTCTGCTTTGAAGAAAACAGTTCTCTTTAGAATGATTCTATCTTTTATGCTCGAATTTGAAAGTTCATTAGCATATATTTTGCTCATGACATTAAAAAGTTAAACGACAAGAACTCATAAGAAATCTTATTTCGTAATTCATGTGTTGGTCAGATGGAAATGTCCCAACATTGACAGGTTAATCCATCAAGCACAGGAAACAGCTTAATAGTGTATACAACTTCGATACAGGAGATAATGCCAAACTTGCAAAAGCACCATGTTGAGCAATTCTGACAACCCATCCATTCATGAAATTATTAACAGTCTTGTATGGAAGTACTTAGGTGCTCTTGGTTATGAATTTCACTAGGTGATGCTGGTGCTACACATACGACCATAAGCATATGGCTATAGAACCGGACAGAAGGACAAACACCTAGAGAAACAAGAATAACAGAACCATTTAAAAGCATATGGGTGATGCGACACGCTACGCAATAAGTGAATTTTCAACGCCCGTCAATCTGACCGGAGTTATGCAGAATGCGTGTATAACTCCGTCGAACGACGTGCGTGTAAGCGCTCACGCATGGCCTTCTTTGGCGAGACTTGGGAACTACTCGCGAACCTGCTTCTAGGTAGCATGTGGTTTCTCAAATGTGTACACACCCTTACAAAAATAAATAAATGGTTTTACCACACTGTGCACACCAGCTGTCTCGTACCATTTCATGGTGCATTAGTAATACTCGCTTTAAATGGAAATATTAATAAAGAAACCACGGTGGTCCCAAGAACAAGACCAGGTTAGTCAGTTTCATTAAAACCCGCAGCTATGGTAGCCGTAATAAAAGTAACAGCTTCCTGCTTAACTCCTTTGTAATTAAAAACATTATAGTATCGCCTCGAGAAACAGACTTTTAATTACTGGTGAAAAAACTGAGTAAATGAAATTATAGGCTGCGAAAAATACTGAGAGATAAAAGCCCTCTCTCTAGCTGCATCAGAGCATCGCTGAGGTGACGAGCCAACAATTTGAACTGATAGGCGTATCAATGGAGCTTCACGGTTGTAAGCCTGACTGACGTGAACTTTCAACATAATTAATATTGTTCCGATGCCATTTATATTTGCTGACCCGAGATTGCAGAAACGGTTCATCTCATATGATTCGCATTCACTCTTTAGGCAATATTACCGGAGATAAATTGGGCATGGAATAAATAGGCTTTCGAAATTTTGAATGTATTAATTGTCTTCGACGTCAATAGTATTATAACTCATAAATAGCGAGTTATTAAGCCCAAAAATATTAGTATTTTACATAGTATTTAAACTGACTAAACTACAAATATTTATGAATTCACTAAATGAAAGAAAAGAAAAACAGAAAGATCAGAACTGAAGATTCATACAAATGATAATAAATTCTGTCTGTCTTTCTGTTACCTTTTCAACGGATTTGGATGTTTGGCACACGGATAGACCATGACCTGGGTCAGGTCCTAAAATATAGTATGACTGTTTATCCTGGTAGTACGCCCCGAGGGATTATTTTTTACTTCCACGCGGATGAAACCTCGGACAAATTACATTATATAAGACAACACAGAGTGATAGAACAATTTCCCCATAAACTAGCCTCAAGACAAGACAACTCAAGGTTCACCACGAAAACCAATAAACATGAGCTCATCATGAACTACAGTTTTACACCAGTAGCCATTATTCAGACTTGCAATATCATTAGCAACAGTGTTGCTAATGAGCCAATGAAAAGCGACAATTACGGCACACTGTCTTGAGGAAACACGACCACTTCGAATTTATGGGCTAATGACTCTGTGTACTTCCTCAGTGACTCTACTGTGCTTAGAGATTGAAAATTTCAATACAGTAAAAAAGTTGACTAAGGAATTTGAGGAAAGTAATGTAAATGGAAACGTTGGCATGTCCAGCACTGGGCTGTTATAAGCACGTTACGTTGATAATGAAGAATGAAAACGTTGGGATGCTTTTGGAGTGTGAATTTAGAACCACGTGATTAAAAAACGTAAATATGTAAAATGTAAATGAAATAGTCCAGATTCTTGCGAGATTTCACCGCATTCGTGTATGAGTATTGTGTTCGACCAGGTGAATTTTTATAATTTGGAAAACCGATTACTAGAATCTATATAAAATCCGCTTTCTCATATGCCAATACACTTGTAAACAAATTACCAAGCCCAAACAAGTCCTGTCCACAACAGACAGCTTGAGTAATGCCGTTAGTATCGATTTAAGGACGTATTAGCTTTTATAGGAAGACAGAGCAGCTCCGTGACTCGATGGAGATTGATCGGATCTCTCCCTCGTGTCGTAAGGTGCTTTATAAGTCTGTATTGGCCTTATCTGGTACGTTATAGCGTTGGTCAATCATCAGAGCTGATGTATTGCGTTCAGTTGCGCTTGCGTTGTGATACCGTTGATCTTTTAAATAATTCTGACTTTTATGTTTGATTGGCGACAGGTTTAGAGAGTCGGTCTAAAAGACCCTTTTCTATAGGAATACATACGTTTTTTAAGTTTCTTAAGATCTCTTTCTTTATTTTTCTTTTTTCTTTCTTTTTTTCTTTTGTTTCTTAATACTTCTGTAGTAAGAGCTTCCGGTTTGATGTCAACAGGTTAGATCGATCAGGTTAAGCTAGCCTAGACAGATGATGAATGGATCTTACTTCTTGTGAACAAATCAGTTTCGCTCATCTAACAAGGGGTGGCACAAATATGTCGCAACACAAAGCATGCCAAAAACTGTAAACACAGCTTCCTTGTCCATTATCATCTAATCTCTACATGTCAACATTCTAATTTGCCTGTCGTTCCATTTTCTGTAAACTTATCGTGACTGTGGCTCCCAGCACGCCTCGGGCACAAATCTTAATAGATTTCTTCATTATTGGACGACCAACGTCGATATGCATTGCAGATATTATGCGCAGTAAATTATGGCGCAGTCCCCTTTGGCTAATTGTGACGCCAGATCGATATCGATGAATCGATAACGGTTTGTGATCTCGATTCACTGATCGGTTGTCCTGAAAATGTTGTTAACGGGGTCAGATTTTTGTGTTTTTCTCTTTGTGACATATCTATACTAATAATAAAGATGAAGAGGGTTTGTTTGTTTGAACTCGCTAATCTCCATGGATTAGCGATTTCTACCAGTCGAATTTGAAAAATTATTTCTGCATTTGACAGCCCAATTCTTGAGGAAACCTATTTAACATCACGCTATGACCCATAGGAGCCGAGCAAAAAGAAAAAAAGTAAGAAAGAACATGATGTTGATTATGTCATTTGCATATGTTTTTTACTGTGTGTACATAAATAATAAATAAAATAAACAACGCTAAGCGAAAACGGAGTAATGATGTGACGGCGTTGAAAGTGATGCGAAGCGACGGGGTGGGTCGAGGGAACAAAGAATTTCACGCGGACGAAGTCGCAGACAGAAGCTAGTTTCTCATAAACGAACAACATTACTAGTAGCGATAGTTTTCCGACTGATTACAACAGAAACCTCAACAGTACTCATAATCTATTTGGTTGTAAATCACTCTTCACTCTTTCTTCTTCGTTCAGTCTATCTCTCTGTGGAATGCGCTCCCCCAGGAAATCAGGATGGCAACCAACCGATTATCTTTCAAAGTTAAGGTTCGCGAGCACATTCGCAAGAAGCTGACACTATCATCACAACGGTAATATTTTCTCATTGTCTTATTTCTTTTTAGTATATTCATGTATTTATGTATAATTATTTGTGCTTATATTTAGGTATATTGTGTTATATTTTTAGTTTTAATAGGTGTACGCGTATCTTCATATTTAAAATATTTATTCCTCAATTTTCATGATTGCACCTACTACTGTTTGTCTCTGCATCACCCAAAGGTTGACTGGTAGAAAATGGCTATGGCATTAAGTACGCCTCTGTACATTTATGTGCTTGAAGTTTAAAAAAAAAATCTCGAATTTCCTGAATATGGGAGCTTAGAAAGTGTGTAACATTTCATGGATCCCATTAATAAATGGTCTGTAATAGGTCGCCGGTGAGAGCGAATCGGTTCGTTGCATTGAGGGGTTAGTGAAACTGGCATAAATCAAAACTCGGATGCGCCCTGATTGCTAAAGGAACAATAATTCAAGTTGGCAACGCTGACGGCGCAGCTTTCACGCGCAATTTTAATCTTACGTTTGCTGGTAAATCCTTTAGTGTTATTAAGATGGTTTTCAATTAAAGCGTGGTGTGTTTTAGTGGTCAGATCTATCTTATTTGTTTAGGTATTTGTGTCCTTTAAGTCCGTTGATCTCTTCTTTCATTGATATCTAATGTGTGTTAAAACGATGCTATTTTGTAGATTTTTTTTTGACGCTTTTACTCGTATTGTATAAATAAAAGATAGTACATATCGTGCTACTTTTTTGGCCTAGTTAGATTTGTTTTGAAAGTTTTGATGACATTTTGTACCCGATGGTGAATCCTTTGGATATATTTGTAATGTGTGTCAAAACGACTCTGTTTTGTACAATGAACTTTATTTTCAACCTTTCCTTGTGTAGGTAAAAGATAACTAAAAATAGATTCCAATCACGCGGTTTATTTTACAAAACTGTTGAGCTAAAGATGAAATTTAGCAATAAACTCCGGCGCATATAAATGAAACCATCAATTACAATTTCATATAATATCTCGGAACAAGATTTATATTAAAAATAAGCATTGTATGTAAAGATAAGATCTTAAACGGCAAAAAATCAATGTTCCGATCGATTACCGGAGGCATAATAGTGCAATATTATTATTATTATTAAAGTGACATACTGTCCTCCAGTGGCTACTTACACGTGATTGATGGTCAGACCATCTGTTCCGATGTCGGATATAATGATGCTTAATTTGATAAGAAAATACGTGCATAATGTTCACGTAAATTGGTTGTTTATGAATGGATGATGAATGTGATCGGAAGCTAACTGAAGAAGTCAGAAATTGACGTTAGTGTTGGTCACTTAGAAAAAAAGAAAGAAAGAAAATACGTTTATTTGCGGTAAACATGACGGATAAAAAGAACATCATCATCTGCCTAACCTTTTAGCCGACCCCAACTACGTTGGGGTCGGCTTCCAGTCTAACCGGATGCAGCTGAATACCAATATTTTACAGGGAGCGACTGCCTATCTGACCTCCACAACCCAGGTACTGGGTAATACGAGATCCCTTGGTAAGACTGGTTGTCCCGTACGCAAAATACGCGCATTGACGTGGAGTTGCGGACACCAGCCCGTATTACCTATTAAGACTGGTTGTCAGACTCGGGCTTCTGACTACACGTAACAACTGTAAAAGATCTACGAATGACAGCCGGGACCATAGCACGAGGCACGGAGGCGTCTCGGTATGTAAAGATGGTCACCCATCCACAGACCAACCGCGGCAAGCGTAGTTTAACCTGATCGATCGACCTGTACGGCTGTTATTATTTAGCCACGGGCCCCTCACATTCACTAGCTAACTATACATTGGTAAAGTTTAACGCTTTCTTATCAGCTCGAAATACAAGGTCAAATTAAATAACTAGCGAAACTTCAAAGATGTGATGGGTATTGATATAATATCTAAACATGTTAAACAAAAAAGAAATCAATTTCATGACTTTTTGTGGGGTCAGCGTTCGTGTAGTCATTTGAAACATGTTTAAAAATAGTTTTTGTGTGTAGGTACTTCACAAAAGTGTTGATAAGTAACTAAACACGCTAAAACCAAAGAAAACAGATTTTCAAAACTATTAATTCAACAATTTTAATATGTATTTTTTTTATCATTGTTCGGTTCAACCAAAGCACCTGCCATCTAATCTGTTCACCACCCTTGGTTGACTGGTAAAGAATGCCTAAGGCATTAAGTCCGCCTTTGTACCTTTTTGAGTGCGAAAAGTTTAAATAAATAAATAACAACAATAACAGCGGTCGTTGACCCCCAAAGAAGAACATCAAATATTTTATGTTTTTATCTTAGCGTGTTTAGATATAGCTGCCCAACACGACTGCAGTTTCGCTTACTAATTTAATTTGACCCTGTATAAAATTTTCCATGTTAGAAAATGTGGTGGTGTGGTGGCTTTTATTTGTCCTCTAGTGCGTCAACTACCATGCCTGTTGTCATTCTTCTATTCTACTTCATGACGCTCAATTTCAATTACCTGCCTATTCCAATCCCACCAAAAACCATGGTCACAAACATGAACCCCAAAATTGGTTTATCAATTACCTGACACCAACATTATCTGGTCATTCAAGTATCCAGTAGTGGTTTTAAAAATAATTAATACACATCACAAGTGTTGTATTATTGAGGAAGTTAATTATAACGGCTCATGTACCGGAAGACATTATCGTCATAATCAAACCTGGTTGTACCATCTTGAACTTGTACCGCACGGCTACACATCAAGCTATTATACATTTCCAGTTTTAGCTGACCTCGCATTGTATAGGTTTTTCGTACTATCAGATGTCAGCTTATACTGATTATGTATAGCTTGTTGTGTAGCCGTGCGTATCATCTTGAACTTGTACCCACTTTTAAAATATGGAGATATGAATTGATTAAAGGTGAAATTTAGATTGATTGTGTGAAATTATATGGCAGGATTTGAAGTTTGAAGTTAAAAGCTCTTTAAACCTGTCTGTTGTCTGTAATTTTAGAAAACGCCAGGAGGGTTTCGATTTTGATTAGATATTTCGATATATGTTAATAATATTCTGGGTAAGACTGGCATGCCTTCCAGTCTTACCCAGAATATTATTAACAGATATCCATCATAGCCATCACGCCATCGTGTCATTGCCATCGTAAGTCATATACTCGTACATAATGTAGGAAAGGCTTAATTCCAGATATTTACAGTATTTTGTGCCTGCTTGTAAATACTTCCAACGCATGAGCAATCTATAACTTTCCCACTACTGAGACACAGGCCTCTGGGAGAGGAAGTCGGCCATAACCCACAACGCGGGCCCAGAGTGGGTTGACGGATGTCTCATGTCTTCGAATTTTTGTATCTAGGACATTCCGGCTTCCTCCCGATGTTTTCCTTCATCGTTTTGAGAGCAGTTTTGATGAAATAATTTATACAAAGTAAAGTAATACTGCAAAGAAATCAGTTAAAATATTACAATCAAAATATGTACTCTCTTAGAAATACATTACTGGAGTAAAAAATGCGATACATTTTACAATACAATTGCAAAAACAATCACAAAAGCCGCGTGAAGAAACACAGAGAGAGCATCAAAATCTTGACAATGGATACTCCCTAACAATGGTCTCCGTATACAATCTGGCCGAGCGACTTTCAGTATTGATTAACATTTATTTGAAGCAGAAAATCTAGGCCGCAAGATATTACTGCATCACTGGACTGGAAGTAGGGACACGGGGCATTCAGCTAAGCAAAATGGGTGCATCTATTTTAGACGGCTCACGCCTTAGGCATTGCTGTTTTGAAGACTTTATTTAACGAGCTTTTCTAGGTAAAAGCTTAGGTTTTGAATTTAGTAGACTCGTGTGTTTAAAAGAGTTAAAGTTTCGATGTAGGTTTCTGCAGCGCGATAAGCAGGTTGGTGAACTGCGATTTGGTAAACATGCCAAAAGGATGAGATAGATGGACCTTATTAATAAAATATGCTAGGTTAGACAGGGATACGAAGATGGATTTGTCCATGAATGGATTGCAGCAGAGAGTCTCACCCAAGAGCATCTAACAAAATTTTGTTTTGGTGCCGTAAGTGGAATAGCTTAGGTGCCATCCGCTCAAGTGCAGTTGAAATCGGTGCTCTAATACATTGAAAGGATATGCCAAACGAGATAGCATTTTGAAAATCAGTCTAGAAAGATTTCTACTTTCAAATCCTGCGCACCAAATGTTAATTAAGTGCGAAACACTAACCATTCATTACTAGTGCTTATGTAAGAATGCAAATCATCACTTTGCCAGCATAACAGATGTTATCCAGATAACTGATGTACACAAGGTAATGACGTTGTTACAGCAATCTGCGATTGGATTCGGTTCGTCTGACCGAGTGGGCGACACGACCGTTTATGGTACAGAGAATGGTCGTCGTTCAAAACTAAATAAGCACAAAACATTGCATAATGATAATGTTCGTGTTAAGTATATTAAATTTAATAATGCATGACTTATGTAGATTTCTATTTATGGCACTTTTCTATTTAAAGATGTAAGGAAGTCTGATAACAGTTATTAGTTAAAATTACTCAGCTAGGTTTCTTTGTCGAGTTCCTCAGCCGATTAACTCATCGAATGCCGTAATTAGAGACACAATAGAAAGACAATTGCTTATGTCAAACTGTGTAACTTAAGACATTCAAAAGATTAAAGATGTTACGAAATTAAAAAAAAAAAACAACCGACTTCCAAAAAAACCACTAAAAAGTGAAAAATAACTTCAATTTCGGAAGTCGGTGTCTTTGGATCTGTATTTTTCACTTTGTAATGTTTGTTTTGAAGTCGGTTATTTTTTTTTCTTGTTAAAGTTTTTTATTTTATACTTTTTAGTGGGTCAGTTTGTAATTTATCTAAGTTACAATAGCCTAATGTCAACTGCTCATCCCAATCAACTTTGAACCTTATGCTTTAGCGAAAACATTGAAAATCTATTAAAGAAATTTGACAGGTGATATTATATATGTGTAGATATTATACAGGTGATAGGTACACCTCTGCCTAACCCTTGTGGAATAGAAACGTGACGTTATGTTAAGTTAAAAAGAACAAAGAAGCCACAATATTCATACAAAACTTTCTTCAGAAGTATTTCCGTTTTATTAACACAACTCTTTTATGTAACCAGTGCTAGACAGGTGATCGAATAATGATCACCTTCAAACCAATTGGTGGTAATAGCCTGCCTCCATATTGGGATAATTAGCCAGACCAACAGACCAACGAACCGTTCGTGCCGCAGTTTAGTTATTTTTTTCTCTGATGTTATAGACGAGCAATCTCCAGACCCAATGGAGCCGTCATAATTCGGGTAGACGTTACGCAACCAATATCGAAGCTAATATAAATTTCAACGTAATTATTTAACATCAGTTTTATTAGCTGTCGGGATGTTAGAGCTTTTCGGGAGCTTTAATGCGTACACATTTTCCGGAATGACATACGTAAGGAAAACAGTTGACGGTGAAGAGAGTGAAATAATATAAGGCTTTCGGAAACCGACCTTGATATACATTGGTTTGAGGTATAGCATAAACAGTCTATAATGTTCCCACTGCTGGGACACAGGCCTCCTCTCGGTGAGAGGGAGTGGGCGGTAATCCACCACGCAGGCCTAGTGCGGGTTGGTAGATGTCAGATGACTTCGAATTTTTTGTTTTAGGACATGCCGGTTTCCTCACGATGTTTTCTGTCACCGTTTTGTGAGCAGTGGTGATGAAATTATTTACACAAAATTATATATAAAAAAAAAACAACCGACTTCCAAAAAACACTACAAAGTGAAAAATAATTTTTATTTTGGAAGTCGGTGTCGTTGGTTCCGCATTTTGGTTTTTTGACACCGACTTCCGAAATAAAAATTATTTTTCACTTTGTAGTGTTTTTTGGAAGTCGGTTGTTTTTTTTTTATATATAATTTTTTATTTTTCACTTTTTAGTTATATCTACCCCAATCAAATTCATATAAACACTACTTGCTATGTAAATATCAGTGACAGGAAGCTGCATCTGCGTTTATAGGGTACAGACGTGATGTTATGTTGTGCGATTGCGTAAACAGTGCATACATATGCGATAGCAGCAATCGCGGTTGTTTTACTGGTATTAATTACTATTATAATAAAAAAAAATTATAACCTTTGTAGTGAGTACAGGCGTGATATTATGTTGTGTGATGGTGTAAACAATGCTTAGATATGCTATAGCAACAATCGCGGTTAATCTGCTGTTATTTATTGAAGAGTTCCCCCGATTTCTACAAGATCCCATCATCAGATATTGAAATGGTGACAATGGGACCACACGGGAAGCACCAGCTTTCAAATAAAAAAAGAATCATGAAAATCGGTTCACCCAGTCGGTTATTATGAGGTAACAAACATAAAAAAAAAAAAAAAATACAGTTGAATTGATAACCTCCTCCTTTTTTTGAAGTCGGTTAAAAAGTAACGAGCCTGTCACAGTTGGAACCCACGACACCTCGTAAGGGCCCTTTCCCACGGCAAGATGCAGAATCTGGAAACAGGATGCATGTGTAAATACATATATTTAAACACGTACACTACTAAACGGGATCCTGCAAAAAACCGTATCTGCAAAAAACGGGATCTTGCCGTGGGAAAGGGCCCTAACTCGAAGCTGTTACCATTGGGCCAACACTGCTCCGTCCTGTTTTGAAATAGGCTGAATTAGGACTACAGCATCCTAAAATGCACGTACAGCTAATTCCCAGCATGTTCCGCTTCACAGCACACACTCGCATCGCTTCACCGGCACCCTAATTGCGTAACACATTACTGAATCTGAATCATTTTGAAAGATATTACTAAACCATTGCTTCATAAGTTCGAAAAATGTGTCTCCTCAACCACGTAAATAGCGCAATATATGTTGTTGAACTGTCAAAATGAAACCCATTGCTACTGATAGTGCGTTACGTAATCACCCCGCTGGACAGTACACCGACCGCCCGAACGCGTCTAATCACATTATACGTATATGCAAGCGAATCGCGCACGAAGCCGATAATTTGATTCGATCTAACGTCCGATTTCTAATTCGATTGTGATTGCGTTCCGATTGTAATGATAGTGGGCCGAAATGTATATGACAGTTCATAAATATGGCGCCGTTAGTAATTTAGTCACCGTGGCCGGAGGGTCGGTTCAATAGAGTTTTCGGTTTTGTTATAGCTCTAATAATGATTGTTACGTAAATTGTGAGGCTATTTAGTTGTGCCCCGAGAGTATTCAAATTAGATATATTATTAAAATAGGCAGTGAAGTTGTATCGTGACCAATTGACTGGCCTTTCTTATTCTTAATTTGTCTAACTGCCTGTGACCTAGATTTTTATAATTGCTAGGATGTAAGAAAAACATTGCGTGGGTAGATGATAATTAATCACTGTATACCTTGTTATATAAGGCTTTAAATGGGATATGGGATTCTTTAATAAGTCGTGATCAATTAGGAGACTCAACAAGCAAACATTTCTGTAACTAATATTTGAATTATTTGAAATTTGAAAGATATCCTAATTAATTTAATTCAATGTTATATCTAGTAAGAAACTAACCAAAACCAAGAAAATGTATTTGTACGTTGGAAACGGCAATATATTATGATATCTTAAAAAAAGCTTAAATACAGCACTGGTTCAAGTCGGGTGCTTATGTAGTGAAGAATAAATTAGGCTGTTTTTTTTTTAATATTTAGACAGCAGCTAGTTAAATCATGCAACCTCATGGCATAATAATTGATCGCCTATAAAACAAACTATAAAACAGGAAATCTCATGAGCAAAATCCTAAAAGTTCTAATACGATCGAATTTGTTCAGCTTCGCTGTCGAATGTCGCCACAGTTCAGCGTCAATCTATAGAAAGTTTCAGGCATGTATAGATTTATTACCAAACCCGAGCACTGCCGAGTTTTGCCGAAGTGAGTTCGTGAGGTTGCGTTCCCTGGGCCATGTTCCCGTCAGACGTGACGTACGGCGCGGACGCATCTCACACCGTGTCCTTTCACTAATATTGCTCAATACAATGAAGCGACGAATTAAATAATGTGTAGTGTAATAGGCGCCGGAGACAATGGAAACGGGACTTGATTTGTTACAGCGCTGACTTTGATGGTATATTGTTGAGACTGTTTGATTGATCCGTGGTGTGGTTTTGTGTGATTTCTCTTTAATTGGTAGGTATATTATATTATGTATGTATAGTAGGTATAGTGATAATAAACATTAGAATTTAAAAAAAAATGCAGGTGAAATCTAGACATTTTTTTTTTCTGTTTGAATCCTTGGCAATTTTGGGAATTCGAAATGTAAAAAGTGTTTATTGGCTTACTTATTTATTTATTCATACTTTTCGCACACAAAAAGGTACAAAGGCGGACTTAATGCCTTAGGCATTAAGTCCGCCTTTGTATCTATTTGTGTTTTGAATTTGAAGAGCTCTTGGCTCAAATAGGCTCTCAGGAATTTTATGGACATACCTATATTCAACAAGGCATATAAAATCGATATATTTTCAACGTCCTCTGCAGATTTTCTGCAAGCAGCAACTTTGATTTACTACCACTATTCAAGTTAGTTTATCACAATCATTACACGTCATTTGTTTAGAACCTAATGCACGTTAGCTTCCATCGTCGCTAAGACAATTTATGGTATCAACTACCAAGTCTTCCCTAGAAAACGGGAGGATGTGCTTGTCTCATAGTAATATATTATTATACCTATTTGCGATTGGTTAGTTAGTGGGCGTCTCGGGGACAGATTTATCGTGGAAACTATCGGTCGATATCGTCGTGGTAATTTCTATTAGATATCGAGTAATTTGTTCACATTGGGCGGAAATCAGGTGGAATTGGATTAGATACAATGTTTCATTTCTAATTAATTAATTGAAATTGAGGCTCACGAGACGGTGAATTACGTTATCCAAAAGATTTTCAGTTTCGCATAGGTGCATAATGCTTGTTACAAATAACAACAGTGAGTATGAAACTATTTTACGCTGACTAAATAATTACGTAGACACATATAAGACTTTTTGTTATTTTGATCTTTAAGGTATATAGTATTGAAGTAAACTAGGTATAAAATAATGAATTAATACAATTTTCTCCTTATTTCAAGACTTCTAATGTTAAATATTGTTAGGAATTTTAGTGTCCTACAATTACCATAAAGTATGCTCATGCCGCCTGTGATACAGGTTTATCCTAGTACAGGCATCTAACATTATTATACCTTTGTAAATAATTTCTAAGACTTTATACACCGCCCGTTCAGCTCATAATAAATCTTGCAAGATGTGAACTGGCGAAAAATTGTGAACACGCAATGCATCGCTTGTTTTTCAATTATAAGTTAAAAACGAGCATTATGACTTTCTTATACAAATGTACATCGTGTAACGTTAAATGCGCAAAAACTGAAAATAGTTTGATCAGAATAACGAGCAGAATTAATTGAACCACTTTTTAATATAGCTCACATTTTTTAAAAACAATTCATGAAAAACGTTGCCGTGTCTATTTATTAATAGGTCAAGCAAGCCAATGTCAGGGCGGCGCAGCGGCCCGGTGACGACTCCTCCTTCGATAGAGCGTCGTTGCAGACGCAAGAAACGATCAGAATTGCCAGTAAAACTAAAACAACACATAAAACCTTTACAATTTGTTAATGATTTATTTTCTCTCTGAAATGGGTCAATTGAATTAAAAATCAGTTGGGGTGTGTGAGGTTTTGCGCATTTAACGTTACACGTTGAATAATAATTTTACCAATTTTAATACAGAATAAAATATTTGTTTATTTATTATTTTATTAAAGACTTTATTTAGGAACGTAGTCGTAAAATGTGTACCTATATAAAGGTAGTTATTTAGACTGCACTTGCTCTAATGGGACTGGGCCGAACATGCTTCCCGCATGTCGGATGCATTGTGGGCCAAGAACACCACAGCACGGGTCCCTAAAAACGTCCAACGTCATTGCGGAAGTTGATGGCGAGATTGGCGAAGAAGGCAGGACGAATTTGATACCTATATGAGGGATTGGCTCAGAATCGAGTTGAGTGGAAAAAGGAAAGGGAGTCCTTTCTCCTGCAGAGGGGGTATTATTATATATATAATAATTAAAATAAATATTTTTATAGTTCATTGTTATATCTTATTAATAAACTCGTAAAAAATTAAAATGTTAAAGGGAAATTAAACACGTGTTAAGTATTTTTCCGATGACACGAATGCCTGTGGCTGGTAAACAAGAAACTTAGTAAGAAGATTAAATATAACACAACAAGTCCCTTGAAAAAACGAACAATGTGTCAATCTTCACCTATCATAATGACTGCCACATAAAATGTTATTCCTATGTATGAGTAAATATTTTTCTACAGCCAACAACAATAGCACGTTTCATTACAAAGTAACGCTACTTTATTTATTATGTGAAAGGGCACTACTTGACCCTGGCAGGGTCAATAATATGACGGGGTGACATTTCAAACAAAAGACAGTCGGAACACAATGTAGTATTTCATTGAACTTCAATTCGAAAACATATTTGGGTCAATTTCGGCTACATTCCAACCGGTCGATTCTGTAAAAATCTCACCGTGAAATCATAAGTGAAGTGAGCTTGAAGTGAGCAGTGTCAATAGTGTTAATCCCTAATTACAGCTCACTCCACGCTCACTTCACCCAAGTTTTCACGGTGAGATGGTTACAGAATCGCACGGCTGAGCGTGGAAAAATGAAAATGACAAGTATATAAGTAGTTAATTTATTTATTTAAACTTTTCGCAGACAAAAAAGGTACAAAGGCGGACTTAATGCCTTAGGCATTTTAATTACTGTTAAGGCGAAAGCTCCAGGCTAGCCGGCAAAATTCAAATGTTCTTAATTTTTTTGCAATTAGTACGTCAGTACCAGGTTCATCATCTGCCTAGCCTTTTCCCAACTGTGTTGGGGTCGGCTTCCAGTCTAACGGGATGCAGCTGAATACCAGTAGTTTACATGGAGCGATTGCCTATCTGACCTCCACAACCCAGTTACTGTGTAATACGATACCCCTTGGTAGGACTGGTTGTCACTTTCGGGCTACTGACGACTCGTAACGACTGTCAAAGATCCCCGAATGACAGTCGGGACCAACGGCTTAACGTGCTTTCCGAGGCACGGAGGGGTCTTGGTATTTGAAGATGGTCGCCCATCCACGGACCAACCGCGGCAAGCGTAGCTTAACCTGATGGATGACCCGTGCGGCTGTTATTACTTAGACACAAGCCCCTCACGTCAGTACCAGGCTTATGTTTGTAATAATATAATTCGCGACCGTAACACATTTACAGATAAATCATTATTAAAATCATCAATACATCTCTAAGTTAAAATTAAGCTATTGAATGACTTTTCATGAATCATCACATTTGCTTCCGTTTGAAGTCAAATCTGACTTAGACAGGTGTATCAGCCGGTCGATTCTGGAAAAAAATCTCACCGTGATAACTAAGGTGAAGTGAGCTTGGAGTGACCTGTGAGTCATGCTGTTGCTAGGGATTGACAGTATTGACGACTCACTCCACGCTCACTTCACCCAAGGATTCTGATGATTATAATTCTTAGTCTCTGCGACATTGTCAGAGGTGTCAAAACGAAACAAAAACGCGACCATCTTTTGATGCGGCAGACCTATTGAAATATTTGGCCTTAACTCTACCGCTTTGCAAAACTTTTAAATACAGAAATAAATGAATGATCGCTTGAATACTCATCATCAATAATTCTAATATCTTTAACTATGTTTAAAATTTGAAACGGATATAGAAACAAGAATGTATGTATAACAGTTTATTCAAATTAGGTGCTAATTTTTTTTAACACACCCATATCCTCAAAGGAAGTGTTCACACTCACAGCATGCTATTAAAATGACGCAACCTTACACCTCACATAACATTCCGAGTTGATTGACATCTGTTACAACTGTAACGAGTCAATTGATCGATTATAATCGCATAATACGAACAAGGACAATCGATAAACGTGTTTATTTTATATCGATGACAGATACAGGAATATCGAGACTTTCGTTTTAAATGATTGACTGGACAAGTGAGCAAGACAAAAGCAATGATTGATGTATGAATGGTAATGCCTGTCATTTAGATTTCGTTGCATTTACATTATAAAGGTAATGGAAATTCTGGAGAAAAAGGGTATATATAGATTTTTATCTGGAGGTATGCAGACCACCTTACGCGACGTCGTCGGGTCGAGGTTCATTGTGATATTTGCAATTAACAATGTCTCGTGGCTTTTTCTTTTTCTGATTCCATAAACACATATAGCGATACTTCGTGGTAAGGTACTTATTTAAAGCCGATTCCGAAGTAACCAAAGAATATATTCTGTTCCTACTTTTCGCATGGGTTTTAAAGTAAACAGGTATACTAAAAACAATGCAATAGCATTCTAACACAATTACGAATGTTCTTATATCTGTAGTATATTAGAACAATATTAGCGCCGATTCCTTGTTCACAAACTAAACTAAATTTAAGTTCAGTGCATTTTTTTCTTTCTATTTCATTAAGAAAAGGACAGAAGATAAATATTCGTTTAGTTCTGTGAGACTCGATAGACGTGATTAAAAAATTGGCTACAAAAAATACGTCAATTTCCGTCAGGCGCTGACTAATTTGACAGGACTAAACTAATATTTATCTTCTGTCCTTTTCATAATGAAATAGAAAGAAAAAGATGCACTGAACTTAAATTTTGTTTTTGTGAACGAGGGAATCGGCGCCATTATTTATGTTTATAATGTTGCATGCTAGTTTTAGCTAATTATTTTAAAAACTGTTACAAAATACCCGAGCATCTGTAACGTACAGACGCCAGCACATCAAGCTACCCAAAACTGTCAGATTTTCCCAATCAACTTTGAACCTTATGCTTTAGCGATAAAGTTGAAAATATATTAAAGAAATTTGACAGATTGTGGTAGCTTGATGTGCTGGCGTCTGTACTACAATTCTTGCAAATAAATATCATTTCACTTTGTTAATGGCCTATGCCTAACAGTGGGTTTTGGGCTGTGGATGATGAAGATGATACCAATGTTTATCATCAGTTCAGTAATTATTTTTTTTTAATATAATTGGTCTTGACAACGATATAATATAAAAGATTGTGTACCTAGGATACCAATGAGCTATGCCGAGGAGCGTATTGTTACCGCTTCATGTGATTTTTCACGCTTAGTTTTATGGAAAAATATGTGCAGTCAGGGAAATAATTTACACCCTACGTCAATTTGCCATATTATACCCATTTCATACCACTGTTAAAGAATGTCAGTTGTGATTTGAATACACGGACAATTTAAGTTACTTTAATTTCCCTGACTTTACATACAAATATTTATCACATGTCTTCTGTAGGTAAGTAGGCATTCGTTATATATTTGTAGTTCCCTTGAGCCACATGCTAGAAAAATATGCAATGGTTCACAAAAAAATGACAAATTGTTGGGCTGTCGCCAGGAGGCCGGTAACTAACCTATTTCCGTCATTTGTCTTTCATAATTAGCACCAGACGAGACACAAATAATTATGTGTAGGCATAATTACCTACTGTACCTGTATACAGGGTTACTGGAAACTCGACCACTTCCTTGCAGAAGGTTATAGGGGAGCTAAAATGTGACAAATTTAACCCCCTACGTGTATAGCCGAAAACTAATACTTTTAGAGTTATTTGAAATATTAAATTATTCCAAATTTGCACACTAAACTTTTAATTTAAAAAAAAAACAAGTCATGTTGATTGGATCAATTTTTATTTTTATTTATAGCTAACATTCTAACATCGCTAATACGTAAGTAATTTCAAAAGGAAGAAGTTTTTGTTATTATTTGTACTAGTCGTTGCATTTTTTTTTTCAAGTGGTCGAGTTACCAGTCACCCTGTATAATGAACTTTTTTTTTATTGCTAAATGGGCCCGCTCTTGACTTCGATCACGCCTGATGGAAAGCGATGGGTGAGGTCTATGATGGAACGAGCATGCCCAGAAGATGCCTGTTCACTCTTGCTTTGAAGGCAGACGGGTTAAATGTGGGAGGGAACACACATGCCGGCAGAGAGTTCCACACTTTGGCTGTGCGCATAATAAACGTGGAGAAGAAGCGCTAAGTACGACTCGTTGGGATATCAACCAAGTGTGGATGGTACGCTGCAGTACGTCTGGTTGTACGGTGGTAAAAGGACGGAACTGGCTGCGTCCCGGTTTCACCCCCATATGTATTAGATCCCGCTGAAATATCGGGATATAAAGTATCCTATGTTTAATCCATGTCATGGTGATGGAGTTTGCACGTTTCTCTTCCCTTTTAAATTAACAAAAGAAAACTCATTTTAATGCCTACACACGATAAAACGACATACTCAAAACAAACACGTAGCGTACTCATAGTACCTAAACATATAACACAAACTACTTTCATTAACATTTATAATATTAGCATATCAAAGGCATTTTCACTCGCGCATCAAGTATGGCCGCATGAGCCTTTGTAAGGGTATTGTGTGCGCAGGCGCAAGACGTGCGCGTAAAGAAAATATTTGCATAATCATCGGGCAACGGATTCATCGCCGTGGGTGCGTGTTCTATGTTTCGTACGATGCGTGAAAGAATTTTTGAAATAAGAGTTTTGACAGCTTAAATAACAGTTGTTGTTTGGGATAAATCCATTGCTCTTTGGCAACGTTAATTAATAAACGCTAAATTATTACCTTCTTTTTATCATTTATTAATTCTATTTTATCAATAGCAAAAGCATGTTCACTGCGATAGGCGGAGTTTAATCTTGTGTTTTTTTTAAGGGTAAATGTGCCATTTAACGTTTATATAGCCTGCTAATAACAGGCAACCACTGGCACAGTGTCATCTGAGTCTCCAATCGTAGTGGAGCGCCCACGACTAACCTGCTAAACAAAAATGCAGATAAGATGGAAAGACTAACAATACCTACTTATAGGTACTTTCCAGTCTTTCTTTACAGTCTTACATATGAAAACAAATGCGAGGGCCTATATAGGCACCTACATTTACTAGTCTAGTAGTTTCCTTACAAGAGAATAGAGGCAAAGAAATTATGTTCCATGCAAATTAATATCTTTAATATGAAAGAGAAGACCACAGTCTTTTTAAGATCACATCACGTGATCCCAATCACCAGTATAAATAAAATGTTTCTATTGCAGTGGTACTTTGACTACTGCTCCACTTTTATACAAAGCTTTTCTACATTAAATCCTCATACAAGACGGCAAAAAAAATTTGAATAGTGGTTTTGGCCGGGACCTAAGAGGCGCTTACCAATTTAAACCACCCATCCCGCACAGCACTATTACATCCAAGAAGTGACATAAGACCACCCTGATATGACAACCAGCTAAACTCGTATGACGCTAAGCCAAGAAAACAACAATACAGTTTGACGTGTCGTGCAAACAATGGACGCACGCGCACCCGAGTGTAGTCAGCTGTCAATCAGTCGCGCGCCGGCGTGGGCATCGAATGTACGGCGACATTGGAAAGTGGTCACGCTATCATTTTCGTGGTAAATAATATACCTACCTGTTTGAGTTGTTATGAATTGTATCTTACATACCATGTAAGATACAATTCATAATAATGTGGAACAATACCGTCAAAGAAAATGTCATACTTATTCAATTTCTTTGGACATAAATCATTTTGATTGTATAGAGCAGAGTCTCCTAACGCAGACTTACATAATCAGCCAATAATATTCCCACTGCTGGGAACCTCTCAGTGAGAGAGAGTTGGCCGTAATCCTCCTGCATGTTATAAGATTGGATGATTCGAAAATTGGAATCAACAACAGAAGCAAGGGCAGTGATCAAGCCAGATGCCCACAACCCTTGGCACAGGCAACTGAAGGAACACGGGTGGGTTTTAGTCAGTAAAAGTCTGACACACCCTCCCGTTCCGCCCAGAACGGGAGAAGTTATTTGATAATTTCCCACCCAAAAAAAAAAAAAAAAAGATGCCCACAATCTAAAGAAGCATTGAACAGGGATAGGTCTTGTCATGAGTCCTGTTATAGTGCTTGTGATGCAGCTTGGAAAAAGAGTAAAATCAATCATGACGATAAACAAATTGAAAAAACTTGGTAAAGGTTTAGTTCAGCGGAGGAAAGCTATAACATAAGTAGTTGAAAAACAAATTCTTATATCGCGTCACTATTTTTACTCGCTATTTTTTTTTATGTCAACAAAAAAATAATTCGTATTTAAAATTTAACTACTAAAATAAATTAAAACGAAGACAAAGGGACTCAACGAAGTCCGTGCAAGGTGAAAACCGATACGGTTTATTGACTCTACGAGTTTACGTCTTTTTTCACTGCACGCACTTTATCCGGGCAGTAGCCGGTAATCCCTGGATCCTGTTACTCGTCAATATTGAGTTTCAAGTCTGCCTGTAGTGTTTAACATGCCAGTAAAAAGAAAAGAGAATTTAAATGTTGGAGAAAGTTTCTAGAGAGTTATTTCAAGGAAATTATGTAAAGAAGATTGTGTTTTTTAACAGCAAAATCGGCAAAGAAACATTTTTCTTTATGTTAAATTATAAGAAAACTGTAAATCGACCTATTCATGCAAACAACTTTTTTAGCTTAGTTCATCTACTGAACTGTTGAATACTGCCAACTTTCAATCCGTTAGCCAAATTGCACAACAATTCTCAAAGTACCTAAAACATCAACAACTCCATCTTGCAAACGAAAAAGGTTTTTGCCTACCGTATAAATAAATAACTGTTTTAAAGAAGACTGAGTGCTGCAGTTTTCCTCAAGCTACTTGAAAACGAAACAAAGATTTATAGCTCCTAGTTTTTTCCCCTTTCAAAGCTACCGCGGACAATATTCCATTAATGCATTTTTTCTTTTCGATGCACAAAAATAGGCCCATCAAAATAAGATCTTGAAACGCAATCCCAGGCAATTTTCCTTAACAATGAAGAGCAGAAAGGGCCACGCAGCGCACGCGCAAGCAGGTGATAATATAATAATGAATCGGTCACTGCGCAGTAAATCAGAGGCGCCGGAGGGAACCACGCCCTCCTCCCCCCCTTACACTTTCAGCGAAAGCGACAACCCTGCGAAGGGCGATACTAATGTGTGTAGTATGACCAAAATACGTGAATTATAATGTGAATTTGAGCAATTTTTTGGTTTAAAAGGATGTATCATGAAGAACAGAACCCATTGGTATGACGCAGCTTAGAGAAGGCCTATTTGCAGCAGTGGACGTTTTTCGATGGATAGCAGTGGTGGCCCAGTGGTAACGAGCCCGACTTACAAGTTGTAGGTCGTGGGTTCGAACCCAGACAGACGCTTTACTTTATGTAATTTATTTCATCGCCATTGCTCTCAAAAACAGTAAAGGAAAACATCGTGAGGATACCGGCATGTCCCAGTACAAAAATTCGAAGACATGTGACATCTACCAACCCGCACAGGACCCGTGTGGTGAATTACGATTCACCCCCTTTCACCAAGAGGAGGCCGGTGTCTCAGCAGTGGGAACATTATGGGCTGATTATATGCACCTGTGTCATATTTCTTTACTATACAGCGTGTAACGGAAAGGGGGTATCAACCCTGAAGGAGGTGAATGTGCTCATGAAACTAAACAACTTTCCCCAAAGAACATAGGTCGAAATATGAAAAAAAAATTTGGCCCTCCCATAATAAATCAATCAGCTGGTAGTCAGTTTTGCAAGGTAGGGCCAAATTTTTTTTCATATTTCGACCTATGTTCTTTGGGGAAAGTTGTTGAGTTTCATGAGCACATTCACCTCCTTCAGGGTTGATACCCCCCTTCCGTTACACGCTGTATAATAGTGTTTGCTAATTCTACGAAAACAAAGACTAACAGACTTATAGAATATGGCATAACTAGAACCACCATTCCATTTTGGAAAGCAGTCCTAAACACTAGACCTACAATTCTACAGTTCAATATTTTAATCTTTACTGCCCGTTTCAATTGAATACAAGCACTAATACGTAGTTTCACGAATTGAAACAGCGTAACACTATCCAGCTATACAAGTAATTGATGGTCACTGCGCCTGCGTCGATAGCGCTTGCAGCCGTCAGCTATAGAATCCGACGGACGAATTATTGCGGAGGGTATAACAAAGATTGCGATGCACTTTCTACGGGGGCCTCTCTTATTGGGCGGAGGTAATATGCTATTTTTCAATTGCACGTTCGATTCCTTTCGCGTATTACTTTCGCATTGATTTCAAATTGTTCTGACTTCCTACTGCGAGGTTTGATTCATTTTTCTTTTTTATGAGGAAATGATTGAAATTGTCCGGAAAACGTCGAATCTACCTGGATCCTTACCATAGTGGGATGAAATTGTTTATTCCGTAAATAGGACATCGGAATCACTTGTACACGTCATTTATATTTAAAAAAAATACGCTAGATAGAGTAGACGTCTGACTACCCCTGAGAAGAAATAGTAAAACCAACTCTAGGGTCAAAGACTATTTTAAAGTCCAGACATAATCTTGGTCAGATCAGACAATGTAGATTAGTGCCTGAAATTAATGGTCTTTTGAGAAAAGAACCGCAAAGATTTGAGTTGACCAGTTCAGAGCTGCTGCTCAACTCAGAGCTTGAGGAATCATTCACAGGGCAGGTCATGTCCAGGGCGGATTAAGGTGAACGGCTTTTCACTACTTTCAACAGATTAGTCAAAGCTTGTTACTTCACGTCTTTACACGAAGTTTGACCTCCTAAAACTCATATTGTGAGCCCGCTACCACAATCAATACAACTTCAAACGCCTTTCTTGACAGGTTTGACAATTAAACGTATATTTTGTCATTTTTTAATCAAAAAGCAACGACTGACCTCAAAACATCAGCGCACAACAGACATTATTAACGTTTGGCAACAGCTAAGTCAGTTACTTACGGATTAATAAGCAACGTTAATACAGACCCTACATAGGCCAACGTGGGTGTTATCCCATATTCAATAATGCACAATTAAAAGGCTAATGCACTCGCTAATGGCACGAATCGATATAAGTATCGATACTCATGACAAACTATCGAATAGTAAATCGATAATAGATGAATACAAAGTCACCCACGCGACTACGGGCGGTCTGCCGGTCGTGTTTATTAATATGCCCTTTTCGAGTCTATTAAATTGATATTATGTCAATAGATGCAGACTGAGTTATATTATTTATATTACGGGTATTGTAACAATGACTATAAAATTTTTAGTTACACAGGTTCAAACAAAACTTTTCTGAAATGATGGATGATTGAAATTATTGACAGTTTTCTGCCTAGCATTGACGAATTTTCGCAGTCTCGGAGCCTTGGAACCCTGTGTCCGTGTACCAAATGGGTACATGCAACAATAATCACAGCCCTATTAGCAAGCACTTTAAGAAGATTAACCTTAGCTAGTTTCTCAAAAATGTTAAACGCACAAAACCACCCATTTCCTTCCTTTTAAAGTTCTATTTAAGAATTTCAGTTTTTTTCTCAGCTCCCGATTAATCGCGAGCCATATACGTACATTTAAGCTCGCAATCGGCATCTAAGCGTAGTATTTATAATTGGCTCCTGTTGGCGACTCTGTACTGTTAATTGGCACTACGAGATTCTCTCGATGCCGCCGTAATTACCGAGCGAGCGAGAAATTGTCTCCGGAGAAGGCTAGACCAAACGATGGTAAGTAATTGAATAAGTTGGTAATTTGCATACCTTCCTTTTTAATGTCTTGAGTAGAAGAATTGGAACTAAAGGAAATGCGTTTAAGACGCATCAATGCTTGTAGAATAGAAAAATTTGCATATGATTCAATATGAGACATATAACAATAAGTCTGGAAAAAACACTAGAAGCAGACGGGAAAACACAGCCAGAACTCATAGGACAAAAAAAAAACCATCACGGAAGCAATACTAGCCCGTAACCACAATTTATATCCGCCCTACATTCAAACGACAGAGTGATAATGCAAATCAAAACGCTCAAAACACACTACCGTTACGCGTTTTGCCACCAGTTTACATGGTCGGACAATCGCCAGCCAATAAAACCAAGACAAACGATGTCTTTCATATCTTAGTTGATTGCCTGTCCAACGTAGGACGCAATACTAATACTCAATCAAAACGAAGTAGGGCGAGTCATTAGTGGGCCCTTAACTGGGTCGCATTGTGAATTGAATATTGTGATAATTTACCACGAGATGATGGAGATTACGGATGAAATGAGGCAAGTAATAAGCGGGCAATGTGGGTATATGTTGTATGAAATGAACGTGCGGGCCAAGCTTGAGATATGATTGGAGTTTCAAATGTGTCAGTTGGAGCAGGGCAATCTGTTACGTTTGGTAGCTATTAACTATTAACTGTTTTGATTTCTGCTACAGACAATTTAGTAATACCTCGTACAAAATGAGTGGCACCAACTGCCAATCTCATCAGGGGAATCAAACCTGTTTCCAAGAAAAAAAAAAAAAAACAATTAAAGTAATTGCTGGTATTTTTTGGATTGGTAAACAGTTTCTATCGCCAGCAAAAAACTCCTGCACACATCATTCAAAGGCTTCTAAGAAGATTTAAACTGAATCCCACTTCTTTCACAAACTACTTACATCAATTAAAATTGCGAAAAACAGTTGAGGAGTCGTGAGGAAAGTTTTGAGTATAAATGTGGGACACCAAGGTGGCGCAACCATGGTCGCGGTGCCAGCAAAATATACGCGGCTTTATGGTGGGCATCTCACCAGGCGTCCAATCGGATGTGCAACCAACCTATATATTTTTTTGGCAGTGCGACCACGGTTGCGACGCCACTGGCGTAACTAGTGAGATAGGGCCCCAAGGATGTAGGGGAAGACCAAAGACTTGTGTGAAATATGATATAGACAGAGAGACGTCATGAATGAAATGGCTAACAGAGATGTATGGAAGAATATGGCATGCTACGCTGATCCCAACTAAGTTGGGATATGGGCTGGTGGACGACGATGCAAAAACAATAATATACAATTCCGAATGTTGGTCATTTCCACGTCGCAGACGAAAGACTTTCACAGCTGGACATAGGATTCCCCCAAGAGACGGCATCAAAGGAATGAACTTATAGACCGTCGTAATAACATATTACTACGTATAACATTCTAAAACGTGATAAGAACTACACAATTATGGTATATTTATCAACTTAATATACTTTGACGATATTGTTATGGCATATGTTATCGCTAAACATATTGTAATTCGATTCATGTTGCTCTTACTTACTGATAAGCCTTTCGGCACAGGTTGAACGTACATTAATGAAAATATGGTTACTTTTGGTTTCATTTTCAGCCTTTTTATGATTTCTCTTTTCAGTTTTTTACGACTCTATTTGAATGACCAACAGATTTTATGCAAAGGCATTTCCGATTAAAAGTCTATTCTTTTAGCTCTGATTGGAGCACAATAAGACCGGATAGCAGTAAACTGACGTGGTTTTGGGCCAAGGCCCGACTCCGCCCTGTCTCGCCGGGTTATTAGTCGGCACGTTTGGATGAGACCTTATCTGGGTCAAGCCAAATTCAAATGGAGATATAAAAGTTTTATTACAAAAAATTGCAGACGATGTATGTGATTATTAAAATATTAACCCCTTTAAAACTGAAGATGGAGATATTTTCTCCAGTTCCTTTATATGAGTCAGTGGTTATGATCGAATTGTGCCAAATGTTTGAGACATGGCTGTTCATATATCTTTTTTATAGACAGCATTTTTCTTTCACATTATAAACATTTTGGATAAACAGAGAACGCGTTTATGAGCTGTACTTTATCATTTTGAATGTCACAATTACGCCAAAATTCTTTTACACTTCCTAAGTTTTAAGACGTCATTATGTCCATAAAACTTCTAATAATCCACTTTCCCTGTCCCAGAATCGTTCATACGTTGAAGCTTGCAACACGTCATCTCTAGCTATTGTGGTGCCAAACTGCCCGGCACCCACTTAGGCCCATTATAATAAGAAAGCCGTCAATGACTCAAACCGGGAAGGTACTGCAAGCCATTCGGAGAGCGAGCTCGGTTTTAAATTACATGCATTCCGGGTGGCGCCGGTGGCAAGAACAATGTGTTATTGTCGGTGATTGTGACGATTTGGGTTCAATTTGATCGGAGCTTTCGTAAAATGACGCAGTTCCGTTCAAAACTGATGAAGATTTTCAGAGAACTTGACGTCTGTTCTGCCTGAACGACCTAAGGTGTTTAGCCAATTTTGTATGCTGTTATTTTATCTCATATAGAAGGTATATAGGATAAACGAACTCCTTCTATTGCTGCAAGATGTTAGGTACACTTGTTTGTATTGCATATCATGACGGAGGCACTCATAACGCTGCCTCGTATTTTCAAGCAATAGAAAAAATTGACTAACTTTAATTGGAGAGATTACGAGGCCGTTGGCTACTTTTTGTGTCCGTATTTTGTCTTTTTTTTTTTTTTGGTAATGTGCGTTTTGTTTGTGCAGAATATTTATTTTTATTATCTTTTGTTTTCTTATCTTCAAAAATTCAATTGCTTTAATATTGTACATTCTAAAAGCGTCCTATTCTGTAACAGGACTACTAATTGCTACTTGATTAGCATTTTCTCCAGTATGTTTTTCTTTCAACAATAAAATCATGGTACTGACGGAACCCATTCAACAAATAATGGTACATCATTCTTGTTTTCTTCAGTGATTGTTCGTGAATCACTTGGCTATAACTTTCGCATCGATATGTATTGAGTAAGATACAAACATCGGAATACTGCGCGTCATCGTATTCAGAATCTGATTAGCATAACGAGGAAGAGATATAACGCCTACTCCTGTAACAATTGAATTCTTGTAAATAGATAGAGGATTATTTATACATAGATGACTGGATGTAGGTTCTTATAGTATTGGTACACTGGACGTGCCGTATACTCATCGCTACTAATCAGTGTGTTACAAAAACTCACTTTGTTAATTTCAACGATAGGATTTATTGAGGCTCTAGTTTGATCACTATGTATGTCACCCGAGTTAGCGATGATGCGGTAGAAGTAGCCTGCCTATTAGTGATTTAACCCGTGAGAAGGCGCGCCTAATTTTCTTACACGAGTAGGCGCGTGCGAGCAAATTGCTCACACTATCATAAATGTTTATATTCTTAGTGTTTCTATATTTATTGGCTTATAATGTATTTAAATAAATAACACAAGGTTTAGTAAGTAAGAAAACAAGTATTTTAATCAAAACTATTAAACATAATAGCAACTTCTAACGCAAATAACAAAACAACCTAGTATTAATTAATTTTTTTGGCACGTTTCATAAAAATCACAATAAAAACTGTTCCATAACAAAAACTAAAAAGTGTTATTCATCCATTAAATCTACACTAATGTGCCTCTCGAAACACACTGAACACATGTATTTTACATGTTCGGTGCAAAGTAATTGCTGGGCGCGTGATGAGCAAATTGCCGCACGTTGGTACACGGCCTCCACAAACGCCTTGCTGCGCGGTCGCAACGCCACTGAGCGGATCGAGAATTGCGTCAGGGGAGAGGGGGTGAATATTTAGGAAGGTACTTAAGTGCTTGAATTGGTGTGGCATGGGAAAGACAAAAAATTTTTGAATTAGATTTTTGTGTGAGCAAATTGCTCATAGCGCGCCTTCTCACGGGTTAAAGATTAATCTTCTCTGACCAAAGATCGAATGAAGAATAAGGCTAATCTAAAAACTTATTACGTGTGCATTTTACGGCTGTAAAGTAGATTTATTTAATAATCTGCGATGTACACGTGAAGTTGTTTATGCAAAGGAGTTTTTTATAATTAGTTACGCATGGAACCGTTACATGCCTGACTAATAAAAATGCAAAACAGTTTGCCATGTGCGGAGAAAAAATTACTCGAGTACAGCGCATTGTTTTTCAGTGTTTAAGCGAGTCTGTAATCTATACAACGTATTGAGCACATTGTATAAAGTTATGTAAAGTGGGAGAGAATGTTATTCGAGTTACGTCCTATTCGGTACATGTGTGCGTATTATGATAACCATTTTAATGAACAATTCGCGGAACAGCAGTGCTATTCTCTAAAAATCTCACCGTGAGTCATTAGGGATTAACACTATTGACACTGCTCAGTTCAAGCTCACTGCACTTATGATTTCACGGTGAGATTTTTACAGAATCGACCGGCAGTTATCATAACTAGTATTGATTACTGGTTCGCTGAGTCGTCATGATCACTTGACATAGTAATCGTAATTAGCAAATGTCAGAAAATATGCATACAACCCTTATGAGTTGTATGCATATTTTCTGACATCATCATCTGCCTAGCCTATTCCCAACTATGTTGGGGTCGGCTTCCAGTCTAACCGGATGCAGCTGAATACCAGTATTTTACATGGAGCGACTGCCTATCTGACCTCCACAACCCAGTTACTGGGTAATACGATAACTCTTGGTAAGACTGGTTGTCAGAATTTCGGGCTTCTGACTACCCGTAACTACTGTCAAGGATCCACGAATGACAGCCGGGACCAATGGTTTAACGTGCTTACCAAGGCACGGAGGGGTCTCGGTATGTAAAGATGGTCACCCATCCACTGGCCAACCGCGGCAAGCGTAGCTTAAACTAATCGATCGACCTGTGCGGCTGTTAATATTTAGCCACGGGCCCCTCCCTTATGAGTTCCCATCTTCGATTATATGTATTAGATAGTCATCGAAGTAAGTACCTACATACGCATGCAATTCTTACCTGAACATCTCTCCTGGGTGGTGGCCTCATCATCGGCGGTCCGGGAGCCGGCATCCGCATCGGCGGCGGCGCAACGTGCCTATAAACCGGCGGCTGCGGCTGCGGCGGTGGTAGCGGCGGCCGCGGGCCGTGTAGCACCGTGACAGCCGGCACGAGCGGCGGTGGCCTGCGCTCCATGGCCCGCTCAACGATAGCCAGGTGCTCCGACGGCCGTATCAACCGCGGCGGAGCCGGCAGCCGCAACGGGTCCGGTTGTATGCGCGGGTCGGAATGCATGCGCGGGCGCGGTTCCGGCGGGCGTACGGTTTGACGCGGCGGGGGCGCGGGCGCGCGCCTTGCCCTCGCCGCTTCCGATTCGTCTGCCATCGGTGCGCGCCAATCTGTTGACAAGGAATTCAAATTGTTAATTCATTGCATCACTTTGCTAAATGAATTAGGGTATGCTACGTAGCGTAGAAGAGTCAGAAGAGTCAGCAATCTCCGACAACGAAAAAGTTCGTCTCCATTGTCCTAATGCAATGACGTGAGCTTTACCCATTTTGCGGACGGAATCGAACTCCTGATAAAGAATTTTAAATATAGACTGTATTGCTTATAATGACTTCATACTAGAAAATGGACCAAAGTGTCGCCCTTTTAAAAATCCTATTCTAGCAAATTAATTTCTATGGGTATTTTTCAAATATGTACCTAAACACAATCAATCTCGCTGGGAGACAAG
The DNA here is from genome assembly GCA_949629135.1 of Eremobia ochroleuca. Classification (NCBI taxonomy): domain Eukaryota; kingdom Metazoa; phylum Arthropoda; class Insecta; order Lepidoptera; family Noctuidae; genus Eremobia; species Eremobia ochroleuca. The sequence continues at coordinate 4,464,299 of OX451396.1, read as the reverse complement.
TGAATGAAGTGATAGCCAAAATTAATAGAAAAACACGTCCCTCCGTTAAACAAACACAGGAAAACGCAAAGAGTGAAATTGGGCTCCCCTCGCTATATTGACAAGTGTGCCCAAGGCAATGAAATAACAATGTGTCACGCAATCCCTCCTATCAATCTTGTTTACGCGTAAATAAAAGGAATTGTTGATGAAAACGTGTATTTTATTTTCTTTAATACTCATAATTGAAGAGCGCGCCATCTATCCGTAGCGCGCGGAACTCGGTAGACCGGTAGCATACGAACTTACAAAGTGGTTTTTACGTTGGACGCGGCGCTTTCCGTCGGCGACGCAGTGTCTGCGCTTGCTTACTATTGAACATTGAACTCTATATGGCAGGTACTGTACTTGTAGGGCAATAAAGACATTCAAAACGTTACCCACTTACAAGCTATTTTTAAGGCTTTAAATGGGTATTTTCCCGTAAAGTCGTGTTGTACGAGCGTTGAATACAAACGCGAAATAGGATTCTCTACTACCGTCTACCGATCTAAATGCATGAGACAAGGTCTTTTTCGATTTAAAATGTCTGTCCGCATTTAGCTCTGTCTAAATTTAAACGGCTATTACAATAGTGAGAAAATAGATCTAGATAAATCTTCAGTCTAATAGCCATGAATAAAACATGACAATGTTGATAATGTTACATAACGGGCTCTCGTTTATGGGTTGCCATTTTATAAATCATTACTGTTGCATTTGCATAGGATATCTGATTGGAGAGTTGAATTATACCAGCGCAATAATAGCTTTACGACCAGTTATTCCATTCAGGTGTTAAAGCACGTCAGGAATTATTGTTTGTGATGTCATTATCAGAACGTATCTAAGTTAATCTCTAAATAAATGATTGGTTCTTTTCGAGTAGTCTCTCTTAGCTACTTTCTCGCTAACTCTCTCACTAACAAGACCTCTAAGTATACAAAAACAAATCAACAAACAACAACAACAAACAACATTCTTACAATTTGATTGGGTGCCAAATTGACTTCAACATTCAAAGTGCGTTTTATAATTTCTACCTACAACGATATTTTCGTGGACCGCCAGTTCCATAAAATGTATAGCAATACGTGACCATTTTAACCTTATATTTCCATACATTTTAATTCAAACTATATAAGTAGTAAGTAATATAATGTACATAAGTATATGAAATTCAGATACCGTTTCCTTCCACAGAGCTTATTGCTATAAATATTGGCACTCGCATTTCAAATATCAGATAGCTTGCAAATTAAATTCTTCGTACACTTTACGCGTGTGTCTAAAGCCGGCAACTGGAGAGTTGAAGCCTACATTTAACTAGGAACATTATCAGGCTAACAAGTGTGTAGGCACAGCATATCTGACACATTTCAGCTTTCTAGCCGAACCACTCGGACTTGACAAACTTGCCCATAGAGTTTGATATCGCTGGTTTTCTATCGATGCGACGGACGTTGGACAACTAAACAAATCTATTATTTACACGTGGGAATCGAGATTGGCTAAGATAATAAAACGTAAACGAAATAGTACGTAGGTATCCCTATTATACTAATAATAAATACTAATAATAAAGCTGGAGAGTTTGTTTGTTTGAACGTAGGTACTACGCTGGAAGTAGCGGTCGGATTTCAAAGAATCTTTTTGCATATGATATCCCATTCTTGTGGAAGGCTATAATATATATAGTCGTTCTTCCTTATGCTAGCAGACAGTTGCCCGACGACAGTTGTGGTTGTGAATATGTGATAATAGATGCTTTTGTCCGATTCCAGCATGAGTCCGTAATAGCGATATAATCTATATTAATAATAACAGGACAGGACAGGACTAAACTAATATGAAATAGAAAGAAAAAGATGCACTGAACTGAAATTTAGTTTAGTTTGTCAACAAGGGAATCGGTGCCATTGTAGAGCTATGTATCCCAAACGTTTTCGGTGATATTTGAGATGATAAGTATTTGTGTAAATTGACCAACACTTAGCATATCTTATAATACCAATTTCCTCGCCCACAGCTCCAACATTTAACATGTAAAACCTACATAAGATTTACAATAACCACCGATATCGAAGTTCAAGTACAGACGCCAGCACATCAAACTACCCGAAACTGTCAAATTTTCCCAATCAACTTTGAACCATATGCTTTAGTGATATCGTTAAAAATCTATTAAATAAATTTGACAGATTGTAGTAGTCTAATGTGCTGGCGTTTGTACCTACCAATCCCTTCGAACCTTAAAATAAACCACAAACAATATCACTCGGCTCGACTTCAACCCAAAAAATCCGGTTCTCACAAGATTTATATATCCAAAAAGACAAAATGGAAGGGTGGCTCGGCTACTTGACTAACAGGTCTAAAAGCCAGCAATTAACTGAACGGCTGAGTTGAAAGGTCTAATTGACAAACACAATACCAAAAGGCGGGTAGAGTGGGTAGCCGGGAATGTGCATGTCACTTTACCCCATCGGCGTCTTCCTTTCAAGGATTTTTTATACGATGGACGATTAATTACGTCATACGTGCTAATTAACGTCTTACGGACCTCGTCTCTTTGTTTATGGCGATTGAAATTTACAGGAACGCATTTGTTCGGAGATATATGGGCGTTTTATTGTGCGGGCTAGTGTCAGTAACGATACGATACAGAACTTCAGCGGATAAAGATAGTTCTTCAACGCCGACAGATTTGCTCAGCAATTTCTTTTTATTGAAGTTTTATCGCCATTATTTCTTGATTGTCTCGCACATTATTATTTTTACGCTAACCGTAATTCAACTTTAATTCTTATTAAAAAAGCAAATGCATTATTGACCCTCTTGAATCTACAGATATCTAGAAAGAACATCAAACAAAGACAATGGCTATGAAAAACGGTATTGTTAAAGATTACAACGGTGATAAAGCAGACAGATTAAACGCCTACTTCACACGTAAACAAACCTTGTGGAGTTCAATCACAACAAAGAGCACTTGTAACAAAGGTTTAATTCACAACTATTTACACAGCACATCCGCAGTTCTAAACGGTTCTTGATAACCGATAGGTTTTCAGACTGACGTAGCCCCCTTACACAAGTGCAATGAACACACGGATAGGTGCAACATACACCGTTGCTATGGCAACACTGTATACGTTTTTCCCTCCAAAATGAACGCATGCGCGTCACTATAACCCTGTCCATGCTATCGATTAAAGGAAATTAGACTCTAATGTGATATAATTAAGTTGTACGTTGGAGTGTTGTTTGGTAAGGGGTCGCGTGTCTTGCCCCACGCAAACTTATTCCTTTCGTATGATAGCCTGCAGTAGCAATTTTCCTATTATTATTAAAATATGTATGGGTATGTTGGGGTGATTGCACGGGGGAAGTATCGCTCATTTTGTACTTGCGTAAGATTACTTGTATCATTTTCACTACCGGTGTTCAGAGCGAGCTGCGGACTGCCATGCCGTAATGATGACTGTCCTTATAACTAGTACCATGTACAAAGTGTATTGCGATAGGGCTATCAGCTGTCACTTATGTGTCTTTACTATGGCCTTTTTCATATTTTTATTATTTGCCTTTGCCCGAAAACCTTACCTTCCTTTCTTTTTTTTAATTGCTCAATAGGCCCGCTCTTGACCTTGATCTGGCCTGATGGAAAGCGATGGATGAGGTCTATGATGTAACGAGCGTGCCCAGAAGATGCCTGAGGCACTGGAACTCCCACGCAGGCTGCTTGACGCCGGACTCCAGCAGGAAGGTGGTCGCGAACCAGACGAGCGTTAGCCCTGCCACCGCAAGGGAAGAATTGGCCAGTCAAATAAGGTGTTGGGTGTGACTGTCTAGGTTGCGCCGAACGCTCGGTTTAGTTGAGTAACTGGCGGAACAAACTGCGCTACACGAGGAGGCTTCTTCGTGCATCCCAAAAATGGGTTCATGGGTTAGGCAAAGGTGTACTTATAATACACCGACATTACGCCAATTATGTTGAAGACCCAAGTAATAGGGGGCGAGCATATTGCCATCAACTGGGCACAAATCCAGACTTTGGACTGCTACTGAGCTATTCCTGCACCCTAATTGCGTAACACGTTATCAATCTAAATCTGAATAATTTTGAATGCTAATTCATTGCTTCATATGTTCAAAAATGTGTCTGCTCAACAACGTAAATAACGCAATGAATGTTTTCGAACAGTCAAAATGACCTACTGCTACTGATAGTGTGTTACGCAACTACCCTGCTGATCGAAAAACCCAATTTTCGCGACCCGGGAATCGAATCCGGGACCTCAATTTCACCAGTAGCGCTTGTGACCACTAGACCAACGATGCAGTTGTTTAAATTTAAATCTACTTAAAACATTTGCATACAAAAATCGTTTTCTTCCAGCCCTCTCTTCTTTTGATAACAGATAAAAAGTTAAGCTTATCCATTGCATTCAAATGCGATAAAAAAGTTAGGGGACGGAAACTTAATATCTTTCCTGACATTATTCTAATGACTGATTTTATCTTTTAAATTACCATAAAGCTCCAACTTTTACGTACAACCCTTGAAAGTAACTCGTAATAGGTATCTCAGGTATGCCATTAAATGAATATGGTTCTATTTTTTCCATCTGTCTTAGTGGTATGTGCATAATCTGGATATAATCAGACAGATTTGAATCAGATGTGGAGGCGTTTGTCTCACATATCTACTACTATCTTTTAAGGTATTGTGCATTGTTTTATCATATTAAACAATTAATTATTAGTAATAATGTTACCAGGTCGCACTGTTGCCCGTTTTCACGAACACTACGCAACGTCTAAATCAATGCCTAAATAAAAGCGCGCTTTTGGATTTTCAACTCTCGGTTCAGCGCAGAAGGTTGAAAATCTGACAGCTCGGTGAAAACGGTCAAGATTGCCTATATTATTTAATTACCTATAGGTAAGAATAGCGAGACAGATGACCCACACACACACACACTCATCACGTATGTAAAGTTTCACCAATGTATTGAAAAAGGCCGTGTATTTACGACAGGCATTATTTTTAGTTTTACACACAACATCGCCTGTATTCCCCGAAGGGTTAGACAGAGCCCGAGGTGTACTCATAATGGGTAATATTTTTAAGTCCCACGTAGAAGTAATAGGGGGCGACTCCGGGGTGCTACTGAGAAATTCCCGATGGAAAAATCCAATAATATTTACTTTTTTATTTTACTTTTATCAATTCATATTCTTATAGCGATTAAGCCATTTTTAAGTAATAATTTCTTATATGATTTAAATGTGAGAACAGACGAATATCTCAACTCGAAGAACAGTCGGATAAAGAACAAAGAAAAATTACAATGTCAATAAATTGAAGAGAATGATTTTGTATGCAAGTCACAGGTAATTATCGCGCTCTCGTATCGTAGAGGTGCACATTAATGAGGGTCTGGAGGGACCACCCTAGATAATACGTGGGGAGAATGACACCGCGGCAGACGAAGGGTTAGTAGATATATTAGATTCGAAATTTAAAATGACGTCTGTTCGACAAAATTTTTGTCCATGACTGAACTTGAAAAAGAAAAGACAGACTTTAATGTGTAAGTGACCAGCTGGGCGATTCTATAACCACCTCACTGTGAAAGCTTGGGTGAAGTGAGCGTGGAGTGAGCTGTCATTCGCTATGGATTAATAGTATTAAGTGCTCACTTCACTTATGATTTCGCGGTGAGATTTTTACAGAATCGACCGGTAGTTCTTTTCTCCTTATTAACTTTGTTGAAATAATATGTAGTTAACAGCTTAAAAAGAAATCGAATCGTAATTTCTTTCAGCATTGCAAAGGGTCGAAATTTAATTTATCGCGAAGAAAGTTATTTAGTGTTGCTATTTAACATTTTTACGTGTCATATAAACGATGGGTATTAACATAATTGCACGTTCAAGTGAAAATATCCTCATTTAATTAACAATCCTCCTTATAAAGGGGTGAAACTGCCGAAATTAAGAAAATTATAGGCAGCAATTAGTATATTGAGTACACAGTCAGATCTTATTTATTTTACTGTTGAAAAAGATCGAAAGCTGGCATTCATTTTCGATCCCACGAGTAGGCTTCACGAATTTCAACTTGCATAATTATCATTCCATCCCTTTTTTCGTCTACGCAGAATCTTACGATACGCTGTCAGGTCTTAATTAATTTGACCTATCAGACAATCCAACCCATACACTTCTTTAATTTATTTTGCAGAATAAGTTGTGTGCCATTTAATAATAATAAATTATAATAATTTTATTTGTTCAGACAACTATTGACCCATTACATTACATTTCATTCATCATTCATTTTTTTCATTTCATTTTTTACATTTCATTTCATTTCATTTTTTTTTTGTCTGTGCTAAATAAATTAATTTTCTCCCTATCCATTTTCAGGCAGCTTAAGGGCTGACTTTTCAATAGTCAAATAACTTTTATCTGAGGTTTGGCAGCAAATGTATAGAAAACTAGCTGCGCCCCCCGTTTTCCCCCGCATAAGTCTCGATTCCGTGGGAATACCGGGATAAAAAGTATCCTATGTATTAATCCTGGTTATAAACCATCTGTGTGCCTTTCATCCAAATCCGTTCAGTAGTTTTTGCGTGAAAGAGTAACAAACATTCATCCATCCATCCTCACAAACTTTCGCGTTTATAATATTATAGTAGAATATGCTTGTGGCTAAGTAATAATCCGCACGGGTCGATAGATCAGGTTAAGCTACGCTTGCCGCGGTTGGTGACCATCTTTACATACCAAGCCCTCCTGCCTCGGAAAGCAAGTTAAGCCGTTGGTCCCGGCTGTCATTCGTGGATCTATAACAGTCGATACAGGTTGTCAGAAGCCCTAAAGTCTGACAACCAGTCTTACCAAGGGGTACGGTATTACCCAGTAACTGGGTTGTTGAGGTCAGATAGGCAGTCGCTCAATGTAAAAATACTGGCACTCAGCTGCATCCGGTTACACTGGAAGCCGACCCCAACATAGTTGGGAAAAGGCTAGGAAGGTGATGATGAATAGGATATGTCAAACAATTTTACGTGTAATGTATGGTGTATGTGTGTTTTATTTATTCTTCAGATAAAAGATATCTGAGTATTGAAAAATCAGCCCTTAAGTCCAAGCAAGACTAGAGAATTTATTGAATTTCCCAACCCAAAACTTTCATGTTCCTAAGCTCTAATAAATACAAAACCTGAAAAAAACATATTTTCTTTCGTTTGTATGCACAATAGGTAGCTACGTTTTTACCAGAAAATATTCCGTACAACTCAGCATTTACACAAATTGTTCTCAACACATATGGTACCTACACGAAGCATGGATTTCACCCAGTGAAACGCTGATCGTGCGATAAGACCTGTCGTCGGTGCGACAAAGTGGCTGGATGTCACACGGCGAATATTAACAGCTCCATTCGCCAGACAGATGTCTAGATACGCAATGACCTCTGCCGCAGCCGCTTTATATGCAAACATGTGCCGCTGAGATAATGGGACAATACTCATATTTATGGGCCCCATGGGTTTTGGAGTGAGACATAGGCTTTGTATCAGAAGAAAAGGCTGGCGAGGAATGCAAGTTTGTGAATGTTTGAGCCAACATTGGTGTGTAATTTTAGAGAACCCCGAAAAGTTTAAGACTCTTCCTAAAATGCGGCAAGATCGCAAGCTTTGGAGCTGTGCTTCGTAATTATTGCTAGACTTCCCTTAGAACCAAAATAGGCTTCCCCTCATTAACAGAAACTTAAAAGATCTGGCGACTACGTGACATTGGTGCCTTTGTTGATTATGGGTGTGTGATATTATATTACATTATATTATACCTATGCCGATTCTTTTGTCCACAAACTAAACTAAATTTAAGTTCAGTGCATCTTTTTCTTTCCATTTCATTAAGAAAAGGTCAGAAGATAAATATTAGTTTGGTCCTGTCAAATTAGGATACTCCATAGACAAGTTTAGGCGTGATTAAAAATTGGCTACTAAAAATACGTCAATTTACGTCAGACGGTGACTAATTTGACAGGAATAAATTAGTATTTATCTTCTGTCCTTTTTATTATTGAAATAGAAAGAAAAAGATGCACTGAACTTAAATTTATTTAAGTTTGTGAACAAGAGAATCGGCGCCATTGTCACTAACACGAAAATGGAGAAAGAACGATATTTACCATCCAACCAATGAGTAGCGGATGTATTTGCACTATCGTAATAAAAACGGATATCAATCAATATCATAACCAAACACAACATATCTTTTAGAACAACCACAATAATTTACAACTTCCTGCTCAAAATAAATAACTGACGTAATGCAGCAAAAACAACAATACTTTGGATACAAGGTTACTGTGTTAATCACTACTGTTCAATGATTGAGTGTATCGTTACGCTAATTGGTAGGATATATGACCATATTGGTCATATATAATGTTGCACCTGGAAGGAAGAACTATTAGATGTATAAATGCCTTGACCAGGTGTCTGTGAGGTGTCTACTGTGTCACGCTCCATTAGTCATTCAAACGCACGTAACCGTCACGCGTTGATTCCCGAAGGGTTAAATACAATTGTCTTGTTGGATAGACATAGGTACTTATAAATGTAGTATAGAAAGATTTTCACTCAACAACTATAAAGCAACCATGGATAATATTTGAAGTTTTTTGTGAACACACATCTGAATTTTTCTTTAAAAGTGTAGTGATTGAAATAGACAGAGTTAATGATACCATTAGTCATCATGAAGAGGAACCTCACCTTTTTTTTGTTATGTATTTTTGTGGTGTACAATAAGGAAAGAAAAAATAAAGAAACCTAGTCGATTCTTCGAAGTTCAAAGAAGAAAAACATCCAAAAAGACAAACTAAACATCGCAGAAGTAGAAGTACTTGAAATGATACAGAATTAAAGCCATAACAAATTAAAGTTAACCGCAAAGTGTAAGTAGACAAGCAACTAGTGCATCGCCTGTAGCAAGCGGAATAAGCATTTGTGATTCTAACAACTTGTTGAATGGCACCACTGGGTACAAGGCTTTCCTTTCATTCGAAATGACTGAAAGCGGAATACCTAGAGAAAAAGGAAACTAATATTTGTAACAACGAACCTTTTCTAACAACAAACGATACGTTCCTAGTGATAAATGGTTCTCAATCGAGAAACATCAGTCTTACGAAACATTCTTACGAATCTCAGTTCAAGATCTTAATTACCGCTTTTATTGCAAGACTTTTATTATCACTATCATGTAATCACATTATACTTTATGGAGCCAGAACAAAGATGTAACTATTGGAAATGGAGTTCAAAGATTCCTAGCCATTACATAAAGTATTGTGGTATTTAGCAAAGTGCACTGCTTGTTTTACAACTTTATTACCCTGACATTACAGTTTACGTTGCACGACGTGGATACGTAATCTGCCATATTTCATCGATATTAATGTCATAAGCCCTATTTGTCGTAACCCATTCGCGAACGTAAGACAATTTCCCTTATGTTGATGCCATATAAATAATAACAACTATACAATAAATTAGTCTACTTAATTAAATGTTAAGGCCCACTGTTAATTGGCTTGAATTAACGATGGCTCGTTTTATATACGACGTTTTACAACGACGAATGTTAAGGCGTCGAAAGCTCGAAACAAAGTGTGAAAACTGTCGTCGCCTGATGATATCAGTAATAAAGAATGACACTGAAGATACGAAACAAGACGGACCTTAATACGCACTTTCTCTGGAGATAAAAAAATTATAAACGCTGTAAAAGGATGAAGAATAAGTGAAATTGGACAGCTTGGTGATGCAAGTGGAAACACTGACAGCGAAATGCACACGTAGAGAACATAAAGAGGTAAAAGCTAGATTAGGTTTATGATTGCAGCTGAGGCGTGGAATCGAACGCCTTTCTCTTGCAGCTAACAAATGAGTCGGGATGCGAGCATGATTTATTTATTCAAATCCGATGGCCGGTGATGCTGGTCACGTCTGCACTTCGTTTGTAGTCTGGGCACGAACTGTATAGGTGTCGCTGATTTGTGATGATACGAGCACCACTTAACGTGTTTTGAATAATTGCCATAACTTCCGTGTTAAACATTAATTGATGTGAGCTTTCTTTTATTAATGAAGTTGGTTCTTCTTAAAGGTGTCGTGTGATCCTTAACTGGAAGTATGCTATACTTTAATTTCCCACGGGCAACAAGGACTGAATTTGCACGCTTCTTCTATTTATATTCGCTGAGGGGGAAATCGGTAGATTCTTAGCAGACAGTCCAGCAATCTGTTTGATTGGTGAGTATGACAAAACTGTTAGGACCACAATTTCCTTAAGACTGGTTATTGCGGGTCTATAAAAACAAGACATCATTATAACCACAGGGGAACTCGTTTTGGCAGTACTGCTTTTCTTAGATAGGGTAGAATCCATACGAAGCACCTGTTTGAAATATCTAAATTCTTCTCAATGAAGCCCCATAGCTTTACGACACGAATATTCAAACACCGAACCGATCATATTCATAATAAATGATTACAGAACTGGGAGGTAACAACGCCGCCAACGCCGAGGTATTTGATGAGTGTTGCGTTGCCAATGATTGCTAAAGCTCAGTCACGAGTACAGATAATTTGCAAGTTTTGGCATTTGCACTAACCTCCAGCTAACAATATGCACGCAGAGCAAAAACTTTGTTATTATATAGTGTATTGCAAGGTGCGGGGAGTGACCCCGGGTTTTTAATGTTGAGAGAAAAATACCGCTACGGGCATATTTTGAAACAAAGAATTGTGTATGTATGTTTTACGTAGAATTTGAGGGTTATGTGTTGTCCGGTGCCTAATATTCTTCTTTTAACATGTCCCCAAAATCTATCAACGAGTTTAATTCTGGATATATCTTTCCCCAGAAGAAAAATCTATGTTTAATGTTTGTATGAAGTTTTTTAGTTAAATGTTATGTTGTTGGCTTGCTGCGCTTCGGTGTTTACTGTAAGTGCAGTTTTAAATTAAAAAAAGAAGTCGTATGATAGCTAGAATACCTTATTCATCTGCTCATCCAGGAACTTTCCTTCAAGGCATTTTTGGGATCCGTCAGTCAAAAATGAAGTGCTCGTTTTAGCCTTCATATTCAAACACAGCAGTGCTCAACGGCGTTAGAAATAAAATAAGTAACAGTATTACTGTTAAGTTAGACAACTTATGCTCTGGGTGCTCTATCCGACACCCTGCTCTGTACAATTTTTTTTTTTGGACGATTTTTTCTTTGGACGCTTTGCCGTACACACTCCTGTTTGTACAGACCCCAGCACATCAAGCTACTACAATCTGTCAAATTTCTTTAATAGATATTGAACTTTATCGCTAAAGCACTACGTTCAAAATTGATTGGGAAAATTTGACAGTTTCAGGTAGCTTGATGTGCTGGCGGCTGTACAACTTTACATTTTGATCAATGTTTTTGTAAGCTCACATTTATCTTTTCCATTCATGACAAAGCCGGGCTTTGTCCTCACTTCTCTCCTAGAAATAGACGAGCGCACATAAATTAAAATAGCAAATGGACACATAGTTCAATTACGCATCGGTAACAATACTCTTTTGTGAGATAATCCCTACACAAATACGGCATTACGTGATTAGCACATTCCAATGGGCTCCCAACCCTTTGCGTCATGTAATCATGTTACTGGAAAAGGGCTGTTTGTGTTTAAAGCACGATATTTCGATGTAGTTAAGTATGCTAATGCGAGCCGGCATTGCCTTTGTGGACTAATGAGTAGCGAAGCAATATGCAGGGATGGCTAGTATAGATTTGAATTTGGAGCAGAGTGCTGTCCAGGGAGAATAATTGCATCCATTGCGGAGGTTTAATCAATTGTAATTTAAAAGAAAAGAAACTCCGCAGATGTGGTGGGTATCGATACCTAAACACGACAAAACAAAAAAGAAATTAATTTGATGATGTTTTTTTGGGGTCATCTCCCATCTCGTTTGCGCAGTTTCACTACGTAATTTAATTTGACCCTGTATATTGCAGCGTATGTAAAAATATCTCACGAACATTTGGTAATATAATATTAAAATACAGACAGATATGTATTTGTTAGGTAGTCATGCATAATTAATATCGGTATGGTATGTCATGCACAAACATTGAACTCTCTGCCAGTAAGTTTTGTTTGTTAATACTTAATACTAAAACAATTCCAAGGATACGCCGCGTTCTCTCCGTCAATAATTCTTTCTCAGAAACGATATAAAGAGCTTTAAGTTCGACTTGAATATCCAGCATAAGTAATTACGTTGGACTCACGTTCGGAACTTATCGGATAGTTTCGGCGCGAGTCGGGCGTGGCGCGGGCGCACCGTTATCGTAATAACCAGCTGACTCGCGAAACAATTATCCAGCTGATGTTGCGCCAACGGGATATCTAGTGCGTGAGACGAGAGACCATGGGATGCCGACTATGGCGTGTTTGTATGGAAATATGACGTATAACGTTTTGTAATTTTTACGCTTGCGAGCATCCGTTCCTACTAATGCAACTCCCAGAACATAATGGCGGCTTTTTCGCTGTGTAATTGGCATACATAATTGCTGTACACGTTCATATTGCTAGACATAATACAATGGAAGTCATTTGAATACTCGGCCGATGAGAACGTGAAGCTTCAAATTCTCGTATTTGTTTTCAAAATGGCGAAGAAATCAAATGTTCCATACCTATATACTCGTATGTATACAACGTGTAACGTTAAATGCGCAAAACCTGAAACCTGAAACCTGAGTTTGATCAGAATAACGAGCAGAATTAATTGAACCACTTTTAATATAGGTCACATTTTTCAAAAAATCTTTATTAAAAACGTTGCCGTGTCTATTTATTAATATGTCAAGCAAGCCAATGTGAGCGCGGCGCAGCGGCCCGGTGACGACTCCTCCCTCGGTAAAAGGTGTCTGAGGTTTTGCGCATTTAACGTTACACGTTGTATAGGGCTATAACGTTCTTTTGGCCCGTGGCCAAAATCGTAACTAACTCCGCCATCTTGTTTTTTCAAGACATTTTACAAAACAATTGCACAAATGTTTACTAACAGCACCCCCTGTCATTCGAGTGCCAAAAGATCTTTATAGCAGTTTATAGGCCTCTCTAAAACAAAGCTTCTAAAGACCAAAAACCCCATTGAGTCGTAACAAGTAACTAAAAGTCCTGATAATAATCTCAATCGTTTCTGTTGGACGTCGATCAGCCAGCATGGGCCAACAATGTTATCAGATGGCAATGATGGCCGGCCTAATGAAGCTGTAAGGCGACCGCGGATTTAACGAGCTCATCATTAGCACGGCTCGCGATCCGATTGCGATGACTCTGAACCTTTGAGCTGAAGGAAATTGAGTGGAATATAAGAAAGCGAATAGGAAATAGTCAACTGAGTCGTTATTTTAGTGGTGTCTCATTGGCTTTGAGATTTGAACTTTTGATTTCGGAATTTGAAGTGCAGAGGTGCTTGGCGGTTTTAATTTGATAAATTATAAAGAGACAGGAGAAGAAATGATGAACTGACTGAAGTGCCTATCTACATATATTAAAAAGATGATGTCAATATATTTATACAAGCTGATGAAGCCATAGCTAGCAACGCCTAATATGTTAAAATATCCATATCTTAGAAAAGTAATCTTTGTGGATAAAGAGAAAAAGATACATAATTTTATTGTTACGTAATGATGGCGTATTGAAGGTCAATATTATATCCCTGTATGGCAACATGCTACTATTTATACGGTATTTTTTAATTTTATTATTTATGTACACACAGTAAAAAACATATCGATATGACATAAATACACATGACATGTATTCATAACATCTACAATATTTTATACCATTATACAGCGTGTAACGGAAGGGGGGTATGAACCCTGAAGGAGGTGAATGCGCTCATGAAACTCAACAACTTTCCAAAAGAACATAGGTCGAAATATGAAAAAAAAATTTGGCCCTACCTTACAAAACTGACTACCAGCTGATTGATTTACTATGGGAGGGCCAAATTTTTTTTTCATATTTCGACCTATGTTCTTTGGGGAAAGTTGTTGAGTTTCATGAGCACATTCACCTCCTTCAGGGTTGATACCCCCTTTCCGTTACACGCTGTATACCTGGGTACTGTTATTATTATCGATATAGGTAGGTATTAAAGATTGTTAAATATCAAGTAAATAAGAAGCTCCAGCTGTCCATTAGTCACATCTGGTAACGTTTTATTTGGACTCAAATCGTCTATTAAAACATTAATGTCGACATAATTTCATCGTCATCGACATCTTAGCCTAGAAATTAAGATATTAAACATAATAACAACTACATAGTTTATTTAGTCACTATTGCCAAGAGCCGAACAGATATTAAGAACGAATCAAAGTAAAATCGAATCATAGAACTCGAATCAAAAGCTACGCTAACTTTACGAAGAAACACTCCTTGAAAAACTGAAATGCCTTCAAGCACTTAAATGCTTTGACCTTGATAATTTCTACCCTATGAGAGAGCAGTGAATCTCGGCGGGAGAATTCACGAGATGTCATCACGGATTGAAAGATGACGTCATAATAATGTCGTTATCGTCTGAACGATCCTCCAACAATGACATGGGGCGGCCCACGCCACCATAACTCCACCACCCCCGTAACACGACACTGCAGTAAATACGTCAAACCTTCAACGTTAGACTTAATAAGGTGCATGCATAAAATCGATTCATATCTCCCGTGCCCTCTCGACGCCTTCTAAATCCCAAGCGAAAACCGACTCTATCCCCCGGAAACTAAAAACAAATTCTTTTGTATTTCCAAATGAGTGAAATATAAAACACTAACATCTTTCGATGACATCACTTTCACAAATTCGCATAAATAAGTTCCTTAAAAATGATATCACCAATACAACTTCGTTGGGCGCCCACACGAGGCACGCCATGTACAGGCGGGGGTGACTCACCCGAAACTCGAAGCATTAAATGCACTTGTACGAAATATTGCATTAATTTCCGAATGAATCAATTCTGGAAGCGACTGTACTTACCGCATATAATCTTGGCAAATAGATAAAGTAGGTCTAGGTACAGTAAAAGATTTTGTTTGATTGATACTGCATTTTGAAGGAATTAAAGAAATCTGTTTTGGTCCGATTGGTCCATAGATGGGTGACCATCTTTACATATCAAGACCCCCTCCGTGCCTCGGAAAGCAAACCGTTGTTCCCGTCTGTCATTCGTGGATCTTTGACAGTCGTTACAAGTGACAACCAGTCTTACTAAGAGGTATGGTATTACCCGGTAACTGGGTTGTGGAGGTCAGATAGGCAGTCACGGCATGTCAAATACGGCTATTCATCTGCATCAGGTTAGACTGGAAGCCGACCCCAACACACTTGAGAATTGGCTAGGCAGATGATGAAAGAAGGTAACTACAACCTGGCAAAATACGATAACTTTTCATATCGTGATAAGAAATCTATGGCAGGAAACGTATGCTCAGGCCAGTTTAATTAAAGTTTCGAGAAATATAACTCTGTAACATAAAATTCCAAAGCATTTGCCCCATTAAAACAAGTACCTGTGGTCCTATACAATATTGTTTTCTCATTGGATATCTTATCGGCAATGTAATTATAGTTAGAACCATTTCGTACTTAATCGGAAAACATAAATTAAATGCCATTAATTTGATAAAATATCAAGTTTTACGGCACAGTATTACAGAACATAAATATGATAAGAACGACCACCTAGAAGGGTACCTAAATACGAATTCGTATAACTGTTCTAGTATGTCTATATCCAAAATATCAGTTGGCTGACCTCAATAAGTCGACACAAGAACAGGGGTGCTACCCCTCACAAGAGGGGTTGAGACAAGTCCTGTGAGACAACGTACCCCTGAATTTGGAAGATAAATGTTATTTATGAAAGTAAATTTACTCAAGGGGATGATAACAATTAATTATCCACAGCTCTGACATTAATTGGGTCTACACAAAATATGTTAATTATTAAACGCTATCATTAAACGGAGCTTTTTATTACCTCGGTCTTGCACGTGAGCGTTTTAAACATAGACTCGTAACCGATCTTCTGTTTGAAATTTCAATGACGTTAAATCAAGCGTTAATAAAATCGGTTTGATATCACAAGTATTAAAATTTTATAGCCAAATAAACGATTAAGTCGTAAAAATCTCCTTGGGAGAGGAAAACTGTGTTAAATATAATTATTGTGATTAATTTTATGATAGAAAGATATGATTGTGGGCTTTAAGCCAAAAGAATACGAGGCGTATCATCACAATCAAAGAAATTATGAACAGTTTGGTTTTAACATCGACATTCAATTTGCAGCTATAATAAAGAGGCAAGCACCAAAAATTACGGAGATTTTTTTGCTGAATCACGTCTGATGGAAAGCAATGGATGAGGTCTATGATGGAACGAGCGTGTCCAGAAGATGCCTAAGGCACTGGAACTCCCTCGCATCGACGAGACACAGCAGGCTGCTTGACGCCGGACTCCGGAGGGAGGGTGGTCGCAAACCAGGCGGGCGTTAGCCCCCCACGTAAAGGAAGAACTGGCCAGTCAAATGAGGTGTTGGGTGTAACTGTACAGGATGCGCCAAGCGCTTGGTTCAGTTGTGTAACTGTAGGAATAAACTGCGCTACACGAGGAGGCTTCTTCATGCATCCCAAAATTAAAACCTGTTGATTCATTTGAGTAAACAGAAGACAGAGAAAACTCCTTTTTGTTTTAATATTATTAAAACAAAATATAGTGTACAAAAAGGAGCGTTCAGTAAGTTTGTTATTAATGGCATCAGACGGTAAACCCGTCAACAATAATAATTCGAGAAATCTTCCATAATATGTGCGCAGTAGTCACTCCATCACGTTTCCCTGCGGTGGACGATGCACGCCCAATGAACTTGTATATACACTTACAATCATACATACAACTATAGTGACTATATATGCCGAGTCAATCTCCCGACTTGCGGTCGCCAGCACCATAGGTAAGTAATCATGAAGTGTACTTTGGTGTAATAGAAAGTAAAATTAACCACATCCATCCACATCCATTAACCACATGATCGTTCTCGGTTTCAGCAAGGCTTGGATTATTGGATGTCTTCGTTAAGAGTAAAATATGATCATTAAAGCTGTGCAGAGAATGATTTTCTTAAGATTTACAACAAGCACCTACGCTCGTCCCTTTTTTTTTATGAATGTTGTGTGTCTTAACTTAACTTGGGTCAAATAAACTTATTTTCTTTTCTGACTCGCGCGGAGATGGACTTTCGAAAAATCATTTCTTACTGCACCACTTCAGCCTCTAAGGGTATACTCTCACCGTGTCCGGCGACAGCGATTTGATGATGATATATACGATACAAGCTTCTGATAGCTACACTTACAATGATGCTGACCAGAATGGCCATTCTCGTAATTTTAAGAACGTTCAGTCTGATCTCAGTCTCAATCTGTCAAAAATATCTCTAATTTCAAAGTTTTTGACATTGATTATGGCTGAGGTGAGATTGCGAACGTTTTTAATAACGGGAATTCATCTTCAGCTCTTGTACACACGATGTGACCGTGTGAACAAGTTCGGCTTTGCTAGTCATCAGAGCTCACGAAAGGAAAGAAAATTAGTCTGGGTCTAAGGAATATATTGCCATCTCCCATATTATCTTCTATGACTGTGCCTTGTAGGTCCTTCAGTCAACTCCAGTACTGTTTTATGTTTAAGTTATTTGTTCTTGTAATAAAGCAGAACTAATTGCTTGCACAATGCGTTTAGTATTTACATTTTGCAATTTGTACGCAAGACAGTGCTTGCTTTAGGTTGAAACATTCAACCACCTGGGACTCGGTGTCCTTTAGCTAAACGTTGTATTTAACTTTACTGTAACTGGAGTTGGCTCCTGTACTGCTTGCTGTTTCATTGTTTATTGCTCTACATAAAAATTTGTATCAACTTTCTCATTTATAAATATTTTACCCATTTTATATTTGTTGTCCATGGTCTTTCATACGTTGGTGTTCAGAAACGCAATGTTTCAAGATATCGACCCAATCCATCGTTAAAATATAGGTACTCTTGTTATGATTATCTGAGAAACCAGTTTCAACTTAATTTGGAAACATAATTTTCTTTCAAGTAAGGTAAGGTTAGCCGTACCGTACATAAAGCCCTGGCATATATTTCAAATACTAATTGAATTATCCACCTAAAAATACTCCTCGTTCCCACTTCAACCGACGTTTTCCAAATATGGTTTTCAATGGTTTTGTTTTAGCATTCAAAGCAGACGCTATTCCTGGAGCTAATAGATAAATTAAACTGATAAGAGACGAGACGCCACCGGCAATTTGGCCCAATTAGGACCACGCTGAAGAAAACGACAGGCCACAATGTTGGGCGAAGCTGCGATGGAGTTTTTAGATGGTCTGGATTTTGTAATTTAGGAGAGTGTCCATCATGTTTCGAATTTTTGGAATGGATAGATTTTGCGAAGGGTTACTAACCTATGTGACAAAAAAGAAGTAGAACGAGGAAGAAATGACACACCTACTAAGCTAAACCCAAATAATTTTGTATGATGACAAGGGAAAGATGACGATGATTGATGATAAAGAGTTAATAAAGAAAAAGAGATGATAAAGAGTGCTTTCTAAAATCTCGGACTGAATGCAGATATGTTTCCCGTTATATGAAACGAACAGTGTAACCTAGCTCATGTCCTGCTTACCCCAGTAGCTGAAACACCCGCTATGACTCGGGATATCCAACAAAAAGATATATCGTTGTCGTACGCGTTCACAAACATAGGTATCCGTATAATTATGTACATACATAATCGTCTCATGAATCATCACGGTCAAGGCAAACTATTTTTCTCGGCTCAATATTATTTGATTTACATATTTCATATTATTTTTTTTCTTCCTCAACACTTGTTTAACATTTAAAGTAAATAATATACTGGATGGTTTATTTTGCAGCGGTATTTTCAAGGGCCCCCCCTCTTGGGGCCTAGTATGAAAATGAATCAGTGCCTTTGTGACGTCATAAAAGCCGTGCCGAAACCGTGAGCAAACTCGGTGCTCGAGCAAAAAAGCACGAAACCTTTTTACGATTACTTGAGCGACATGTAAGAGCAATTTACTGCTAACATACAGAATTATGTATGGTCCATGTAAGGAGCGGGAGTTGTACTTAAAATAAATAAACAGCGTCCTGCTTTCTTTTAAATGCAAACGTATCGGAAAGATGCGTTTTAACCGTTATAGTGCAGTAGTATCAAATAAAGTAAAATTCGTCAGTTCAAATTATTTACACTCGAAGCACAGCTAGAGTCTGTGATGTCGGTGTTCTTAAAGACGCTTGCACCACATTTATTGGAAAATTGGAAATACACATAACTCCAATTATTTTCTGCTCTGCCGTCCCGTCGGTCTATGAGAGTGAGGGAAGAGAGAGTGTACGTGTGTCTGCACACGCACTTGTGCACTATAATATCTCCCGCGTCGAAGGCTAGTCTCCGTTGAGATTGGCTGCCATGACCAAAACACCGTCTGTAAAGCATTGTATCCTGAATAATTACCAACGACTACCTACCCACCAGATGGACCAAAACAAAAAAGTTCTGACCTACATTCCCCGCCTTTAAAACCATTTAAATTAGTGCGCACTCAGCGTTCTCTAGTAAATTGTACCAGCGGGACCGGTTTGCGGAATATCAGCCACAACGTTGAATTGAGGAAGCCCTAATAACTTAAGCGCTCCATATTCCGTGTCGTTTGGCCGCGTTCAGATAAATATACACGTCGTATTTTTTAAGTTAGTTCTGTAGCAGAGTTTAAGTGAAGTTGGTAACAATTTGTAACTTTAGTCAAAAACCTCCTTTTAAATTAGATTACAACCCAAAATCAGAAGTTTCGCTTGAGATTCTGCACTATTCAAAGATATGTATGCGTAGGAGTCTATCGTGGTTTGATGATGTCTAAACTCACGAAGGACTGGCGCGGATACGGGGGGGGGAGTGGGAAACAGGTGCAATTATCAGTGGAATCAGTAAATGATGTGGCGAACCTTTTTTTTACACGAGTGTGCGACAGCAAAGATAGGGTGTCTTTGCTGTCACACAGTCGTGTAAAAAGAAATTTGATCATTTCGATCAATTCGTCAGCCTATGCAGTCAACCAACTGGTGTGTGACTCGTAATATTTGCCATAGATAGACTATAATGGTTTCGATTCAATGATGACGCATGTTAATGTTTTATTGTGTTTCTCGCTAATCGAAAACAAGTTATTACCATTTACGCTACACGTGCAGCTAAAAAGTATTATCACTGTCAAAAAGCGCTGAAGCCTTTGGAAAGAAAGTAATGAAGTACTTTTTCAAGGTAACTTAAGTATTTGGTGGCGAAAACATTTGCGTAAGAATTTTCAAATTAATATTAATCCAAGAAATATTTCCTAATTTCTCAATCTGCCGGAAACCGTCATAAAGGCGAGTAATTTTGCATGTTTACAACCTTCTTTTTTTCATCATAAATTACGTTTCCTCTTCTGAAAAGATTCTACAGAATATAACATCATGATATTGTATCGTAGCTACGCTCAGATGGTTTGGTGTCCTCAATGATCATCTACAAGAATCTATTTTATGACATAAATAGATTGCTATCGACATTGAAGCCATCCGATGCGAGCATCGATCAATAAACATCCTATCTCAGATAGGGTTCACATTAACGTAGTGAGCCTACGTAACTAATCATATATCTGGACTTCGCATCTCAGAATTCTCAGATGATGTTATCTTTCTTAGGCCAATTACATTTTTATTGAACGTTGGAAATAGGAGTTTAAGTTTACTTTACTGGAGTTCCTTTGATCATTTTAGACGTAGGTATCTAAATGCTTGCCAGCACTTATGACGTTGGCAGTATATTAATTACCTACTAGCTTTTGAAATCTTCCCCTTCTTTGGTTTTCCCGTTACGAGGGGTCAGCTTTCCCAATCATACAGCGCCATTTATTTCGGTCTTGTGCATCATCTTCCGTGTGGCCCATCACCCTCGACATGCCCTTTGTCCTTGGTCCATGGACCTTCGTCATCTGTGTGCTTTGAGGTCTTCCTCCCCTCTTCTTTGTAGCCATGCAAAGGCACTTTTTCACGACTTGGTCATCTGTTCGACGAAGCACATGACCGTACCATCTCAGTCTGGACACTCATGCTTTATCCGCTAATTCTACTACAGCTTTTGAAATGGTGTCGGAAAATATCCTAAGGGAACGTACCTACTAACGGAATTAAAAGTACCAATATGTTAATCCAGGTTATAAAGTATCTGTATGCCAGATTTCATCCGAATCCCTTCAATCGTTTTGGACCGATCCGGAACATATGTACATCCAGACAAACGGAAAAAATCTAAAAACCATATTTTCGGCATCAAACTCGTTTCCACGCTTCATAGAAATTACTTTTTTTTTTTTCAAAATTGTTGAATGTTCAGTTTTGACTTCGTTATTATTTTATTATATGTTATATAGATGAAGTTTTCAATTCTAAAGAGAGCTGCTTGCTTGAATATAATTACAAATCACTACCAGGAACTTACTACCAAAGAACTATTTATATTACATTAGAAATACCAAAAAACATAAATAACTACATGCTACGGGTATTTCAAATCATTTACAAGCACACAATACAGACACAAATCAACCTTTCCGTCGTAAATATAGTAATATCGATCTAAAAAACACATCAACACATTTTTACGCGAACACAATTACATTGTAAAAAAAATCAATGGTCGATTTAGTGGCCTCGCGCACCATTAAACATAGTAGAAACTAGGGGTGGACCGAGTTTAAATTCTGCCGAATACGATACCGAATATTGGATTAAGGATTGCGAGCTTTTTGACTGTCAGAAGTTCTAATACAGAGAGAGGTTGATTTTTAAGAATTTTGTAAGTGGCACTTTTTTCTCAATAAAGAAATGATTCTTAGAAAGCACATACTTCTAGGAATGCTCTACAAATACTAGCAAAATAACCCTGACATAAAAAAAAAAACCTGATTTCCAGACACTAACATTTAACATCAAATTCAAACGAAACCAGCAATATTAAAGAAAGCAAGAAGATATACTAATTGGGACTCGCACAGGAAGAATACACAATCAGAGAGAGCTTAACAAAGTTATCTCGTCAAAACCAACACCGCTTTTAGCCGGAGCTGAATTCGGCGAAATATAAATCAAACATCGGCCCAACACTAGTTGGTACAAGCCATTCGGGTGTATCTGATAACATCTGGCAGATAACTCGAGAGAACAGAGGTATTTCAATGCAATTATCAATAACAGAGGTTTTTCACATATCTAGGGCCCACTTAACAAGGTTTCATTGTATTAGTTAATAATATAATCAAACATGAACTCGTCTTTCTAAGTTTGGTTAGATACCACCCAAAAATTAGGAATGTCACTCCTCATTTTGCAGATCCATTTAAGGATATGCCAAAGCCAAGGCTCATTCCAAAAAGCCTTGCGTTGTCTGATGACTTTTTATCGATAAGCGTTTTATCGTTTTTCGGTATCGGTATTCGGCAGCGAGTACGGAATTCTTTACATTGTTTTGTTGACATGTCTATTGCCGGTTATATCGTTTGTCCGATAAAGAGTCGCGCCCAAGGGGTTATAGCTACTAAATGGGCGATTGTGCGGCGCCTACATTATGTAAATATAGAATGAGTCGTTAGACAATAGATGGAAAAACAACAACAAAAAAGAAACACCTTGCTCTTCAATGGTAAGTTATGATAACATCACCTTCCTAAGTGAAGGTGAGGTTATCACAACATTAGACAGGCAATAGAAAACAAATTTATCTATGGTGAATTTAGACGAGAAGAACTTACGTGGTATAACGTTTACATTGATAACCTACATGCTATACAAAGAAATGTAATTGCAAATGCAGAAATGAAAGCGGTACTGAACTAGAGTATTATTTATTTGGAAATGCAGAGATGTAAGCAGTACCAACAAAACTAACTAAACTGCCTCTTGAAACTATAACAATTACGTGCTGAAGTAAAGATTGTAATGTGGCACTAAGTGGGTGATAATGGCCCATCACCAAGCACCGTAGCACCCCATTTCCTTCAGTCCACGCATATTATTACCGCTTGCAATTATTTGTAGCAACTTACATTGTTGCATTCTCTCTCACTAGAAATTCTGACATATACATAGAAATACATACACTTAGTCGTC
Organism: Eremobia ochroleuca; assembly: GCA_949629135.1. Classification (NCBI taxonomy): domain Eukaryota; kingdom Metazoa; phylum Arthropoda; class Insecta; order Lepidoptera; family Noctuidae; genus Eremobia; species Eremobia ochroleuca. The sequence continues at coordinate 4,440,874 of OX451396.1, read as the reverse complement.
CTTCGTTGTAGACACAGTTACCGGCAAACAACAGTCGTGAACTTGTAATAACAAGCTAATTATTTTTAAAAGAGTAGGTAACCGTGTAGTATTTTGTTTTTAGCTCTTCTCCTTAGCAAACTATCAATTAGAACCGTGCGCCTAGTTTCTGACGTTTCAGAAGTGCCCGTGTAGGTTAATGTGAGATCATTTTGATTTTAGATGCTTCTGTCCTATTTCAGCATCAGCCCGTAATAGCGAATAATCAATAGTACTACAATCACAACGTTTGGCAGATTTGGAAGGTGTAGCAGTTTTATACAATCTATTTACATTAAATGAGCTACAACGTACAACGTCCCTTCTCACTGATCTCTTATTAAACAGGACAGGACTTAAGTTAGAAGAATGGCAACAGTATCATTATGCTCGGGTAGATATACTGTTGCCACTGTGAGAAGAGACGGTGTATCTTCAATGGTGTGATATTCCGTAAAAGTTATTTTGTAAGATAATCTAGATAATCACTTCGAATAAGTTATCAACTCATAGTTCCAAGCGTGTGCCTCAGACATGCTTCCAACAACAAATACATTAGCTACTGTAATTTATTACACTTACAGTCATAATAATATTTGTAACAACACCATACAAATCGCCTCCAATACATTACATGCAAACTCTCATTACGCAGTCACGTTCATACCTTTACTTGATAATACAGCTCCAAATATGGTGGATGACATCATTCGACAAAAAAGAGAATAGTATATTAATGTTCGCTGAAAGCGCTTGAGGCAGCGCTTAATTGCTTTACAAGCCAAAGTTCGGTAACCATACGAAATTGTTTTAAGCACACGTGGCTTATGTAACAGATGATTTATGGTGGCTAGGCTTGTAGGCCGTGCTCTGACATCATACAGGATAATTTATGGAGTGTTATTGACTTTGAGATCTACTTTCCTTATTTTAATTCTTTCGCATGTTTTATCTTCTATTTTTATCTGGAAAACTTTGTATAACATCACATTTCCTTAGTCAGATATAGGAATGCCTAAGGCATTAAGGCCGCCTTTGTACGTTTTTGTGTGCGAAAAGTTTAAATAAATAAATAAATCCCTGGAGACTTCTTTTCATAGAAATATCCACTTAATGCCTCTTCTGATGTTCTTTAGAAAGGTCTCGTGCGTAGTACTCGCCACCGGTGTGCGTGTATGATCAGCGCGGTAATTGCGTAACAAACTATCAGTAGAAATGGGTTTCATTTTGACAGTTCAACAACTTGCATTGCGTTATTTACTTTGTTGAGCAGATACATTTTTCGATCATATGAAGCAATGTATAAGCAATATGCTACAAAATTATTCAGATTGAGATTGATAGCGTGTTACGCAATCAAGAGTGCTGATGTTTGAAAGTAAACGAAGCAAAAGGAGTTCAGTACTTTCTGCCTACCCCCTTGGGAAGAAGGCGTGAGTTTATGTATGTAAGTATCTAACTAACTCTACTATAAATGCGAGCGGTTGCTACAGAGAAATCTTTACAGAAAATACCACTCACAAACACATGAACTCAGCAAGTACAAATAAAAAACACAGTCACAAAGAGGAAAATGTCACTGACACAGCACAAAAAACTTCAACACCATTATGATCTCGCTAATTCGCCATACACGTAACAGTATTGAAGGAGGCATTGTCAGATTCAGATTGACATCGGCTATCGTAAAGATTTTGGCATTCAATACTCGAAAATAAAAAAGTGTCCCTGAGAATTCCAATTTGAAACGTGACTAATATTTTTTTGTATGTTTTAAATATTCAATGAGAAACGTGGATAGAAGCAAAGGCAAATATTATTCACTTTCAAATAAAATTTTAAGACTTTATGTGCTATCTATTAACTTGAAGAAAGAAGAGAAGATTAAAGAAACGATGGATGGACTGGATGGTGTGAAAGATGATATGGTAGAAAGGTAGTAGTATAGAAGATGTAGTGTAGAAGAAACCATGCTCCGATTACCGCAAAAAAATGTGATGAGGACAGAGATAGAGCACGAATGCAAACATAATCCTTCTTACAAGTTTCATAAGACCAAAACCAATCATGTGCAATGACTAACGCCTATCAAGTCCCTAATCAAACCCGGTTTAAACAGGGTCTAATTAGTACGCAAGATTGGTGCCAATTAGAGCGTGTTATAAATCGGTAACGTTTCCGATTTTCGTAACACATAATGCACTTAACCAGGGGTAAATGACCGTTAAGAACAAATAAACGTAAGTACTCATAAAGTGCTAATTTTATCACTTGCCTCGCACTTAAGTGTGGGACGCTTTTGATTCGATAGTTATAGCGCGTATAAAAATATCGTTGGTGATCAATATCGACGTTTATCGTCGTATTGCGATCTTTGGCTACTATTTTGTTTGATAAACGGTAAGTAGGAAGGTACACGGGTGTAAATATGTATGTCATATCGAGAGAAGGAGACTGGCATACACAGAAATGAACATGAGTAACAGAGACAGCGCTCCATCATCGTCTTCAGCCTACAGATGTCTTCTAGTGACCTCTCCATTCAGCGTGATTCTGGGCAACTCTCATCCAGCTGCTACCAGCCACCCTGTGAAGGTAGTCGCTACAGCAAAACTTGGGAGGTTCTGCCTTACGTTTGCCGATTCGTGGTCTCCACTCAAGAACACGTCAAACCCGACGGTCATCGTTCTACGACTTACAGATATTATATGGACAACGCTCTACAAAGTTGAACTTTTTCGAATAATCGATGTCCAATATTTATGGATGTGTAGGGTGTAGCGTGTAATGTAGTGTAAGAGGGGTGGCAGCCAAGAGGGAACGGCCCCGACTTAAAGAGTTGTAGGTCGTGGTTTCGAACCCAGAGAGGCGCCTTACTTTTTGTAAATAATTTCATCATCACTGCTTTCAAAACACAACCAAAAAGTCGAAGACATGTGACACCTACCAACCCGCATGGTAGATTGCAGTACTGATCTCGAAAAGAAGGCCTGTGACCCCACAGTGACTACCTCTTTACTTTAATGCTCGTGAAATATATTGACATTTTGTGTCTTTCTCAGAGAAAAATATTAAGATAGCTGTACTTGATTTATGCTGTATGGGGTCATGGTGTTAGAAGCAGTATAGTAGTTTTGTCATCAGAATCCCATCACTTGTTTAAGTGGTTATGGTGCTATTGTAAAGCTTATTAACGGTGTACTATCTATGGGTTTTGGAACATTAGATATAAGTGTCGTATGGCGATGATAAGTGGGTATTCCTGCTATAAGATAATCATTGGAATAACTGTTTTGTAATAGCTTCTTATCCAAGAATTGCTAATCTTTGAATATACGATGGAGAAAGGTGACGTTATCAGTGTTAAATAACTATCAAGTAACTGTAAGATAAATATAGAGATTTGAAATACAATCAATATCATTGAGTATGCATAGATATTCTACAGAATTATGAGGATTAACAAACTTTTATGGCCATCGACGGAATAAATAATATTCAAATCAAAGAACGCAATGTAAATTAGAATGTTGATGAAATGGTTATTTCAAAAGTTAAAAACCAGGGTTAAACCATGCGAAATTTTTGAGGAAACAACTTTTTAGGGTTCCGTAGTCAACAAGGAATATACTTTCGCCATGTCCGTCTGTCCGTCCGCAGCTTAGCTCAGAGACACATAGTACTAGAAAGCTGTAATTTGACATGGATATACAAATTAACTGGCGACAAAGAGGTAAAATAAAAAAATGAAAAAAAAAATATCAACCATATTTTGACTTGACTTGAAATAGTTTTGTCAACATATATTCTTAATCTTCTAACCACATAAAGCTGTCAGTCGTTACCTAAATAGCACCATCCAACACCAGTCTTTTGTGTTCATATACCCCATAAGCTATGGGTACTTACAAAACATAATGATATTTCGTTGATGTCAAAATCTAACCTGAACCGTGACCATGGCGAAATCCACACAACGGAGCATAAACAAGTATTTTTTGTTAGCCTAACAATAAGTTCCCAATTACGACGTAAGAACGTGCGTGGAGTGGGTACAAAAGCATTGATATTAATTATAGCGCTTTGTAATTACGGCTATATATATTTGAATAAAAACTCACGTAAATAGATGATAAGGAGAACCCGATATCGTCATCGTTTTATTTATATATATGATAATTTTATACGAATGTAGGTCTTGTATTAACTAACACCCAGTTTTGCCAATATACAGGGTCTCACTCATTAAAATATATGGACAAATTTTAATACAGGCAGCGCTCAGTACGTCTAACCAAAGATATCCAAGCAAAAAAAAAAACACTGGTTAAAATGATTTTATTTTTTATTTACACATTAGTGTATTTTCGTTAGCTGATTGTTTTTCATGTAAGTATCTAAGCCGTTTTTTTTTTAATATATTTTTTTTTCACCGTTACAAACTTTTAGAAATCATTCAGACCACCAAAATAAGGACTATTTTGGTGGTCTGAATGATTTCTAAAAGTTTGTCCATCTATTTTAATGGGACCTTATACAGCGTGTAACGGAAGGGGGGTATCAACCCTGAAGGAGGTGAATGTGCTCATGAAACTCAACAACTTTCCCCAAAGATCATAGGTCGAAATATGAAAAAAAAATTTGGCCCTCCCTTACAAAACTGACTACCAGCTGATTGATTTACTATGGGAGGGCCAAATTTTTTTTTCATATTTCGACCTATGTTCTTTGGGGAAAGTTGTTGAGGTTCATGAGCACATTCACCTCCTTCAGGGTTGATACCCCCCTTCCGTTACACGCTGTAGAGTCACCTTGATTCTACATGAGATATATTATTTTCTGCCTATGTGGTATCGGCCCCGACTTGCCAAGTTATAGGTGGGGGGTTCGAACCCAAGCAGGCAGTTTATTTCATCACCACTGCTCTCCAAACGGTGAAGAAAAACATCGTGAGGAAACCAGCATGTCCTAATAGAATCAAATATTCGAAGACATCCACCAACCCGTACTGGGCCCCGTACGGCCCACTCCCTCGCACAGAGAGGAGGCCTGTGTCACAGCAGTGGCAACATACCTAGTCGGCTAATTGTGCCAATGCCCATTTAGTCTGAATCTGAATTTAACAAATTACTTTTCAATAACCTCTGTCTTCGTTGAAGTCTGTAAAAATGAATGCCATAATTAATTTGTGATGTCATGACTCTATGTTACCATAATTAGCCCCAGCAGATCAGTGATCAACATTATATGCCACCTGCATGTCGATTCTGTAAAAATCTCACCATGAAAACTTGCGTGGAGTGAGCTCTCGGTGTCATTCCACTGATGCTAGGGATTGACTAAGCATACATTCATAGCACAGTAGTAATGTTTTGACAGTTAAAATACTAGCTTTGAAATTATATCAAATGATCAATAAAATTAGCAAAGAAATATTATTAAAATCTCGATTATGATTGTAAATGTATTCTTGGTCAATCCCTAGTATCAGGTGGGATGACACTGACAGCTCGCTCCAGGCTCAGTTCACATAAGTTTTCACGGTAAGATGGTTACAGAATCGCACTGAAGGCCCCTAAACATCAATTCTCCACTCCATTTAGCAGAGGTTTATATGACCTTCCAACCAGCAGACTGCGTTAGCCTGCTAACTATAACAGTAGGCGCGAATAGGCAGACAATAACAACGATGAAGATACAATCTTTTTAATATTTATTGCCATTCATAAAACCTAACCCGGTCATTTTTTATACAGCTTGTGTTGACTAGTAAAATCAATTTAGGTTTTTCTTTAAAAAAAAAAAAAATTATTTCGACGCGATATTAATGGTCGCGCAATCCATTGGACTAAATAATGACGGATAAAAAAAAGTTTTTATTGCTTTTATTAAAGTAGAAGCAGGTAAGACTAATGCGAAAGTTATATAGCTGGAAAATAATAGAATATAATACTCTTTATTATGTACACCCTACGAATTACAGATGATATAAATGTAGAAATTTTTCTTAGGGTGTCACAATGTGTGGTCTCATCGCTAAAAGCAAGCTGGAAAACGGTAAGGGGACAGAATGATTCGACAAAGACAACATCCAGCAGAAAACAAATGCCGTGGTCACTTGGTATTTTGGTAAATATATCAAAGAGGACAGCATGCGCCAGCGAATCCTACGCTCCTGATTCATGGTAGTAAAACACCGTGAGGATTTTGTGGACAGAAGTTCGTCTTGAGAGGTTGGGGTTGATCTTGGGGACAACCCCTACCCTGATTTTTGGTTTGGTTTGTTTGATTGATTTGGGGTTGTTTTTGGTTGAGGAGGAATCCAAGGACAAGGAGTCCAACGTAAACCTCATTTTCCCCAGTGTGTGAGTATCGATAAACATCAGGAACAGCATAACAAAACCGCATAAGTAATAACAGCCATTACTGCAAGTCATAGGAAAGTGTAAGAATTTGCAAATCTTCCAACCCTAGGGCACCTGTACCTGGAAGATTTACAATCAGCCGCTAGTTTTTGTACTCTTCTTCCTCAAAACGTTATTTCTAGCATCTCACCTGTAAGACATATATTTCTAAGAAGACATCATCCCGGAAAACGAAGAACTCTCCACAGTCTCCACGCAAGCGCAGTAGTCATGCTAGTCATAGATCATATAGATAGATTCAATCACGGATTGTTGCGAATGCTTGGCACTGGTGTTTCTAGTCGTGTCGATAAATTAACGTCGGCCGTGACAGGTGGCGCTACTGTTACACTGTATAAATTAACAGAAGTTGCATTCCGAACAATCTGTGGGACTGTGACCCAGTCCGACCTCCTTTTGGATACGGGCACGCCATGTGGCACACAAAGATGAACAAACCGATGCAAATATCATTTCTAAATCACATGAAATTGGGTTGGTTTTTACTCTAGCTGTTGTTAATTTAATCATAGCAGGTGCGTTGAAACTCCTTGATGCCTACGAATCCTACGATACTTCTCCGATTTTAATACCATAATATAGACCCCCGAATTTTATTCACAAACGACATTTTATTTGAAAGTATGTTCTATAGCTATAATCGAACTTGTGATACAGCATGATACTGATCGATGGCATCGATTGTACAAGTTAGTTTTATTTATTTATTTATTTATTGGTCTATCTACAATTGTTACACTTTTAACCTTTTACCCTTTCTCCTGTTGTGGCGACTCTCAAGGCATAACACACGTTAAATTATAAATGTGTGGGTTTTCCCGATGTTTTCCCTTACCGCTCGAAACTGAAGCTTACACGTGTTTCCGAAATCACGTCATTATAAACTTGTTCCATCACGCGACATCGTGTTTCTGTGTTGTGATTATGTGATGACATGTATCTCAGTATGTAAGCAGTTTTGAGTTAGGAACAGCTTCTTTGGCGACTGATGTATCTATGTATACATCAGCTCATAATAAATCTTGCAAGATGTGAACTGGCGAAAAATTGTTAACACGCAATGCATCGTTTGTTTTTCAATAATAAGTTAAAAACGAGCATTATGACTTTCTTACGTATACAAATATGTATATATACACCCCATTTCACGGTTTTTTTTTTTTTTTGGTTGCGAAATTATCAAATAACTTCTCCCGCTCTGGGCGGAGCGGGAGGGTGTGTCAGATTTTTACCGACTAAAACCCACCCGTGTTCCTTCAGTTGCCTGTGCCAAGGGCCACGGTAACTCTTTCGAACAATCCGCGACACCCCATTTCACCTCTTCAGGGGTTGATATTTAAAAAAGACCTTCATAAAAATCAGATCAGCGGTTCGCGTGTACATTATTAGTATGTATATTTTTTTATTAGTACCTACTATCTACCTATTGCAGCATTAGTACATACTGCATGTTATTGTTAATTCATCCTTATTTAAGAATTATAATCAGCCTAATTTTTGATACTTTGCTTGACCAGAAATCTTACGTTCGAATTTTTTAATTATGAAATTTCCTCTTGTCATGAGGTATTTTTTTCTATGAAGCTAGTGGACTTGAAAAAAAATCATCACGGACGACGGGTCACGTATTTTTTATTTAAACTATACAAAAAAATAAATGGTAGATACAATTACTTAAGATTATGGCATAATTTCCATTGTGTACGTGAAGTTTTTGAGAATCTCAGGATCAGGGGCATCGCTCTACAAAATCGGCGAGTCAGTGACTTCCCGTGATACACCAAACAGGGAAATTTATTTTTTTGTAATTTCGTTTCGTCCGAGAATTTTTCAATTCGAATTCTTTGGTCTCCCCACCTACTTACTAGCTTCAGGCTGCCGTAGTCAGCGTGCCGGTTTGATCGGCCATTTTATCACCTAAAGTTTTGGAAGATCCTGACGCCTGGTAAACTGGACGTCTGGCAAAGTTCCATCGCCACAGCGAAGACTTTATTTAGACTGGATATTGGAGATATTTCGTAGTTTTTTTTTTCCTTTAGTAGTCATAGTACACTTTTTTCAAATAAAGACATTCCTATAGTTCAGAACGATGTCTCAAAATCTCATGATCTTTTAAATAGCGATGTTTAAAACTATGCATTCCCTTGGAGCCGTGACCTTTTTTTTTAAATGCGGTTCTATTTACGAAGGGCGTTCAATGTATTTCTCGGTATCAGGGTGATTTACTAATGATGTGGGCAATTTTACAAATTAATTAATTAATGACATTATCTAAGGGTATAAATGTAAAATTTCATATAGTTGACATCATTGGTGTACTAGTTATCCTTAGTCAACGACAACTGGAATGGCTAACGTGACAATGTCAAAATTGTAAAAAAATCGAGCACCGCGCTGTTATTAAATTCCTTACCAAACAAGGAAAAAACTATTCACGAAGTGATGGTGGCTGTTTACCAAGATTCTGCACCTTTTTTATCTAAGGTTCAAAAGTGGTCAAATGAATTTAAAAGGGGCAGAGAGAGTATTGAATACGACACTCGCTCGGGCGGCTCGGTTACTGCCTCTACGGAAGAAAACGTGAAAAAAGTTGAGAAGCTTATACTGGAGGATGCCCGAATGAAAATCAAAATGATAGCAAAGATGATAAACCTCTTTGTTAGTTCCGTGCATACTATTCTTTCAAAAGTCAGTGCAAGATGGGTGCCGCGAATGCTCAGGGCGCCTCAAAAGCAAGTGCGAATCGAGTGCTGTAGAGAGTTTTGAGAGCTCTGTGGAGAAGTTCTATCAAGTATTTTCGATCAAATTGTTACTGGAGATGAAACGTGGGTTCATCATTATGACCCTGAAAGTAAGCAAGAGTCCATGCAGTGGGACAAGAAGAGTATTGCGCCCCATAAGAAATTCAAAGTCGTTCCGTCTGCCGAATATATCATGGCCAGTGTTTTCGGACTCAAAAAGGAATTTTGCTGATTGAGTACCCAAAAAAATGTGAAACCATAAACGCAGCATCCTACGCCTTCACTTTACGAAATTTACGGGATGAAATTAAAGAAAACAGACGGGGTGAATTGACCACCGGTGTGTTGCTTCTTCAAGACAACGCCCTGGTCCACACGGCGCGTTTCCAAGGCTGCTGTGTGAAAGAGGACAGTTATTTTTTACAGGGTATAAAAGTTAATTTCGAGACGTAATAAATGCATTGGGGTAATGGGGGATTACATAGAAAAATATGAATTATTTTAATTGAATTTACGTCATTTTTCATGCTGATACCGAGAATACATTGAACGCCCCTCGTAAGTAAGTTACGTGTTCGTCAGGGATCCGATTGCAATCGTATCGTATTTCGACGCGTGATACAATCACGCATAAAAACTATAAATAAGGTACACGCGCCTAAGGTATTTCTTTGTTTTTCTAATTTAAAAATATTAGGCTATTATCAAAAATTATACGCATTTCTGTGGCGAATAAGTGGTTTGCTTTTTTATTTTCGCAACATTATGTTTATAATTATGTAATAACAGATCTCTTAGCGAATTGCTCAAATCACGACAGAAAGCTTATTTAGAGATGCACATTTGCCTAAGATTTATAACACAAATAAAGCTCACATCTTTTATGGCGACTATTTACCTTTACTTTATATAAAGCTTGGCTTTACTGTACTTGTAAACTAAACAAACATTGTTTATAGCCGTCATTCAACGGTTAATTTTATAGCAAACGAACTAGGAACATGTTTAGTGATTCACGCTACAAACTTGTGAAAATTGTCAACTCCTTCCTACATTGCTGTACAACCAATTAATGGAGAGGAATATTGTCGTGTCTACTCATAAAACTGTACCAGTGCAGTGTACTAAATATTTATTTAAGGATTACTATCGAGATACATTACTATTATCTGTTACCATTATAGAACTTGTGTAATAGGTATACATTTTCCTGAAATGCAGACTCAATTACAGGTAACCACAGCTTACACATTATCGAGCACACATGCTCTGAATACATAATTAAATTATAACTATATTAAAAAAGCAATAAAAATGCTAATAAGAAATTTACATGATTTTATAAAAGATTAAAAATTACATTGATAAAATACAATAAAACAGTGATTTTTTTTTTATAAATAGGAATAAAGTATCGTTTATTCGAGTTAGGGCTGATTTTTCAATAGTCCGATGACTTTTGTCTGAAGAATAAATGTGACATACTGACGTATTTTCTATTCAAAAGCTGTCCAACGGCAAAATTTACTCTTCAGTGAAGATATCTGACTATTGAAAAATCAACCCGTAATGTTATGTTTTTTACATGCTGGTGTTTATGTGGTAATAAGCAAATTTTCAACAAAAAAAAAAAGTCACCCAAAGGGCAGTGGAGGCTGCGTGATCGAATCAGATATCAAGAGATCCGCAGGAGAACCAAGGTAACCGACATAGCCCGAAGAATTGCCAAACTTAAATGGCAGTGGGCAGGGCACATTGCTCGCAGAACAGATGGCCGATGGGGCGGAAAGATGCTGGAGTGGCGACCGCGTACCGGAAGACGAAGCTTTGGAAGGCCTCCCACAAAGTGGACCGACGACCTTGTGAAGGCCGCAGGAACCCGTTGGATGCGAGAAGCACAAAACCGGTCGAAGTGGGGGTGCTTGGGGGAGGCCTGTGTCCAGCAGTGGACGTCTTTCGGCTGAAATGATGATGATGATGGAGAAAATTTTTCCTTTCTACCTATTATCTACCCATAGAAATGTTAAATACTTAGATACATATGGGAATGTATCCATTATCACGCGTGGCAAGAAAAAAAATAGAATTTTTGGAATACTGGCATGAAATTTGTTGTCATTTAATTGTGCTTTTGTGTGCTTCATCATTTTTATTTTTTTTATTATGCCTACAGCAGTTCACTGCTGGACACAGGCCTCTCTCTCTCTCCTATTGCACGCCATTCAACTCGATTTGTGTGCTTGTGTGCACTAAATAAATGTGTTATCTAAGTATCTACTATACAACGTGTAACGTCAAATGCGCAAAACCTGAAAATAGTTTAATCGGAATAACGAACAGAATTAACTGAACCACTTTTTAATATAGGTCACATTTTTCAAAAAATCTTCATTAAAAACATTGCCGTGTCTATTTATTAATAGGTCCAGCAAGCCAATGTCAGCGCGGCGCAGCGGCCCGGTGACGACTCCTCCCTCGGTAAAGAGCGTCGTCGCAGACGCAAGAAACGATCAGAATGGCCAGTAAAACTAAAACAGCACATAAAACCTTTACAATTTCTTAAATTACTTATTTTCTCTTTGAAATAAGTCAATTGAATTAAAAATCAGGTGGGGTGTCTGAGGTTTTGCGCATTTAACGTTACACGTTGTATATCTACATTTTGTTATTTACTAAACGAGATGTTTATATTCTTGAACAATAAACAGCGCATCATTGAGGGTCATGTACAGACGCCAGCACATCAAGCAACCCGAAACTGACAAATGTTCCCAATCAACCTTGAACACCACCCACCACCACCACCACCACCACCACCACCACCACCACCACCACCGCCACCACCACCTTCCTTAGAGATAAAGTTGAAAATCTATTCAATAAATTTGACAGATTGTAGTAGCTTGATGTGCTGGCGTCTGTACCATGGTAATCATAATCCTATTCATTTGAATTGATGATATGGTAATACCGTTAATGTATTGACTAAGGGGATATTGGATTTATAATACCGTATCAATGTAAGGATGCCTCTACGAAGTCAGAACTTGGCTTAAGTTTTAGGAATAAATTGTATAAGCAAGGAAAGATTAGCGATACTGCAGTGCGATTCTGTAACCATCTCACCGTGAAAACTTAGGTGAAGTGAACGTGGAGTGAGCTGTCAGTGTCATCCCATCTGATACTAGGGATTGACCAAGAATACATTTAGAATCATAATCGAGATTTGAATAATATTTTTATGCTAATTCTATCATTTTATATAATTTCAAAGCTAGTTTTTTTTTTGGTTTTTGTGTCAATAACAATCTTATTTTATTATTATTTTATTTTAACTGTTCAAACATTACTATTTTGTGGGGTTTTAACCTAGGAAAAAAAGACTAGTCTTTAATATAAGGACTAAGTCTAGAAAAAAAAAAAAAAAAGCAACAAAATTTATAATCTGACAAGTTTCTGTTTTGATATTTTATTTTAAAACCCCACAAAATAGTAATGTTTTGACAACTAAAATGAAAGTTTTTAAATTAAATAAAATGATCAAACGAATTAGCATAAAAATAACATTAAAGTCTCGATTATGATTGTAAATGTTTGCTTAGTCAATCCCTAGCATCAGTGGGATGACACTGACAGCTCACTCCACGCATGTTTTCACGGTGAGATTTTTACAGAATCGACATGCTGGTGCTGCCCCACAAACAAAAGGGCTCTTAATATCGTGTCCAGCGTGCCCTGTTGAATGCACGTTACAGGAACTGATGGATGCTACTGAAGGTGCCAACTTCAGAGGAACTCGTAGACAAATTCTGGGCTATCTCGAATTAGATTACCATCAAATACGCTAAGAAGATATGAATTAATTAAGAACAACATATTTTGAAATCTCAAGTTTAGACTAGGGATTTACTTGTTTTATTATTTGCCGGAAATTCGTAAGCCTTGCGTCTTGACAAGAACAGCGACGGCATTTAAAAACGGAACATATACATGTATACCCGATACAAGACATACCAGTCAAAAGTAAGACAATACCGCTATAAAACAATTAAATTTCTCAAACGCATCGGTATTAACATAGTTTCCCATGAAATCGACCTCAAGGTTAGACAAACAAAATGGGTTATCGAACACTCTTCTCACGAAAGTGGATACAATCGTCGCAAACGCAACGCGTATCACGTACTTTGTAAATACACATCCAATGAAGGTAAAGGTGCGTCCACAGATTCACACCGAAGATAATTTTGAGGAGAAATATGTAACTGATCCTCAAAAAACTTATTGACCGTTTTCCAAGTATACTATGGTCGGTTTCCAGTCTAACCGGATACAGCTGAATACTAGTATTTTAAATGGAACGACTGCCTATCGGACCTCCACAACCCATTTACTGAGGAATACAATACCCCTTGGTAAGACTAGTTGTCAGAATTTCGGGCTTCTGACGACTCGTAACGACTGTCAAAGATTCACCAATGACAACGGCGAGGAGGGAGTCGCATTACGTCCGCTACGCGTAACGTCCGTTTATGGCCCTATTGTATTCTTGAAGGCGATTTTTTTCTCGGATTAGTCGCGTTTCAGCCGCTCTATGGGCGCATCCCTCACTGGAAGCCGACCACAACATAGTTGAGAAAAGGATAGGCAGGTTCAAAATCAAAATCAAAAGTAATTTATTCAAACTAGGCTGAGAATCGGTTGATCGACTACATAGAAAAACTCGATGTCTACACAATTCTTTACATTGTGTAGACATCGAGTTATTCTAAATAGATATTTATTGTGAAATTCCATTGTATACTACTAACCTAACAGTTTTTATGTTCTTGAATACCTCACAACTATTAACATTCCGATTTGATTGGGAAAAAAATATATAGACAAGAAACGATGCCCGTTGCATAAACATCCATCTCAGTCTAGTCAGTAATAAAGGAATTTATTTAAATAGAACAGACCGTAAATAATTGTTAAATAATATAAACAAAGAACGACCTTCAAAGAACGAATTACAGTCACGCGAATATAATAATTACAAATGTTAATAACAAAAGTTATTTCTTGCCTAATGACTTGACGTCCGGTCGAACGTCTAATGATGTATTAACACCAAATGCAACTCATCAATCAATCCGGCTAATTAAATACGAATTAGGGCACAATATGTTACGAATTATGAGTTTTGGAGGTCAGATCTAAGGGACTGTCCAGACGAGAAAAATTTCGGACGTTTTTACTTTAAAAAAGGTTTTTAAATCGATAATCAATATTTTCGGTTTATAGATTTAATTTTACAGCCTCGATTGGTCTAGTGGTTGCAAGCGCTATTGCTGAGCGTGAGGTCCTGGATTCGATTTTCTGATCGGGCAGTGTTATTGGGTTTTCCCATCAGGAATTTCTAAGTAGAAGCCCAGACTAGAATTGTGCCCGGTTAATGGTAATAGGCTTGCCCCCTATTACGTGGGACTTAATCACTACATAGTATAAAACAAAGTCGCTTCCTGCTGTCTGTCCCTATGTATGCTTAGATCTTTAAAACTACGCAACGGATTTTGATGCGGTTTTTTTTAATAGATACAGTGATTCAAGAGGAAGGTTTATATGTATAATACATGCATAATATAGTAGAAAAACACTGATAATTTTAGAGGTTTCTAATATGATGTCGTAAATAAATACATTTTTTTGCGCTTACATTCCAAACGCTGGCTGTACCCTACGAGCAGAAATAATGGCTCTAAAATTATCAGTGTTTCTCTATTGCACCCGTGCGAAGCCGGGGCGGGTCGCTAGTTAAAAATAAATGGCGGAATTTGGGTACCTCTGCCTAACTCTGCGGGGAACACACGCATGATTTTATGTTAGTAATAGATTTAATCTAGATCATAATAACAAATTCAGTCTAGACTAACACCTGCTCAGACACACATTTACAGATAAAAACTTGTTAAAGCAAGTTATTAAAATAACAGAATAAAATTAACCCAAATGATGTAAGAATTTGCAGAAAAACGTTGCATTTAAAGCGTTGACATCAAAGCAGTGCGACACTTAGCGTTGCTTCAGAACTCGACCCAAATTAGTTGTCTACACGGTTTGATAATTGTTGCGATTACAACAACATTATTATAATCTACCATTTAGAGAATTGCATTACAAGAACGGGGATTTTCGTTGAAAAGGCTAATTTAATTTAATCTGTGGCATTGGCAATGATAGGTTTGTCTGTAACGTTAAACTGATCGACATAAAGATGGGCCAATTTCAGTTCATGCCTGACCTGATGTTTAAAAACATTTAGTACCTTTCTGGTGTAAATAACACAACACCCTGCAGGTTTTACAGAGTATTTATATCTACTACATACACCGTTTTTTAACTTGAGCTACAGCAAGCATGATGAATATCACAGGAGATATTTTTCTACGACGCTCCCAGAAAGACCACGATAACAAATCTATTGCCACAAACGTCAATGTTATCCTGACGGATGCGTTCCGTATTCTACATCACTATTTAGTAAACTATCGTTCACATACACAGCAATAAATATGCAATACTAACAACTATTTGTAAAATGACATTAACGTCAAATAAACAATACGCAGCGAAGGGCCCGATCGTCTATAAGAGTCCTAACAAGCTATTAATCCATCATACTACAAATCTTGACCTTGTTTCTCAACCAATGCATGACTGAGCGATTTGTTGGGTTAAAATTCGTGTGATTCGCTTATTGTATTGTGTACTCGGTTACTAGGTACACAGGATATTGGTTGTAAAATTAATGATAATATGATGGAGATAAAGGTCCAGAGGGCTTAGTAAAAGTGACACTCTATCAGCAATAACGATGATAGTAAAGTAAAAAATGTATTGGACTGACATAAGCTACTCAAATGCTTTTATGTCAATTCCGTTAAAAAGAACTGTAGAAATACGAAACGCTTCGAAAGCGATTGCCAATTGTTACTTGGAACTGCACTAATTGCGTAACCCACTTTCAATCTCAATTTGAATCATTTTGAAGGATATTGCTAATCCATATGTTCGAAAAACTTGTCAGCTTAACAACGTAAATAACGCAAGGAATGTTGTTGAACTGCCAAAATGAATGCCATTGCTAATTTTTAACCACAAGGCTGCGTTTTCGAATCCTGCAAGTGACTTTGCTGGATGGTGCTGTGCTCTTTTGACTTTCTGACTTGAATATTTGACTTTTCTAACTAATTGCTTTTTAAGTTTATCTAGGACATGGATGATTTACGGTGAAGTAAAACCTGTGAGGAAGTCCTTCTCAAAGCAGTCTAACATGCAATATGGAAACATGGTGTTCAAATGCTCGTATGTTCTCTGTATGAGTGAAGTCTTATTAAGCTTATATCGGTGCTTAGCCGTATAAAGATCAGTGGTGTATTTGCATGGATTATCGAGTTAAAAGCTTCCGCCATCTACTCGTCGGCGTAGGCGCCACGAACGAAGCCGATATTAGAGCATTGCACTCGTTTAAAAGGATTGGTGTAACATCCTGTTTGCTAATCCATTGGGTACTGCGAAATTGAAGGCTGATTATTACCTGAAACAAAGAATAAAAACTATTAGCATAATTTTTTCTGTCATTCGTAGATCTTTGACAGTCATTAAGGTAATCAGAAGTCCAACTAGTTTCACCAAGGGTGTCGTGTTACCCAATAGCTGGGTTGTGGAGGTCAGAGAGGCAGTCGCTCCAAGTAAAATACTGGTTTACTGCTACATCCGGTTAGACTAGAAGCCGACCTAAAAATAGTTGGAAAAAGGCTAGGCAGATGGTAAATGTCTGGACATAAAAAGAGACTTTGACCCAAGAGTTTGTTCACCATTTTTTCTCTAGGGTAGACAGTTAGGAAATGTGTACTCCATCTGGTTTTTTTTAATGTCTTGTAAATTTTTAATGTCTCTTTTTGATTTAAAAATTCGGGTTCAAAATGAACAAGGCGTTAGTTTTAGGAAAGTAGAAGATAGGACAACCCAAGACGTGGTAACGGGTAGTTGCGTAACATATTCGTATGATGAAAAGCATCTTATATTAAACAAACACTCTCCCTCATCGTAAACCAATCAACACCTAAAAAAACATTATCAAACTTGCGTACCACAAAAAAACTGTTAACCACATTAACATTGTTACCAGCAGCATTATCGTTCGCGCCCTACACAATACAACCAATCAGGGCTAACAAAAAGCATAATTTAAAGTGCGAGTACTTCATCATCAGTTCTTTGGCAACAACTTGATGGCTGATACTGGCCCACTGGGGCATTCCATCACGTCCGCCGGCGGCGATCGAGCCCCCATTCTGACAGTGAAATGAAACAAAAACTGACTCGGTACATTACCCCTTCAATTATAGCTGACAATTGGTGCAGTTTACGAATCACAGATGAAATGGTTGTAAAAGCCAGTGCTAGAGGCTGTACAGATCTATTGTAAAACGAAGGTAAGTTGCGGCGTGATCAAGAACATTTAACTTGTAACACTCCAGACCGGCGCGACGCAATTCTGGTTAAACAATTTCTATGAAAACTTCATCGAATCGTACTTTGAGCCTTTACCTGTAAACCTGGCCAACAATAAACAGAAAATAGAAAAAAAAACGTAATTATGTGAACTATTTTTAATTAAAACAATGACCGGTAAAACAAACTTATGGAAACGTTACGTATATCTGTCATAAACGTCACTGAGCTACTGATTTATATCACGAATTTCCCTAAATAACGTTATTTATATCTGGCATTGTTATAATTGATACTGGGATCATGAAAGCGACAGTTTTATGTCGGTATTACAGACGCCAGCACATCAACATACTACATTCTGTCTAATAGATTTTCAACTTTATCGCTAAGACATCAAGTTCAAGGTTGACTGGGAAAATTTTACAGTTTCGGGTAACTTGATTGAGTCTGTACATAAATTCGTTTAGTGTCACACACCTGTTACATTTACAAACATTAGGTGCTGTCACTTAGGCATTTCCCGCCACCTAATGCTGCGTACGTTTGACATTAGGCAGTCTATGTCGAACCATAGATAAAATAGTGCTGATGAAAGAAGTTTATGGTCGAAGCAGGAACTACATTTTGTTTCTTCATCATTAAAATATAAAATAATAAAAATGTCATCAACTAACTAGACTGTCGGTACATTCCAATTTATTGATACTATTTTACTGTGGATAAAAAATATAACGGGCAGGTAATTTCGTCCGGAAATTCCACAGTTCACAGACATTCGTTCAGTAGCTTTATTACGTAGTTGTATGTACAGAAGCCAGCACATCAAGTTACTACAATCTGTCAAATTTATTTAATAGATTTTCAACTTTATCGCTAATTGTATAAGGTTCAAAGTTGATTAGGAAAATTTGTCAGTTTCGGGTAGCTTGACGTGCGTCTGTGCCTATTTCAAATTTATTGATAGCAACGAGAAAAATATATACTTCCAATTATAGAGGCTTAAAGCCAGGATTCTGAATTGATAACTTGAAGTTGAAAACTTGACTTGTCAAACTCTACATAAGATAATTCCTTCAACGTGTTCATCAACCTAGCCTTTTTCTCCAACCATGTTGAGGATGCGTCTAGTAGTAGTAGGATGCAGCAGAAGACCAGAATTTTACATGGAGCGACTGCCTATCTGACCTCTACAACCCAGTTACTGGGTAATACGATACCCCTTGGTAAGACTGGGTGTCAGACTTTCGGGCTTCTGACCACCTGTTATGACTGTCAAAGATCCACGAATGACAGTCGGGACCAACGGCTTAACATGCTTTCCGAGGCACGGAGGGGTCTTGGTATGTAAAGATGGTCACACATCTACGGATCAACCGCGACAAGCGTAGCTTAACCCTTAGGTAAATGCATAGTGTTGTATATTTCCAACAACCAATCCAATGCCATATTTTCGTTTCCACAGAGCACGGGGATTCCCCAATTGTTAGAAATATTGAACTCATTTTGTTCACAGTAGATTCGTTCTGATTACATAAAGATGTAAATTTCCACCAGGCCATTTAAAAAATAAAAAATAAAAAGTATTTTATGAATATATTTTTTAAAAATATTTTTTCCTTACTATAGAGCTAATGTTACGTCCAAATAAATTTAATTTGCTTAAAAAGTTAAAATCATGCATTTAAGGGTTAACATGACCGAACGACCAGTGCAACTGTTATTAGTTAGCCACGAGCTCCTCTTAAAATGATTCCTTCGTTGTAGCCCGCGAAATTCAAAATTTCTTTGCAAAACAGAAAGAAATATAAAATTTCCCGGGACACGTTGAAGGGTCATTTTTAATATTTTATTTGGCAAGTTCTCAAATTTGAATTCTCAATTCAAATACTGCGCGTTAATCAGCAAAATTATTTTTTTAAATACAATTTTTGACTAAGTGCCATAAGGCCTAAGGTTAAGTCAGTTTCTAAGGTTTACCACTTGACTTAATGATGTGCTTTAGCACACAAACAAACAAAAAACCCTGATTGCTATTTGCCAACGATTTGAAACTTTATAGTTGTCAATGTCAATTAAAGTCAATGATGATGAAGTATCTTCTAATGGCGCTGTTACGGTGTGAGGTAATATGTTAAGTCTGCCAGCAAGAAATCTTGTAATTTTAATCATTTTCAAGTGGGAATGAAGTACAGATGCACATCAAGCTCCCCGAAACTGTCAAATTTTCCCAATCAACTTTGAACCTTATGCTGTAGCGATAAAGTTGAAAATCTATTAAAGAAATTTAACAGTTTGTAGTAGCTTGATGTGCTGGCGTCTGTACCTGGTTATTAATGTCAAGTCCCTCATGGAAAGTATCGGTGCAAAAAAATTGTGTAACATATTTCTAATGTATTAATGAAACCTTATAAAATAATTATAGATACTTTTTATTTTCAATCTTTAAAAAAAACTTAAACAGTTAATAAAAAACTAAAAAAGTTCATTAGGCACATCATCTGATTCTTGTCGCCTAAAAGGATATACGAATTCAGCCAGAATGTTGAACGATAATATAATAAAAATAAGTATGATGTCAAAAGAACTCCCATTCCTCAATGTTCGAAACTACGTGGGCAAAAAACATGGCACCTACATAAATGACCATAAAGGTAAGTTTGTCCATTCATGTCACTCACTCCTGGGTCCCTAGCTAATTAAAGGATATTCAAAGAGTGACAGCTTGCTTGAAAAGTGTGAGAATGCACACACACACACTACATTCATAAATGCATCCATGCATTCAAGTCTTGATAAGGCGCCTTAAGGGTAGTGATGAGCCACACTATTGCCCTCTCTTATCGATAGCTTTTTAAGGTGCCCAGAATCCGGCAAAAACTATTAAAACTTACGCCAACATTGTGACATAGGGTTCCGTGCCCAAAGATGGCACCTCTTTGGGTACTGAACCCTAAAAAGTGTCGGCGGGACCCTATTACTCCGGCTCCATTTTAAAGTTAAAGGGTTAATTTTTAACATTATTTTATTTCACATACACGAAACGGAGTTTTTTATTTTATCAGTAGATTTTTTTTTGTAGTGTTAAATATTGTACGGTGGTACGGAATCCTTCGGGAGCAAATCGGACTCACATTTGGCCGCTTTTTGTATGTGGAGGCAAACACGTGCAGTGAACGGTTCCAAGTCTCTAATCCTAAAGCTCCACGGTAGTCAAGCTACAGTTATTACACATTGTCGGCACTATAGGTCTTTTGTAAGGAACCAATTCTCTCATAAATAATTTTGTTTGTAAGTACATGACTGTTTGTTGCCAAAATAAAAATAAAATAAAATAAATTAATTAACAGACATACCTACAACAAGTCGATTAAAGCGGTAATTCGTGACCTTGAATGCGTGCTGCAATGCTTTAAGAAAACTAAAATAGAGCTGAACCAAATAAATATCGATAATAAATTGGTTGGAACATTAATAATTAATAAACAACTAGGGCATCGTTATCTTTTAATCGTTTCGCCATTGGCAACAACGGGTTGTGCAAATAGCCAATTAATTATTGAATCCATGAATATTCGAACTGTGGCTTTATATTGTAAATTAATATATTTTATTAGTTACAAGTTTAATAAAAACGATGCAATTAAATAATCACTTAATTTAATGTTGTGTATCTTTTTCATAATAACCTTGACTGGCAGTCTATTTATATTTATAAAACTAACTAATTAACTAGCCTGTACTGTCCCACTGCACGGTAAGGCTTCCCTCTGCCTTTTCTACATAATTCTGTCATTTGCGAGTGCCGGCCAGTCCTTTCAAGCTCGTCCCGCCATTTATAAAACGAACAATAAAAAGCAACTAAGTTATCGAGTTAATAAAAGCGGATTTTCTTTCACATCATTGGTGCTCATAAAATATTAGTGTTTGTTATTATTAGTTATTACTATTCCTTGGTATATCGATTGCATTGATATAGCTACCGTTATCGATACTTATCGGGAATCCCTAAGAGCCTTGGGCTTAAAGCGAACATCGCTGCATCGCCCGAAGCGATCGGCAGCGATGAATATCGCCAAAACGTTACGAAAGTGGCTGCAACTGGAGCAATGGCCACTGACATCTGAGCGAAGGGAATTTAAAATAAGAACAAAAAGTGGCGGGAATTGTGTAAGGTTTCGAGCGGTTTCGGCGAGACGGTTTAACGGTCTTTTTCGAACTCAAGCAGTCCGATTCTGTAACCATCTCACCGTGAAAACTTAGGTGAAGTGAGCGTGACAACTAAAATACTAGCTTTGAAATTATATAAAATTATCAATAGAATTAGCATAAAAATATTATTAAAACTTCGATTATGATTGTAAACGTTTGCTTGGTCAATTCCTAGCATCAGTGGGATGACAGCTCACTCCACTCAAGTTTTCACGGTGAGATTTTTACAGAATCGACCGGCAGACTCAAACTTTCAATCTGAGGGGCAATTCTCGTAATTTTAAAAACGTTCACAGTCTGATCTCAGTCTCAATCTGCCAAAAATACTTCTAATTTCCATATATTTCGGTCAATTTTTTGACATTGTCGCTGAGATGTGATTGCGACAACATTTTGAACGTTTTTAAATGGGAAATGGTCTTCTTTAGAGAAACTTTTAATTTTATAAGGCGGAATCTCCCTATTTTATATAATATGCTGTAAATCAATTAGTTAAATCATTACTGGCAACATTACTTACGTAAGTATAGTATACTATCATAATAATTATACAATATCAAAGGTGACTGACATTTCATTAGTCGTCCATACAACAGCCAATAATATTATCCTTTTATATTTTTTTTATCTTAGCTTTTATTCTTGTTAACAGTCGTGAATATGTCATATACGTCAGATAATACAAAAAGCATTTTGTTCAAGATTGACCCGGACATGTTTGCTGACTAATTGTTGATAAGGGGGATAATTGCTTTTTCTTAAGAAATTAATTATATTTATAAAGAAAAATATTATATCATCATCTGCCTAGCCTTTTCCCAACTATGTTAGAGTCGACTTCCAGTATAACCGGATGCAGCTGAATACCAGTATTTTACATGGAGCGACTGCCTATCTGACCTCCACCACCCAGTTACTGGGTAATACGATACCCCTAGGTAAGACTGGTTGTCAGACTTTCGGGCTTCTGACTACCCGTAACGACTGTCAAAGATCTACGAATGACAGCCGGGACCAACGGCTTAACGTGCTTTCCGAGGCACGGAGGGGTCTCGGTATGTAAAGATGGTCACCCATCCACAGACCAACCGCGGTAGGTACTTAATAGTGTTAATCCCTAGCGAATGACAGCTTTCGCGGTGAGATGGTTACAGAATCGCACGGCCGTACTTAAAATTACGTGAATTGGCCCTCTGACTGAGCGTTCTTAAAATAATGAGAATTGCCCCTTTGGTTTCGAATTTCAATACCAGCCTGATCAGTAGTATGAGACATTTCAATAACTGTGGTAGGTAATTAGCAAGTGTCCCACGATTTTATGGACAAATTCAGATCATACTTTCACTTGATTCAATTTGTAGTATTTTGTTCTCACGTAATTAATACTTTCTACTGCATTTTTAAGATCAAGTTCTGTACATGATACCTTTGATACACTTCACCTAAATCGGTATACTAGAACAATTAACAAGTTCGTGTCGGACCACGCACAATGAAGGGTTCCGTTGTTGGAATGAATATATCCCACGAACAAACTTAACATAATAGTTGAAAATCATGTTCTCCCGTACATTGCAACTGCAAATGTAAGCTGGTCGACTATTACTCGTAAACTTGTAAAGCCTAGTTAGCTGTGATAGTTATCCTTTTAACTTCGATATATACTGCCACCGTGAATTTTTTCACATATCCATTTAGCTGGCGGGGGCACTTGACTCTAACAATAATTAGCACTTTAAAGCTTAATACTTCAGAAACGGATCCCTGAATCGAAAAATTGTTTTGACCACCCACAATATTTTTGAAAGACCTATATCCAACCATACCCCACACCATGGAATAGACGAGAAAGAAAAACATCCTCACTTAAAAAGTGTAAAGTAAAGTGGGGATGTTTGTTTATCTCGTCTTGAAGAAATTTTTTCAAGATTTTATTTTATCGCTTTGTCGGTGTGATACATATAATGTATATCCGTGTCAAATAACAGCTTTCTAGTACTAAGGGTCTCTGAGCTAAGCTGCGGACGGACGGACGGACTGACAAACGGACATGGCGAAACTATAAGGGTTCCTTGTTGACTACGGAACCCTAAAAAAGTAAAATAATGATAATGTTTTCAGCTTTAAATGGTATTTTTTAGTGTAATCATAATCATTTATTTGCAACAGGTATTGGTAGTGTTGGTCGTAAAGTCAGTAATTATGTTTCCTAATACATAGTCAGACATTTGACATGCTAAACTTTACAATGTATTTAAAAGTAAGTAATTATGTCCAATGGCATGCTTTAAATGCTAGTTTCTATCGTTCAATTTAAAAAGCATTTTCGTTCAGTGACCCCAAGTTTCCATTCCAATCATTCTGACCAAATGAAAACCAAATATGTACACAGACGGCTACACATAAAGCTTTACATTTCCAGTTTTAGCTGACCTCGCACTGTATAGGTTTTTCGTACAATCAGAAGTCAGCTTATACTGGTTATGTATAGCTTGATGTGTAGCCGTGCGTACATGTATGACAGCTATAATGTTCGTTCTTAGCTCAACAAAAATTTAAAACATCAACCAAAATATGCAGTTCCAAAATCGTCATCCGCCAGCTTAAAAAAAAAAAAAAAAAAAACAGAAAAACTGGCAGCATGAAACTGCACTTTGCGTTGAAAAACAAGAAAAAAAACG
Source organism: Eremobia ochroleuca (assembly GCA_949629135.1). Classification (NCBI taxonomy): domain Eukaryota; kingdom Metazoa; phylum Arthropoda; class Insecta; order Lepidoptera; family Noctuidae; genus Eremobia; species Eremobia ochroleuca. Next base: position 4,416,298 of record OX451396.1, on the reverse strand, counting down.
ACAAGATACATGTTGTACGGAACAAGTTCTTTAAAATAAGTAATCAGCCCGCGATTGCCCCACCACTACTAGTCGTTAACTTCGATAAACACCTCCACCATCGTCGTCCTCCTTTTATCGATAACTGCATTTGTTACTCAACATCGATAAGTGAACGATAATTTTATAGAGTTTATACAACCTATCTGTAGTAAATAGTCGTTTAGTGTGTTATTGAGTTTGGAATTGGTGTTTGCTGTAGGATATCGTGTTTCTGCGATAAAAGAGACTTGGCTGCTTGTATTTCATGTAACTGTATTTTAATAATACGTAAAATACTGTGTGTGCGTAATGAAGTCCATGTTGATATGGACAGAATTTCCCTTTCTGAAAATACGTCTGACGTTATTAATTTATTTTGAATTATTCCTCGTAGAGAAACTTTCGAAAAATTCTCGCTTGCTCCTTATAGATTCACTTTAGTAAACCAAAACAGAAAAGACTTAGTGTAAATTTTGTCACGTAAAATAAAAAAAATAAAAGTTAACGAATTGTTATTTTTTTTAATAAAAAAATAAAACTTTACCTACCAGTGGGACGCATGCTAGACAAAAGAACGATAGCTAATTCTTATCTCAAAAATACACAGAAAATGAAAAGAATCACGTTAATCAAATTAACAAAAATCTCTTAAAACTTAAACTCCTACTATTTTTTTTTTTTTGTCATACGTTGACAGAAAACAGAGATTTCAACATGTTTTCTTGTGAATGTTTCGCCAGTGCGAACACACGGTAATAGGCACAAGATTGAATATGCTTTCAATTCATCATTCATCATTATTTACCTAGCCTTTTCCCAACTATGTTCGAGTTGGCTAGTCTAACCATATTATGAAGCTGAATACCAGTATTTTACATGGGGCGACTTCCTATCTGACCTCCACAACCCAGTCACTGGGTAATCGGATGATACCCCTCGGTAAGACTGGTTCTCGGACTTCTGACGACCCGTAACGATTGTCAAAGATCCACGAATGACAGCCGGGACCAACGGCTCGTGCTTTCCGAGGCACGGAGGGGTCTCGGTATGTTTACCCGTCCACGGACCAACCGCGGCAAGCGTAGCTTAACATGATCGATCGACCCATGCGGCTGTTATTACTTAGCCACGAGCCTCTCAATTCATCATTAATCATCAACATAACTATTTAGTGCACAACTGAACCTAAAAGTGTATCTAAGAAGAATAACTGCCGGTCGATTCTGTAAAAATCTCACCGTGAAATCATAAGTGAAGTGAGCACTTAATAGTGTTAATCCCTAGCGAATGATAGCTCACTCCACGCTCACTTCACCCAAGCTTTCACGGTGAGATGGTTACAGAATCGCACGGCTGTTCAGGATTTTCAAAAAACTGTATCTGAGAGAAACACAAGTGAATGATTACCAAAAGTGTCTCTACAATGAAAGTGTATCTACGAGGAATAATTCTTTATTTTATCGTATTATAGATACAAAAATGGCACACTTAGGTAAAATGTTCATTGAAATGAGATTTTTACCTTTTATTTGAGGACAAAAAATGTACGTCTATATGTTACCGTTTAATGACTATTTTATAATTTTATTTATACAATTTATTTATTACTCGTTTCATACTTAATGATTAAACCATTACACAAAAGGCTACATTTGACCCAGTTTGCGCTGATATCATATTTAAATTTGGTTATTCGATAAATAATTACAGCCTGCAAGAATTAAACTTGAAAGTAACATCGGCCTTCGATTCCGATAGTATGATAAATACTTTATTGTCTTTCGTTCCGATAACCTTCGTAATTGAAAAATAAACATTATCATTAAAATACAAATAATGTTTTAAGTACCAAAATGTCACGGACCACGAGGTATTGTATCAAACATAAATAATAATTAAAAATAACTTAAAATTGTGCAACTCGAGTGATTGCCGCGAAGTTTTAAAGTTCTTTGCATAAAAAGTGAGATTTTTTTAATTTCTCGGGTTCCATTGAAAGAAGTAACGCTAAATTAGGGTTCAGAAAGAGGGTAACGATTATAAGATTAATTAATGCATGTAGTAGTACAGCATCGCATCATCAATCTATAATTTTCCCACTGCTGGGACACAGGCCTCCTCTCTGTGAGAAGGAGTGGGCCGTAATCTACCACGCGGGCCAATGCGGGTTGCTAGACACTAGAGTTCTAAGACATGCTTGTTTTCCTTCACCGTTTTGAGAGCACAAATCAGTATCACAAGTTATACAAGATTAGAATATGAAGCTGGGCAGCTTCATCTATATTCCAAACCTCATTATTGACTTCAAAATCTCCTAATTGCCTTCAGTCAGTCCAACGTAATTGTAAACAGCGATCACAAACGTCAAAACAGTCTGAAAGACGAAAAGCCCTAAAGTTCGTGTTGTTGCCCCATTGTGACGTCAATTGGCAAGCCAATGGCTGTTACGTAAATCATGCTAAATAAGGGATCTCTGTAACAGAAATACTTTACACTCTTTGTCCCGATTGTGGAGTTAGAAAAGAGTTTGTTGAAACAAAAAGGTTTTTGCATGCAAGTGCGTACGAGAATTATGGTGTTGATTAGATGATCAATGCATTACATAATAATGTTGATGCTGATTCTTCTTCTTGGCGTGTCTATGGCAATCTAAATGGACTTGGCCTAGAATTCAGGTACGTGTCTGGTGCCATCACTAGCGTCCATCAGTTCCTGTAACGTGCAGCTGACAAGACACGCAGGACATGATATTTAGTGTCCCATCGTTTCTGGAAGAGCACCGCTTTTACACACCTAGGCAGAGTCGTCTATGAATCAGCAAATCAGCAATTGTAGGCAGGTATGGTTATTTGCTGAAGTTTCATATTCTTGAGAAGAGTTCGACTTGTAGGTACTATGTAAATATTTTGGAACGTAAAAAGAAATGGGAATGACCCATTGGGCGACTTTGTTGTCAGTTTTATGTTTTTCAATAAAATCTTTAAATAATCACTTTCTTCTGTCACTTTCACGTGCGCATTGTGCTCAATAAACATGAGCATTGCCTTTTACCAAGTTATGTCGACGTCAATTCTCTTATCCATTCAATAATTTAAACTCAACAAGTAAGATAAGTTAGATGACACATTGATATACTAGTCTTCATTTCTGCGAAAAAACAAAGCGACCATATTCTTACCACCTTGTTAAAAATAAGTTCGAAAATTCTAAATAACAGGTGCACTCTTAGCCTCAATGTCATTCTCATTAAACATAATATCCCTCTCGGTTTCAGCAGAACAACGAGAGAACTGACCTCAAAATGCTCTTGACATTTACTTCTTTTGTAACCAATACTCGTTACCGTACCCAGCACCCGTACCTATTGTGATCGTACTCCTACCACTAGAACTCGATTGGAATCGATTGCCATCTGTCTAGTTTTTCTCAAATATGTTGGGGTCGGCGTTCAGTGGTGGCCCAGTAACGGCCGCGAGTTACCCAGACAGGCGATTTACTTTGTGCAAATTATTTCATCACCACTGCTCTTAAAACGGTGAAAGAAAACATTTTGAGGAAACCGGCATGTCCAAGAAACAAAAAATAGAAGATATCTGGCATCTACCAATCCGCACCGGGCTCGCGTGGTCGATTACGGCCCACTCCCTCTCACCAAGAGGCAGTGGGAAACTTAAAGGCTGATTATACGACGTTCAGTCTAATCGAATGCAGCTGAATGCCAGTATTTTACGTGGTGCGACTGTCTATCTGGCCTCCGCAATCCAGTCACTGGGTAACACGATACCCTTTGGTCAGACTGGTGGTCAGAATTTCGGGTTTCTTAAGTACTACCCGTAACGACTGTGTGTGTGTTTCTGACTGACCGACCCCTTGACAATTCAAAAGTGCCTGTAATTGGTTAACTTGAAATAAATGCTTTGAGTTTGAGCTTGTCAAAGATCTATCAATACTAGCAACGGCTTAACGTGCTTTTTGGGGTGCAGAAAGGTCTCGCTATGAAATTGATGATAACTCATCTACCGCGGCAAGCGTAGCTCAACCTTGATCGATCGACCAGTTCGACTGTCACTTAGCCACGAGCACCTCTCGATAGCAATCAGTATACGAGTTATATTTGCTCGTTAATTGTATCCATACAATGCTTCCACTGTCCTGCATCAAGTCGACCTTGCACTCTGATCACGATTTCGCACACCTGCACAGAGGTTACCAACCATTCGTTCTCGATTAGAAGTTGATCAATTTAAATGGTTATTTCAATGGTAATCACGAATAGGTTGTTTCCGGAATCTAAACACGACTCAGTAAATGAAGTGACTAGTTTGCCTCCACTTAATTTTATGTATATTTGAAGATGTTCTTGCCTAATTGCAATTATAGCCTTGAATAAACGAGCCAGCACATAGAGAAGCTATAAAAGAATCAGTCTAATAATACATAATCTAAGAACCTGTCTTAGAATTCAAATTCCTCAATCACACTATCGCAAAAATCCTTAGCAGTTTCACGTTACCTGCTAAACTCAGCTCTCGTAAAGCAATTTCTAGAGAAAAATAAATAAAAGTAGGAATTTTTTTTAAGCACGATGGTAGAGGTCCGTTAATGGAACAGTTGATCCCCTCTTATGAGGAATTCACGATTAAGGAAGGATCTGAGGCGAATTCCTCAGTTCTGTTTAGGTCAACAGCTATAAAGCCAACTTTTTTTTTTCTGTCGCTGGAATTGCACCGAAGGTTTACGGACCATTAAATTGTTTTTAATTTCTGTGTTGTAAAAATATGATGTCCGTCAGTATACCTAAGTACTGTAATAAAATGGTGGTCTTAAAAATTAATACATTAAAAAACAGAGGGTTTTTGCAAATATTTTTTACGTTATTTCTGGAAATTTAACAGTTTTTTAAACTAGATTCCTCGCCTTTCGATTCGATCTTCAACATTACACGTTTATGCGGTTATCATATTCTCAATTATCATCTAACACCATCTAAACCATGCACCATCGGGGCCTCAAAAGGCATTCGGAGGCTTTTACTGGCCTGGTTTGTTCTCTTTTCGTGCACGCTAGTCTTGAGTCGAGGCCACTCATGCGCACTATGATGTGTCGATAGTAAAATACGGTTATGAATTGTCACGTCTGTGAAACATTAAATATTTCGTTATCTTAAAGTAATGTGTAAGTTTAGCAAGAATCAGTAATTTTATCTCGAGTACTTACATGGTTCAGGACTTTAAATAAACTCTAGCAAACTACTTCTTCTTAGCGTGTCGATGGCAATCTAAATGGACTCAGCCCAGAATTCGACTATGTGTTTGGCGCCATCACTAGCGTCCATCAGTTTCTGTATCGTGCAGCTGACAGGACACGCAGGACATGATATTAATTGTCCCAGCGTTTGTGGAACAGCATTACATTTACACTCTAAGGCGGAGTCGTCTATAGATGTTTTTACTGATATGTAGCTACTATTTATATACATATAGAAAATTAAATATTGCCATAAAAATGAAAGGAGAAACTGAAGTAAAAGAAGATCTGAGGACATACACAAAGTGATATTTTATCAGTGATAATGATGATGAAAAAAGAATGAAAAATATATTGAATTCACAGTTAAAATGTTAATTGATAATCTTAAAATATTTACATAATTTAAAAGCCAACAGTCTTATAATAATACCTACTAATAATATGTACAAGTACATAAAATAGGAAAGAATCAAACAAGGAATCATCGAGTCATTGTCAACAGGAACAAACAAAGAAACTCACAAAATAAAATCAATCTAAACTTGACAATGCCCCGGGGGTCAAACAGTAAGATTACACATGATGTCTGTTATCGATTGCGAAAGGCAATCAATTGCCAAACACCAGAACGTGCCGATTGATAAACACAATGTAGCGATTACTCGCGTTTGTAGCTCGGATTGTGGGGATGAGTAACGTGTGAGGTAATTATTTATGTGCAATTCATATAAAAGGAAGGAAAGATAGGATAGGTGCAGGGTATGTATAGATCCTAGCAGGATGTATTCTGTAGTTTTTGCCTACCCCACAGGAAGAAAACGTACGTTTATGTATTTGTATGTAATTCATATAAAGACCAAACTATGCTAAGGAATAATACTTCACTCATCGTCACAAAAGGATTTATTAGCCTTTCAATATTTGGGATGGAGTTAGGACCTACATTAGCAGAAATAATGAATTTACGCAAAATCCTTCCCCGAGTACGCTGTAGGTTATTGAAGCGTACGTTAACAGACGTTTTAAAAACGTCAAAAATGTATGATTAGGCAAACGTAAATCATAACTTAACTTTAAGTAACGATTTTAAATAAACCCCATAAAATCTTTTAACCGAGACTTGAGTGTCGAAGTCGGTAGTTTTTTTTTTGTACCATCAACTCGCAGACAATATACCCAGAGCTTCAAAAGCAAACAATGAGTAACCTTTAAGCGTCTTTATTAATTTCCGCCACTTCAAAGAGAAATTTAGTCTCAAGTACCGTAATCCGCTTAGCAGTGCTTAGAAGAATGAGAGATTTCTTTCATCTCCGGGGTTAACATACCCATTATAAAGATTAATTCAGCAACAATGCAGCAAAAAATATAGCAAATTACTGCCTAAGCATTAATTTATCATTTAACCCCGCCCTCCGAACAAAATACTAAGCCATCGTGACCGAACTCCATGCCTGCTTAATTAAACCGTAAAGAATGAACTCGCGAACACAAAAAATAGAACCGGTCAACGACGAAGAACAAATTGAAATGTCAAAGTGAACTGTCAGAACTCAGAATTGAAGTATTCGTTGTTGCGCTTGTGTCGCATCGAAATATTAATCTAGTAGATTAGACTCAGGTCACATTACGCAACTAACAAACAACGGTTCGTTGAGTAAATTCATGCGCAAATTGCTCGTAATTTGTCCGAGGTCATCTGCATAAAATTCTCTCATTTGTATTGTAAAGCGAGTTTACATAGTATTGTTAGCCATAAATCAATACCGACATCTATAGACCGTTGAATAATACATAATTTATAAGCTATAAATAGAAAACGTAAATTACTGGGACAATGCATCTTACCTGCATAAATTTTGTACAGCGAATCCAATAAACCCTGCATCATTTTGACGTGTTATTTAGGCACTGGTTATATCACAATACACTTTAACAAAAACATGTCTAGACTAGCTGGCACACAATAATCAGCACTGAGCACTATCGCTTTATTATTTTTTTTAAATAACAAGACGTGATCAATGGCTAACATAACTGAAAATAACATTCTTCAAACTAAATGAGCAGTCATCCAGACAGCTAATTAGTCCCACATATCGGAACAAAAGCTTGAGCAGATCAATTGGTATCGGAAAAAATAAAATGGAGACGCAAACCAGAAATTACTATAAGTTTTGAAGGTGAACGAACTAATAGACATTACGGTGGCCAAATTGAAGTAACGGTAATAACCGTCGGATCTTTATCATCAATCAGATTTGCGTAACTATCTTTTAGCAATTACTTCGTACACTTGAGTGGTCCAAATGACTGGTTACGTGGAATGCAGTCAACGTATACAATTACAAGTAGTAAGGACAAAAGAAATGTGATCTAGCTACAACAAATATTGAGAACACACGACAAGGCTACTATCTGAACCCAGCGAAGCGTACCCAAATATGTAGGTAATGTATATAAGGATATCAAAGAAATACCTTTATTAAATAAAAATATAGAAACAAAATTCAACCTAGACCCCGATGACCATACAAGTATCATGGAAAATGATAAAGTTGAAGTATTATGCAAGGTCACATAAGTTGAATAACGCCCTGCAGTACGCCTACGGCTGCTGCTATCTCAGTGGACTATAATACCATGTTTTACATGATGTTGTACAATATGGACCTAATAGTGTCGAAACTATCGATGTAGGCGGGATCTTGGATGTGTAATAAATTGTAATAAGCGAAATAACACGTATATAAAATGTTATAACACTAGTAGCATTGGTATTAAAAAATGAAAAGCGTCACGAGTTTCATCAACTTTGTCAAAAGAGAAAATGCACACCACAAATCATTCTGAAACATGTCTTTATCCAACAGCTTTTACGTTATGTTTACTCTTAATATTTTCTTTATATTTTTGCAACACAACGTTATTAACTGCTGGGATGCATTCTAAAAGTAACAGAAATTATTCGGATCATTTGTAGGAAGTTTTCCTCGGCAAAATGTAAAAACACACTTCAATTTTATTAATCTTGGCACAGGTTTTAGCATAACAAATAAACTTAACAAGCATTTCCTAAAATCATTTATCATCGGTGAAATAGTAAGAGAATGGTTTGAAGAGTTCGCAGAAGACATAATAATGATTCAACCTGAAGACTAACTAGAAATATCTTAGATGTCTGACAAAACAAACTTTTACTGTCACACATTGTCAATCAGATAACCGGAATGCCTGATGGTGAGAAAACTGATTAGGAATCTTCAGGAACATGTAACTAAGAAAACGTTAGTAAATAATTTAAGATAACCGTGATCTACCAACAAGAATATATTATAATTATGTAGTAAGTCCCAGAAAGGTAGAACGTCGCCATACCAGAAACATTTGTTTGGTCAAAATAAGAGCAACAAGTCCAAAAATAATAAGCTATGTTATTTTAAGTGAAACAATACCTCCGACCGATTTACGACCAAAACAAAGAATCGTAATTAATATGAAAGAACCCAGCAATGTTACTTCTGAACTCTTACGTGAACGTGGAAACGTGCACGTTCAAAAATAGACTACAGATAACAATGTGTTAGTAAATGAAGACAGTAATGACATGTCTACATAAATGTAAAGTAAAATTAGCCACAAAAGAAAGCCATTGCGAAACCAATGGAAGGACGCAGACATAATACAAAGCTGTACTATTGAAATTAGGAAACTTTATGAAGATCCCGGCTTTTTGAAAATATAAAAGATGGCTTTAAGTGTTCTTATTTGAGATGAATGCTTTTATGAAATGCATTTCATCATGAATTCTTGAATGCAATGGTTCAGGATCAACATTACTGACATACTTAGCCGTCTCGCTTTATTCGTGGACACAGTCTAGTCTTTTTGTTAAGGAACTATAGCCGGGTAAAATTAGAATTTCAAATGCATTCACCCGTAGTAATTCATCTTCTCTGCAGCAAAAAGCAAAAATATTATCCCACCCAGTTTTTGAAGTATAAAAGATACATCTTTGAGAGATTACTGCGCAAATAATACGAAGAAATATTTGCGAGTGTCCCGAACAAACGACAATTTATTCTCCTGTGAATTGGAAGTGGCATGTCTGCGCTTAATCAAGTGAGTACCGGAGCAAAAATCTCGGTGACCGGTCAAACGAACAAGATGAACGAAGACTTCGAAAAAAGAAAGTTCTTGAAAGTTTTTCCATATCGTCAAATTCGAAACCTGTTTAAGACAAAAAGTATTTATTTAAAATAACACATATTCGCACTTGCATTACAACAAACTGTCATCTATCGTTAATAGACGACGTTGATGACAAATATTTAAAACACTGTCACTTTTTAAACCACATTTCGCAATCGCGGCGATCACTCGTATGTAAACCACGTACTCGCGACTTTTAAAGCAACACCTAGCGAAGTTTCTAAGACTTCTACAAGCTATGGTGGAATCGTAAAAGTCGATTAGGGCGGGCGCTCATTGCAGATCGCGCGCCCGCGCCGTCCGCGGTCTGCCGCACCGCCGCCGCCACTGGCGTACCGGGATTATTTATAAATTCATACAGACAGGGGGTCGTAGAATTTTGCACGACGTTGTCGTGGTATGCCAAAGCTAATGACTGCATCAGGTCAGACCGGAAACAAATTGTCACGGTACCTTCCTCAAGCTAACGAACGAACTTGAGTGTCCAAGATGTGTTTCTATTTGTACTGTCCAAATGGAAAGCCATTTATTATTGAATACCGGATTTCCTCACCTTTGTTTTGGACTCAATCTGTTTTGGACTCAATCAATCAATGCAGCTTTGTTTAATACATGACAATTGAAATATAACCCAAATATGTACAAATCCCGCCAACACTAGGCCGCGAATTTATTCTAAAAAATGTTTCGCAAGATACTTGTAACTCAAAGAATTTTCCGCCGACCCTGGCCATGCCGCCCACCTGGACAGGTGTCCAGCGCGATGGCTCATATACCACGATGTTACGTTAGACGCGTGAGCGAGATTTAAATTAAGCAGTATGAACGTTTCTTGTTTGACGTTAACATTTATGAATTGCTTACACATGACATGCCAATGACTTGCGTTTACTAGTTTATCGTACTCTAGTAATTAATAATTGACCATCTTAAACGTTTCTGTTCCTATGATTGAAGATTCTCGAACAAATATGTGACGAGCATTGATGAATCACCTGCAAGCAGAATACAAAAGACTTGGCGTTTGGCACTATTAAATTCATTCCAAGTTTCTTGACAAATGACAGCTAAAATTAAAACAATGAGCAAATTGAATAAACATAACTGAAGCAAAGCCAAAACCACCTGTACGTGTGATAGTGAACAAATTGATAAAGAGACAAGTAAATCTCTGTTTGGTACTGCTGAAAACTGATATTCTTTAGAATCAATTGTTAGATTATAAAAGTTATTTACAACAACGATTAAACAATTTGAATGATAAGCCGATTAGACCAAGAAAGGTTAAGAAAAGTTGAAGATTCTAGGTACGCGACGGACTAAATCCCAATTACAAAATTCCAAAAATACACAACAATTACCCATCAAATTAGACTGTAAATTCCGTGACACGTCCATACGCTTGACAGGCATCCAAAGAATGCCAACAAGCCATCTTTCACCGTAACGGCTCGGCTCAGCGGCAAGTCAGACAGAAATGACGCCCCTGCCTATTTGTATTCTAGAATATTCATTGCGCAGTATACATCAGTATTTACGGTTTTAGTTCAGTTTCAAACAGCTGTCGACGCTGACGCGGTTTTCATTGTGGACTTTATTATTGATCGTAAAGTATCGTTAGCAACGTTTCTTTGACGTAATCGTTACGTTTCGAAGTAAACTGAAGCTCTTCATCTTGTCGGGTAATTTGAAGTTTCGCATAAAGTGCTTGTTTCGGGTTGTTTATTTTGCAATTCTGGAATAGATTTTATGTTAGGACTCGTCAGTATGACGAGATTCTTTATAATTGCCTAGTATGCACCAGTACCCATTTTTATTGCAGAGATCTAGCAGATTTTCCTAATCTTGAAAATTATGTTTTTTTTTTTGGTCTGATCAAAACGCTCGCCTTCTTTCACTTATAACCTTACCTCAGCGAACATAAGGTGTATGTACCTACCAACATGGCATCCTTTGAAGATATACGTAGGTACGATGTAGCCTTCATCTTGAATTTCATAGTCATGAAAATAAACGTTTCCAAATATATTTCCAGAAAAAGAAACAGAAACAAATAAACAAACGCACACGATTCCAATAATACGTAGTTACCTAAGCGATAGTTTGTTTAATGTTTATGTAGTATATTTGTAAGGTAATATAAACAATATGTCCGTAGGAACATTATTCAGTAAACCCGAGTCAATGTTATTTAATAAAACACGTTTGAAACTTACCTTTACGTATTATAAAAATAAAACTTGAGCGCCTTCTGAATTAAATATGGTTGAATGTGTAATCTCATGCGAGTTCTTGGAGTCAAATTTATTTAAATGGTATTTAACACCACTGATCATTCTTTCTGAATCCATCACTACAGTATGTTTTGCGTCAGTAGCATATCTATCCTTCTCACTTACGAACCACGTAAATGCTGTCCACCTGATACAGTTGAATTCTTAGTATTTATTCAGGGCTCGTTTCCATCAGCCCTTTTATTATTCTAAACTGAAACACGTATGTAAACTATCTACAGCGAACGATTGCTCTTTCAACATAACTTATTCAAAATCTCCGTATCTTTTTCAAGGACATGTGTTGTATAATCGAATCGGCTTTTATTCTCATTAGATGGTCAGTAGCTTGTACGATGATGTACAGACGCCAGCACATCAAGCCACCCGAAACTGTAAAATTTTCCCAATGAACTTTGAACCTAATGCTTTAGCGATAAAGTTGAAAATCTATTTAAAGAAATTTGACAGATTGTAGTAGCTTGATGTGCTGGCGTCTGTACCCATCCATACGATTTCTAACACAAAACTTCAATACGAAGCTTCTGATTATTTTCGAGTTTTATAAAAGGACTGCTTGCTCTTGATATACGAGTAGTAGACTCACCGCGTGGTTTGTCTCGATCCCGTGGGAATCATCATCTGCCTAGCCTTTTTCCAACTATGTTGGGGTCGGCTTCCAGTCTAACCGGATGTAGCTGAATACCTGTATTTTACATGCAGCGGCTACCTATCTGACTTCCACAACCCAATTACTGGGTAATACGATACCACTAGGTAAGACTGGTTGTCAGACTTTCGGGCTTCTGACTACCCGTAACGACTGTCAAAGATCTACGATTGACAACCGGAACCAACGGCTTAACGTGCTTTCCGAGGCACGAAGGGGTCTCGGTATGTAAAGATGGTCACCCATCCACAGACCAACCGCGGCAAGCGTAGCTTAACCTGCTCGATCGACCTGTGCGGCTATTATTATTTAGACATGGGCCCCTCCCCTCTCGTCTCGATTCCGTGGGAATATCTATATAAAAAGTATCCTATGTCCTAATTCAGATCATGATCTACCCATGTGCCTAATTTAATTCAAACTCGTTCAGCCGCTTTAGCGTAAAAACGTAACAAACATAAATACAAAAAAATCATATCCTTTCTCTTTATAATATAATATTAGTTTAGACAAACGGCTAATAGTGTACTTTGGAACGATATGTTCGTATTTAAAAGCCCCTCAATACCTTCAGAAATTATTGAAAACACATGCCTATTGGTAAGTGGGCAACAGAAACCTATAAATAAACCTGAAGTGAGCCAGTTACCAACGGATACATTTACCGGCGACAATTGAGCAGTGGCGTGTGCCTGCCGCTTCCTCGATGATCTCATGCAAAATTGTAGCATTTCTACAAACCGCACCATTTAGGGAACGATATTTGGGTCAGTCCAATTGTGTCATTTAGATGAGGATGCCTTTGATTAGAACAACCGACCCTTTTAACGGCTGCAACTAGGCTCTTGTAACGCGATAGCGTTTTGCTGATTGCTATCATTGTACGAGTAAGTAGAACATGCATTGATATTGTACGGATCATGTTTATGAATTTCGACATTTGGATTTATCTCATGCGTTTGATATAGTACACTAATCTTCATTTCTTTTTTTTTTTTTCATACCGCCGTGCCGCTTTTTAGACAAAAATGTTGGCTGCCGTATAATTGTGGGTGGTCCCAATAAACACTGTAGTTGTATATTACACGTATTATCAACTTGTAAATCTATAAGGGCTGAATCAGTATTTCAAGCGGTTCCACAGTATCCGATATGGTCTAGTGGCTAGGATACCTGGCTCTCACCCAGGAGGCTCGGGTTCGATTCCCGGTATCGGAAAAACTTTTTACTTTTTGAAGATTAGGCGAATTGTGAAAATAAATGTCAACTAAGTTTTCCAAGAAAATCGTTTGAAATTTGGAGATAAGAATTCAACGAATTCAGGTATTTGTATAGCGTTATTGATAAGATATATCGGTGTATCTTATGAATGTAACAGTTCAATAAATATTAAGTTATCAAACGTAATGTTAGGTAAGTAAGTAATCCTTGGCTTCTCGGAATTCTGAATTCTTTTTGACGCGTTTGGTAAATAACGTGGTTAAATATGTTTTGGTTAAAGACAGCTGTCAACTTGTCAATTATGTCGTGTAGCTGTCCTGAACGTTACTATAAAAACTGTTTCATTTCTTTGAAATAACATTTCTCGGAATTTGTTCTCACTAATGAAGTTTTGTTCTTCACTCATAATTTTGCTGTCCTAACCCCAAGGTTTACTGCGATTCCCTAAAACTTTTGAGAACTGCAGATTTGAGTGGGTTTATTGCCTCAAAAATGCTCCCGCTTGCAAACCATTACTTTATACAAGCACTTTCCTGGAGAGCTTAGAGGGCATTCCTCCCTCAAACTGACGGCCATGTTGCGGTCACAATGGGTGCGCCGGCGCACGTCTTTATTAGCCATGAATGGCGACGGCAGTAAACAATTCAAAATAGACGCGCTTCCCGCTCGCGTTGCTGGACCGATCTCGTCCACGAGTTACAACTTTATAGCACGTGGTACTTTTGTCTACGATGCCTGCCCATTAACCCTTAAATGCATAATGTTGCCATATGGCAACAAAGTACGTCATTTCATTTTTTTAAGAATGTGATAGCTGTGAGTTTCTGAACGCACCTCTTTTTGTCAAAACAATATACATACTGTATGAATATTAATATTATTGTATAATTATTATATAATTATTATCTAAATTCTATAGATAAACACCTATACAATAGCATTTTGTGCAATACGATAAAAAAAATCATGCATTTAAGGGTTAATCTTTGATTCTTACTCACATTCATTGGAAAGGTCAGACGAGGTCTTCTGTGAAATAGGTGTGTACGTATGATAAGTAGACTCTGTAAACGGAGACGGGTGTGATTGTCTTCTTTGACGAAGAGTCAGTATTGTTTGATGATGAAGCAATTTGTGGAGTCCTGGAGGTCATTGAATATATTATCTTCAGGTACCATACCTTCTGTTTTCATCTGTCACTATGCTGAGCTCTGGCCCGTTAGGCGTCATTTTTTATAGTTTTAAGGGGTTTTCCTGTAATGCCAATAAACGATTTTTTATTTTATTTACCTTGGTGAAAAACCCTTAGGCAATATTATTTTCAGTACTTGCAAAATGACTACTAAAGGAGCTAATGGCGTAGAATACGTAATAGAACTGACTGAATTATTAATTTTGGCTCATATCTGATCTGTCAATCAGAGTATTAATTACGGCATAAGTATTTTGGCAGTGGTCTGTATTCAATTCTCGGAATTCAAGGTGCAACAAATCGCGATTTGTATGCATGATGTAGGAGCTACCATCGAATGGTTTATGGCTTTAGTGATCATTAGAATCAACGAAAGAGAAAGGATTGTTGAATTCTATTAAGACCTTGAATATAAAGATTCTTTCTTCAATATTAAAATTGACTTTGTGAGTGATATTTATTTCACAACAGTATCTCTCTTTTAACTGCCTCGTTTGTCCAGTGGTCACAAGCGCTACTGCTAAGCATGGTTGTGGATTCGATTCCCGGGTCGGGCAAAGTGTTATTGGGTTTGTTCATCTGGAATTTTTCAGTAACAGTCCGGTCTGGTGGTGGTGGGACTTAAACATATCTAGCGAAACGTGAGTGTACTAAAAAACTTTGTAAGAAAAAAAAACCGACTTCCAAAATAAACACTACAAAGTGAAAAATAACTTTAATTTCGGAAGTCGGTGTCTTTGGATCTGTATTTTAGTTTTTTGCCACCGCGACTTGCTTGGCTTGCTTGCGTCTATACAGACGCCAGCACATCAAGCTACTACAATCTATCAAACTTTAATAGATTTTCAACTTTATTGCTTAAGCGTAAGGTTCAAAGTAGATTGGGAAAATTTGACAGTTTCGGGTAACTTGATTTGCTGGCGTCTGTACAAAACAAATACGATAAAGAATCTTATCACTACTTTTTTGTACAGATATCTTTAGAGTTTTTAGAGCGTGTCTTGTCTTGGAGACATAACTTGCAAGAACGAGACCACATAATAGACTATTCGAGATAAACTGCTTGCGAGACGAGCCTATCTTACTGGGTCACAGATAACGAATGGGAGTTAAAAAATAATGCTAAAAGTAGATTTCTTGTTATTGACAGTTCATCCATCGAGTGCTGATGGTAGATCCAGAATTGGATATGCCTACCTACATAATTATAGTTGAAGCTTTTTCTGTCAAAACGTTATTTATGGAGACGATAACAATTATGCAACGCTGTTAAATGATGATAAATTATATTCATTTCTGTAAGATTGTTCAAAACACTATTTTTTTTTACGTCAAAAATAACTGATATTTTAAAACTAGATGGGTCCAGTATTTCCTATCCGAATACTCTGAGAAAAAGGACCGAACCAACTGACAAAAATTAATGAATAAAGTAAAATTAATAACTTGCTATCTTCGTTTGTTTCCAAACTAACAAGTATAATTAAACTCATAACCGTAATGACAGAAATTAGTTCACCTGACAAATAAAAAAGCAATACAATAATAAAGGATATGAATCGTATATTTAAATCCTTGGCCGAAAAAATAAAAATAAAAGTGACGTAACTCCAGTACTCAGAAGTCGGCTATTCTTCTCGAATATCGATAGTAATCGATACGCGATTTAAAGTCGATAATAAGTGTTAACGTAATCGGATATCTGTGAATTTTATTAAAATAATGATAAGTAAGTACTACGTGAAGATATGATTTTTGCCAAATATGGTCTGGTCCAAAAAGGTGATATATAATCATTATCATTTAAAAGTGCTTATTATTACTGCGCCTACGCATTATATTGCTAAGAGGGCCGCCATATTGGCCCTTTATTTGTGAGAAGACCAGTTTTGCATGTGAATTAATTTAATTATCAATGGTAAGCATTCTAGCTAATCGAGACGTCGCAAGGCAGTGCCTGTTTATTGTCTACTAAAAGCTGTACACTAGTGCAGAAATATAGCAGGTGGGTAGATATAAATAATACATCATTGAAATGGTACAACATTGTTAATTAATTAAAGTTCGCCTTTTGTACTGGTGATTTTTTTTATTTTCTCCAAATTTTACATGGTATTCTACTCCTGAATATGAACAACTTTCACTATGGGACCAACTCTGAAATCACGAAAACAAAATCAGCTGTTTAATACAAAAGTTCATTACCTACTTGACCAAAATGTATGGAACAGTTGATTTTTTTTCGTGATCTCAGAGTTGTTTCCATAGTGAAAGTTGTTCATATTACACCCTGGTAGAACACCCCGTAAAATTTTGGAGACCGTAAAAAAAATCATGCTGTATAATTTCCAACTTACTCAAACATCATTCTCTTCTACCTCTAGCTAGAGCAACATCATTCATCATTCTCTTTTATTATTATACAACGTGTAACGTTAAATGCGCAAAACCTCTTAAGGGGTCATTGTACTCATCATTATGAACAATTTTTACTATGGGACCAAACCGGAAATCGCGAAAAAAAAATCAGCTGTTCCCTGTGTACAATGACCCCTTAAGAGGTTTTGCGCATTTAACGTTACACGTTGTATATATTTAGAGTCGGTGCAATGTGTCTTCTTCTTCCATACATGTCTACGAGTATTAGTCTTCATCTCACTAATCACTCCCTTTCTAGCCGTAACATCTTTCACACAGTCCATCCATTATTTCTTTGGTCTTACCGTACTCTTATACTCGTAGCTATCCCACATTCATACTCAAAACATTTTTTTCCACAATTTTTGCAGTCACCGGTGCCAATTACACAGATTTCTAGATCTCGAGTATGTCAGTAAGTTAAATGACAAATCTCGTTGATTTAATTTTCGCTCCAAATGAAGCAAGGCAAATCTGCCGTCAGATTTATTGATTAACCTTATTTATAAAGGTTTTCAGAACAGCTTAATTCGTCATGGCATTAAACCGTGGCAACCTATGAAGAAAACGTTACCCTACAGGTAGCCGTGTAAATGTAAATGTCAAAATGAACTTTAGCGTTCGTGTTTATTTAACACCGCAGTACAGGTAGCGTCAAAACTATAGGGAGGAATAGACAGTTTTAACAACTGCTTGCATAACGCATAATCAGTTTATAATGCCGACTGCTGGGATCAGCAACGGACCGAGGTCCTGAAAAGGCGGCTGTGACAGATTTAATGCGGAATGCGTAGAACTGGGCGTAACTTGTGCAAGGCATCGTCCAGCGGTGGACTGCTATAAACTGAGTTAATTGTTATTGTGTTAATTCTGTAGCACAAGCACCCTTCGTTGCATTAAGATAGTTCAATTATTCTTATTTATTTATATATACTTTATTGTACAGACATTTTATTATTGTCAAATTTTCCCAATCAACTTTGAACCGTCTGCTTTAGCGATAAAGTTGAAAATCTATTAAATACATTTAACAGACTGTAGTAGCTTGATGTGCTGGCGTCTGTACACCAGAAAATACATAACAAAAAAGTACATTTAACACTACAAAACATACAATGGGCGGCCTTATCGCTTTCTGCGATCTCTTCAAGGCAACCTTGGAATGGACAATGATTGCGTGGACATAAAAATGGGGTTGACATTGATGCAAAATAATAAGTGTGTAGTGTGTGTCTTATTTGTTCTGACCATTTTGAAATTGAACGGTCTGTTCTTCCTAATATTTTTGTCGCTAACTGTACAGCTAGACAACCTTTTCGATGTACAGTCGTGTCTATTGTTTCTAAAGCGATTGCTCAAGCACTACCCTCAATGACTCGGTTCTCCGATCATGCACGAATCGATTGAACCGTGAATTGATTTAGACACCGATACGATAGTACAATCGAGTAGTGGCGCCTGAGCAGACGCCTGTTCAACATTACCATACAGGTTTTAGTTTGCATCTGATTGTTGGTTTAGAAATATGAGTTCGCGTTTGTTTAATGTCTTTGAGCTCACCTGTATTATGGTACCACCTTGTGCACGCGACTTTGCCCGCGTGAAATTTCTTGATTTAACATAAAATACTGGATGTTTTTTTTTACAGTTTCCAAATTTTTACATAGTGTTCTACCCATGAATATGAACAACTTTCACTATGTGACCAACTCTGAAATCACGAAAAAAAAATCAGCTGTTTCATACAAAAGTTCAATACCTACTTGACTAAAATGCATGAAACAGCTCATTTTTTTTTCGTGATCTAAAAATTAAAATGTTTCGTCGGTTACTAACAAAAAAAAAAAAAAAAATGTGGGCCATACATTTTAACCACGCAGGTTTTATTGCACTTTTCTATGAAACAGCTGATTTATTTCTTTGAAAACCGACGTAAAATATCTACGCTAGAGGGTCTAGAATCATTTACCGAATTTATGGTTTCAGTTTGCGCGTCGATGTCGGAACCTACCACCTTGTATACAAAAACAACTTAATATCTTTATAATATTAGGTTAGACTTCTGCGGTGCGATTCTGTAACCATCTCACGTGAAGTGAGCGTGGAGTGAGCTGTCATTCGCTAGGGATTAAAACTATTAAGTGCTCACTTCACTTATGATTTCACGGTGAGATTTTTACAGAATCGACCGGCTGGTATTCGGTTTTTGCCCGTGTGACGTAATAGATAACTACAATGTTAATCCTCTTTGTAATGATTCATCAGTTAACAACAGCACATTCAATGGGAAATTTCGTATCGGTGGTAATTAATCCTAAGTTCCTACAGAGCAGCATAAGGGTTAATAAATTCGAGGATAAATTGCGAACCAACTTGAATAAAATTCTGCCGAAATTTTGCAACCCACGCAAACTGGTACTGCTGTTTATGGATAGACGGCTGGCTATAAATCTATATGGTATTGATTAGAGGAATCTGGTTTTGTAAAACTTTTGATGTTGGTTGATTCGATGAACTGGCGTTAAGATGCTCTGAACTTCAATCTTTATTTCAATTTTTCAATACAATCTTTATTGCATCCATAATGTACAGATGCCAGCACATCTAGCTACTGCAATCTGTCAAATTTCTTTAATAGATTTTCAACTTTATCACTGAAGCATAAGGTTCAAAGTTGATTGGGAAAATTTGACAGTTTCAGGTAGCTTGATGTGCTGGCGTCTGTACACATACAAGGGGTAAGTATAAAACCATCGAATCAACTATGGACCCTGTCGGGCACAGCAATATTTTAAATAAGTAGGAGAGAGGTCTTCCTCTCTCCTACTTATTTAAAATATTGCTTATTATTGTGGGCGCTTTTATGGTTTTCCTTATTTTTTAATATTTATTATATGTCCTTTTTATCTGTTTTCAACGATAGTATTTGTTTTTATTAAATCACTCGAGGAGCTCGCGGCTAGACCATAATAGACCGCACAGGGCTATGCTTGCCGCGATCGGTTTGTGGATGGTTGACCATCCATTAGATATCGAGGCCCCTCGTGCAGGCGTGGTTCGGAAAGCGCGTGAAGACCAGGGCTCTGAACCGGTTTAAAAAGAGCGGTTAATTTCGATGAAATACCGGTAAATATATCGTTCCCTCATTAACCGGTTAAACAAGTGAACTGTTCATATGTAACCCAAATGACAAAGGTTACCGGTTACATAAGCACAAACGGTTTTGACACCCAAATTAACCGGTTAATTCCGTAAGTCGTAAATATTTTTCGTCTACTTTTTTAACACTTCCAACAAGTTATAGTGACATTAGTACATTTAGTACCCCAGAAAACATTAGGAAAAAAAATGTTTGATCTGAGGACGTCAAATACAACCGGAGAACTTAAATGGTGCGGGTAGATTCATGTTGCGACTTGCTTAGTTAGGGGGCGGGGGGTGTTTAACCGGTTAATTTTCACTTTCAAAACCAAAATTCATGAAAAACCGGTTTCCCGCAAAAACCGGTAAAAACCGGTAAAGTGCAAACCTTAACCTAAATCGATTTCGGTTTGGGGTCAATGACCGTAACCGGTTAAGAATTTCAACCGGTTTCCGAGCCCTGGTGAAGACGTTGGTCCCGGTTTTCATTCGTAGATAATTGACAGTCGTTACGGGTAGTCTGAAGCCCAAAAGTCTGTCAAGCAGTTTTACCAAGAGGTACCTATATCCACAACCCAGTTACTGAGTTGTGGATAGACAGTTAGGCAGTCGGTCCCTATAAACACTAGGATCCAGCTGCATCCGGTTAGGCTGGAAGCCGACATAGGTAAAATGATTAAATAACTCTATAAATTATGTCAGTGTAAAAATCACTTAATAAAAGACTTCCAACATTTTGCATATCGCTCATCCAATAGAACAATGACGTAATTACGTTTTAGCTATTTTTCAGGAGAACGTTTTAAATTGAAAATATGATATATTTCCAATGATTATGCTAAAATATTTAATATTATTATGTATGTTACTTTACTATCAATAATAATTTGTAATAATTTCATGAGAAAACTCAAGAAAACTGTTAAAAAATTCCAAAAAAACAAACCTGACGTACACTTATGCCATTTTATAAATAAAATATAACAATTATGACATAAATAAGGTTTTGAAATTGGAATAAATCATGAATTCAAACAACAAATTTAATTTTATTTGTATAAATCAGTTTACATTTATAAACGAATAATAGGAAGTATCAAATGTTTATTTTTATTTTTTATGAGTTACAAAAATGTAGTTTTCATGTTAAAACAAAGATACCTAGATAATGTAAGATACAAACATGATCATAAAAAACTAAAAAAACTAAGTATGTTTATTTTACGAAATACGAGATCGGGATACATAGTAGGATCAAGGGCGCAAGTGCCTATCTAAAAGTAGCATAATCTTTAAAAAGCATAAAAACCGGTAGGAATTTATAGAGTTGGTAGATTAATCAATCATTGTGATATTATTTTATCACAATGATTGCCTAATCTACCAACTCCCCGCACTACTGTCAAGAAAGTCGATGTTTCCGTGTGACCTTTTAAAAAATACGCCAATTCCCTAACGACAGTCACTCTATCGAAAACCACCGTAACTACAATTCTGTCGTTTTTGTCATAGATAGAACTTTCGAAACGTGAACTTATAACATTCATAACTCATTTTCGACATTTTCGTAATTACGTCGTTGTTCTATTGGATGAGCGATATAATATGACGATACTTGTAACAATTAATTGATTGAATAACTCTTTTTGAAGAGGATTGTATATTGACGCCACTTATCGTTCAATCTAAATAATTTACATTAAAAGTGAGAAAATAGCTATTCGACTAATTAACTGTATTATAGAACCACTCAATATGATATCATAAATATTTCTAAAAGTTTATCGAAACTTATGATCACGTCGTCGTCTCTATGGCATCCATTAATTTTTGTAACATATGTAATGAATTCGTGATCATAATCTGCATACTTAATGGTTCTTACAAATTAATGGCTACTGATATTGATGATTCCGAGTTATATGAGGTTATAAAAGCAGTTGAAGATGTGTTACATGGATTGAATAACTACGATATTGGAGAATTATCTAATGACCTGCTCTTTGGTGGAATTAAAGAGGTTGAAACTTAGTATGTTGTCCACTATGTAACTGCTATGCTTTTACCCAGACCCGTTTCTTGGGGCTGGTTAATTAGCGATTCATGACTGCTTTTTTTAGCTTGGGTCTTTCATGTTAAAACAAATGTATGTGTTATTGAATAAAGTAAATAAATAAATATCAGCCTGCAGTCGTCTACTAAGGAAAACTTGTCTGTATATGAGAACATCGTAAGGTGTTTGCTGTGTTTTTTGTTATATGTATATATTTATTTAGATTGGTATAATATACTTTATGTATGTATTTATTTTATCGTGTAAATAGTACACCACAGACTACCTACAATACTTGTCTCTCCTTCCCTTTTCAATCCATCCAAAGGTTGTCTTTAAAAGATCGCTCTTAGCGATAAGACCGCCCATTGTGTCACCCTCTGTAAAATTTCTATATTTATATCTGTAATGTATATGGTGTACATAATAAAGAGTATTCTATTCTATTCTATTCCCTACGTTTGGCAAATGAGTTATTGATCGCAGTTAGTCACGACGTCCAAAACATTCCTGTGCATGTATCTACTGAATAAAAATCTTAAATTCACTGAAGGACAACGCACAGCCCAAGCTGCTGGGTCTAGTAGCTCGATAATTCACACAAGAGTTCCTTTAACCTTTTGAATGTCTTAAGTTACACAGTTCGACATAAGCAATTGTCTTTCTATTGTGTCTCTAATTACGGCATTCGATGAGTTAATAACGCAGGTTAGGACTAAGGACGGATTTTCGAAAATTCATGTCGAAATTCGTCATTTTTAGCCGATGGGAATTCCATCGGTCACGCCTTAACGGGTGAACGAATTTGGATGAAATTTGGCACACCGATAGATCATAACAGTCTACCTAGCTTAGGACATAATATACTTTTTATCCCGGTAGTAAGTTTCCGTGGGATAATTTTAGACTTCCAGGTGGGCAACCACGGGCCAAAGATAGGGGAAAAAAAAGAAGCAAAGAAAAGAAACTAGGGAAACATCTCAAATCATTTTTCATTATCATAAGCCTCGAGACCGAAACCTCAGATGAATAGCGCTATCGTGAATTCGTTCAGAGCGGGAAGTATGCTATCACATAAAATATTATTTATTTTTCTATGCCTGTAATAACTGCAATACCGAATTTGTATTACACTCACGTACCTGCCATTTAGCCGTCAATAACACCGATAAGGTGTTTTATAATATTCTAATTCTGACAGCCTGACAAGGTTGAGAAGTCTGACACTTGTAAGACTCGTATACTTCGTATCATATCTGAACATAATAATAAGTTAGGATTACTATAGTGGTACCGACCTTACGGTAGCGGTATCATAACGTGTTTAGTTGTCGGAACAAATTTATTTTTACATGCTCTACAATCACTTCTGGGTACTATTAAGATAATTGTGTGTTATTAAATAAACAATTTGTTGGTACCTGCAGGCTAATTGCGTAACACACTATAAGTGGCAATGGGTTTCATTTTGACAGTTCAACAACATTCATTGCGTTATTTACGTTGTAGAGCAGACACTATTTTCGAACATGTGGAGCAATGGATTAGCAATATGCTTCAAAATTATTCAAATTGAGAGTAATTGTGTGTTACGCAATTAGGGTGCTGAGCAGGTAGCTGGTTTATTACAATGGCAATTATGTCATGTTAATTTTAGAAATATTTAAATATTGGGCATAAAAATAGGAAAGTGGACTCACTAGAGGACTCTTATGCCTGGTTTCACTAACACCTGGTGGTGTCCCTGTTAGTGAAAAGAAATGTATGCATGCATACCTAAATAAAAGCGCTGTTAAATTTGTCAACGCTCAGGTTAGCGCCGAAAGTCGAAAATCCAACACGGGCATTAGTATTTAATAAGGTAAGCATCGCTTGACTATCAGAACCCCAAAGAACCGTATTCGGTCTCAATTTCAAAATAAAAACGATCGAATATCAACATGCGCATGCGCAGCATATGGCTGCCAATACCTTTATCTGGACTGTTATGCGTTTTTAATACTCATCATACGTTTATTGTAAACAATATGATAAAAACTGAACCTTGTCCGTCCGTATACGGGGACAAGACGTGACATAAGGATCCAACTTAAATAAAGATGGTTACGGTGAGACGATAATTATATGATGTTAAGCTTCTGGGCTTCGAAAAAGTCGAATTGAATGAGGTTGGTCTCGTATTCAGGCACCTATTTGATACAATCTGATAACTTAGGTACTTATAGGTGTACAATACAAGGATCTTTTCGTGCTTGGACAAAATCGGAATTATTAGAAACTTGTTTGAAATTTCCTTACTAGAGTAAGTAGTCGAAGTCTAAGCTTTGCCTCTCCAGACGACTTCAAATTCTGTCAATTTTAATTCAACCAAATTTTCTCCTTATTTTTGACTATATACTTCCCATATTTCCGGATATAGCATAACATCCCGGCTGTGTATCCCGACGGGTTAGGCAGCGGTGTATAGACGCCAGCACATCAAGCTACTACAATCTGTCAAATTTCTTTAATAGATTTTCAACTTTATCGCTAAAGAATTAGGTTCAAAGTTAATTGGAAAAATTTGACAGTTTCGAGTAGCTTGATGTGCTGGCGTCTATACCTTTAGTAAACCTACATTTCGTCAGTTATGTTGGAGTCCCATGTAATAGGGGGCGCCCCTATTACCATCAATCGGGCACAAATCCAGTAATCTCTTAGTTTAACCCAGTAGCCGATGGAACTTATCTAAACCTTTATTCCAACACCACATGGAAAGGAAGACAGAATAATAAAATAACAGCTCTATGTTCAAAGGTAAAGGTCACAGACGTCGGTCAGTAGGTGTGCAATGCGTGTTAACTTCCATTTCTCTCCATATAGGGAGAGGTGACAACGGTGACACCGACCACACCCTTATTGTGCCTCTGTAAGTTTGTAAGACGGTACTTTGTTTGTGTTTTCCCCTTTAGGATTAAGCTTTAAGACGTAAGTGTATTGTTCGATGATAAACCTTTTAAAAATTGCGATAAAGTTACTTTTTCTCGAGCGCTGGAGGTTACGTTGAGTTTTTGGATTCGACTGAAGCTTTTGACAAGTAACATCATGATGTAAGTTTATAATTTACAATTTGTTACTTTGTATTGCAGGTACCGTTCCAACTATAACATTACTCTGTTGGTAGATTCATTAAATTGGTTGATCTCTAAGCAAAAATGTTGCAAGGCAAGAGCTTCATTGCACCATTTGTAGCTCTGTAGTTAGGTAAACAAGAATGCAACGGTTATGTTTTTGTACACGCCCACAACCCGTGTTCGGCTTCTGACATAATATTTTGCATGACGACACTCAACGGAAAGTTGTAATCATTTATAACTTGACATGCAGGCACGAAATGTAACAAACTGCAAGTTAGATCGAAAAATTTACGCCAATATCTGAAAATATTAGGTGTAAAGTAGTCAAAAATGAAAAATAGATTCTGCTCGGACATCATAACATTACTCATGCTCAATTCAATCTTCAAAGTAAACAACATTCATCTTCAAAATATATTTTAAGAGATATATTTTGGCTGCATAGACATTGTGGATTGATTGTTTCAATGAGTAATGTTCTCAGCCTACAGTAGTCCACTGCTGGATGGGCCTCTCCAATTGCACGCCATGCAGTTCGATTCTCGGCAACTCTCATCCAGGCGCTACCAGCCACCCTGCGAAGATCATCGCTCCACCGAGCCTGAGGGCGTCTTACCTTCTTACGTTTGCCAATTCGCGGTCTCCACTCAAGAACACGTTTACCCCAACGGTCATCGGTTCTACGGCTAATATGGCCGGCCCAGTGCCACTTCAGCTTGCTTATTCTTTAAGCTACGTCGCCAACTTTGGCTCTCTGCTGTATCCCTTAGTAAGAAAAATCCTATAAAGTAATAATAAATTCAAAATTTATATGATTGTAAATTCTTTCTTGGGTTTAATAAATTCGGCAAAGCTAAACTGGACTCGTTATTTTATGTAACGAAAAAATTCAACGTGGGCGACCACATTTTCCAAAAAAGTTAATGAGAAACTGCACGCCATCACAGTTATTCCTCCTTGACATCAGTTGAATCGATGCCCGAAACAGAAATCCTAAATAAATAAGTTAGCATTCAGAATCGTTAAAAACATCCCGTCTGCTTCTTCTGTTATCGTAAATTTCGTGTACAATGTGGGAAAGTGACGTCCCTGTTTATTTTAAACCGTTTTATAAAATGTTACTAGCTGGTTTGTTACTAGAACACTAAACAGAACACATCGCAAATAGAATAAAGAATACAAGATATAGTCAAATATTTACACAGGAAATCGCGCATGAACGAAAATTTGTGCGTAACGTAAATAACATCAGTTATTCTATTAGCGCCAATTCACACCAGTGTGATTATGAGCACAAACAACAAAAATAAGCGTATCAACCGCTGTCGAGGCCTCTCTCGACACTCGCAAATAACATACTTGAGGCGTGAAAGACGGCAACAAGTGTACATTGAGAACATTGCCGAGTGAACCATTCAATCGACACTTACATCTCGCAAATCGTAATACCGATGACACGATCATTCATAACTGATGACTAACGACACGTCCATGCAATACAAGTGTCTCATTACGCCGCATTAACAAATTCAGTAACATGATTCTTGTGACACAATGCACCAAGAACGTAAAAAATAAATTAAATATTCTATGAAGCGTTGAATTGTCAACATTGTGAGTTTGTAGGACCACCCTGCGCGGGCGTCGAACCTTAAACCTGCCCGATCAAATAAACTACTCCCGGTGAAGGCAACGATTTACGTTGCATTCGCAATAGTAAAGGCTTGTGAAGCAATAGTGGCTACACTGGCCACAATGAAACGAGTGCACGGCTAGAAACAGAAAACGGACTACGTACATACAGCTCCATTAGGTGGTTACCCCCCAAAAAGACATGTGCGTTCAAATCCGTGATAGGTCTATGTTGGTTTTTGTATTTTTCAAAAACATTTTACAATAATTGATGTATTGTTTTAGTGATTATATAAGCTTGAATTAGTATTTATTTATTTAAAGTCTGTTTTTTTTTAATTTTTATCACGCATTATATATTTTTTAATATAAAGTATTTTTCTGTTTTGTTTTAGTAATATGTATTTACAAAGAATTAAAAAATCAAGAAAAATAAAATACTTTAATAATCATTTATTAATATGTGTTTATGATTGCTAGATATTGTTTAACAAAGCTTTTATCTTATTTTACTAAAATGATTTATATTTTACAATTTGATTTGATCATTTACAGTTATGAACATCTATTTTTGTTCTCATAGAATTAGAAATCATTTTAAAAAAATCAATATGTAAATCGTAGTCGTTTACTCTTCATCGTTTTAAGTGAACGTATGCATTAAACTTTGTTGTTTTAACTTGAGGCTATGGATTAATTTTAAAAGAAAACGTATGTAAGTAAAATTAATGGATATCCTCAAATTATCACATCTATCGATTAGACAGAGACCTAAAGATAAAGTGACGGACGATAGTAGATAACAATTTCATCGCAATTCATATGGGTTCGCTGGCTAGTTCGTTAAACTGCCGGAATGAGTATGACGACGTTCGGTGATGCGATGGTTCGAATCCTAGTTGAAAAAATGAACTATTTTTGAAGTATTCTTTAGATTATTCACAACGAATTCAATGTTGTAGCAGCGTAACATTTTGTAACTTGAGGGGTTAACACATACTGAAGCTGTGTGTACACCCGTTAATAAAAACGTTTCGCCATTTTACAATCCTATAAACGTCCATATCAAAACTCTAAAACGACTAGGCGGGTGATTACGACTTTCTGAACTCACTTTTATTTGTATCAAACAATGTTTGACACGATCTAAAGGCCAATTCTCGTAATTTACAACGTAAAAAATCTTGTCGTAATCTCGTCTCAGCGACAACCCATGTCAAAAAAATTGTCAAAAGTTGTAGGAAAATTAGAGGTATTTTTGACAGATTGAGACTGAGGACAGACTGTGAACGTTCCTAAAACTACGAGAATTGCCCCTCTGTTCTATTTCACGGTCAAATTGTTGCTGTCTCGATTTTCTTTCCCTTGAGTGGAGTTTTTGGTATTTATTGAGGCAAAAAATAGGCTTCGAACGTTCCCATGAAATGTACTGATCGAATCTCGAAACAGGTGAAGGCCCTTGGGTTTTTCGGCCTCCTTTTCGTAGTGAGCCTTTAATAAACATGAGCCGACCAAAATTTCTCGTAAATTGGTAGCCGCTATCAATGATGAAGCCATTTTAAGAATATTGCACTTGAAACATTACACAAAGTATATCACAAATACAAAAGCAGTTCCTAAGAATTTTATACGCATTTTTACGTCAAGCAGTATCGCTCAATCCTTTCAATAAAAAGTGCGTCATTCCGAGGTTATCCGAGCTTTAAAGGTAACTTTAGACTAGGTATCATCAAAATCCATTCAACAGTTTCTGCTTTGTAGCAAGAAATTGAAAATATCCAGTTATTTCGGTTATACAATTTCCGAGAACCTTGCGAATTGTAACACTCAAAGTAAATCGATTCCGCTAATTCTTAGAACAAAGTAGCGTGTTGTTTCCTCGGAACTCTCTGGCTACCGTAGGTGCAGACCTTATAATTAACGTAGCTGTTTTAATTAACATTAAAGCAATCTGCGCTCAGGGATCGTGAAAACCATCAGTTTTAAACAAAACTTTCAATTCAACGTCTCTCTTTATTGAGTTCAGGTTTAACCTCGCTGCTTCGATTGACTGAGCGATTAATTTGTTTCAATTTAGCAATTTTCCAGTGACGACGGTACTGTAAATTATTTTAGCTGACAGAATTGAGTCTTGAGACTTTTTACGTCGAAACTAGCAAGTTTACTGGCATGATTTAAGACTACCTCCTACATAAATGTTAATAATATTAATAACGATAGAGATTTCAGACAGACTTCAACCTTTTTATAACGAATCAAATTGTCTTTTAATCATGTGCCCCGAAAGCGTAGGTAATGTTGTACAAACCGCGAAGCCTTGAAATCGATCCAACCACATTATAGTTATGCTAACCTACTTAATGATGGATAAGTAGATATTATTTTCCTATACTTTTACGATATGCGTTTATCACCTTTATAACAAAGAAGGAAAGACTAGAATCCTTTGAAGGTAAGCTCTGCTGTAGATGGCGAGTGACTTGACCACCTATGCGACACAAATCCAGACATGTCGTTAATTAGACATGTGTCAACACTGCCTTAATTCGATATTTTAATTGAAGTAATAATCTGATTTGATTTTGCATTTATTAGTCGACTCATATCAAAGTGGACCTTTCTCTTCAAAGCTTAACACTAGTAAAGGAGACAGCACGAGCAATGTCGCTGAAAATATAATTCCATTTGAATTCTATCACCTTGAAATTGTCCGTGGTCAGTGTCCGTTGGTCCACCTAACATAAAGCTCTTGGGTTCTGTAGACGATATCCAACAAGGGACAACGCACAGCGTGGGTGCCACGATGTCAACCAGCCGTGCTCCAACAAATACGAAAGCGAAAGTTGCTAACCAACACATTACTGAAGTATTCACAAACTAAATTATATTTATTTTTGAGATTTCCATACATCTTCTGACGTTACAATCATTTATCATGTTTCGACACCACAATGAATTACGAATAACTCAATGATTCACGTATTAAGTATTGTAACACGTATAGCTGTGCTCCCGGGTAAAAATGATTTTCGGTGTGATTTCGGCCTCATTTCGGCGTGTTTTTGGAGTGTGTCGGTGCGTTTTCGGCCTGTTTTCGGCGTTTGTCGGCGTTTTCGGCCTGTTTTCGGCGTGTCGGCATGTTTTCGGCGTTTTGTTCACTACATCGGCCTGTTTTCGGCGTATTTTCGGCCCGTATTTTTTACCAGGGCTAACTTGGTATTAAACTACATGAACAACATTGATACATTATTTTTATTTGATAGCTAATCGAACAACATCTAGAAGATGTAAGATTTATTAATTCCCAAACGTGTTCTTCTTATTAAGGTTTCTGTAACGCTCAATAGAATTGGATAATAATAAATCAATTTAGATTTTCTATCTGACATACATTCATGAATAGATTTTAGGGATAAATTATTACGATTTGATAGAAAGAGGAGTCATCGAACTCTATAAATAACTGTTACGGGCTCACAAACTCACAATGGCTACTATCTGATCTATTGAGGTCCAACTCTAAATCGTATTGACTGGGCTCTTATAGAAGGCCAATTCACGCCGAGCGCGGTAACAAAATGTATGGACGTGCTCATAGAATGGGCCCGTAATTGCCTTCAACATTTTATTGAAAATACTTTCAATAATATCTTACATTCATGGATATTAATCAAAGACAGTTTGTATGACGCCTCTTCTCCAAAATTTTTGAAATGGAGACAGATTATACTAATGACCAATAATCCTCAAATGACAGCAAAAACACCCCCTCATGACTAAAGATTTCATCAATACTGCACTGAAACCATTTGCAAAAAGTCAGTATGGAAGCTATTAGCGTTTTACTTTGTTGTTAACCAACGGCTGGTTACCTTAAGGTACCGTTACTGCTCGTGACGAGGTCTTAATTGAGCTTTTAGTGTTGACAAAGAATAATGTGAGACACGATTGGTATTGAATCCGAGTCTCAACTGAGATAGTTGGCCTACTTTAGCGGATGTCTCTGATATATGTGATTGATAGACGAAAGTTATGTTTTTTTAATTGATACGTTACACTGTTTAGATATGTAACTATACGGTCTAATTAAGGCCATTGTAGTACATATAGCCATAAACTAAATGAGCGTTTGAGTTTAGAAAAAAATCTGCAGTTTTCAAATCTGGGGGTCTAATCCCGCTCCCTAAGTACAAAAGCCGTAGTTTTGGCCGATTTTACGGTAATTGCCAACTCAGTATCACTTACGGACATATGATTAGGCCCCGAACGAACGAATGACACCACCATTTGACAGTTGTCCCTACTACTCCCGATAAGTGCCTGTCTGTAAATTTCAATTTGACGCTTACGTTTTAAAGGATCCTTATTTTCGGTCGGGCCCGTATCTTCGTTGACGGAATTAGACAGTAGCCCCCTAAAGTAGGACCCAAGCAATCCATGTAAAATTAAATCTTTATTGTAAACAAAAGTGAAACACATCTGTTCATTCGCTAACGAGCTAGCCAGCAAAAACTAGTTTGTTAGAATAAAATATTACCTCATTTTATCGAGAAGAACAATCAGCACCTATGCAATTTAACGTCATTTGTGTAGAGCGTGTCTACATCATATCTGACCAGTGTGTTATTATAAACATAACTAGATGTTTATGTTAGTTATCCCGTTTCAAGTACTTACCTTGATTAAAAT
Source organism: Eremobia ochroleuca (assembly GCA_949629135.1). Taxonomy (NCBI): domain Eukaryota; kingdom Metazoa; phylum Arthropoda; class Insecta; order Lepidoptera; family Noctuidae; genus Eremobia; species Eremobia ochroleuca. The sequence continues at coordinate 4,384,413 of OX451396.1, read as the reverse complement.
AGTACTATGTAGGTAAATAGCCTTAGTTATTATCATCGCCAGTATATGACATCTAGGCACCAGATAGACCAGAGATTCCCAAACTTTTCTTCTCATAGACCACTTTAAAATTTTTGCTGGTTCCGGTAGACACCTTGCATCGACATTTCTACCATATTCCCAATACTCGACAAAAAATGTGAAGATTAGATCTAAAGTAGACCCCGTCGAGTCTCCCGTGGACCCCTGGGGGTCCACCTGGGCAACTTTGGGAATCAATGAGCGAGACTAAAAAAATGAACGGTTAATGAACGCTAAACATTATTATTAAAACTAGCTGTTGCCTGCGATTTCGTCTGCGATCCAGGATGAAAAGTAGCTTATGTACAGACGCCAGCACATCAAGCTACCCGAATCTGACAAATTTTCCCAATTGACTTTGATCCTTATGTTTTGGCGATAAAGTTGAAAATGTATTAAAGAAATTTGACAGATTGTAGTAGCTTGATATGCTGGCGTCTGTACTTACCCAGGTCAAGGCCAAATTTCAGACAAATCCGTTTAGCTGTTTTAGCGTGAAAGCGTAAGAAACAAACTTAATTTCGCGTTTATAATATTAGTTAGAATTTACAAGATAAACAGCCGACTGATGACCTGTCAGAAGCCGAGGATTGAGCTGATGCAGAGAGTTTTACAAGAAGTTCATCACACCTTTCGTATAATAATACCTACTTGACGCCATAAAAGACGAGGTGCGTTGGCGTTATTACATTTACTCCAGTAGGCAGACTTGAAGGTTCAAAGTTCGCAAACCAGTTAATATTGCCTGCAGGCGTCATAGTAACCAGTTTCTCTCCAATTTGTCCAAAACCTATTGAACTGTCTGTTGTTCTTGTGTATTGTGCAACAGCTTTTGAAACCGAATCATAGGAATATGTATATGGCGACGAAGTTGTAACACATGCTTTACACTTTCTGCCTACATTGAGAAAATGGTGCGATTATATCAAAACATATTTCGTTATTCGACTGAAAAATAAACCTCAGTCGCAGTGTCGCATATTGCACGACTGCATGCCTTATCTCAGAGTTCTGAAAGGTAACATGAGCAGATGCGATAACATTCCACTGATTCTACGTGCATCCAGCATAATAACTGCGAAGAAAACGCACAAATACGTTATTTACCACTGTTCACGCGAAATTCATTACAATACGGTACTTAAAATACCTAACCTACTTACTAGATGAAGTTTGTAGAAGCAAATTAATACTTCTGTAGCACTGTTCTACTTCTACACTAGAGAAGTGGTGGCCCAGTGGTTACGAGCTTTACTTTGTGTAAATTATTTCATCAGCGCTGCTCTTAAAACGGTGAAAGAAAACATCGTGAGGAAACCGGCATGTCCTAGGACCAAACAATCCAAGACATGTGACATATACCAACCCCCACTGGGGCCGCGGGGTAGATTACAGCTCACTCCTTCTCACGGAGAGGAGACCTGTGTCCCAGTAGTGGGAACTTTATAGGCTGATTGTGTACTGTTCTACTTCGCAGTCCTTAGAAATCGATCGTAGGTCACAGATCTCTTAAAAAGGCACATAATACTTAATGCACTTTACATTTAGTATGTACTGTAAGTAAATAAAGTGATAAAACCAAATAACAGCGAGCCAGACGCCGTAATTCAGCAAGAAGTTATCGTGTTCCTAAGTTTTATCGTGAAACAATAAAATGCGAATAAACTTCAGCATGAAATACATAAAAATATAATCGGGCAAGATGATAAAAAAAACTCATAAAGAAATAACAGGACACCAGTTAATGTGCAGAGCAAGGGCTATGGACGTAAATCGGATTATTGGAATAAGGGTGCTTTTCCACAGAAGCGGAGCTGGGCGGAGCGGAGCGGAGACGTGTAGGAATCGTCCAATCAGAGACGAGACGAGTGACGCGATGAGGATTTCTACCATTGTGATTAGTCGATTCTTGCACGTCTCTGCTCCGCTTCTATGGAAACGCACCCTAAGGATCTTGTTGGGCTTCTCACACATCATATGAATGGCTGGTAAAGGTTCAGAGTTGTTTTCATTCGTGTACTCTAGACGCCTAGTTGATTCTATGCAATGCCTTGAAAGAAATAGAAAAGCTGTCAAAAAACCAAAGGGTGAGGATGCCTCTATCTCCTCAAAAGACTATTTCAGTCAGACACTAAGCTACCTGGTCCTCCCACGATCTGACCAAGATTATATCTATCATCTTGAAAAGAGACTGACCCCTGAAATTGTTTCGCCATTTCTTCACCGGGGTAGTCAGATAGGAAATGTCTATATCTGTAATCTAGTTTATTTTGGTGTTCCGAACTTCAAAAGGAAAAAACGGAACCCGTATAGGATATTTTTTTTTATTACGGCGTGTTAAAGTGATTCCGATATCCTATTTAATTCCAGAATAAATAATTTAATTTCTATCTAGGCAAATCTTCGGAAAAGTAAGGTTAGCGTCACTGGTTTCCCAGAATCAAGAAGTCAAGGAGTTGAAAGCTTCTAGCCATGCACAATATCTGTTTCCAATGGTATGGTAAAAACCCAAACAAGCCGATGATAACTCTTAACTAGAACTATCGGCCAAATAACTCGGCGATGACGCAACGATTCCCATATACGGTTTGTTTTCACTTGCTACCCAAATACGACTAGTTCTTAAATCCAATCGTCAGAATGCTTTCTATTTCATTGGTGTTTTCGACGAGATTCAACCATATATGGATCGCAGATCCGGTGGCTGATGGGATAGGAAACAGAATTTAGACCGGGACCCGGACGGAAGAACAACGGGTGTCAGACGGTTAGATGGACTTATGACCGCAATACAATTGTAATGAAATTCTTCATAAGAATGGACAAAAACTCGAAATTGAAAAAAAAGTAGGGAATATAAAGCGTCGATATTGATATCAGAATCGCGTAAAATGAACATACGTTTCAACAGTCACGTTGTGCAAGTCAAGAAACTTACGATAAAGTTAGTGGCTACACAAATACTATGCATTGTCTTTGACAGCTAATAAATCAAATAAATTAATCTTAAATAATCAATAATTGTAAGAGCCAAAATCAGAATTATGCACAATAATGAACATATCGACATACTAATTGCTTAGCAACTCACATCTTCATTTCAATGACAATGCAATTGAAGACAATGTATTCAAGATAAGAAATTAGTTTCGGAATGATACTGATTGATTACAAACTAAGAATGTGATTTTACGGAAGATTCATCTGTAATTTACACTTACGAACAAACGAACCGTGAAATTGAAAAAAATACAATGTATAATTGGATAAAAATTCGATGTAACACCGTATGCCGCGTATGGCGTAAACGTTTAAAGTAATAGCGGGATATTATCGCTGTGCCATGATAATGGCTACGCGGACGCAACGTTATCGCGTCAAGGTCACGCAATGAGATGCGCTCGAGTCACTCAGGTAAAGGTTTTGTGTTGAATTTTGAACTTAGATTCAATTGGAAAAGAGAACTCAAAAAAAAAGGAATTATTTTTTGGATTTCATCTTAGCTTTTCGTCACATTCGACGTTCTTTTCTCAGACTTTATGAAGACAAGCATTATAGTAATTAATTCAAGTCTTAAGAAATCAATAAACTAACAAAATAATTAACGCATTAAACTCTGAACTAGTTTTATCGCGAATCTCAACTCATTCTTGCTTGACCCGAGCGTACTGGGCGCCAATGGATATCTAACCATCTGACCCGCGGCCCGTTTGCTATGAATATTGATCGGGCCTGCATTAATATGGACGCCACGACCTTAATTATATCTGTTTACAGTATGCATGATCATGCACGTGGCCGCTCGACAACAGAACGGACAAACTCGGCTACTGTATTAGTGTTTCCTCTAAACAACTTTCTCAGTACGGCTTAGCGAGAATTCTATTATGGATTTTAATGTTAAGAAGATCTTTCTTGAAACAACATTAAGATGGCGGTAGCTTTCCATACAGGGTGGCAGGAACAAAAACGCGCATGCTATTACCATGAACTTAGTAGATGATTGTGAACCCCCTGCGTTGAAATTTTTCGTCGAGTTGGTATTACAAAATAAAATTTGCAGTTCAGTACATTTTGACCGCGTGGGTATTCACTTTTCTATGAAACAGCAGATTTTTTTTTTAATAACCGACGAAAAGTTTCTACATTAGAATCATGTGCTGAATGCATGGTTAAAGTTTGCGCGTCGATATCCTTTGCTACACTGTATAAGTGTATATGTTTGCGAGATTCACGATCTTAAATCCACGCATTCGTAGCCCCTTTCAAAATGTTAATATTAATGGAAAATTAACATTCATGAAATTCATTTCGGAGTAATTAAAGCCGTTATTTAACCGCACAAACTGGCTGCACGTCCTGAATAAGTCACAGATTACACGAAAACTTTCAAAGCATTTTGTAACTGCCCTACCAGGCTTCATAAGGGATTATGCGCTTAATTACTACATAAATCCGAAAACCGTCTACCATAACTGCAGATAAATATAGTAATTTACCTCGCGTCAAGCAAGTTCTCGACGGAGGCTGGTGCATGTGGAAGGCCAAATATTAGCGAGTGTGTCATAGCTAACGGAAAACATTTACTTAACGAGCCTTATAAAGGAACTGGTCGCTTCACTCGGCCACTACGGAATGATAATCTCGATGATACAAACTGAACGCGCCGGCGCAGGTATTGCAGATAGGACGCTTTCATCAGCACGTTTCACTTCTGCTAAAAAGGAAGCCGTTAAAACAAGCACGAGTCAAATGATCGATGAACCTAAGAAACCTTTTAGTAATTTCCTGGTCCAGCCAATTACTCCACATTTACACTTCCTTGTTTGGACAAAAGTAACAGGCAGGACGTTCATTATTTACCCGTATCTTGACAATAGCGCCACTACTTCTATATAATAGAACAGGCTTTATTTATTGATAGCAATAACAACTGCCAACATTGTCTAACAAACCACTTTTAGCTGAAGTGGAAAATGATATCAGTTTTTCCATCAGAACTGAAATTGAATAAACTTGTAGTTGCATCAGGACTTATAGTTGCAACTTATAGTTGCTTTATAGTTGTATCAGGATACTTTTCAGACGGGCATAATGAGAGGGGTTCCAAAAAAGTAATTGAGTTTTCGCAACAAAACATACAGGCAGGCTACACAATTCATCGGAATCGAGTATGATTCATCGACTGCATCGATTCGATTGATGTTATCTTATTCGTTTTATAAAAACAGTGTACACAAGGTTTGGGCCGTAAGCCCGTAATTGTGGACATGCAAAAGTGATTCAACGCGGTCACTCGATAGGGATCGCTACAACCGGCTTCATTTTTGCGGCTTATCCGGTGTATGTTACACAACCACCAACCGTCATTACTTTATTCGTTTTTAAAAGGCTTTGTCTGTTTTAACACTGCTGATTTTGAAACTTGCCAAAGTGCCAGTAATTTTGGTTTATTAAAAGAAAGTTGAACTAATATCGTCAAGGAAGTCGGAGCCGTCAGGGACTAATAAAGGCTTGTTATGCAGAATTTTACTGGAGCATTGCACTGCAGCGGTGCGCACTGTAGGATAATTAAGGGTCGGTGACCCGGTGCAAAGCTCACAAAGGGAACTAGTGCTAAAATTCAACCTCCCAGTAAACATGAGTCCGGGAAATGTGCAATTCAATAGCTGTTAGTCAGGTTTATAGTAATATAAATAGCCAATATTAAATATCCATAAGTTCTCAGCTCGTATCTTCAAGTGGGTCTTATTCTTTGGTGTTGCAACATCTCAAACAATGTACTAAGTTCAGTTCCTGACTTATCTTTAGTCTGTTTTATCTCGTCGACCTTCAATATGGAACAATGAATGCTTTGTTTCTCAATTCCTTTTTAACAATTTGTACCATTTTTTTGTAAGACGGTTCACATTCCGTATGGGTTTAAGAAGAGGTCGGCTTTATCTGTCTGGCTGTTTCTTTTTCTATCTACTGTTGTTTTGATGATCAAGTCTGTTTTGCCGAAAATTGAATAAATCCACGGAGAAAACCAACTTTCAGTCTCCTCTGAAACGAATGTAAACTTAAGAGCGTTGAATCCTATCAATTTGCAATTTGTTTGAGTATAATCCACACAATGCCTCTCGTATATTATGGTACCTTTTAAGGCCTTTTCTCCCCAGCCTACATTTCTGAACGTTTCTCCATGTTCGGGTAGCTATGTGATGTCACATGGTAAACGCATCGGCATTCAAGTGTCAGCCCGGGTATTGTCCAAAACAAGTCCGCAGTTCCCGGCTCGGTTTTTGTTCAGATACGTGAGACTCCACGGCGCGTCTTAACGAGCATCAAACCAGTTCCACATATCACCGCGTCATGCCAAATCTGGTAGTAAATACTTCGACACTCCGTTTGTTCTCTGGGTTTTTGCATCACTATGAAAATAACAGCCGTTTGATGGACAGTTATACCAACCAGATGCAATGAGCAAAATGGGCCTTGAAATTAAAATTCTCCATTGAATCGTGTGGATCTCTTTTATTGCTATTATGTATAATTATGGACTTTCACTTGTCTGTTAATGTGACCGATGCCATGGTAATTGGTTCCGATCCGAACAAGAAACTGCAAGATTGGCGAAATTATTCTCATTATAATACCATAGGTGGTTTATAAAAAAAAGAGTATCACGCGAGACTTTCTTTTCACGTACTTGGAACGTAAACCGCTAATTACAGTTCATCGCTCTCAAGTTAGATTGAAACAGATTTTAGAAGAACATTAGACTATTTATCATTGTCGACTAATATTGTAAGACAGCTCGCTTCTTTTTGTTTCGTAACCGCTCGAGCAGAAGTTGCTTGATGATAATAAACAAATCTGTCTGGTGGTTAAATGAGACTAATAGTATATTAAGTACCTCTTACTTAGTATGTGTTCTTTCAAATTTTCCAGTAAAACAAGGAAACAGCCGTGCGATTCTGTAACCATCTCACCGTGAAAACTTGGGTGAAGTGAGCGTGGAGTGAGTCGTAGAATAGTGTCAATCCCTAGCATCAGCATGACTCACAACTCACTCTAAGCTCACTTCACTTTAGTTATCACGGTGAGATTTTTCCAGAATCGACCGGCAGGTAGATTGTGTGATGTGAACTTACAAAAGTAGTTTTTTTTTCCACTCTGCAATCGGTATTTTGTTTCGATTGTTGTTTGTTTGTTGTCATTTGCCAGTGTCGCAATCGCAACCAATACAGATTAATTAATGTATATTGTCAGTGGTCCCTGGCCTAGACTTCAAGCAATGGAGCAAGTGACGGCACGGTTGGCGCAGTGGTTAAGCGATTGACTGCTGCGCTGCGTGTCGCGGGTTCGATTCCCGCACGGAACAAATATTTGTATGACCTACATGTATTTGTTCCGAGTCTGGGTGTTTTTCTATCTATAATATGTATGTATTTACAAAAAAAAAAAATGTATATAAGTAGTTTATCAGCCATCTTGTTACCATAACACAAGCATTAGGTTGCTTAGCTTGGGACAAATGGTGCTGTGTGAAATGTCCAGGGATTTATTTATTATTTATTTATTTAATGGACAAAATTGACATCCTTTTACTGCTTGATTGTGAGGCTTTTGGCTACTTTGTATACAGTGTGTATTTTATGTTTTTTTTTTGTTTTTTTTTTTGTAATGTGCATTTTGCTTGTGCAGAATAAACCATTTTTCATTCGGGCATAAACGGAAGTTACAATGTTATAACAAATAAACATAGCTGACTAGTTTTAAATCGCGCTTGCCTGAGTAAAATTAGAAACAGAACACTTGGACAGCTCGTGTAGGTACCTACCTACTCGTAGATTAGAAACTCAATGTAATTGACGACACAATCACAGCAGCTTTTTCCTCTCTGATTTCTACAAGGACTTACTAGTTTGGCAAATGACAAGTATGGCGACCGTCTCATTACACTAAAGCTCTTTAATATTATTGATGTAGAATATTGCAACGCAGACAGGTTAAATAGTTATCAAAGTGAAACAGGTTAAAACGGAAATCTAGGCACCGATTTAATGAATCGCATCCGTAGCTGTCGCAACCTGCGATAGACAAGTAAACTTCTTAGGAGGACTTAGTAAGCAGGCTCATTAATCGATAACTGGCAGGCCAGCGAGCGTTTATCTGCGGCTGATTTAAAGGACATCTTCCTGCCAATCTTCGATAATCAATTTTCAATAAGAGGGCAATTTGTATCGGTCCAGTGTAACCGTAATAAAAGGTGGTATACAGGGTTATTTGTAAAACACCAACAACCTCTTAAGAGGTCATTGTACTCATCATTATGAACAACTTTTACTGTGGGACCAAACCTAAAATCGCGAAAAAAAAATCAGCTGTTTCCTACATTTTGACGACTCGTACGAACATAAATGTAGGGTATTTTTTTTTTTCGCGATTTCAGGTTTGGTCCCATAGTAAAAGTTGTTCATAATGATGAGTACAATGACCTCTTAAGAGGTTGTTGGTGTTTTACAAATAACCCTGTATAAATAAGCTTGTCTATGTGCTTCCAGTTAGCTTCAACATATTTTTTTTTTTTTTTTAACAGAGATCGCTTCGGTTTGCGACTTAATCCGCGTGAAAGAGTGAACCAAGAAGCACCTATTTTTTCCCCCTATTGTGGACTTGACATGAATTGTATTCAAAAGTGGTTTAAATGATAGTTTTTTATATTTTAAAATAAACGAAATTCCAAACTGAGAATAGTTCTTCTTTTTGAAATATGACAAGTTGAAGTCGTTATTTAATTCAATTAAGGTGAATTCGACATACTCGGTGATACCTTGCGTTACCTAAAAAATCCAGCAGCAATCAACAGATACCAGCAATACCATTTTTAACTTAAAATTTTCCGTTCTGCTTCAATTGTTTATTAGATTTTACCAAAAATATAGTACAAAAAAATTATGCGCCAGTCAATAGCTATCGGCGTTAGAAGTGAAACTTCTTATGGAATGCAAAAAACTATCAACGAGGAATAAAAAAAATACGCTGAAAGAAGAACTTCTTTAAAACTTTAACAGAAATTATTTGTAATATAAATCAATAATAATGTGCAGATAGTCTCGAATGAAACATTACAGAAGTTTCACTTGTAGGTATGTACACATCTATCGGAAATAAAAACTAAGCTCAACTTGAAATTTTGTCTACTTTAACCTTTTGACCGCCACGGACGGCTATAGCCGACAAACGAAAACGTGCCAAACACGCCACCGACGTCTACAGCCGTCAAGAAAACGACATTTTTTAAGTACAAAATAAATCTGTTCTAATTTAGTATATTTATTTTGTACTTAAAAAATGTCGTTTTCTTGACGGCTGTAGACGTCGGTGGCGTGTTTGGCACGTTTTCGTTTGTCGGCTATAGCCGTCCGTGGCGGTCAAAAGGTTAAAATGAGGGGTATACAATCAAAGTTGGTAAAGCCCACAGTACCAAAATGTTCAGTAAACGATAAAAACGATTATCTTTACGCAAATTGAAACTCGACTCACTTGGACTTTGCTAGGTTTGTTTGTAAAGTCAATTTTCAATTTGAAATAACAGTCGAGATTACTAGAATTAGTATAAAATTATTGTACAGGGTAAATATAGATGTAACGGAAACAAACGTGTTGCAATTTAAATCTCACTTTTAAAACCCGAGACTTATTAATAGTCTACCCTCAGAAATGCACAATTAATGTATTACACGTAATAATATCAAATGTAGTATTATTTAAATATCATGTAGGAATAAGTGTAATTGTTGTAAGACCTTAAAAACTTTATTTTTATGAATTGTATAAATCGATATTGAGATAGACTCATAATAGCACAAGTCTAAACCTTAGTGGTTTTTGGTTGCTATTTATTATGAATAATCCTGTATTATTTTGTATAAATGATAAATAAATAAAAAAAAATAAATAAAAAAAAATAATTGTGGACTTTACCAACTTTGGTTGTATACCCCTGAAATGTCATCATGAGCATATTATTCAAACCACTTTTGTACCAAATTCATGAGGTCTACGAAAAGGGCGAAATTTTGGGTCACTCTTTCTTGTTCCCCTCCCCCCTCCCACCCTGTCGCATCGCATCACCTGTCGCGCTATCACTGCGTTCTCGGTTAGCGTTCTTTCTTTTGTCTTTTTGCTCGGCTGATGTTAAATAGCCTATAGGCTTCCTCAAGAATTCAAATGTAAAAACAATTTTTCAAATCCGACCTGTAGTTCCAGAGATTAGCGCGTTCAAATAAACAAACCAACTCTTCAGCTTTGTTATTAGTATTAATATCAAAAACTTTATGCGTTAGATACCAGTGTCTACGATTCTGGGAACTTTTTTTTTTTGCTTCAGTGCAATTTGTGGCCGTTTTTGTATTTGTCCTTGCATTTCACAGCCACGAAAAGTCATCTGCAAAGACGTGGAGGTTATAAATGTTCACTAAAAAAGGTACCAACAAAGTGTAATAAAACAGTACCACTAGATTTTTTAAAAATGTAGTTTCTACATTTTCAGTTTATCTTCTCATGTTGAAGTCACTTCTAGCTTGTTGAGCAAACGCAGTTCGCCTCGACGACGATACAGCACGCAATCTTTATCAAGAAGCTGTGAGCTGCGACCTTTGTCGGTAAGTCGGTTATTCGCTAGTATGCCGTGACTTCAGGTAATTAGTTCGAACAACGATATCTAGATCTCCCGTGTTATTGGTTTTGTCAAGCCTGCAATGTTTAAGAATTATTGATTAGAGAAATTAACGGTTTGTTTTTCTGTGTGACTGAGCGAGTCAAGTAATGGAAGCCAGGTTCAACTAACTTGCGCATTCGACATCTTCGGGGTTTACCTATTTATAAACCATTATAAATAAACGAATCATGTGACGATCGAACGTCAAAATGTATGGTTTTACAGTCGCTAATCTTAACTTAAAGTAACGTTTCTGAATAAAGGGCTTTATGATTTGGAATGTATTTCTAACATGATTATGCTAATTTTGATCACTTTCAACATCAATTTCTGAGTAAATGAACACCCAAGTTTGTGGTCGCAACAAGTTATGTCTTCATCTCACCTATTTTCGTAATTAGGTAAGTCTTGATAGGAAACCAATTTCATATCTACACAACGTAATAGTAACATACATAGTTAAATACTTTACCTTTAGATAAATTATGCTGCAAATAGCCAGTACTTATTTAAATGCGGTTAGGACTGGGTGTTTTATTACAGTGACGTCATAAGCTAGACATCGAACGCCCATCGACAATCTAGAGTGGTGTTTATCTGTTTTGATAACATGAGTGGACACCACAGGTTTTAGTCCTGTGTAAAATCCGATAAGTCGGTACACTACGGTGTACGTAGGAAAGAAAACATTTCGGTTTAATCAATAACGGTTAAACCGGTTTCGTACGTGCAAGGGTTATAAGTGGATTATTTAATACATCACCAATTTATTTTAATGACTCTGTACCTGGTACACTTACATTATTTCCAGGCCATATCATTGAACTTCGGAAAAGTTTTTATAACAATATTTTTTTTACAACCGAATAGGCAGTATCTTTCCTTGTCCGAGGTAGAGATGACAGAGTACAATCTGTTGTTTATAAAAAAAAACACAAACATGTGACGCGCTAGGGGTAAATTAACATGAGAATAGACGAAACAGCCGACAGGATGTTTGACGTAAAAAATAGAATTGACTGTTCTATTGTACCTAGTTAAGTAGATCATCTGGTGTATTGTTTTATCCGCAACGCGCGTAAAGTAGTTAGGTATCTACTTACATTAATCGCGTAAACAAAATGATTATGATCTTCATAATTATTGGTTTAATCACTCCTATTCAAGCTGGATACTTACCAGATACTTCTACCGGTGTGGCCTGACTACACAAAGATAGGTACCTACTTTAGTGTAGATTCAAAGCTCTTATCTAAAGCATCTTAAAAAGATCGAAACGACCAAAAAGGTTGGTAATCCATTCAACTCTTCAATTTCATCAACCAGTTCCATTCCATCGACAATCTTAAACGTCTAACACCAGATCATAATAAAAAAAAACAGTGGGATAATCAATGCCTCGTCCTTGTTTTACTTTTAGTCCCTTTGTAATCCTGTGGCGAGGTTGCATTCTCTCCGTGGCGTGGCGCGCCGCGCGCCTTGCCTCGTCCGCTAAGGTGCAAGACAAGCTTCGCGGCTGCTACGTTCATCGCGACTTGAGACTTAACGCCAACGGAACGACCTACGTCTTTGTATTTTAAACTTACAAGTAAGTTATGAGTTTATGACCTTTGTTGTTCACTGAACATTATGTTAAGAACGAGTATAAGTAAGTTTGTTTAAATCTTGTATAAACTTCCCGCGTAAACAGCTTTTCGAAATTATCTTAGGTTAGAATTTTAAGTCAGAACAAGTTAGCTCTAAGTTAGGAATTTCTTGGAAAGTTACACTATCAAATGGTCATTTGCTAAACAAAAACGTAGACGTATCAAAGTAGTCACCACAAGAATTTAGGACAAACGATAAATAAACACCGTATTATCAGTACCGATAAAATAACTGGACGTCTTACTAACCTGATGGCTCGGCGCAGTCGCTCATAATCCAAGCTGCATTTTAACCTCAAAAGACACCTTTAGCACAGTCACGAAACGCGAAGGTCACGGTTATGGTATATTGCATAATATCACCAAGCCTTAACACCAGCAATTGAAGGGATTTACAAAAAACAATACACGACCGAGGATTAGTGTTAATGCTGTTATCATAAACACACGAATACACAGTTCGATGCACGTTTATAATTCAACAAACGACGCGAGTATCCATTCAAGACTCCATCAAATCGCATATTTGAAGAGTTATCTAAATAATACAAGCACCAGTGAGGACTCGATGTCATAAGTTTTATGTAGTTTACGAATAAACATGTCACAGCCGTGCACTGCACTCCGTCTGACACGACGAATATGGCGGATGAATTTGAACTACGCTTGCGCGGCGCGGAGCGAACGCCCGTTGTTCGCCGGGCCCGGCAGGTACAAAAACATGGGCGGAAGTGCTGCCATCTAACAATTTTGTACTGAACTCTAGTGATAAGACCCTAGATTGCTGAGTTAAGTAGTTAATTTATTAAATGCAAGATGGCAGTACATTATTATAACAAAAATATGGATCCAATAAATTCAAATTTTGATAAAGTTGATTAGTCAATTTATTGTAAAAGTAACTAGATATGAAGAATTTAAGCAAATTGGATTTAACTTTTCCTCGGTTGTCTGTTTATGTTAAGTCGAGCTGATATAGGTTTTTTTTAATAATCTTCAAAATACGAAACGAAAACGTATTTGGAGTCTTTTGAAGTATTTTTTCATAGAAATGATTTCTATTGGTTTTAGGTTTATGCATATTTTTATTAATAGTAGGAAACATGCACCTACAGTATACAGTGCCAAAAAAAGTTTTTACCCGACTGAAAAAGGAATAAAAAAAAACATAACCCTTCTTGGGTTATGTTTTTCTTATTCCTTTTTTTGAATTGGATTGTGCGTGTTTGAATATTATCTTACCTGTTAAGTAAGCGATAAGGCTGTCCATTATTATAGTACACGGTTGCCCAGAAATCACTTTTATAACACAGCACTCGACAGTTGGAAACACACACAGAAGACTGAATCAGACTGGCCACTGAAGAAATAGCTCTGCTGATACTCGTGATAAATTTTCGATCAGTGCCAAATAGCAGAATGACGTTTCGACTGAGCAATAGATTTTTGTAGCGATATGAATGATAATGGCATGATGATATCATAATGCCATTATCACGCATGTATTACCCCGAAGGGTAAGCAAAGCCGTAGGTAAACCCACATTTTTCTCCTTCCAACCCCTATTGCCGGACGGCGAGTCTATCGCCAAAGCTTTTCAGTTAAATCTGTCCAGACTACGGAGTAATTGCGTAACACACTATCAGTACAGTAAAACGGGGTGAATAGGAATGCAGGGGTGAATCGGGACGAAACTTTAAAATGGATTTTAACATTGAAATAATATCGTTTTTTGCCAAAAGGTCTCTTTTATAATGTGTTTACTATATTATAGTTGACGATTAAGTGTAATTGTTGGCTACAAACTATATTACATCAACGTAAAAATCCATTTAAAAGTTTCATGCCGATTCACCCCTCGGTTCCTATTCACCCCATTTTACGGTAGCAATGGCTTTCCTTTTGACAGTTTAACCACATTCATTGCGTTATTTACGTTGTTGAGCTGACAAATTTTTCGAACATATGAAGCAATGAATTGGCATTTGGCAATATCCTTCAAAATGATTCAGATTGATATTGACAGTATGCTATTAGGGTGCCCGGTTGATGGTGAGAAATTCCTAGTGGAAAAACTCAATGGAACCACCTAACCTCTGGGTCAGAACCTAGAGGTTGAACCCAAGAACACAAAATCAACAATAGCGCTTGTGACAAGTAGAGCAACGAGACAATCGCCATGTTTATAATCATATTTATTTATTTTCCATTTTGTTTAGAGATGATCAACGCTACGGTTTTAAAACTAAAAGATAATAAAATCAGTACAATAAATTCTTTATTTAAATTATTTACATCTCGCGGAATACACATTTATCATAATAGACACCATACAAAAAAAAAAAAAAATTAAAACCATAGATAAAAATAGATTTATTTTCTCCTAATCCTATGCCTTAGGGCCAGAACGGCTAGGCTGTGGAAACCTAGGTACAGAACGAAGAGGGCTAGGACGTCCGTCCATAGGTTATTGGTCTCGAAGTCATAGGTGCTTAGGACTTCGGCACCGGTGCTCAGGCACGGTATTCCTATTTCATCGGAGACGCAGGCTGTAAAGAGAAAATAGTGATGATTAGAATTGGTTCTGCAAGGTATAAAAACAACGTTTCTTTTTTACACGGACTGGTACCTAAGTTAAAGAAAAATTGAGAAAAACTGCCGCCGGCGCCGCTGTTACTAGCAGTACTTATTAGGTATGTAAACATAAAAAAAAAAATCTTGATTGCACATCCTTATGTAGATCAAGATAGGTATTGTTAATAAGGCATTTGTTTATACTTTTTGTCTATTTATCTAAATACCTATTTTATTGCGGGTTCTACAAATACAGAAATACCCAAAGGACCAGCTTTGTAATTTGTAAAGACCTACTATCGATCGAAGACTCGAAGTCTACTCGACTCACGGGTCGACGACCTCAATTTGTCAATAGGCCTGATACCATATCAAAG
Source organism: Eremobia ochroleuca (assembly GCA_949629135.1). Taxonomy (NCBI): domain Eukaryota; kingdom Metazoa; phylum Arthropoda; class Insecta; order Lepidoptera; family Noctuidae; genus Eremobia; species Eremobia ochroleuca. Next base: position 4,369,048 of record OX451396.1, on the reverse strand, counting down.
GCTCCATGTTCTTTGTTTAACAACTGCAGGGTAATTGCGTCGTAACACACTATCAGTAGCAATGGGTTTCATTTTGACAGTTCAACAATATTCATTGCGTTATTTACGTTGTTGAGCAGACACATTTTTCGAACATATGGAACAATATGCTTCAAAATGATTCAAATTGAGAGGAACAGTATGTTACGCAATCAGGGTGCAGTGTGGAAAAAATGGGCTTAACCAATGATATTATAAAAGAATATCAATGGGCTTAACACATTTATAAGTTCTACAGAGATATTGCTCCTTCTAAATACACCTCCACTTCTTAGTTTAGATATTATAGTTTTTTGCCCATTTACCTGGCAGACCCTTTTTGTGGGGAATATCCCGGGCGCCATAATCACCTACCTGCCATTACCGACAGAAAAAAATGGCCCACAGCAGATGGCCCGTTACAGGAAGTGTAAAAAAATAGCGGCTTATTGATTTGTAGAATAGAATAGAATACTCTTTATTATGTACACCATATAGATTACAGATACAAATATAGAAATTTTACAAAGGGTGACACAATGGGCGGTCTTATCGCTAAGAGCGATCTTTGTATTTAGTCAATCTTATTAAGAGTAATGGTTTCGCAGATTCACAGATAAGATTTTTTATTCTAATAAAACTTCTAGTCAACCGTTAGAGTTTGTCCAAATAATAGGTAATTTATATTGACGCTAACGCCCCATTAACACCATGCAAGTTGCTTGCCTGTGACTTGCAATTTAATTGAGGCAATAAATTACTTGGATCGTCTAAGCCAATATATGTATATAGGGTGACTGGTAATTAGTGACCGATACTTAAACACATGATTCAGGCCTGTTGGTCTAGTGGTCAGTGGCCCTGACTGCTATGCGCAAGGTCGTGGGTTCGATTCCCACCTAGGACAAATGTTTGTGTGATGAGCACGATCATTTGGTCTTTGTCTGGGTGTATTTTATCTATAATATGTATTTATTTAGAAATATATATGTATGTTTCTCAGTTGTCTAGTACTCATAGCACAAGCTCTGCTTAGTTTGGGACTAGATGGCGTTGTGTGAAAGTTGTGGAATATTATTATTATTATTCTACTCATGACAACAAACAACTTTTACTATCGGACCAAATCCGAAATCGCGAAAAAAAATCAGCTGTTCCCTACATTTATGTTCGTACGAGTCGTCAAAATATAGGGAACAGCTGATTTTTTTTCGCGATTTCAGGTTTGGTCCCATAGTAAAAGTTGTTTGTGGTCATGAGTAGAATCATGTGTTTAAGGTCACTAATTAGGTACCAGTCACCCGATATAATAATGCTTTTAGGATGTGTTTGGGGCTGCCGTGGCGCTGCAGCGCGTCTGGTATGTTTGCTGAAGCGCATACGGATGGCTTTCAAGCCATCATGCGCAAGAAAGTAAACTATGTACTTACTTGCTGCGGCAGCAACAGCATCCTAAATACGATTGCTGCTTGTTTTGACTGTCCTTTCCAAAATCAGTGGATAAAGACAGCCATATGAATCAGTTAGGTACCTATTGGTACTAAAAACACTAACATAATTATAGGTACAATTTTTGTTACTAACACACAAACGTTTTTTTTTTAAATGATATTATTATACAACGTGTAACGTTAAATGCGCAAAACCTGAAAATAGTTTGATCAGAATAACGAGCAGAATTAATTGAACCACTTTTTGATATAGGTCACATTTTTCAAAAAATCTTCATTAAAAACGTTGCCGTGTCTATTTATTAATAGGTCAAGCAAGCCAATGTCAGCGCGGCGCAGCGGCCCGGTGACGACTCCTCCCTCGGTAAAGCGTCGTCGCAGACGCAAGAAACGATCAGAATGGCCAGTAAAACTAAAACAGCGCATAAAACCTTTACAATTTTTTAATGACTTATTTTCTGTGTGAAATAGGTCAATTAAATTAAAAATCATTTGGGGTGTCTGAGGTTTTGCGCATTTAACGTTGCACGTTGTATAATAATGCAACTTATATGGTGATTTTCTGAAATAAATAAATACTTTTTAGACGGTGTAACTTTTATAGTTGCTTCAACTTATGGTATGCCACGGGCAAGAAACTTGCACGGTGTAAGTGAATGGGGCTTTGCGTCGATACGATCACTGTGCAATTAGACTTTACAAATACAAATATTTCATATCGTAATCAGCAGGGCAATTGCGTAACACACTATCAGTAGCAATGGGTTTCATTCTGACAGTTCAACAACATTCATTGCGTTATTTACGTTGTTGATCAGACACATTTTTCGAACATATGGAGCGATGGATTAGCAATATGCTTAAAAATTATTCAAATTGAGAGTAGTAGTGTGTTACGCAATTAGGCTGCAGGCTATAATGTTCCCACTGTTGGGACTGCTGGGTCTCAAAACCAAAATGAAAATCAAAAATCAAAAGTCACTTATTCAAACTAGGCTGAGAATCAGCACTTTTCGAACGTCAAAATAACAAAAGACAGTCTCCCAAAACGCCCACCCTTCACCACTTCCTAGTGCTTTCGGTCTCGTCGAGAGGCAGTGGGCGATACCCTACCACGCGGGCCTGTGCGGGTTGGTAGATGTCACATGTCTTCGAATTTTTGGTTCTAGGATATCCCGGTATCCTCACGATGTTTTCCTTCACCGTTTTGAGAGTAGTTGTGATGAAATTATTTACACAAAGTTAAGCGCCTGCCTGGGTTCGAACCCACGACCTCCGTTGCCACAACTCCAACCAATCTTTTATGCACAACACAAACACAACCGGAACAACTAGTTATACCTAACCTACCTAGGCGATTTTTGATCTACCGCGCTAATAGGACGTCACTGTATCATATTACTTACTACTGTCTCACCACACCCTCACCCATACATAAATTCCTTCCCACTACAAAGCACGTATTTAGTCGCACGTATTAATAAGTCTCCTAATTATAAACCTACAAAACATTACCAGCATACCATCTATCTAAATAGTTATTGATATATTGCCAAATGTCGTGAGCGCCTGCTTCAAATATAACAGCCGGTCGATTCTGTAAAAATCTCACCGTGAAATCATAAGTGAAGTGAGCACTTAATAGTTATGTTAATTCCTAGCATTAGGGAATGACAGAGCTCACTTCACCTAAGTTCTCACGGTGAGATTTTTACAGAATAGCACTGCAGTACCTACCTATGCTTCCCTCTATCTTTATGACGTATGATCAATCACACGTCAGTAACAACAATTAAACTACGAACATCGCCTTTACTTGGCGTCATGAAGCGTATACATAAACTCACACCTTCTTCCCTTGGGGCAGGCAAAAGCTACAGAACGCCATCTGCTATGATTCTTACATACTTCTTTTGCTTCGTTTACATATGCACCCTCAGTGGCGGACTAACCGGGGGGCGGAAGGGGCGGCCGGCCCCGGGCCTCCGGTCTTGGGGGGCCCCCAAATGCCTCAACGTTCCCCTGATCAAATCCTGAACAAGACTTTAAAAATGTGCTTAGTAAGTACCTACATAATTTTACCGAGATATACTTCTTGACCATTTGCATCTCGGTTACATCATGCGAGAGGAGTTTTTCGAAACTTAAACTAATTAAAAATATCTTCTATGTACAATGGGTCAAGAGCGACTTGTTAACCTAGCCGTGCTTTCAATAGATTAGAAGAATTTCCAAAGAAATCGATTTCAAAGAAGTTATTTATTTACTTTAAACACACACACACACACAAACACAAAGTTTCGCCTTATAATATTAGTGTGATAATCAGCCTAAAATGTTCCCACTGCTAGGACACAGGCCTCCTATCAGTGAGAGGGAGTGAGCCGTAATCCACCACGGGAGCTCAGTGCGGGTTGCTAGAATGTTTTCGAATTTTTGGTTCTAGGAAATATGCCGGTTTCCTGCCGCTATGTTCCTTCAACGTTCAATTACATATGTGTAGCAGAACTTACTTATATTTTGGACGCCGTCCCACTGCAATATGCTCATTGCTTCATTCGAGTACATCAGCCAGGATAGATAACGGATCCAGGAGACGTATTTTGGCATTGAACTGAAAATAAAGGTTAAAATAGGTCAATATATGATTATTTATTTTATTACATCAACTAAAACCAGTTTTAAGTATGTCTGACTCCAGTTTAGACACGCAATTTGAGATTAGGTTAGGTTAGGACAAAATATATTATTGTTATAGTGTTCTGTGTCTTGTAATGTTAACTACTATGCATACCTTGTATTGTATTCAATCAAGTATTTTCTAACTGAACAGACAGCTGTGCTGCTGGGGAGTTTGTTGCGCCACTTCTTCTCCCCAGCGAAAGCACTAGGAAGTGGTGAAGGGCGAGCGTTTTGAGGGACTGTCTTTTGTAATTTTGACGTTCGAAATGTGGATCACCGTTGTCCAAAATAAATGTTTTTTTTTTAAATTCAATTTAAATAATTATCATTAATGTGTTTTTAAACGCAAATATCTTAATGGAACGATGGTACATTAAATAATGTATTTATAAATAATTAAATACCTTTGCCAAGCAATAGGACCGGCTAGTAAAAATAAATAATCGAATTAACGATACACAGTTTACACCATAAACGTCTTCAACCAGTTTATAGAATTGTTTTGTTATAAGAGTAATATTAATGATCTCATTAATAGGCAAAAGCATGAATATAGAGTAATTAATTATTGTTTTCTTCAATTTTTTTTTTTTTAGATAAAACCGAAGATCTTTCAGCATAACAAAATCGTAACCGTAACCGTCGTGTCGAGGCAACTAAATAACAACTATAAAAACAGTAATTAATGTATCCTTACCTTAACTTAATGAAGAGCCCAGATGTCATCATGAGTGCGTAGTCGAAGGGCACGAGGTACGCAATGGCTACCGGCATTGAACCAAACGCACATGAGAAGAACGAACCTGGAAGCAAACAAATTATGATAATGTTCATAACACAAATATACAGCCGGTAGATTCTGTAAAAATCTCACCGTGAAATCATAAGTGAAGTGAGCTTGAAGCGAGCAGTGTCATCCCTAATGACAGCTCACTTCCCGCTCACTTCACCTAAGTTCTCACGGTAAGATTTTATCAGAATAGCACTGCAGATCCTGCATAGCATAGTAGAGCTCCTAGTGAAGCTGTATAACGGGAAAAGTTGTTCTTGAAACGCGAATTTTCTACCTCCAAGCAGGTTAAAAGGATGAGATACAATAAAACGGGGTGAATAGGAATGCAGGTGTGAATCGGGACGAAACTTTGAAATGGATTTTATCATTGAAATAATATGATTTTTTTCCAAAAGGTCTCTAATGTGTTTACTATATTATAATTAACGATTAAGTGTCTTTGTTGGCTACAAAATATATTACATCAACGTTAAAATCTATTTAGAAGTTTCATCCCGATTCACCCCTCGGTTCCTATTCACCCCATTTGACGGTACATTGCTTTGGATTGGTCTCCGAGCGATGAGCACAATGTAATGAAATATAGAGAATGCTAAGAGATAGATGGAATCTGCCACAATTAAATGAAGCCTATAAAGGTAGGTGCTATGAGGCAGGTCATTGGTCATTTTCGCCATAGGGTACTTAGAGACTACGTCAAGACCCGCCTCATCATTCTTTTTCACCCAATGCTGATTATAGGCCTCCGCACTTTGTGGCTTGAATAGAATATAGAATAGAATACTCTTTTTTTTTTTTCTCTTCCCTTGTGAGCCATCTGCGATCACCTGTGTGCGTTGTCTTTCCGTTCATGGGAAGGACTGTCCCTCCGTGATTTACGGACTGGTTTTCTACTTACCACAGGCAATAGCAACATTGAGCACCAGTATAGCGAGGAAGACAGTGAAGCTGAACGCGTACAAGGAACCTCGAAGACCTGCGATCCAGTAAACCACCAGGGTGAAGAGTGTCGGCTCTATCAACAAGCCTGGCAGCTGGAAACAAAAACACGACAGTTTCAGTCGTAATGCTGTGTACGCAGAATTTTATAAGCGCGTGGGTTTTTATTTTTTAACCGACTTCAAAAAAAGGAGGAGGTTATCAATTCGACTGTATTTTTTTTTTTTTTTTTTTTTTTTTTATGTTTGTTACCTCATAATAACCGACTGGGTGAACCGATTTTCATGATTCTTTTTTTATTTGAAAGCTGGTGCTTCCCGTGTGGTCCCATTGTCACCATTTCAATATCTGATGATGGGATCTTGTAGAAATCGGGGGAACTCTTCAATAAATAACAGCAGATTAACCGCGATTGTTGCTATAGCATATCTAAGCATTGTTTACACCATCACACAACATAATATCACGCCTGTACTCACTACAAAGGTTATAATTTTTTTTTATGATAATAATTACGCAATCGCACAACATAACATCACGTCTGTACCCTATAAACGCAGATGCAGCTTCCTGTCACTGATATTTACATAGCAAGTAGTGTTTATATGAATTTGATTGGGGTAGATATAACTAAAAAGTGAAAAATAAAAAATTTTATATATAAAAAAAACAACTGACTTCCAAAAAAACACTACAAAGTGAAAAATAATTTTAATTTCGGAAGTCGGTGTCAAAAAACCAAAATGCGGAACCAACGACACCGACTTCCAAAATTAAAATTATTTTTCACTTTGTAGTGTTTTTTTGGAAGTCGGTTGTTTTTTTTATATATAATTTTTTTTTATTTATACAGCGTGTAACGGAAGGGGGGTATCAACCCTGAAGGAGGTGAATGTGCGCATGAAACTCAACAACTTTCACCAAAGAACATAGGTCGAAATATGAAAAAAAAATTTGGCCCTCCCATAGTAAATCAATCAGCTGGTAGTCAGTTTTGTAAGGGAGGGCCAAATTTTTTTTTCATATTTCGACCTATGTTCTTTGGGGAAAGTTGTTGAGTTTCATGAGCACATTCACCTCCTTCAGGGTTGATACCCCCCTTCCGTTACACGCTGTATAAATGAAAATAAAAGGGACTGAACTTATACGAAAGCACTAGGAAGTGGTGAAGGGCGGGCGTTTTGGGGGACTGTCTTTTGTAATTTTGACGTTCGAAAAGTGCTGATTCTCAGCCTAGTTTGAATAAATGACTTTTGATTTTGATTTTATACTGAATAAATAAATACTTATATTGAAATAAAAAGAAAAGTTGAATTTTTGGGAACACAGCGTCAGGACAGGACTGACAGACAGGATTAGATAATGATGATGGAAACGATTTTAATGTGTTAGGGGCTTGTGGCTAAGCTATAAAAGCTGCACGGGTCGATTGATCAGGTTAAGCTACGCTTGCCGCGGTTGGTCCGTGGATGGGTGACCATCTTTACATATCAAGATCCCTCCGTGCCTCAGAAAGCACATTAGGCCGAAGGTCTCGGCTGTGTCATTCGTGGATCTTTTTGATGGTCTTATTGGAACCAAATGTCGTCGATGTTTAACTGATAATTTTTTTGAAACAAAAAATCAGTCAGCATGGCTCGATAGCGCTCGCCATTCACCGTAACGGCAGCTCCTTCCTCATTTCGAAAGAAATAAAAGGACCGATGATGCCGCCAGCGTGCAAACCGCACCAAACAGTCAATTTCAATGGATGTAATGGTGACTCGTTAACTGTTATGAATCGAGAAGAGTAAAATTAATGCGAAAACGATCAATAACTGCAGGAATTGCTTGCTCACTAGGCCCATTATGTTGACCGTAAAATGGACGAAGTGCTCTATGAACTTCGTGAACAGATTTATTTTTTTCAAAGTAAATTTCCAAAATTTGGATGCATTGTTCTGGCGTTAAACGATTCGCGATGAATTGCCAAACCTTACTGAACAGAAATGTCAACATAGTTTTATATTCTCAACTGGCAAACCATAGACAACTATCATCGAAACTTCTCATGCAGCTAAAAAAAAAACACCAATTATATTTGTCACAGTAGGTAAATGTATCAACTCAGCTGGTGGTTTAATAATGGCTTAATAAAAATAAAAATAGACATTTAAAATTTATTTATAAACCGGATTAAAGTTTATAAATAAAATTTACATTTATTGTGTGTAAATTAATATAGAATCTGTATCATTTTGCCCTTTCGTGTCACAATAAAAATTTATGTTCTAATAAATTACTACTTATAAATGAGGTTTTACGTGGTTCACGACTGGTAGGATTAGTTGCTAACCTCACCTAACCAAAGACTTGTCAACAGGGAGATTGCACAACATTAAACAAAAACTTGTTAAGCTGTTGTTAAAAAAAAAATAAGAAAACGAATAGGAATAACGAGCGACATGGATATAATTCATATTCACGAGAAAATGGGCATTTGGCTGGCCTTCAAATAGGTTTCGTGCTTTGGGGACTAGAACCCCTTTTTTTTTTTGGTTCTCGGGGTGGAAAATCCTCATGGATATCCGCCGCCCTGGGGCGGGCGGCGGGGTCTGTCAGACTCTTACTGACTAAAAACCACTCCGGTGTTCCCTCTCTCACCTACGCCGGGAGTCGCGAGAAGGAACGATACTTCCGCAACCCCCGACTGGTGCCGGCCCGCTACCGCTCCTCGTGTCAGGGGGGGAGTGAGGTGTTAAACTCCCCCCGCGACGTCTAAGAAGGGCGCGCGTGGAACACTACGCGCCGCCGCCTCCGGTCCTGATGTGTGGAGGGCGACGGAGGGACTAGAACCCCTGACAAAACGTTGACCAAAATTGCGTGTTGGGGAAAAAGGCGAATGAAGGCAGACTTATTCCTGGGGCTTATTCAGTAAACTTGACAATCCGATAATGTTGTCAGTTTTTGAGAAATAAGTCGAATTGTCGCGACGAGTGCCGTTCCATAAAGATGACAAGTATGTCCAAATGCGACATGTACCTAAATGCTGACAAAATTGTCAAACTAAAAACCCGTTTAATAAAGGCGACAATTGTCAGATTTTACCTGTCGAGTCTAAGAAAATATTCTCTGACTTAATTGTCATAGTAAATGACAAATTTTTCACTTTTGAAATATTTATTAAACAAAAAATTGTCAAATTGTCGGATTGTCACCTGTAGCCTGTCGCCTGTCATTGTCACTTTTATTAAATAGGCCCCTGGACTAATGGAACAATCGATTACGAATAAAAACTCTCATACGCTTACGATGCTATTTTAAGGATAACAGTACTCACCAGAGCAACCATCCTTGCAGTATAATAAATTGGCGCGGTATACAACCCAGCTTTCAGCTCTCTGTTTAGCAGCGGGAACTCTTCGGGGAACATGTGGAGAACAGAGTACATGGGGCTGAACGTGTTCTCTGCGATGATAATGAACAAGGCACCCTGGACGTCCTGGATACCTGACTGAGTCAACCGGGCGGTACCCATGAAGCATATTCCTGCTGTAAGTGCTATAGCCTGGAGAAGAAAATGTCGTAGATAGTGTGGTAGTAAAAGTTATAAAGACTCTGGTGGTATTAATTAATCCTGGACTTGCCTTGTCTTAAGAAGGAACTAATTTAAATGTATTATCATTAATATCGCTCATATTTCGATTATAAAGCAAGCAATATGTAGTCATAGCTTAGCCGAGAAGGCTTGAGGGCAAGAGAATGATGATGATGAGCGTAGACGTCATCATAACTAAGAATATACATAATTATATAACTTCAACTTACCAATTTCTGTAGTATCCTTACAATTTGCACTCTCGGATCTCGGATTACTACAAGTACATATCTGTATATTAACCACCATAACTTCGTTAGGAAGAAAGGAGGTTCGAAGGTATCATGTGTTTCTTGATTCCTCTGGAAAATTAACGAAATATGAGTTAGCTTCGACGAACCGAAGTAACATCTGGGATTATAGACAGGCCTAGAATGAAGCCCTGTGGTACACCCCAATTTTTACTTTAGATGTAGTTTTTGACCATTATAAGGAGAAACGACAATTTAGACTCGCTTATTGACCAATATTATTGACAGCACGTTTATTTGACTTTTGACTCTGAGATTTTTTTTACACATTACGGCGATCGCAAAACACATCTTCAGATGAAACAATTATTATTATTTCTTGTTCTTAAAAACATCTAGTTAATAACTCGTTCAACTTGTTAGCTTACGGAACGTATAGAATCCTCATTGTCCATCAAGTGGAATTCGAAATGTATTTCCATGTCAAGTTCTTTGGCAGCATCGCTGACTGCGAATCTGTCGCAAACATTCTTGATCGCCTGTCGGGAGGCTGACTCCGAGCCAGGAGTCAAGGACAGCACCTTGATAAAGTAGTCTGTGGGGTTATACATGAGGGGGCATTGGTACCCCAGGCTGAAACAAACGAAGGTACATAAGACTGGAAGATTTGGAGAGAAAATGACAGATTTTGACATTTTGTTGTGTGATCCAGAAGATAGGTTTGACCAGCAATTAGGACATTCATAGGCTTTTAAACTTAATAAAGCTAGATGATCGCTGTCGGGAAGAGCTTGACGCCTATATTCATGTCTATAGGCTTCGGACTAATTCTGATTGCTCCGTATTAACTCATGATCGATTTGAGGGGCAAAACGTAAGACAGGCCTTCGTCCTGCAGACGAGAAGCTTAACTATGAGATCGTACAAGATTATGTTGATCTTCAGCTTCTGCCAGTATTTATCAAAACAAGCACCCTAATTGGTAAGACACTATCCATCACAATCTGAAACATATTGAAGGATATTATTAATCCATTGCTTCAATATTTCGAAAAAATTAAAAATTTGTCAGTTCAACAACGTAAATAACGCAATGAATGTTGTTGTACTGTAGTTTTAAGGAAACTGACTAGAAACAGGATCACAGATTCCAGTCTAATGGGCGTTCTACAAAATTTTGAGATATTATTAAGTATAACACGGATTTCAATAATTACCTAATACAAAATTATTTATTACCAACTTGTGCTGATTGCCAATCCAATAAGGTTTTTTTTTTAAACATTCATTTTGTTATAGATCTTGTATCTGTAGGTAAAAGTCCGTTGCAGTTTTTTTTCCTCCTTTATGAATATGAATTTTATGATACAATTAATTTTAATAAAATGATGAAAACTTGTAGAAATTGGTTGAAACCGGATAAACACTGAGGTTTGCCTCCTTAGAAAAACTGCATTGAGTTATTTCGCTGAAATGTTATTATGGTGCAATTCATATTTTAATAATATAAATATTAGAAGAACATTGACAAGCATTCAGGTCTTTTTCCTTTATTATTCAATAATTTATGGAACGATAACGTTCGGTATCTTATAATTCTTGAGTCGAATTTCATCGCCTAATAAAATAATAATTAACAAAATATGAGTTTGCTGCAACGAACCGAAGTAACATCTGGGATTATAGACGGGCCTAGAATCAAGCCCTGTGGTACACCCCAATTTTTACTTTAGTTCTAGTTGTTGACCATAATAAGGAGAAACGACAAAAAAAAAAACAAACTGTTTGTCGAAGCCTGCTGTTTCACTGATTCTGTTATTATATCAATAAAATTAACGTAATGTCTTTTAGTCTGTCAATGGCGCCGATTAAACTAAACTAAACTAAATTTAAATTCAGTGCATCTTTTTCTTTCGACGTATTTCATTAAAAAAAGGACAGCAGATAAATATTAGTTTAGTCCTGTCAAATTAAGATACTCCATAGACAAGTTTAGACGAGATTAAACAATTGGCTACTAAAAATACGTCAGTTTATTTATTTAATACTTCAAGCACATATGTACAGACGCGGACTTAATGCGGGCTTAACTTACGTCAGGCGCTGGCTACTTTGACAGGACTAAACTAATATTTATCTTCTGTCCTTTTCTTAATGAAGTAGAAAGAAAAAGATACACTGAACTTAAAAGTTTAGTTTGTGAACAAAGGAATCGGCGGCAATTTGCACGAAAAACAAAAATGAGACTTAAAGGATTACCTATTACCAGGGCTCGGAAACCGGTTGAAATTCTTAACCGGTTACGGTCATTGACCCCAAACCGAAATCGATTTAGGTTAAGGTTTGCACTTTACCGGTTTTTACCGGTTTTTGCGGGAAACCGGTTTTTCATGAATTTTGGTTTTTAAAGTGAAAATTAACCGGTTAAACACCCCCCGCCCCCTAACTAAGCAAGTCGCAACATGAATCTACCCGCACCATTTAAGTTCTCCGGTTGTATTTGACGTCCTCAGATCAAACATTTTTTTTCCTAATGTTTTCTGGGGTACTAAATGTACTACTGTCACTATAACTTGTTGGAAGTGTTAAAAAAGTAGACGAAAAATATTTACGACTTACGGAATTAACCGGTTAATTTGGGTGTCAAACCGTTTGTGCTTATGTAACCGGTAACTTTTGTCATTTGGGTTACATATGAACAGTTCACTTGTTTAATCGGTTAATGAGGGAACGCTATATTTACCGGTATTTCATCGAAATTAACCGCTCTTTTTAAACCGGTTCAGAGCCCTGCCTATTACGTACTTAACTACTAAGCAAGTTGGTTGCAAGCGCTACTGGCGAGCATGAAGTCCTGGTTTCGATTCCCAGGTCGGGCAAAGTGTTATTGGGTTTTTCCATCAGGAATTTCTTAGTAGCAGCCCAGGGCCTGGATTTGTACCCAATAGGCTCACCTTACACGGGATTTAAAACTAATTATTGAAATGTGGGTGTAATATCATAATATGTACACCTTTGCCTAGACCTTCAAGATTATACAGGCGTGATGTTATGTTTATGCAACATAATAATAAGGATATACTGTTCCCACTGCTGGGACACACGCATACTCTCTGTGAGAGGGAGTGGATCGTAATCTGGTAGATGTCACATGTTTTAGATTTCTTTGGTTCTACACGGAGTGAAAAATCTTAGAAAAATTACTGTGCTGTCTCATAATCTGAGTGCATTTGAGTGGTAATGGAAAAATTACCACGCTAGCACAGTAAAAATTCTTATGCTGTACAGTAATATTTATTGGACAAATAGTGAATTTTTCCCAATCTCACTCAGAAAATTTCCTGTAGATGTCACTTGCACTCACTTTACAGTGACGAGCACAGTAATTTTCCTAAGAATTTTCTCTCCGTGTAGGACATATCGGTTTCCACACGATGTATTCCTTCACCGATTTGGGAGCAGTGGTGACGAAATAATTTACACAAAGCGCCTGTCTGGGTTCGAACCTGTGACCAAAACTCGTACATCGCGGCTGTTACCAGTGGGCCTCCACTGCTCCTCATAGTTAAATTTTTAAGTTATAATATATTATATACTAATATATAAGGTGTTTACGTTATAATATATTATACAAGGTGTAACTTAAATAACGCACAATCTCTTAAGAGGTCATTGTACTCATCATTATGAACAACTTTTACTATGGGACCAAACTGGAAATCGCGAAAAAAAAATCAGCTGTTCCCTACATTTTGACGAGTTATGCGAACGTAAATGTAGGGAACAGCTGATTTTTTTTTCGCGATTTCAGGTTCGGTCCCATAGTAAAAGTTGTTCATAATGATGAATACAATGACCCCTTAAGAGGTTGTGCGTTATTTAAGTTACACCTTGTATAATAATATATAAGGTGTTAAAAAATTAACCTTACAAACTTTAACAGGTGCTTCAGACCATCAAATTGAACAACTTTCACTATGGGACCAAACCTGAAATCGCGAAAAAAAAATCAGCTGTTCCCTACATGTATGTTCGTACGAGTCGTCAAAATGTAGGGAATAGCTGATTTTTTTTTTGTGATTTCGGAGTTGGTCCCATAGTGAAAGTTGTTCAGTTCGATGGTCTAAAGCACCGCTTAAAGTTTGTGAGGTTAATTTTTTAACACCTTATATTTATACTAATAATAATACCCCACAACTTTCACACAACGCCATCTAGTCCCAAACTAAGCAGAGCTTGTGCTATGAGTACTAGACAACTGATAAACATACATATATATTTCTAAATACATACATATTATAGATAAATTACACCCAGACAAAGAACAAATGATCGTGCTCATCACACAAACATTTGTCCTGGGTGGGAATCGAACCCACGACCTTGCATATAGTAGTCAGGGCCACTGACCACTAGACCAACAGGCCTGCCTCCCTAGTTATATTATTATACATAGTATTGTATTGTGATATCTTTTTATGTATTAGTGTGATTTATGTGTTAGTTTATAAGTATTCTTATGTTTGTAGTAGTATGTATTGTATTTTCAATGGGCCCTGGATGTCTGAAATAAAGGAATAAATAAATAATCTAAAATTCTAGCAGATATATTGGGTTGGTGCATATGAAATTGCCGATTTACACAGAGGATCAAAAACACAAAAAAAATATTTATAAATTATTTATTCGTGACAAAAACGTACAACAGTTGTATGATGGACAGCGAGTTATTGTGCAAGTTCTCGTGTGCTATATGCACATTGGACTCCACTAATTGTTGTAAAACTTACAGATCCAGTACACGCGAAGGTCGACCGCAAGGCTCATTTTCAAAATTCTCTACTCCAACGAAATTTTCGGAACCAATTTCTCACTGTCCTTTCAGAAACTGTATTCTCCCCTAATCTCTCATTTTTTTGTTTTGCTGTTTAACGTGCACTTAATCCACCGTTGAACTCATAAAACATGATAACTCTAATTTTTTTCGAATCCATGGTAAGAGAGAAAAATTTAAATTAAATCACGTCTAATGTCTAAATCCTCTGATGGTGTTTAAAATATTAATCAAGTGTCGATGTTTACAATAACAAAAATGAACAAATCAAAACGTGTTCGGTAATAAGCGCCCACTGTTTTACATTGTTGCGCAATCGGCAATTTCATATGCACCAACTTAATATTAACTAAATGAACTAGATGCTGAAAATCAAATGCACTGAGTTAATAGAGAATGCAATTGTGGGCCGTTGCTAAGGAGTCGGGAAGTCCTATTAGGGTCACAGCCCGTAGGCTAGCCCAATTAAACGTTGGAACTCAATTGTATTGGATCAATGCTAATTATTATGGACGACTTGTCAAATAAAACATGTTCATCTCCACAGCTTTGCCGTCACCATATTCCAGAATTGCTTTGCGAATGATTGATTATTGATTGATATAAAAGAATGTCTATGGAGTTTCTCCATAGAAATGGGCTTCATCTTTCTGAATGACCGATTACTTTGACGATTGAAAATGTAAAGGGTTTCATTGAAATAAATGCTTTGAGTTTGATGCCAATGAAGTGATGATGGCAATGTCTAGGAATTTTTTGAACCTTTTGAGCGCCACGTCAAAAAAGCAAAATCCTACCCGCAGCGCCAAGCTATGAATTGATTCTAAATATACAACGTGTAACGGAAAGGGGGTATCAACCCTGAAGGAGGTGAATGTGCTCATGAAACTCAACAACTTTCCCCAAAGAACATAGGTCGAAATATGAAAAAAAAATTTGGCCCTCCCATAGTAAATCAATCAGCTGGTAGTCAGTTTTGTAAGGGAGGGCCAAATTTTTTTTTCATATTTCGACCTATGTTCTTTGGGGAAAGTTGTTGAGTTTCATGAGCACATTCACCTCCTTCAGGGTTGATACCCCCCTTCCGTTACACCCTGTATAGTAGTGAGTTCGAAATTATATCGATAAAGCACTAACTATTTATTTTTTTCTTTATTATTCAAATAGTCAGGAGTTTTATTTCAACCAGCTTTGTCCTTTATGACAGAAATGATAATGATATGTGTCACAGTTTCGGCGTTAAATCCACAATTCAAAACAACAATCGATAAAACCAAGTCAGTACCATCACAGCACTATGTTCAATAATGACGTACTTTCTTGTCACCTTTTGATGACAGTGGCGTAGCTGGCACGGCTATTTTCATTTGTTCGCCTTTGCACTATAGGTGCGCAACCGATATTTATTCATAATACCGAAATAATACTAGGTATTTTATTTTAATGGTTTCGTATTTTATATACAGTATCAGCATTGTTAAATAATACAATTTAAGTTTATCTGAAAGAACAACCAAAAATAATGCCTTAATTAAAATGCGTTTTGTATGACGGTTCAATCCCATTCATAGACTTTGAGTGAACGAACGAAGAATGTTACCATTTCATAAATATTTTCACTGATATTCTGTTTCAAAGGCTGTTCCAAATTGTTTAAATGAATTTTATTCTTTCTTTTAATTACAAAATCTGAATCTCTACTTCGTAGTTTTATTTGAAACAAATTACTTATAACACAATAATATCGTTAGACTAGGATGTAGGTATGTTCCGATGACTCAAAATGTATTGATATGATAAACGAATATTTTAATATGAGAGTTTCAGTCGTTCAGAATATTAAAGTAATGAAAAACTACTATTAATAGTAAAGGAACAGCTCCGTTTGAAAATTTACCACATGTGACGTCACAGGATTGTCATGATTAGATGACTGTAGCGTTTCAGGCACAGACAATATGGCAGTGTGATGGAGATAGACGTTAAAGTCATTATGATTTATCGATAATCAAATGACACCGACATTTGATGAGCAGATAGTTCAGTATTTTAGAACTTTCATGATTTCTGAATCATAAAACTTCAATATCAAAAGTTTTATTTATTTATTGTAGAATAATTTAAAGAAATTAAATATAACGTAGGTTAACGTCAAGGTCGATATTCTTGTTATTTTGATTGCTACCTATTTTCGAACTTATTTATTGGTATTAGTTTTTGACATGTTAATATAGATGAAATATAAAAAAAGAAGTTCTAATATAAATTAGGATGAGCATAATTAGCAAAGGAAATAAAAAAACAATGTTGTTTGATGAGTTTTATTTACGTAAGTCTGTCATGGGATCGTGACCGTGGCGTGCTGGGCAAGTTTTGGTTTGTCATCTATACAACGTGTAACGGAAAGGGGGTATCAACCCTGAAGGAGGTGAATGTGCTCATGAAACTCAACAACTTTCCCCAAAGAACATAGGTCGAAATATGAAAAAAAAATTTGGCCCTCCCTTACAAAACTGACTACCAGCTGATTGATTTACTATGGGAGGGCCAAATTTTTTTTTCATATTTCGACCTCACATTCACCTCCTTCAGGGTTGATACCCCCTTTCCGTTACACGTTGTATACATGACTCTGGCGGTCAACACAATAAGCAATGTTTTAGTAAAATTTGCATCATCAATAAAAACTGCAGCCTGATTGCGTAACACACTATTACTCTCAATTTGAATCATTTTGAAGCATATTGCTAATCCATTGCTCCATGTGTTCGAAAAATGTGTGTGCTCAACAACGTAAATAATGCAATGAATGTTGTTGAACTGTCAAAATGAAACCCATTGCTACTGATAGTGTGTTACGCAATTACCCTGCTGGTGTTTTATCAGTTTTTTAATCCTTCTATCCTACTAATATTATAAATGTGAAAGTTTGTGAAGATGTTTGGATGTTTTTTTTACTCAATCACGTGTATGCCGTTGAACTGATTTGGATGAAAATTGGCACGTAGATATAACATTTTCTGGATTACCTAACGCATAGCATAATTTTTATCCCGGTAATGTGTTCCCTTGGGATAGTAGTTGAAAGTTACTTTTTACGCGGGCGAAGCCGCGGGCAGAAGCTAGTGATTAATACTAATGAATTTAACGACTTCATTTCGACAGTTTTTTTTATTTTATTGCAACATGAATGAATGTGGCTTTGAATACCATTTTTTGCGGCGATTAAGTTAAACATGAATGAATGATTAAAGAATTATTAACATTTTTAGTCCTTTTTTTTTTTTTGGTAAAGATAAGTAAGTTACTTTTGCTAATGATACGATTATTTATTTCCGACTTATTAATTTTTAACTTCGTTTCTTATTAAAATTGCAACATCGATGTATCTGATTCTGTATTTTATTGTGTTTTTGGTGAATAAAAAATATGAGTGAACTAGCAGCGCCTCGCGGTTTCACCCGCATTAGTTTCGATCCCGTGGGAATATCGGGATAAAAAGTATCCTATGTGTTAATCCTGGTTATAAACTATCTGTGTGCCTTTCATCAAAATTGGTCCAGCCGTTTGAGCGTGAAGAAGTAACAAACATACACACACATACACACGCACACACTCACAAACTTTCGACTTTATAATATTAAAGTGAATCAACGAGTTTTTATAGTTCGAAAAATGCTCATACATAGGTACAATTAATATAAAACTAACTATTTACACTAGGTACTAATTAAAATGATTACCTAAAAAAAAAAAGAAGGAAAGATGGTTTTACACCGGCGAGGCGAGGCGTGGATGGGATGACCTTTAGGCGTCGAAGTAGGTACTTCTCCATATCGTTGTCATCCGGAAACGTATCAGCTATTTTTAAATTCAACAATTTCATTTTTCGAATCATAATTGCAAAATCAAAATCAAAATCAAAAGTCATTTATTCAAACTAGGCTGAGAATCAGCACTTTTCGAACGTCAAAATTACAAAAGACAGTCCCCCAAAACGCCCGCCCTTCACCACTTCCTAGTGCTTTCGCTGGGAAGAAGAAGTGGCGCAACAAACTCCCCAGCAGCACAGCTGTCTGTTCAGTTAGAAAATACTTGACTGTATACAGTACAAGGTATGCAAAGTTAAAAATAAAAGAAAAAAACTGATGTTGCAACTTGCAACATCAGTGAAAAGCGGAATTAGATTATTATTTTTTTCAATCAAACAGTTCATTAATGTAGACTTTTTACTGACAACGACTTATTTTTTAATTATCAACATCAAGTATCACACTAATATTATAAAGGCGAAAGTTTGTGAGTGTGTGTGTTTGTATGTTTGTTACTCCTTCACGCTCAAACGGCTGGACCAATTTGGATTTTTATCCCGATATTCCTACGGGATCTAGACTTATGCCGGTGAAACCGCGGGGCGCAGCTAGTAAACAATATTGGTAAAAAAATGCATCATCAATGAAATACAGTTCTTATGTAATTAACACGTTAATAACGATGTTAATTAATAATTACATGATAATGAAAATGAATTCTTCTTAAATTTCACAAATAATCAATAGTCTCGTTGAAATTGCATGATCAATAAAATGCGCTTTTTTGTGTTCATCATAAGTTTTAATCTAAAAAAATTATAAGACTTTAATTTATAATATGTATCTTTAACTAGGTACATATTATACGGGGTGTCCGGAAAGTCATGGATTACCTTTTACCTGCTGATGGGTCACATTGGGCTCTACCAATAAAAAAAAATCACTGTACTAAAAGTCTTATGGTTTCCGAGTTTTTGATGTTTAATGAAATTTTGGAAAATCTCTACCTTTGATCAGTTTTTCCCATGCCATTTCTACGAATGAAAACTTTTTCAGTACAGGATTTTTTATTTTCATCTTGAATCATCCTACTATCGATTGAATACAAGAAAGTTACAGATAATATCATCTTTTAAATACCTAAAATTTAGGTTCAAACTTAAAATTTTCACCAAAAAAAATTTTGCCATATTTTTGATCGGCCCTGGTGAAAAAAAAAAATATTGGTAGGTCATTTTTTTTTATTGGTATATCTCAATGTGGCCCATCAGCAGGTAAAAGGTAATCCATGACTTTACGGACACCCCGTATATTTAAATCGCATCTCGTGTCTGTGCTGTGTGACCGCGTTGTTCATTTAAACTTACGCAACGGATTGACATGCGGTTTTCATTTTATAGACTCTACTAAGTGATTCAACGCTGTCTGTAGGAATTTATTTCGGAAGTTCTATACGTGGAATACATTAATATGAACCTAAAAACAAGTCGTGAAACGATAAAAGATGCTTAAATTAACTTTGAAACGATTTTGCTAGCTAGGTACATATTCTTTTTTGTAAGAGTAAGACAGGTCAAAAATAATGGATCGACCGTTAAATAATAGTATGATGAGTGTTGTCTTGGTAAAATCCGGATGTAAGCCAGCAGCTTAATTGCATACATAACACACTTTCAACCACAATATAAATTATTTTGAAGGATATTGCTAAATTAATTGCTTCTTATGCTCGAAAAATTTGTCAGCTCAACAACATATTATAACGCAATGAATGTTGTTGAACTGTCAAAATGAAAGTCATTGCTAAGTACTGTTAGGACCCTTTCCCACGGCAAGATCCCGTTTAGTGGTGTACGTGTTTAAATATATATGTATTCACACAAGCATCCTGTTTTCCGGATACTACAAACGGGACACTTGTGTGAATATGTATATTTCTATATAGATTTTTTACAAAAAACGGGATCTTGCCGTGGGAAAGGGCCCTTAGTGTGTTACGCAATTACCACGCTGGATGAGGCTGGCACAGGAGCATATAATAGGGCTCTTAAATAAAATATCTACATTAATTTGGATAATTACGTAGATTGCTACTGTTATAGGTTCAAGTATTCGATAACTATTAGGTATGTAGGTACACATTACTTTTGCTAAAAAAAGGCTTGCTTTCCAAACCCCTGGCAGTTTGAGTACTTTTTGCGTCTACCCAAATGTCGTTCCTTTGGCATTGTTCGTCGACTCGTTGAGCTACATGATTACTGGCAAATGCTTGCACTGATTGGACTGGTCCAGTCAAAGGGAAATGCCCATTTGATAAAGAGGTTTTGGCCAAGTGACGCCCACGAAAGAAACAAATTACAGGCGATAGGGTTCACAACATAGATAAAGAAACAAACACTATTTTTTACATAGAACTCGGTTGGACTTTTATTAATCATATATAAAAATTCAAGGTTAAAAAGACATACTTATAGATTTCTGATTTTTTATTCGTTCTTATTTAAATAAATGACAAGCACGTCATCTAGGAATTAGGCTGGGGATTTATATTTGATTGAAACCTTGCCCAGCCCCAGAAACATACAATTGTCATCACGTGGGCACAACACCGTACTGTCCTCCGACCAGATATACAGGGTGGCCAACTTAGAGGTTTACAATTTTTTTTGCCGCCATTTTGTATCGGCGCCAAATTTGACAGTTGTTTGGTAACAATTGTTCTGTGTAGACACGGCAAATTCGTCATGGAGCGTTTTTCGCTTGAGCAACGTGTTGTGACGATCAAAATCTTCTACGAAAACCATAGTTCTTGTGCGGAAACGCTTAAAAAATTGAGACCGATTTTCGGTAGAAATCAGTTACCTTCGCGACAAACAATAACTCGTTTGGTGAATAAATTTGAGCAGCATAGAATTGTAACAGAAAGGGTTCGTGAAAATATAGCCGAAGATCCGACATTGTCTACCAGGCGGCGTTCTCAACAACTGGGAATTAAGAGAACCTTTCTACAGACTATTCTGAAAAAAGACCTGGGTCTTTACAAGGTTCAGATAACTCAAGAATTTAAACCTCGAGACCATGAACGTCGTCGTAGCTTCAGTAATTTTGTGCTAACCAGATTAGAAAACGATCCAGATTTTCATGAAAAAATTATTATGAGTGACGAAGACTCACGAAGCCCATTTTGACCTCAGTGGATTTGTTAACAAACAAAATTCTCGCTATTGGGGTGAGGAACAGCCTTCGATGGTCCATGAACGACCGCTGCATCCAGTTCGTGTAACAGTTTGATGTGGGATTTGGTCAGGAGGTGTGATTGGGCCCTACTTTTTTGAAAATGCTACTGGTGTAGCTGTAACAGTGAATGGCGATCGTTACCGTGACATGGCCAACAATTTTTTGTTACACCAAATGCGTCAGTTAGGCATACAAAACATGTGATTCCAACAAGACGGGGCCACATCTCATACGGCACGAGACACAATCGAAACATTGAGATGGATGTTTCCAGGTCAATTAATCTCAAAAAATGGTGACATTGATTGGCCCCCAAGATCACCGGACTTAACAGCTCCTGACTTTTTTCTGTGGGGCTATCTAAAGGGACGTGTCTATGCTAACAGACCGATAAATCTTGAACACTTAAAACAGAATATTAGAGACGCTATTAGTGGAATAACGCCGGAAGTATGCGACAACGTAATGACAAACGCAATGAAAAGGGCTCGCATTTGTTATGCTGCAAGAGGTGTACATTTGGCAGATGTTATATTCCACACGTAATTGCCAAGCCTAAATAAAATATTTCTGGGAAAATATCTAATAATTTTCGTTTTTAATAAAAATAATCCGGATTAAAAGTTCTGTCGTTGTTATTTGGCCACCCTGTACAATTGCAAGAATATTGTCGTATTGCTTCTAATCCTGTTTCGTCATTCTTAACAATTATACAAGTTGTAACCACATCGTAATCAGTCGTCGGAATATCAAATAGAAAAACTTAGTAGAAATGAAAATCACAAGTCGCAAGGAAACAGCACCAAACAAAATGTGAAAATTCAATGTCAATCTGTTGTCAATTACGATTATTATTGACGTAGGGATGACGTTATAAGATCGATTTATCGAAAAATCTATATTTAAAAAAAACTGGAAACACAGAATCGGTTAAATGGATCGTATCTATTTATAAGGCCGAATATGGATAAACATTTTTTTTTTGCCTCTAAAGAAAATAACAAAAGCGAAACAATACGTAATAAAAGTTGATTTTCCAAAAATCGATTTTTGGTACGTAAGTAACCCGTTTTAGTACCAACGACCGGAAGTGTTAAATAAGGCAATAAACGATTGAGTTTCTTGATTAAATCAGCTTTTAATTCCGGAGATTTCATTACAAATAAGTAATAGCAATATTTTAATTACTAAATGTGCATTTTTTTGCATTTATCACATTGATGGGCAAAACATGGCCAAGAATGGGCGTTCTTTTCTCAAAACACTATTTCAGAGATTATGTCTGGACTTTAAAAGAGATTTTGCCCCCGGAGTTGAGTTCTGAGGTAACAAACATTAAAAAAAAATGTTCAACCGAATTGAGAACCTCCCTCCTTTTTTTGATTACGGTTAAATACGACAGAAACTGTAAGCTGATGGTAAGACAGGTTCAGTTGGAAACCAGCGTCAGGCACTAGTTTTCTGGCATTTTAGCTGAACTGGGCCTATTTGGCGCAGCCGTGAGGAGCACTGTAGGTATAATGTTGTGTGCCTTTTCTTTCTGCGTTAATACATGTATTTATTTAAATCTTCTATTTAGAGTCAGTGCAGACGACGGACATTTGTCCGCGGACTCTTTCGTCCGCCAAAATATAGCGCTTACAACTACATCAAGTAACGCACACGAGGGACTAAAAATACCACGGACAAAAAGTCCGCCTCGTGTGCGTTACTTGATGCAGTTGTAAGCGCTCTATTTTGGCGGACGAAAAAGTCCGCGGACAAATGTCCGTCGTCTGCGCTGGCCATTAAAAAAAAAACAAACTCACCTCTCAAAAAAACTTAAAGCTTGTGTGGCAGTACCAGCAAAAGCCACCCTCCCTTCAGCAAGGAGTACCAGCTTATCGAACTGAGCCATCAGTTCCGTGTTAGGCTGATGGATGGTGCATATGACCGTCTTGCCTTGGGCTGCACTGGCTCGGAGCAGGGTCATCATCTGGTGGGCTGAGGATGAGTCCAGGCCTGTGGTTGGCTCGTCGCAGAAGAGAAGGCCAGGGTCTGTTAGGAGCTGGGAAAGAAGATTTTATGAGAAAGAAGCAACTTCTTTTACAGCTGGATTTTTGCTCGAGTCGCCAAAAATATGTTGAACTGCGTTTATGAGTCTCAATATTTTCATGAGTTTTCTCGATTCAGAATTTCTCGTAGATATGCATGTCATTCTGTAAAAATTTTGCATTTGTAATATAAGATCGCTGATTTTGAACGAGTTTGATGAGGTTTTCTCATAAATATCAATCAATAAAAAAATGTACACAGCTATTGCCATATAAAATAAGTGTAAAATTATTATAAAATGTAAAATATCCACTAGAAGGCTGATAACTGGGAAAACTATAACTATATATAACTATTAGGTTGTCTCATAAGTTCTTGCCATATTTTATTTTTTTCGAATTTTCTCGTATTTAAACTAAAGCGAATTCAAGAAAGTTCTAATGCTTTCTAGTAAGTATGAGTATCTTTTATGGTGAGGGTATAAATAGGCGCGGACGCAACGCAATAATTAGTCTTTACTGAAAATGGATCAGCGTCAACTGCGAGCTATTATGCTATATGAGCATCGACTTAAAGTCTCTTCAACAGAAACGGCTAAAAAGATTAACACTGCATTTGGACCGGGTACTACTAGCGATCGGACTGTTCGTTTCTGGTACAAGCGTTTTGACACCGGTGATATAAGCTGCGAAGATCAACCTCGCCCAGGCCGACCCACCAGCTTCGATGAAGATGCTTTGCGTCACGAACTTGAGCTACATCCAGACTATAGTACGCGCGATTTAGAGAAGGCGCTTGGACAATCCCACGCGACTATAGATCGTTATCTCAAATCGATGGGATATCGCAAAGTGATGTCACGTTGGACACCTTATGCTTTAACGGACCATGACCGGGCCGTTCGTGTGGCCATTTGTCAAAGTTTGTTACTTCGTCCGCACAGACGAGACTTTCTCAAGGACATTATTACATGTGACGAGACCTGGATACATTATGAAACTAACACGCGTCATGCCTATTGGATTCCTCGCGGAGAAAACCCACCCGCCCAGCCTAAACTTAATGAACACGGTCGTAAGATTATGTTGTCTGTTTTCTGGGATTGGCAAGGAATGATTTTCTGGGAACTCCTCGAATTTCAACAGACTATTAACGCCAATCTGTATACGCAGCAGCTTCGCAAACTAGCAGATATGTTAAAATTAAGCGGCCAAAACGACTTGGAGTCCAACTTTTGCATGACAACGCACGACCTCATTGCGCCAAGTTAACACATAAACAGCTGGAGAAGCTAGGATGGCTGACTGTTCCAGATCCACCGTATAGCCCGGTCTTGCGCCTTCAGACTTTCATTTATTTCGAGCTCTTAAATTTCATTTACTAGGAAAAAAAATCGAAAATTCAGGAAGTATTAAAATTTAAATTTTTTCGAGTACCAGCCTGCCTCATTTTGGGAGAAGGGTATTAAAATTTTGCCCAGTAGATGTCTGACTGTTGTTGATAACGAGGGAGACTATATAATTGATTAAATGTATTTTTATTAATAAAAAAATATTAATAATAATTTGTGTTTTAACTGGCAATAATTTATGAGACAACATACTTATTTCGTGTTTTCGAATCCGTGTCTGAGAGAAAAAAAAACATTTTATAAATTATTGATTTAGGTAAAATAATATTATTTAATTTTAATTTTCCCAAGAGTGCAATAACAACATATTCATTGATTTTGTTGTTTATAACAATTATAAATAAACTTTAATCTAGGAAAAAAAAGTGTAGGAAAAAAAAAAGTAATTTGATATTCTGACTACGTTTCTGTTCTGCTATTTTACAAAATAGTAATGTTTTGACAACTAAAATACTAGCTTTGAGACTATTAGGTCATCCCACTTCCAGTGTCATATTTTTTATTTCCAATATTTATGTATTGCGCAATGGTATGCAATAGTTAATACATGTGTTGTCTTGTACAATCATGTTAGTTTAATTTGGTGTGTTGTATTGTCAAGACGTGCATTGATTTAAAATGGAAGATTTGAAAAAATCTATTAATGTAGTGGAGCAACGTATATTTCTAAAGTTTTGTGCTTTACTCAACTACTCTGGAGGAGTTGCGCACGACTTACTGGTAAAGTGTGTTTGGTCGTAACGCCTTAAACAAAAGAACCGTACAGCGATGGCTTGAAATGTACAAACAAGGAAGAACCACAGCTGAAGATGAGCCGCGAGCACCTCGATCATTATCATCGACTAGATTAGAAGCAAGGGACAAAATCAAGGAAGCACTTCGTCAGTCACGTAGGGTCAGTGTCAGTGACCTCTCCACTCAACTTAACATTCCTCATTCCACTATACATAGAGTACTCACGGAGGATTTATGTCTGGTCAATAAAAGTGCAGTGTGGGTGTCCCACACTCTGAACACGGATCAGAAGGAGTTTCGTTATGAAACTGCGCGTAGCCATTTATCGTGGCATCGCCGTAAGAAAAATATACTTAATAGATTCATATGCCTTGATGAAACTTGGGTCGAATTTTATACTCCTCGTCAAAGACATCAGTCACGATGTTGGGTGGAACCGGGCACTTCAGCTGAACATTTACCACGTGCAGAGCGACATGAACGAAAAATACTACTAATAGTAGCTATGGATGTCAGAGGCATTGCTTTTTGGAGAACTTATGATGAAAATACAACTATGACTGGAGAGCGATATAAGTCATTTTTAGAAGAAAATATTCCTATTTGGGCAGACGAACATCATATAACGAGTCCTATAATTTTACATGATAACGCCAGACCGCACAAATCAAAAATAGTTCAGAATTTAATTGAAGATAAAGGATGGATTGAAATTATTCAGCCGCCATATTCCCCGGATATGAATCCTTGTGATTTCAATTGTTTTGGCCATGTGAAGAGGAAATTGTCGGATACTCGATACAATAGCAAAAAGGAGTTAGATATTAAACTAAAGAGCATTATTGATGAATTAAATGAAAGTGGTACTTTAAATGGTGTTCAAGATTTGCCAGCAGTCTGGGAGCGAGTGATTAATAGTGGTGGAGATTATTGATTAGTGTCATAAGGTTATATAGTATAGTAGTCAGTTTTTGTAAAATAATAATAATAATAAAATATGACACTGGAAGTGGGATGACCTAATATTTAAAATGCTTATTTAAAATGATCAATAGAATTAGCATAAAAAATATTATTAAAATCTCGATTATGATTCTAAATGTTTGCTTAGTCAATCCCTAGCATCAGTGGGATAACACTGACAGCTCACTTCACGCAAGTTTTCACTGTGAGATTTTTACAGAATCGACGTGCTGCCGTGCGATTATTCTGTAACCGTGAAATCTTGGGTGAAGTGAGCGTGGAGTGAGCTGTCATTCGCTAGGGATTAACACTATTAAGTGCTCACTTCACTTATGATTTGACGGTGAGATTTTTACAGAATCGACCGGCTGGGCTTAAAAAAAAAAAGAACTTTATGTACAGACTGCAAGTCATTGGCATCAAAACCAGTGTACTGCCGTGCGATTCTGTAACCATCTCACCGTGAAAGCTTGGGTGAAGTGAGCGTGGAGTGAGCTGTCATTCGCTAGGGATTAATACTAACTATTAAGTACTCACTTCACTTATGATTTGACGGTGAGATTTTTACAGAATCGACCGGCTGGGCTTAAAAAAAAAGAACTTTATGTAAAGACTGCAAGTCATTGGCATCAAAACCAGTGTACTGGCCTCCTATTCTATTAAAACTCAATACTACACTAGGCCTACCCTACTTTAAGGTCAGTGTTCCAATCGACGTGCAGGCGCTACTCGCAGCTTAGTTCTGGGCAGACACAATGTGGATAGCCAATGAACGA
Organism: Eremobia ochroleuca; assembly: GCA_949629135.1. Taxonomy (NCBI): domain Eukaryota; kingdom Metazoa; phylum Arthropoda; class Insecta; order Lepidoptera; family Noctuidae; genus Eremobia; species Eremobia ochroleuca. The sequence continues at coordinate 4,341,535 of OX451396.1, read as the reverse complement.
TACGCTAAGAAAGAAATACAAATGTTTGTTACCTCTGTTGCAAACGCCAGTCTCTTCCTCTCTCCACCTGACAAAGTCTTCCTTCCATCCAGGCCTCCTATGAGGGTGAACCTGGATCCATATAGGGACAACTGGCGCAGGAGTTGGTTTACTCGTCTCTTGCGGGCTAAAGAGGATGTGCGTCCGTCCATGCGTAGTCGGGCCTAAGGGAGGAAAAGTTGTTCACATCATGGAGATCTACTACACTCTGGAAAGGACCAATTTGTCAAAAATTCTAGAAATGGTTTCGAAGACAAATTATTGGACTAAGAACCTGAGATGCAGAGCCCAATAAAATGGGTTATTATATCTTCTTGTTCTCTTATGGATGTCCCCGTGAAATCATAAGTGAAGTGAGCTTGAAGGAGCAGTGTCAATAGTGTTAATCCCTAATGACAGCTCAATCCACGCTCACTTCACCCAAGTTTTCACGGTGAGATGGTTACAGAATCGCACGGCTGTACATAATTATTATTTTAATACATAATTACTATTTACCATGATAGTAAGGTGTTCGATAACCGTGAGATTGTCGACAAAGAGGTCGTCTTGGTGCATGTAGCCACTCTCTTGATGCATGAACTCGCCAAGTTGTGCGCCGTTCATAGCTATGTCTCCATCCACTATTGTTCCCACTGTTAAAAACATAATAAAATAAAACGTCATCTTAGGATACATAATCACAGGACTCCTCTCGCAAGCCTCCTCTCACATGCCTCCTCTCACAGGTCTCCTCTCTGTGAGAGGGAATAAGCCGTAATCCACCGCGTGGGACCACTGAGGGTTGGTAGATGTCATATGTCTTCGAATTTTTGGTCCTAGGACATGCCGGTTTCCTCACGATGTTTTCTTTCACCGTTCACCGTTTTCAGAGCAATGGTGATAAAATAAATTACACAAAGTAAAGCGTATATCTGGGTTCAAACCCACGACCTACACGTAAGCCGGGGCCGTTACCACTGGGCCACGATTGCTTTTCTTATGTTAGGATACATCAATCGAAAAAGGTATTTCATTTTCTTCACAATACCATCTCAGACATTAATCTTCATGGTCCTTAAAAGGAATGAACAAGATTATGTCTGGACTTTAAAAGAGTCCGTGACGTCTGAGTTTGTTTCGGTCTTTCTTTTCAGAGCAGTCGGACAGGAAACACCGAAGTCATCTAGTTTTATAACATAATTTATTTGTAAGGTATAAATTGTGTTTTTTTTAACCAATTTACAGAAAAAATATCAATTATCATTGACATTTTAGGCCTGATTGCACCACAAATCACTTAATGCGTTTAGCGCTTTAAAACGTATAAAAATATAGTTCGGTTTCTGTCAGTAGTTTGAAGATGACGTCGACAGAACGACGTTTTAAGATTCATTCAGATCAATTTATTGATTCTGATATTTTCGCGCTATCGCAATCTAATTTTAAATGTTTCACAATCTTTTGCAAGTCGCCCATACGACGGATGCTCTTGTCATCCGCTTCATTTAATTCGTCAGTATACAGCTTGTAACGGAAGGGGGGTATCAACCCTGAAGGAGGTGAATGTGCTCATGAAACTCAACAACTTTCCCCAAAGAACATAGGTCGAAATATGAAAAAAAAATTTGGCCCTCCCATAGTAAATCAATCAGCTGGTAGTCAGTTTTGTAAGGGAGGGCCAAATTTTTTTTTCATATTTCGACCTATGTTCTTTGGGGAAAGTTGTTGAGTTTCATGAGCACATTCACCTCCTTCAGGGTTGATACCCCCCTTCCGTTACACGCTGTATAGTTGTTCTTCTAAATACCTACGTACGTTTTTTTTTTTTTTTTTTTTTCTTTAATTTAACATGCGTTCGTTATCATACTCAGATGTCACTTCGTGGACAATAGTGTGGGTTATACGTTTTTTCGACTGTAACACAACTACTTTTTGTAAATGCTGTAATATATAACTGTTTCTTGTCCGAAATAAATCAAATAAAATAAAAATTCAGCGTTTAAAGTATTTAGTGGTTTTTGGTGCAATTAGGCCTTGGGAACCTTAGACACATCCCGAAAATTGTGGCGCCATTTATAATGATGTCAATGTACTTTAACATATCGTACGACTCAAATTGTTTAATTTTTTTTCGAGAAAATGTACAAAGTAGGTTCATTATTCCTAGTTATGTGGTCGCTTAGCCATCTGGCTAAGCATTTTTGTATATTTTTTTACGTATCTTGATATTTCTCGGTACCCTGAGGTCCCGGACCTTTGGAAGGCGTACGAGGGGCCGTTTTTAATGTAATGAGGCACCGACCGACGATTTTCCTTCCCTGTACGTCCTATGCAAGTGCACCCACGGACAACCCCTGGATGATGTAAGCTATTGCAGGACATGAAAACAAATATATTGGATAATGGGTTTGGGTTGGTAAAGTAAACTAGATATCTCGGACTATGGAAAAAACTATGGCCCTACTATGTGGTCGCTTAACCATCTAAGCATATTATACCATAATAAACCGAAAATAGGAATGAGAATAAAGACCAATGTGATTTGGACTGTCATGCAAAATCAGAGGTAAAAACCTGTGAAAGGACTACCTAATAATAAAAAATAAAATGAATATAAACTCACCCGGATTTCGATATGCCAATGCAGTCATTAGTGTCGTTTTGCCTGCTCCACTGCAACAAAAAATAATAATAATAATAATTAAAAAGTTTCCTAACTGATTTAGTATATTGTGATCCATACAACACTGACAACCGTGCCTACACACGGCGGATAAACCGTAGTTTCTCATAGCAAGAAAAACGTGTGTATACAATGCGGTAAAGGATAAAAGGATAAAACGGGCAAACCTTACATAGGACTCGAGAACCCTCTTACATTACGGTACTGAGCGCGCATCTTTTTTTTTTGTTTATAAATGGCTTCTCGCAGTTCAATGTATGAGGTTGTCATCTGCTTAACCGGGCTTGTCTGTGGATGCATCAATAAATTAAGGCCTCCAGCCAGGGCGAGCGCGCATCGCCGGCGTAGTGAAATATGTAGTACCAACTTTTATGTTAAAAAATCAAAGTATCGATATATTTTTTTTTTCATTGATATTGTTTAAGCAATTATTGGAGACTATTTTGGTATAAATGTCACGTGAAAATAATGTAGAAGTTCGGAGATATTCAGACTTGCTTCCAGTAGAAAATATAAGGCATATAATAAACATGTATTCTATTATTATAAAAGTAGATGATATGGGAAAAATTATTTTGATGGATTATATTCAACAGAATCTCCATGAGTTTTTGCCTAAACATACATCAGGAGAAGGATTATTGCTAAATAAATAGATAAATAGTAAAAAAAACCGCTGTATTATCATTATAGAAGAGAAAACGAACAATCTTTACTAATTAATTGTTATTTATACCAACTAGCGAATAGTATTCAATTTCAACGAGTAAATGATGCATCTACGCGCATTTTTGTAATGGGCCTCTTAAATATTACTGCGGAAATGTGAATTTACTATGGGTAGGTACACCTCTGCGTAACGCTTCGAGGACACAAGGTTGTATGTTGTTATAAAAATATTACTGCGGAAATGTGGATTTACTATGGGTAGGTACACCTCTGCGTAATGCTTCGAGGACACAAGGGTATATGTTTTTATAAAAATATTACTGCGGAAATGTGGATTTACTATGGGTACGCCTCTGCGTAACGCTTCGAGGACACAAGGTTATATGTTGTTATAAAAATATTACTGCGGAAATGTGGATTTACTATGGGTACACCTCTGCGTAACGCTTCGAGGACACAAGGTTATACCTATGTTGTTATAAAAATATTACTGCGGAAATGTGGATTTAGTATGGGTACACCTCTGCGTAACGCTTCGAGGACACAAGGTTATATGTTGTTATAAAAATCGTCTTTGCGTATTCCCGTGGCGATGAGGCCTTTTCTTCTTTTTTTTTTTTATTCTGGGTGGAGCGGGAGGGCGTGTCAGGCTTTTACTGACTAAAACCCACCTATGTTCCTTCACTTGCCTGTGCCTAGGGCCACGGTATTTCTTTCGAACAACCCGCGACCCTTGCAAAGCGGTGATTGAAGCCTTGATTGAAATTACGAAATGAAGACAAAAGAAGCAGAGTAAAAACAACCAACCATGAACCACCAACCAACAACCATAGACCTCATCCATCGCTTTCCATCAGGCAAGATCGAGGATGAGAGCCCATTCAACAATAAAAAAAAATAAAAAGAACTGCTCCCTTTTTGCGTAAATCATAATCTGAATAATTTTAAAGGACATTGTTAAGCCTGCTTGCTTCACATCTTCGAAAAAATGTTTCTGTTCAACTACGTTAGTAACGCAATGAATGTTGTTGAAGCAAGCTCATGCTAGAATAGTTACGCAATTACCCCACTGGAACAATTATCTCATTTCCTAATTTTGCAGCAAATAAACAACTCGCAGTTTGTTTTAGGTAATGTTTGATTACTTCAACATAAAGTAAAAAGGCCTATATTTCCACATAGCCGTATCACAGTACAAACAAACCTATCATAGAGCATACTGTTTTATTATACAGTTTCTTAGAAATGCCTCAAACTCGAGGCCTAGGCGCACACGCAGGGTAATATGAGATTTGTAACTGAATGTAGATCATAACTTTCCAGTTCAGTTATTTGGACCGATAACTGACCGTAATGAGGAAATATGTTTTTGTTTCAATGCTAAAATATGTTCTTACTAAAATTATTAGCGTTTAGCAAAACATAATTTAAGCTAATTATTACTCATTATTCTTATTTTTCACTTTTTAGTGTTTTTATTTATATTTTATAAGTTTTACAATACTTAACACAACTGACTGTTTATACTGTCTGGCAGTTTGAGTGGTTTATGCGGCCTACACAAATGTCCTGTTCTGGGTATTGTTCGTCGAATCGTTGAGCTCCTTAAGTTCTGAATTGGGCTGCACGGTTACTGACGAATGCGTGCATTGACTGCACAGGTCCACTCAATCTGTGTGGTTCTATCCTCAAAAGACAATTTCAGATACCAATCTACATGGTCTTCGCATGATCTGACCAAGATTATTTCAGGACTTTAAAAGAGACTGTGACCTCTGAATTTGTTTCGGCCTTTCTTCTCAGAACATTATTATTATTATTATTCTATTTGTGTAATAAATGAAATATATAAATAATTGTACATAGGTAAGCATTTTGATATTAATAATAAACAACTGAACAGTCTAACTCATTGCGACAATATTTTTCTAACAGCATATTTTTCTAAAAGCAGTAATTTCTTGAAACGTCCATTCCAATAAAAAAAAAATTGAATATATAATAATGATTGAATTATTTCCATTTGAATATACCGGCTAGTGTAGAAATAAATTTAGCACAACATCATAGCTTGTAATTAAAATCAATTATAATGGTGACTTACCTAGGTCCCATTAAAGCTGTCATTGTACCAGGTTTCGCGATACCGCTAACTAAAACAAACAAATAATGTCATAAAAAGCACGGCGACACGAAGACACGTTGGACATCCAGCTGCTACCATCTCAGCAGCTCTAACATAGCAGTAGTGCTATTCTGTAGAAATCTCACCGTGAAAACTTAGGTGAAGTGAGCTGTCATTTGTCCTGATGTTATGGAATTGACACTACTGACTGAAGTATAGCACGGCAGTTGGACGTTGAACCCGAGATCTAGAAGCATTACTTAGCACGTACAGACGCGAGCACATCAAGCCACTACAATATGTCAAATTTTTAAATTGATTTTCAACTTTATCGCTAAAGTATAAAGTTCAAAGTTGATTGGGAAAATATTACAGTTTCAGATCAATCTGTCAAGTTTCTTTAATCGATTTTCAACTTTATCCCTAAATTATAAGGTTCAAAGTTGATTGGGAAAATTTGACACTTTCGGGTAGCTTGATGTGCTGGCGTCTGCACATAACCCAATGTGCCATAATGGCGCAACATGGCTTTTCACTGATGAACTTCAGAATGCCGTTGACCCATCCGCCGTGTTGAACCCATCAGTGTGTGCTTCGGCAAACATTCCTGATGCATTGCAGTAACGTGGAAGCCCCAACAACATGCACGTGCACGTGCTAATTAGTGTCGTTTAGATCTAACTGTGAAAACTTAGGTGAAGTGAGCTGTCAATAGTGTCAATCCCGACTAAAAAGTAGAGTGACAGCTCACTTCAGTTTAGTTTTCACGGTGAGATTTGTACAGAATAGACAGGCTGGGCCCGAGAGATCAGAGGGCCGATCGGAGTAGCCGGGAGTCTAGTTAGATGGCGAGCTATTAGACAGACCTACATATGGCCGGCCGTAGATTTTTAGGCTGATATCTATGGGACAGTCTGTGAAAAACATTGGACTAGATTTTTTCCAGCAGTTAACTCGAATAAAGAAAAGGATTAGTGCTTACTGTTACATTTGGTAGCTTATTTATTTAATACAATACTTTAAGCACATAAATGTACAGACGCCAGCACACCAAGCTACTAAAAACTGTCAAATTTCTATAGTAGATTTTCAACTTTATTGCTATTATAAAATATAAGGCTCAAAGTTAATTGGGAAAATTTGACATTTTCGGGTAGCTTGATGTGCTGGCGTCTGTATAGAGGCGGACGTAATCATACTCAGTCTACAATGATCCCACTGCTGGGACACAGGCCTCCTCTCTTTGTCGGAGTGGGCTTTAATCTACCACGCGGGCCCATTACGGGTAGGCGGATGTCACTTGACTTCGAATTTTTAGTTTTATGACATGCCGGTTTCCTCACGATGTTTTCATTCACCGCTTTTATAGCATAGCAATGGTGATGAAATAATTAACACAAAATAAATGAATAAAGCGCCTCTCTGGGTTCGAACCTACGATCTATAACTCGTAATTCGCGGCCGTTACCACGGAGTCAACACAGCTCTCACTCAAGCCACAGCATCATCATCTGCCTAGCCTTTTCCCAACTACGTTGGGGTCGGCTTCCAGTCTAACCGGATGCAGCTGAATACCAGTATTTTACATGGAGCGACTGCCTATCTGACCTCCACAACCCAGCTACAGGGTAATACGATACCCCTCGGTAAGACTGGTTGTCAGACTTTCGGGCTACTGACGACCCGTGACGACTGTAAAAGATCCACGAATGACAGCCGGGACCAACGGCTTAACGTGCTTTTCGAGGCACGGAGGGGTCTTGGTATGTGAAGATGGTCACCCATCCACGGACCAACCGCGGCAAGCGTAGCTTAACCTGACCGATCGATCCGTGCGGCTGTTATTACTTAGCCACAAGCCCCTATTCACTCAAACCACAGCATGGGTTGGTTATATTAATCTAGCTGCTACCAGCGTGGGTAAATAGTAGCTAGCACCTGTACCGGAGTAGCTCGAATCGGCTTAGATGGTGTGCGATTAGTGAGACCAATAGGGAGGTGAGGATAGTCTTTTCGACTGGATTTTATCTAGCAGTTAACTCGAATGGAGAAAAGGACTAGTCTTTGTTTATTATTTATTTCTCTCTCTCTCTCTCTCTCTCTCTCTTTCTCTTTCTCTCGCTGGCCTATTTTTTGGCCAAAGAATCAGCATTGCCATACAACGTGGTATTGCTGCCAGCCTTTTGGGCATGTTTCCTATTGACAGCGATACCGACGAATTTTTTGATGCCCTTTGATTATTTGCCCTCCTTTTTATATACTCTCTTGTTTATTCATATTTTAAGTATATAAATGTAAAGACGAGGCGAGGCGGATTAAGACCGCCGCCAAAGGCATTTTCTGCCTGTCAACCTTTGGGTGATGTAGAGACAAACGGACTAGTCCTTTTCCAATAACAGAAGGCCAATTCTCGTAATTTAAAACGTTCAAAATCTATTACCAGTCTCATCTCAGCGACCTCTAATTTCCCTACATTTTTGACATTTTGTAATGTCAAAAATATAAGGAAATTAGAGGTATTTTGGACAGATTGCGTCTGAGATCAGACTGTGAACGTTCATAAAATTACAAGAACTGCCCCTCTGGTCATTTTACCAATCAAGCACAAATTGTGTTCCTACAAGGTCATTCTTGAATTAATCTAACAAAAAATGCTGTTGTATTTTATTTAGATAATAACAAAAGGACATGGATTTTTTGTGGCCTAGTACTCGTACGAACAAAAAGTTAATAATATTTAAAAAGAACTGTCATTATTTGAAATCCCACCACAGGTTTCGTTACTTGAAAATTTGCAGAAAATATTTCAATTTAAAAGATTATTATTTTGATTCAAGTATTCGGGGAGTTCTTTATGTTGCCTGTTTTGGGAAATAAGATGGTAATTGGGACATGTTTATTGTAAGAATTGATACGATTTCACGAGTATTTTTAGAATATAGAATATCAAAACTGTATTTAAAGCATATTGAATAATAACTACACTATTATGAACATGATATTTAATAATTGGTTAATAAATCAATTTCATTTTTAAACAAATAGATAAGTCCAGTCTTTAAAGTATGTAATGGCAGCACCTTCTTTATCGTTCATAACAATTGTCTCTGCCCGGTATGGTCATGCATTTGTCATATTATGTCATTTATGTATGCTTTACACTGATTTGAACTTGAAACTAACATTAAAAGTTAAACAATGCTACGCAATATTCTATTTTTCTTTTTTTCTATACGAAACATATTGTGTGTGTAAGAAATATTAACCATTTAGTGCTTATTTATGCCATAATATGCAATAATATGACTTATGACCGTAAGTGATTGTTGCACTGTCTCATACACACTTTTGCATGTTACCTTTAGCATAAACCAATGTTAAAAATTGTTAGTGAACCAATAAAAATATGAGTTATGACCCAGGGTCATAAGTCATATTTAATTAATAATATAATTGTTAACATGTCATATTTTTGGAATCGTCTCCTCGAACCCTTTATTTTGACGTAGGTACTAAACCCTTTTTGGTTATAAAGTCAGCCATGTTCATTTTTGTGAAGCCTCACCTATTGAATTAGGAATTTCCTTCAAAATCCTTCGAATTGCCATTAAAACATTAAAAGTGAAGTGCGTTACGCTGGGCGATCAGCAGATTGTGATGGGGCTTAGGATTCTAACGACATGTAAATCATTGCATTGCATCCAGACAGACATCTGGATGCTACGGAAGAATAAAGAATCCTACATACATAGGTAGAGCATAACTACGTACCATAAAAGGAGATGCGCTAAAAAAAAATTAACCTTTTGTGTCAGCCGGGTTTGGTGCTTTCTATTTTATATATAACTCTGTGGTGCCGCGTGTGATAGCTTCATGATTGCTTTGTTGTGATTTTTTTGTGATTTGTTCAAAAAAATATAATTGGCTGTGTTTCTGGCTATCTTTTTTGCATTCCTGAGTGACTTCGCCTTTCTTGGACTATGGATTTTTGCATTTCAGTTTACCTCGGCTACAATAACAATCTCGGATAACTCGTGATTTTGCCTGCTTTCGAAGGGAGATTCAACGTTCTATAATCTGGCGCATAGCAAATGAATCATTTGTGATACAGTCGTTAGATTTGAGTGAAATTCAATCTGTTGGAAGACAGTCGATTACTTCGTGATCGACAGATTTGAATTTAATTTTTTGATAGGTTTGAAGTCATCATATTTGGGAAGGGTCTTATAGTCCTGTACCAAGTTTTACAACAAACAAAAATATACAGGGTTTTTAAACACTATTATTACTTCACAATACATTTTGTTTTATTTATGTCCATTTCTGGGCCAAGCCTGTATGGGACGAAATCCATCTCCTTTGGACAAATGAACATGTTTTTCTGATAAAATGTCATCAGAATGTCACAAACACAAATAGACCAAAAGAAGCTTTTAGTTCATATTTCACATTAACATAGAATCAAACCTTTATTTAATGCATTTTTAGTGTAGCATACATATGCATCATACGGCGCCGTCCGTTTGCATATCGCCTCTTTACAATGACAACGTGATATTTTGAAAACTGCTATTTTTAAAGATGCCACGTTGTTGTTGCAAAGAGGCGATATTGTTGTAGCCATTATGTATAATGCCTAAGGTAAATTAACGACACTTCAGCAGGTTTATTCTGTAAAAATATCACCGAGAAAACTTAGGTGAAGTGAGCTGTCAAAAGTGTTAATCCCTAGCATCAAATGAAATGACAGCTCACTTCACCCACGTTTTCACGGTGAGTTTTCACAAAATAGCACTAGCGACGCAGGTATCAAAACAGCCTGTTAGCATTTTGAGACTAACTAAAAAAACATTTTTACATAATGGGACGGCTGATCACATCCGTTACCTACGTCATGAGTCATAATTATGTTACCATGATCGTTAACAAGTTCGGTAGCAAAAACTGAGAAGGACGAATTATACAATCTGGCTTCAAATCAAATCAAATCAAAAGTCATTTATTCAAACTAGGCTGAGAATCAGCACTTTTCGAACGTCAAAATTACAAAAGACAGTCCCCCAAAACGCCCGCCCTTCACCACCTAATTCCTAATGCTTCGACATTATGAACAACGTCGAACTGAATAACTTGGATCGTTTGGGAAGGAATAGAATAGAATATTCTTTATTGTGTACACCATATAAATTACACCGCCGGGCCTTAGAGGGTTGTATTGATGATTTAAATGATTATGATTCTGTAAATACATATTTGTTACGCTCGCTAATCACATTTTAATCAACACCTGACACTGACCTGCGAAATGCAAGAAACGTTTGAAAAGGACATCATATTCAATTTCGTACCCAAAAATTATAGTGCTAGTTATAAAAATATGATTTTTGGCATTTTCAATCTCAAATAGCAGACGGGGGTTAATTGTATACTTTCGCTGTAATATAAAAAAATGCCCATGATGTTATTTGTCATAAGACAATGGTACTTTTTAGTCTGGGTAATTTTTGGGTGTACCTAAAATGTTTTACACATGAATGATGGCCTTTTATTTTCGGAGGCTGCCCCAATAAATACGGGAATTGCCCCTCTAGTTTATAACCATCGATTCATCATCATCGTCATCATCATTTCAACCGAAAGACGTCCACTGCTGGACATATTCCTCTCCCAAGCACCTCCAATACGACCGGTTTTGTGCTTCTCACATCCAACGGGTTCCTGCGGTCTTCACAAGGTCGTCGGGCCACCTTGTGGGAGCCCTTCCAACGCTACGTCTGCCGGTACCCGGTCGCCACTCCAGAACCTTTCGGCCCCATCGTCCATCTGTTCATCTGTTCTGCAAGCAATCCCTGCCCACTGCCACTTAAGTTTGGCAATTCTTCGGGCTATGTCTGTTACCTCGGTTCTCCTGCGGATATCTTCATTACTGATTCGATCATCATACCATCGATTAATACATGTGTCATAAATAATACGTGTGTAATAATGTGTCAGTAATACATAGTGAATTGGAGTCTTTATCTTTAAATATAAGTAGAGGATTGTAATACACTACCTACATAGTACGCGTGATTGCGTCTGCGCCGGCACTATTGATCATGTAATTTATCCGTGGGACTATATCGCACCAAAAATGCGTAACAAAAAAAAAATCGGTCCTATACAGCAGAAAATATATCCGTTTATACCTGTATCATGTTATGATTGGTTTCTCACGAACGTTTCGAAACTTCGCAATTTGATATCATCCGGTCGATTCTGTAAAAATCTCACCGTGAAATCATAAGTGAAGTGACCACAATAGTGTTAATCCCTAGCGAATGACAGCTCACTTTCCGCTCACTTCACCTAAGTTCTCACGGTGAGATTTTTGCAGAATAGCACTGCTAATGTAGAGTAGATTTGTCCTTATTCAGCTGCCATTTATTGAAAAAACTAGCTTCTGTTCGGGATTTCGTACGCGTGAAATGTCTTGTTTTAACATAAAATAATTATATCTTATAAGCATCGCATCGCCCGTCTGCGCTTTTACTTCGTTTTCGCTGAACTAACTTTTTTATGTTTGGTCGGCTCCAAAGGCTAACGTGGTGTTAAATACTCTATTGGGTTATCATATGCAAACAAGAATTTTTTAAATCCGACTGTTAGTTCCTTTAAAACAAACGAACAAACTCATCAGCTTTATTATAAACTAACGGCCCGCCGAAGCTTCGCACGGGTGCAATATTTTTTCGAATTTCCGAAATTTTCTTTCATACAAACCTTGTCCTGGCAATTCCGAACACAACAAAAAAAGAATTATCCAATTTGGTGCAGTCATTCGGAAGGTATGCGCGTACAGACATTTCGGCGACTTTGTTTTATAGTATGTAAGGATTATAGATATTATTATACATTATTAGTCTAAGTTTTTTTGTTTTCATAAAGTTCATGTGAGGTAAAACAATAAATTTCGACCAAGATATACCTACGTAGGTATAGTAAGTAATATCATTCGATTCAAAAAACATGAACACGTGACAGATTCGTTGGCATTCTACGGGACTTTTAGTTTTTTTTTTTTTTTTTTTAAACAATATTGTACTGATTCCGTTTGGCCACGTGATTGTCGTGGCCGCACGGAATCAATACAAAAGTGGTTAGGAATTGTAGTATGATGAGCTGTTACTTTTGCACTACAAATTACCTTATAGAACTGCGGGGCAATTGCTGACTAACAGTAGAAATAGCTTTCATTGTGACAGTCCAATAACATTCATTGCGTTATTTACGTTGCTCAACAGACAAATTTTTCGAACATATGAAGCAATGGATTAGCAATATCCTTCAAAATGATTCAGATTGTGCTTGAGTGTGTTACGCAATTAGAGTCCTGCTCGTGATTGTATACGTCATGTCATAGTGTTCAAATCTGGAAAAACCAAATCATGCAAACTGCGCAGGTGTTCTGTATTTGAATATTTAAAAACCTACATCATACACTACAGTTTTCTTTTATTTTCGTTGCTTATACAACGTGTCCCAGAAATCAACGTCAAGCCGAAAACGGGCAATAGACCAAGTCGTGACAGCTATTAGAAAAATATAAAAAAAAATCTTGGTCATGTACTTTTCGAATTATAAGCATTCAAAAATAAATCTCAAAAAGTGACACCTTGTGATGATTTTTCAAGTCCTGTGACTACATTATTAACATTTCGGTAGTTTTTTTCTCTGTGATCTAACCATGAATAACCCTTCTGTAAATTACAGTTAAAAGTTAAAACGTAACTGCCTCAGTTTTAAATTAAATGTTAGATTTTTGCCCAATATTGAATTCAAAATAATGACATCACCCAACTTTAACCGACTGTACTGAAAAAAAAATCTACTACACTATTTTGGCAAGTAACTTTAAAAGATGGCGCGTTTAGTCAGGATTCCAAAATAGTATAACACATACTAATTGCTACTTCTTAATTGAGGAAAAAAAGTACATTGTTGGTTTTAGGTGCATTTGAAATAAAATTCAGTCGTTGGATTTCTTTTATTATAATTTTTATTAAATCAGATTTACGAAGTTTTATAACAAATGTTCAAACTGTTTTCCTTCAGCTGCAATGCAAGTTCTACATCTCTTTAAAAATGATCGCGTAATAAGACGGGCGTATCTTCTTGAGTTGATGTATTCAGCGGCTTCTGCAATTCTTTGGCGCAGCTCGTCTAAATCTTGAATTGGTTTAGAGTACACTTTATCCTTTATGGTACCCCAGTAAAAAAAATGTATGGGGTTTAAATCGGGTGAACGGGCAGGCCACGAAATTGTACCACCCCGCCCAATCCACCTATCGGGGTATTCTCGATTGAGAAACTCTCGTACAGTGAGAGCATAATGCGCTGGGCAGCCATCTTGTTGATACCACATGCTGCCGTAAATGTTCAGTGGCACTTCTTCCAATAATTCTGGTAATTGGTTCTGTAAGAAGTTCAAATAACCCTGGGCATTTAAATTCTCCGGCAGCTCGATTGGACCAATAACTTTACCATTCAAAATTCCCGTCCACATATTTACTTTAAACTGGTACTGAGATCTATCTTCCCGCATCAAATTTGGATTTTCCACGTGCCATTCGTGCAAATTGTGGAGGTTCATGTAACCGTCCTTTTTAAATGTTGATTCATCGGACCATAGAATTTTTTCAAAGAATCGCGGGTCCTCTCGGTGCCTCTGCAACATCGTTCGACAAAATCGTACTCTCTCTGGGTAGTCTCGGGGTAGCAGACTTTGTACTCGTCGTACATGGTATGGGTGAAACTCGTTCTTTTTTAAAATACGATGTGCAGTACTTTTGGGGACTCCTATGCTCTGTTCAATTCCACGTACTGAGATACTTCTGTCTTCTTCAACTGCTTGCAAGACTTCGGCTTCGTAGGGCATAACGGGTCTTCCCTCGCTAACCATTTGGCTAGGAAATCGACCCTCTGATAATGACCGATGCACATTAATAAATACTCGATGATCGGGATGACGCTCAGCATTCGGGTATCTCTCACGATACACTCTTGCTGCGGCATTGGCGTTGCATAAGCATTCTCCATAAATGAGATGCATGTTGGCGTATTCCTGTGCGGTGTATCGAGATGGCATGATAAAACACTACACAAACACGGGGTTGCGATTAAAACAAGTCCGGGGTTGTCAGAAACGGTGCAGATAAATCCAAATTACAATGCAAATCAAGTCCAATAAACAAAGCCACAGTTGTAAGTACGAAGTCAATACGAATACAAAAAGATGTGCAGTCAACGAAAGAGCGTAACGTACTGCAGTATTGCACAATTTGCCGACGCATCCCTGTTTAGCCAGAGTAGCGTCTCTATCTGTTTCACTCACACATATGAAATGATGTGTCAATCCGTCTCCCTCTTAGTTAGATAAAAGTAGCGTCACTATCTATCTCGCTCCCACTTGTCAAAGTAGCGTCACCTCACATTAGCTAAAATGAATCTTTCTCGCTCACACTAGTCAAAATAACGTCACTCTTCGTCTCAATCGAACTTTTATGATATACGGCTTCATAAAAAAAAAATGTTTTTTCTCAATTAAGAAGTAGCAATTAGTATGTGTTATACCATTTTGGAATCCTGACTAAACGCGCCATCTTTTAAAGTTACTTGCCTAAATAGTGTAGTAGATTTTTTTTTCAGTACAGTCGGTTAAAGTTGGGTGATGTCATTATTTTGAATTCAATATTGGGCAAAAATCTAACATTTAATTTAGAACTGAGGCAGTTACGTTTTACTTTTAACTGTAATTTACAGAACGGTTATTCATGGTTACATCACAGAGAAAAAAACTACCGAAATGTTAATAATGTAGTCACAGGACTTGAAAAACCATCACAGGGTGTCACTTTTTGAGATTTATTTTTGAATGCTTATAATTCGAAAAGTACATGACCAAGATTTTTTTTTATATTTTTCTAATAGCTGTCACGACTTGGCCTATTGCCCGTTTTCGGCTTGACGTTGATTTCTGGGACACGTTGTATATTTAGTAATAATAAATAATATTTAGTGATAATTTTGAGTGGCCCGTGGCTAAATAATAACAGCCGCACAGGTCGATCGATCAGGTTAAGCTACGCTTGCCGCGGTTGGTCTGTTGATGGGTGACCATCTCTACATACCGGGACTCCTCCGTGCCTCGGAAAGCGCGTTAAGTAGTTGGTCCCGGCTGTTATTCGTAGATCTTTGACAGTCGTTAAATGTAGTCAGAAGCCCGAAAGTCTGACAACCAGTCTTACCAAGGGGTATCGTATTACCCGGTAACTGGGTTTTCGAGGTCAGATAAGCAGTCGCTCCATGTAAAATACTGGTATTCAGCTGCATCCGGTTAGACTGGAAGCCGACCCCAACATATTTGGGAAAAGGCTAGTAAGTATGTATTTATGTAGGTATCTATAATTTTGGATATGTATACATATGTGTATCTATTTGAGTGAATTGTATACATAATATTGGCACCAACGACAGCCCCATTTTATGTCCAGGATATTCACTGTCCATTCCAAGGTTGCCTCCAAGAGATCGCAGTAAGCGATAAGGCCGCCCATAGTTTATTTGGTAGTGTTTGATGTATTTTTTTATGCTGTGTATTTGTGTGGTGTACAATAAAGTATACAATAAAAAATAAAAAAAACTTATCACGAACGGACGACTTAAACGTAACGTAAATTCGAAGGATTTTTGGAACGAAAACACAACTGAGTAACTATTTAAAATTTATAATTTTTGATCATGCAACACTCGTAAAATTAACCTATAATAACTGCGTAAAAGTGTTCTTTATTTAAATATTTGTAAACCTACATAGGTACCTACGTAATCTATAAAGTATTCTAAACAGTTGATTTTTAAATTGATATGTCACGTGACTACACCAACTCCAGTCGGTGACCTCACAAAAAATTCGTCAATTTTTTTTTTTGTTCTCTCAACTTTAGATATCGATACCTAACACGTCCGTGAAGTGCTAGCTAATATAATTTGACACTGTACATTCATTCTTTGGAATAAAGTCTCAAAACTTAAGTAAATCTTGTATGAGAAACGAGCATTTTCAATTTTAAGATCGTTCGAATTTACGTTATGTTTTCTCTACGCGTTAATGCTAGACTCAGAATAGAAGTTAAAGAAACCAAAACCCATACAAAGAACTCACTGTGGCAATGGCGGAGTAATTGACAAAGCGCTTAATAGAAATAGAACGAGTACAAATTCGGGCCCCAGCAACAATACGAATTACAGTCACGAAGCCGTATGAGGGTGAATAGGTACTGAATCAGTCATTAATAGTATTACATAGTATTGAATTAAGTAGAATTATATCTCATTTGAATACTCAAAGAAATATACAAAAAGTATTATTCAATTCTGACTTTTCCGAGTGTAAGGAATTTTTGTTAACCCTTAAATGCATAATGTTGCCAAATGGCGTCATTTAATTTTTTTAAGAATGTGATAGCTGTGAGTTTCTGAACGCACCTCTTTTTGTCAAAACAATATATTTACTCTATGAATATTAATATTATTATATAATTATAATATATTTTTTATTTTTTTTATAGATAAAATACCTATACAATAGCATTTTTTTGCAATACGATATAATAAATCATGCATTTAAGGGTTAACACCCAGTTTCTGAGTTAAGGCTGATAAATTAATCATCACCACTGCTCTCAAAACTGTGAAGGAAAACGGCGAGGAAATCGGCATGACTTAGATCCAAAAATTCGAAGACATGTGGCATCTGCCAACCCACACTGGGCCCGCGTGGTGGATTACGGCCCACTCCCACTCACCGAGAGGAGGCCTGCGTCCCATTGTGAAATCTCTTGTGCATTGATGTGATTGGTTGACCAAAATAAATTCAGCCGATGAAATCATTTGATGACATGAGGTCAACAACAGTTTATCAGAAACAAGCCGTGCGATTCTGTAACCATCTCACCGTGAAAGCTTGGGTGAAGTGAGCGTGGAGTGAGCTTTCATTCGCTAGGGATTAACACTATTAAGTGCTCACTTCACTTATGATTTCACGGTGAGATTTTTACAGAATCGACCGGCTGGGCTTCAACGACTATCACAGTAACCTACCAGTCTATTATCGTACCACTGCAAGACAAAGAACTCTTCTCATACAGAGAAGGCATGAGCAGTGATCACCAGCACCCTAATTGCGTAACACACTATTACTCTAAATTTGAATCATTTTGAAGCATATTGCTAATCTATTGCTCCATGTGTTCGAAAAATGTGTTTGCTCAACAACGTAAATAACGCAATGAATGTTGTTGAACTGTCAAAATGAAACCCATTGCTACTGATAGTGTATTACGCAATTACCCTGCTGTTCACCACGCTTGCTTAGGGGGAAAAGCGTCTGGGTAACCCGCGGAATTAAAATTTTCTTTCGTTTTTATTGATGTTTCATGAAAATAATAGTCATTTAATGTGAACTTTGAGGGTTGTATTTAACGTTTATAATTCTGTAAATACATACTAACTAGTTACGGTCGGGCATCATATCGATGGTCTAGAAGACAAACGTGCTAAGTGCAAAATTTTGAATTTTTTCATTTAAATGCCAAAGGGAAGTGCCCATTTGATAAAGAGGTTTTGGCCAAGTGATGCCCACGAAAGAAACAAATTATAGGCGATAGGGTTCACAACATAGATAAAGAAACAAACACTATTTTTTACATAGAACTCGGTTGGACTTTTATAAATCACATATATAAAAATTCAAAGTTAAAAAAGACATACTTACAGGTTTCTGAGTTTTATTCGTTCTCATTTAAATAAATGACAAGCACGTCATCTAGGAATTAGGCTGGGAGATTTATATTTGATTGAAACCTTGCCCAGCCCCAGAAACACACAATTGTCACACAAGACCCTACTGTCCTCCGACCAGATATACAATTGCAAGAATATTGTCGTATTGCTTCTAATCCTGTTTCGTCATTCTTAACAATTATACAAGTTGTAACCACATCGTAAAAAGTCGTCGGAATATCAAATAGAAAAACTTAGTAGAAATGAAAATCACAAGTCGCAAGAAAACAACACCAAACAGAATGTGAAATGTCAATGTCAATCTGTTGTCAATTACGATTATTATTGACGTAGGAGTGAGGTTATAAGATCGATTTATCGAAAAATCGATATAAAAAAAAACTGGAAACACGGAATCGGTTAAATAGATCTTATCTATTTATAAGGCCGAATATGGATAAACATTTTTATGCCTCTAAAGAAAATAACAAAAGCGAAACAATACGTAATAAAAGTTGATTTTCCAAAAATCGATTTTTGGTACGTAACCCGTTTTAGTGTCTCGATTTTTTTCCGTAGAAGTTATCATCCCCACTTTGACAGGACCAACGACCGGAAGTGTTAAATAAGGCAATAAACGATTGAGTTTCTTGATTAAATCAGCTTTTAATTCCGGAGAGTTCATGACAAATAAGTAATAGCAATATTTTAGTTACTAAATGGGCATTTTTTTTGCATTTATCACATTGCTGGGCAAAGCATGGCCAAAAATGGGCGTTTCCCTTTACTAAACGAGCATTCTCTGCCGTTTGCTCTTGTTAAAATATCACAATTCCATCTCTTTCAGCCTAAATTGTGAGTGTACATTTGTATTAAGTGACATCAACTGGAACTCATAAAATATAATGACAGTTAATTGCCATCGTAAAAATAACAATACTCACATCTTGATCAATAATTACGCAGATAATACTTAACTAAACATATTCACTTTAATATACACTATCCTTTTAAACAGTTATGAGTTCCAGCGTTTCATACTTAAATTAACTAAAACTGTCCTCCTGAATATTTGTTTAACATACAGCCTGACACTGCAAAAAAACGCAAAATGCACAAAAACGTAAGAAAATTAGAATTTCATCATTTATTATTATAATGTCCTTTATTCATTTCTTTATCTTATTTTATTATATTTTTAAATATTTCTTATAATATAAGTACAGAATTATTTATTATTATTATTATTATCATGCCCTTTAAAATAAAATAAAAAAAATATATCACAGAAAAAGAATAACTTACCATTATTAACGAGTCTTTTCAGCTTCCCATCTTTGAGTCTGGTGTGGACTGTCACGTCTCGCCAGACCAAAGTACAGCGTCTGAAGGTCGGTGTTGGACCCAAAACCTCCTCGATTTCAGGGAACATGAGGTCATACTTTGACCTCGTGTCCTTTGAATTGTGGGGAATCATTTCCTATAGAGGAAAAACGGCGTTTTATTTTTGGTATCGTATTTTTGTTGGTTAGGAAAACAAACATTAAATTTAATTAATCTATAAATAGTTATTGATAAGTAGTATCCCTACATTTTTAAATGAAATGCCATCATTGATTCAGAATAAGATTTTAATTGATTTAGCGAAAATGATACCATCCGTTGTAAATTGAAAGAGATAAGTACTCATCGTTTTTTGATCACCTAACAAATTAATCGTGGAAAGAAGATATTATTAATTACATTTGATTCACTTCTATTCTGATTGATTTAAATACCACTATAGTAAAGATTCTGAATAATATAAAAGTAATCAATTTTGCAATTGCTTAAATAAAACGCCTACTTCTGCGTAAATTAAAATTCTGATCGCTTTTGATTATTTAACAAATTAATCGTGACATGAAATAGTAGATTGTACAACTAGTGCATAAAATAAGCCATTTTACCCCGAGACGCCTATATCCACCCGAGCCGCAGGCGTGGGTAGCTAGATAGTTACATATCGCTCATCCAATAGAACAATGACGTAATTACGTTTTAGCTATTTTTCAGGAGAACGTTTTAAAAGTTTGAAATTGAAAATATGATATATTTCCAATGATTATGCTAAAATATTTAATATTTTTATGTATGTTACTTTACTATCAATAATAATTTGTAATAGTTTCATGAGAAAACTCAAGAAAACTGTTAAAAAATTCCAAAAAAAACAAACCTGACGTACACTTATGCCATTTTATAAATAAAATATAACAATTATGACATAAATAAGGTTTTGAAATGGGAATAAATCATGAATTTAAACAACAAATTATTCAATTTACTTTTATTTGTATAAATCAGTTTACATTTATAAACGTATAATAAGAAGTACCAAATGTTTTTATTTTTTTATGAGTTACATAAATGTAGTTTTCATGTTAAAACAAAGATACCTAGATAATGTAAGATACAAACATAATCATAAAAAACTAAAAAAATGTGAAAAGTGTAAAAAAATGTGTGTGTGTAAGTGTGTTTATTTTACGAAATACGAGATCGGGATACATAGTAGGATCAAAGGCGCAAGTGCCTATCTAAAAGTAGCATAATCTTTAACCTTTTGACCGCCACGGACGGCTATAGCCGACAAACGAAAACGTGCCAAACACTGACAAACACAAACAATGTCGTTTTCTTTACGGCTGTAGACGTCGCTCGGTGGCGTGTTTGGCACGTTTTCGTTGGTCGGCTAAAGCCGTCCGTGGCGGTCAAAAGGTTAAAAAGCATAAGAACCGGTAGGAATTTATACAGCGTGTAACGGAAGGGGGGTATCAACCCTGAAGGAGGTGAATGTGCTCATGAAACTCAACAACTTTCCCCAAAGAACATAGGTCGAAATATGAAAAAAAAATTTGGCCCTCCCATAGTAAATCAATCAGCTGGTAGTCAGTTTTGTAAGGGAGGGCCAATTTTTTTTTTTCATATTTCGACCTATGTTCTTTGGGGAAAGTTGTTGAGTTTCATGAGCACATTCACCTCCTTCAGGGTTGATACCCCCCTTCCGTTACACGCTGTAGAGTTGGTAGATTAATCAATAATTGTGATATTATTTTATCACAATGATTGCCTAATCTACCAACTCCCCGCACTACTGTCAATTAAGCCCCGCACTACTGTCAATTAAGTCGATGTTTCCGTGTGACCTTTTGAAAAATACGCCAATTCCCTAACGACAGTCACTCTATCGAAAACCACCGTAACTACAATTCTGTCGTTTTTGTCATAGATAGAACTTTCGAAACGTGAACTTATGACATTCAAAACTCATTTTCGACATTTTCGTAATTACGTCGTTGTTCTATTGGATGAACGATATAGGTATAGATAGATGGATTCATTTATTTGCCTGAATTATGGTATTTTACAGATTTTATAACACATACACAATAGTTCTTCATATTCAGCCTACTAAATTCGACACGCAAATTTTGTGACAATAATAATAATTCTAATTCAATCAATAAAAAAAAATCGCACATAAAAAATTACTAAATCAAGAATACTCTACAAATCAAATTAAAAACGTCAAAGAAAAATAATTAAATTAGAAATTGTCTAAATATCAACTTTCCCAATACCCAAACAAATTATATACCAAACAAATTAATTTACAAATGTCTATAGCTTAAAATAAAAACGTCAAATTTAATTTTCATGTCATGCAACTTTACCATTTGTCCTAGAATTCATAAATAAATTCCTTAATAGTATAAAAACAATTTTCCGATAAGCCATGCTCTGAGATGCTTTTTCGCAGATCTCCATTAACCTTCGGTAAGTATATTATTAAATATTTTTATTGCCATTCGACTAGTGTTTTTATGGCAGTACGCTGTTCTATATCATGGCATTGCTAATTTTGTTAGGTCACTTTAGATTTTGCCCACCTTATAAACATTGACGCAACCGGCTACCAGATGTTTTTTTTTTTTACAAATATTTCCATTTCTGGTATGTATAAGCATGCTAATGTTAATAATTTATGTTTTTTATTTTAAATATGCCTCCACGATTCTAATGGGTCTGCGCCAAACACAGCTCGTAAATACTTTTTTGCACAATAAATGCCTTATTGCTTTCAGTGGAATTATCCCATATGATTAAGCCGTACAGATGAGACATATCCATGATAAGCCAATAGAGCGGTATTACAATAGGCACGGAAGTGACAGGGGCCCAGCTCTGGTGTTCCATTTTTAAACAGTATTAAAAATTACGCCATTTAAGACAAAGAATAAAAAAAAAACATTTGAAATTTGCTACTTAACACTCTCAGCGCCATGTGGTCCGCCGGCCGCCCACATGGCCCGCTTCTCTAGAAAATCGCGGCGTTGAGAGTGTTAAAATGCATACTGTAACAACACCTATGCAGTAAACAAGGCAAGGGTTTGAACTTTGATGTAACGCAAACGTAACATTAACGTAAAAGTTTACGTTAAGTTTAAATAAGTATTTAAAATACCATAATAATAATTTCCACTGAAGGCTGTAAGGCATAAATAATATGCTCATTTAAAACGGCAAACCAAAAAAATACTATCTGTATGTAGACCCACGGAATATTAAAGTATCTCCACCAAGAAAATTTAATTAAAGCTAGAACGGTTATAGCTATATTCGATGAATATTTATTTTAATAGCCGAAATAAGAATTCACGATTAGCTCATCGAATTCAAAAACATTCTACGCAACGTTTATTTTTATATATTTACCTGAACTTGCACTTAAAATACACTTGATCACTTTCTAAAAACAAATTTAATAAACATTCGTAAATATTATGAAATGTTAACACATTCTTACATAGGTCTCCTCAGCTGCTTGCTCTGTTGTGAAACTCAATCTGTCACCATTTTTAATTGGGCTGGCACTCATTTTCTATTGCACAGTGTCGTTACTAATCATTAAAAAAAAATAAAAACCATTAGGTAGCAAATTTTTTAAATTTGGAATTGTAGCGAGCTTGGCGGTATTGTCAGCGCGTTCATTTTACCGATTGCTAAGAAGTTTTGGCGCCGGAACATAGCGCGTCTGCCTACCAGCGCAGCGTTGATAGTTTGACATCACGGCTTGCGTTAGAAAGCGACGGATATGGATTAGAGCAGGACATCGGCATTTTATTGGAAACAAAAGTAAAATGTGCCGGCCGGCCGGTTATGTAGGCCTATTAATTACTAAGTAATATACTAAGTAATGCATTGTTTAAAGTTATATGTGATCAATAAACCCATTTAAGTATTTGCTAACTGTTTTTTTTTTTTATATGCTAACCAGAAGTAAATGAGTTGTTACTAATTTTTTTTTACGTTACACACAACATCCCACCACGCCTGTATTTCCCGAAGCGTTAGACAGAGGTGTAACCTATAGTGCACTCACGTTTCGTCAACTAAGTTGAAGTCCCATGGAAGTAATAATCTGTGTTGTATATTATTGTATTTATAATCCAGTCTAAAAAAAAATATTGTATAGTCCCTCATAGAAACTACTTAGGTGCTTTGCCTAAATTGATTTGGCATTTCGTAATTAGACGTACAAGTCACACTAAACCTTCAAAATAAAAGTTATATTATTATGAAATGACTAAGCAACGTTTGGTTTGCCAAAAATACTACAAATTAGTCTAATTAGCCCTGTTTGCGGTTACGCCGTAATTTTTCCCTTATTCCAAGGAGCTTAAGAACGAACCCGAAAAAGGTTAGATTAAAAAATATTACAGACCCGATGTGTTTTTTTTTAATTTTTATTGCTGAATGGGCCCGCTCTTGACCTCGATCACACGTGTGTAGAAGTAGAAGTAGAAGAAGAAGAAGAAAAAGTAGAAGTCAAATTTAAACTGTCCCAAATTGGTACTTGCTTGTAACTGTTACACGTATTCCTTCTCTTCTCCTTCAACACTTCCACGCGTTTTGGTTCTCTTCTCCTTCAACCAAGATTCACCTACATTTCTTATCAGTCAACCATTTTGTACCTTTATTTTTCGTTTCAATTTCAGTTAGCATGTCTGTGGTTTATTTCCTTCAAATGTTTAGGGTATGACGTGTAGTATGTCTCAGAGGACTGGTTTTGGGCATCATCCATCATTTTAGATCATTCGGAGCGTAAGGTTGGGTATAATACACCCAGACCCTAATAAATCGCTCGATATTTTGTGACATAATACATATTTTTTTATGTACCTAATTTTAGGAAAAGAGTTTAAAATCATTATTAAACCGTAAAAATGTCTAATTTATCAAATGGGTTTGTCACACCCACATTATGCCCCGTGTTACAATTTTTTAAATTAAGGTTTAATTGAAACAATTTTTTTTTTGTAACAATCTTGTTTAATAAGTATTTACATAATTTAAAAGGCTAACATTCTTAAAATAATAGTAATACCTACATACAAGTACTTAGTTATATAAAAAGGAGGGAAAACAATCAAAGGGTATCAAAAAATTCGTCCGCATCGCTGTCAATAGGAAAAGTGCCCAAATGGCTGCCATCATTGCCACGTTGTATGGCAATGCTGATTCTTTGGCCAAAAATAGGCCAGCCCTCTAGCCACGTGAAGAGTCGAAAACAAATGCTTAAAAAAACTCAAACTCAAAAAGTTTGAGTTTGCATCAAATTCTAAACTGTACCTAGTGTTTTTGTTTTTGCTACTTAGTAACTTAGGCTTTTCCCTCAAATCCGAGGCTCCATTATTTCCATGTTAGCATGATAAGTAATTCGATAAGTCATCAACTGTAGGTAGGTATCTGTAGTGCTATTCTATGGATAAAAATCTCACCGTGAGAACTTAGGTGAAGTGAGCGTGAAGTGAGATTCAGTAGACTAATGCTAGGGATTAACACTATTCACTGCTCACTTCAAGCTCACTTCATTTATGATTTCACGGTGAGATTTTTACAGAATCGACCGGCTGTTTAGAGGGGCCCGTGGCTAAATAATAACAGCCGCACAGGTCGATCGATCAGGTTAAGCTACGCTTGCCGCGGTTGGTCTGTGGATGGGTGACCATCTTTACATACCGAGACCCCTCCATGCCTCGGAAATCACGTTAAGTCGTCCCACGTTAAGGTCCCGGCTGTCATTCGTAGATCTTTGACAGTCGTTACGGGTAGTCAGAAGCCCGAAAGTCTGACAACCAGTCCTACCTAGGGGTATCGTATTACCCAGTAACTGGGTTTTGGAGGTCAGATAGGCAGTCTCTCTATGTAAAATACTGGTATTCAGCTGCATCCGGTTAGACTGGAAGCCGACCCCAACATACTTGGTTAAAGGCTAGGCAGATGATGATGACCGTCTCTTTGGGTTAATTCATGCGTTCTATTGATTGCTATTACACATCGCTCCACTTCCTAATTCAACACGTCATCGATACGTTGCAGTTCATTCAACTCCTGTCAAATAATCCATCGCAAATTGGATAGACCTTGTCTCTGAACTTTCCTTAGGTTTTACCTATTGTTAAGGCGAAAGCATAATCAATCTATAATTATTCCACTGCTGGGACACAGGCTTCCTCTCTGTGAGAAGGAGTGGGCCGTAATCCACCACGTGGGCCCAGTGCGGGATGGTGGGTGTCACATGTCTTCGACTTTTTGGTTCTAGGACACGTCGGTATCGTCACGAAGTTTTTCTTCGCCGTTCTGAGAGCAGTGGTAATGAAATAACTTATACACTTACCCCCTTACTAATAAACTTTGTATAGCGTCTGTATAGTTACACAACGCTTTGTCTTCTTCTTTCGTAAGTCAAATTACTGACGACTGAAAGAGAGAAATCGGTGTATAACTATTCATCTGATATAATAAGTTTATTAGTAAGGGGGCATAAGTAAAGCGCCTGTTGGGGTTCGAACCTACGATTTACAATTACTATTCACGGCCGTTACCACTGGGTCCAGTAAGTTAAAATTTGCTTCAAATGTCCCGATTTCATGAAATAGTCATTCAATAGGGGTCACTTGAATTTAGATAGTTGTATTAATTCTGTAAAAACATATACAGGGTGGAATTTTCGAGGCGTACCTGGAGGGAAAGTACTCTAAATACTGAATTGCTAGAGAGATTTGATCATTATGATTGACCCTATCGATTGGTGCCATAAAAGTATAGGCTGCTATTTTTTAGGATTTTAGTCGGTTCGATTCCCGGGTCTGGCAAGGGTATTTTGAAAAATCTTTAAATGCAGTTTTGTTTCTTTTAAAAATAAAGGAATGTTTCCTTTGAGTAAAATTTGCTGCCTTCAGTATTTAGAGTACTTTCCCTGCAGGTACACTTTGAAAATTCCACCCTGTATATAAAATAAATGACATGACACTAACGTGCAAAAAAACTTAAGAAACTTTGAAATTTCGCGGGCTACCGCGGCATACCCCTTAATAGAATATAGTACAGTACTGTATGGCGATCGCTTATTGGCGCAGACGGAAAACGATGTGACGACGAGTTTGAAAGGCTTCGGTTTTCATGTAACGTATCCGAGACATGTGACACCGCCCTACGGTCGGGTCACTGCGCACGGCCACAGGATAAGAAGATCAGTACTCTAACAATCAAATGAACGATCGATGGAGACCACTTTTCGATTTCAATGCCTATTTTTTTTTACTAGCTTTCACCCGCGGCTCCACGCGGGTGCAGGTAACACAGCATAATTATTAGCCTATGATGTTCCCACTGCTGGGACACAGACCTCCTCACTTCAAGGGAGAGTGGGCTGTAATCTGCCGCGTAGTCCCAGTGCGGGTTGGTAGATGTCACATGTCTTCGAATTTTCCGTTCTAGGACATGCCGGTTTCCTCACGATATTTTCCTTCACCGTGGAGTTTGGAGCGGTAGTTCGATCCCGTTGGTACGTACTACCGGGATCAAATTTCCCTGTGCCCTAACCCAGGTCATGGTCTACATTTGTGCCAAATTTCGTCGAAGTCCATTCAACCGTTCAGGCGTGAAAAGGTAACAGACAGAGCTACTTTCGCATTTATTTATTTAGGGAGTAAGAATAGATTGCTCGTGGGTTAAAGAAGCGCAGCATAATACGTGTCAAGCAGTGTCAACGACGACCTTGTGAAGGCCGCAGGAACCCGTTAGATGCGAGAAGTACAAAACCGGTCGAAATCCAGCTGTGGATGTCTTTTGGCTGAAATGATGATGACGATGAGTGTCAAGCATACAGATCGCGTTAGAAACACCACCCTGCACTCCATAACTCAAGTAGTGGATATTGGAAAAAAACAGCCAGGCTGAAGTGTTAGTGAGCCATACACGTCTCACGAATGCAGCCGGAGAGATGGGCAAAGATCGCCACTCTCTGGACGCCTGAGGGAGGACCTCGCCATCGAGGTAGACCATAGCGAAGGTGGTGACGATCTGATAAGGCGTTTGCAGGGCCCGCATGGCCAGGTTGCATGGCAATACAGGTTTGGAAGAAAAAACGGGGGGGGGCTTTCCCCAGCAGTGGGATACAATATACAACGTGTAACGTTAAATGCGCAAAACCTGAAAATAGTTTGATCAGAATAACGAGCAGAATTAATTGAACCACTTTTTAATATAGGTCACATTTTTCAAAAAATCTTCATTAAAAACGTTGCCGTGTCTGTTTATTAATAGGTCAAGCAAGCCAATGTCAGCGCGGCGCAGCGGCCCGGTGACGACTCCTCCCTCGATAAAGCGTCGTCGCAGACGCAAGAAACGATCAGAACGGCCAGTAAAACTAAAACAGCACATAAAACCATTACAATTTTTTTTATGACTTACTTTCTCTCTGAAATAGGTCAATTGAATTAAAAATCAGTTGGGGTGTCTGAGGTTTTGCGCATTTAACGTTACACGTTGTATAGACCTAAGAAAAATTATGAATTACTAGGTACCAAGGTAACGTTTAGTAAAATGCAGGTCGATAGTAGACTTAAAAATAACGTTCGTTGATAGAATAAACAAAAGGTGTTGTTGTTTTCATGTTCTCGCTTTACTTGCTCAAATGTGGCCTCATAGAGATAGAGCTTGTTATCTTATGATAAATATCAAAACTAAGTAAAAACACGTGTAAATGAAATGGTCATACGCGTTTGCAACCGCAACCCATGAAATAAATCATTTGAATAATTTGAGAGCGAGCAAATGTTACATGACATACGCATGTTAAAACATAACTGACAATATTTGCGATAGGAGATAAGATTATCTATGTCTTTATCGTAAAGATTCTAATCTTAAGGGAATAATAATTATTGCGAGTCATCGTGTATAAATTAAGATAAGAATCATTCCATTATTGAGAATCAGTCAATGACTCTTTAAACATGTCTGCCGAAGACGCTACCGTAAGGTAACAAAAACAAACCATCTAGCGCTAGTCTGTAGTGATTTATAAGGTGCTATATTTATGATTGACTGAGATAAAGATTACAGAATTCTAGATTAATTTAGTGTTAAAAAAAAAAGAAATACATATACGATGTAATTTGCAACAGGGAAAACAAATATTCGAATTAAACGATTTGATAAGAAATTCTGTATTAAAAAGTACTAATTAAACTATTATCTTATCTAGTGTCACATAAATTATATGTGTTGTCAGCTTATGCAGTCAGGTTCTCGAGACTTTGACATTCTGCAAACTGGCCAAACTTTGTGGCAACTGTTACACGTGGATGCAAGCGGGTTAAACTTTACAGAAAAAACGCGTAAGAGAAGGGCTGTTCGGACACAGCAATCAAAGGAACTTGATTTGGATTTAAAAAAGAAGGAGAGGTGTCTTCGGGACTATATGCTTTAATTTAATCACCGTGAAAGCTTGGGTGAAGTGAGCGTGGAATGAGCTGTCATTCGCTAGGGATTAACACTATTATATGCTCACTTCACTTATGATTTCACCGTGAGATTTTTACAGAATCGACCGGCACGATGCAGTTTTGCACTAGTATCAAAAGGGTATACACGTGTTGTGCACGTCCCTGTCGCTAAATAACTATCATTATTCCATTAGTAAAGAACTAATATTACGACATGGTCACATTTTGCATAGGAAATGAGTAACATTCCTTTGAGGCTGCGCGGACCGTAGTGGGGACGCGCCTTAATACGACGACGCCCTAAGTTAGCCCGCGAAATTCTAATTTTCTTACGTTTTTTCAGAATCAGAATCAGAATCAGAATAATTTATTTGTAAACATAGGTCAGATTACAGCGGAGTGTGAGGTGTTAAAAATAGATAGATTCTCTATGTTTTGCCCAGAGGCGTACAAATATATATAATTAACAGTGTCAATTTTTATTTACCTTCTGAGATTATGCAAACTTTCACATCATTAATAAATTCAAAATTAATATTAATTGGCACTTCATTACAAATTAGATTAAATTATATCAGTTTCACTAAATGTCACAGAGGTTAAGTCAATTATAATGTCATATTAATACCAATGTCAAATACAATTCAGAACCATCAGAATAGGTCAGGTGACATGCAATTTTATTATGTGAACTTTTATATAAAGTCAATAATAATAATAATAGGCACATGCATGTCATGATAAATTAAGTAAAATTAGTTTCAATAAATGTCAGAGATTAATTTTCATAATGTCAAATACAATTTAGGATTATCAATAGGTCAGGTGATGTACAACTTCATTATGTAAACTTTTATGTCATTATTAAAGTCAATATTTTTAGGCACATGCATATCATTATAAATTAAATATAAAATTAGTTTCAATAAAATGTCAAAAAGATTAAGTTACATGTCATACTAGTGCCAATGCCAATAAAATTAAAATCATCAAAATAAGTCAGGTAATGTGCAATTTTGTGAAGCAGTAATTATACAACGTGTAAAGTTAAATGCGCAAAACCTCAGATACCCCAACTGATTTTTAATTCAATTGACCTATTTCAGAGAGAAAATAACTCATTAAAAAAATTGTAAAGGTTTTATGTGCTGTTTTAGTTTTACTGGCCATTCTGATCGTTTCTTGCGTCTGCGACGACGCTTTATCGAGGGAGTTGTCGTCACCGGGCCACTGCGCCGCGCTGACATTGGCTTGCTTGACCTACTAATCAATAGATATTTTGAAAAATGTGACCTATATTAAAAAGTAGTTCAATTAATTCTGTTCGTTATTCTGATCAAACTATTTTCAGCTTTTGCGCATTTAACGTTACACGTTGTAGAATTGTCGTCCAAATAGTCCTTTATTGAGTAATAACATTTGTTTATCAAAATTCTCAATAGTTCTTTTTTGAAGTTATCCAGATTTAGCGTTTTTATTTTCTCAGGTAGTTTGTTAAATATTTTTTGGGCCATACAGAACGTACTTTCATTAGTGCAGTCTTTCCATAAGTCACTTCAAGTTCTGACTTATTTT
This sequence comes from Eremobia ochroleuca, assembly GCA_949629135.1. Lineage (NCBI taxonomy): Eukaryota > Metazoa > Arthropoda > Insecta > Lepidoptera > Noctuidae > Eremobia > Eremobia ochroleuca. The sequence continues at coordinate 4,310,802 of OX451396.1, read as the reverse complement.
TATCGCGTAGTTTTCGGTAATAGCTTTTAGTAGCTGTTTTATATAGTGAAATGTTCGATTTGACGAACACATTCGTTTCGTATATATGTATAACGATGGCAAGGTAAGGATTTTTAGACGTATAAAGAACGGATGGCAACTGTCTGTGCTTTTAAGGCCACACATCGCTCTGATACACCTTTTTTGGGCTCTGAATATGAGTTCTCTGTCTACTGAACTGCCCCAGTATATTACGCCATATCTGAGAGTCGATGCAACATAGCCGTGATAGGCTGTTAGTACCGATTCCAGGCTTACTATTTTTGATAGCTTGTAGAGAACATAGGCATGTTTATTTAATTTTTTACATATTTCGTCCGTCTGGGATCTCCAAGTCATATTATTGTCAATATTAATACCAAGAAACTTAGTAACAGTAGTTGGTTCAATTTTTGTCCCTAAATAATGAATGTCCAGGATATTGTTTGGGAACCTTTGATAAAAATGCATAATTTTAGTCTTCTCCAAGTTAATGTTTAAATTATTGTCGTCAAACCATGATATAATTTTATTCAATGTCATATTTATTTCATTTTCATAAGTATTAGGATTGTCACACTTAATCACTACAGTGCTATCATCGGCGAATAACACCATGGGGTGGTTTATATGCTCTGGAAGGTCATTTATATAAGTCAAAAAAAGAGGAGGTCCTAGCACGGTACCCTGAGGAACGCCGTATTTAATTATCTCGCTTTCAGAACGATATTTTTTCTCGTAACCGGTATTGGGGCATATTTGTGTGATTTCCACAAATTGTCTTCTGTCCGTCAAGTAAGATTGAAGGAGATCGAGTATATTTCCCCTAATACCACATTTTTTAAGTTTACTTATTAATATAGGATAATCTACATAATCAAAGGCCTTCGTTAAATCCATAAAAATAGCACATACAGGATTTCTTTTATCTACATTTGATAAAATGGGAAGAAGTAAGTCATATATGGCCATATTTATTGTCTTCTGCTTACGAAATCCCTTTTGTTCCTGTACTAATATATTTGATTTTTCAAGGTAGCTGTATAAAGACTTATAAATAACTTTCTCAAATATTTTTGAAAAGACTGATATCAACGCGATAGGCCTGTAGTTTGACATAATTTGTCTATCGTTTTTTTTGTGCAATGGTATGATTATTGATGTTTTTAATTTGTCAGGGAAAATTCCGTCAGAAATACTCATATTAATTATATGACTAAGATGTGGAGCTATGTACTGTGAAACTTCTTTAATAACTTTAGTGCATACTCCGTCATAACCAACACAATTCGTATTTCGAAGTGAGCTAATATGGTAATTTATATCTTGGGGTGTAGTCGGCTCCATATATAGAGAGTTTGAAGTATTTGAGCGTACATTAATTTGTGGTATAGTTTTGTTTTTTGGTTTAGGAACTTGATTAATATAAAAGTCGTTGAAGGCCTGAGCTATCTTTAATGGATTCGCAATTTTCTGTGATTTGAATTTGTGTTATTGGTTCTTTAGGGAAGGAGGTCCTAGAGTTGTTAATTATGGACCATGCCGCTTTTGATTGGTTTTGGGATGTCTTAATGAAGTAGTTATTTCGTGATGATTGTGTTAAAGTTATAACTTTTTTAAACCTTGCAGAATATGTCTTAAACGATTGTCTATTTTTTGGGGTAGGATTTGTTCTGTATTGCCGTAGCAAGTGCCGTTTCTTTTTACTACACTTTCTAATCCCTTTAGTGATCCATTTGGCTTTCATAGTAACAGACTTTGTTATTATTTCGAAGGGAAAACATAGATCGTAAAAACATCTAAATAGGTCAAGAAAATAGTTGTAGGCCTCATTGACATCACTAGTTTTATAAATATTTTGCAATTACAAATATGTAAATTAATATACAAGGTGTAACTTAAATAACGCACAACCTCTTAAGGGGTCATTGTACTCATCATTATGAACAACTTTTACTATGGGACCAAACCGGAAATCGCGAAAAAAAAACAGCTGTTCCCTACATTTTGACGAGTTATGCGAACATAAATGTAGGGCAACAGCTGATTTTTTTTTTCGCGATTTCAGGTTTGGTCCCATAGTAAAAGTTGTTCATAATGATGAGTACAATGACCCTTAAGAGGTTGTGCGTTATTTAAGTTACACCTTGTATAGCGTAGAGTCCTCTCAACACCTTTGTTGCATTGATGATTTTGACGATTATGATTCTGTAAATACATACTTGTTACGCTCGCGAATCATATTTTAATCAACATACTACCTGACACTGACCTGCGAAATGCAAAAATCTTAAGAAAATTAGAATTTCGTGGGCTACCTAGTGCATCCTTAAATAAAAGAGATACATACTGGATACTTTTTTTACCGTCTCCAAATAACAATTTTCACTATGGGACCAACTCTGAGATCTCGAAAAAAAAATCAGCTCTTTCATACATTTCAGTCAAGTAGGTATTGAACTTTTGTATTAAACAGCTGATTTCTTTTTGATGATTTCAGAGCTGGTCCCATAGTGAAAGTTGTTCATATTCATGGGTAGAAAATTCTGTAAAAATTTGGAGACTAAAAAAAATCATCCAGTATATTAATAGTTGACTGCTGACTGTATACACCACGCCGCCGGCGACTTCTCGTTTGTCGAAACGACGAGAACAATCAAAGAGGGTGGACAGCTACTCTCTCCCGACGTTCGCTTTTCTGAACAGAGAACGCTCGCTTAGAGAATCACGCTTGGTATACGCATACCAGCGAGTAAACGTTCGTTGCAGTTGCGAACTCGTTGTTCGCCAACTTGTTTTTAATTGCTAACTCTAATCACTCCTCGCTAATCGCCGGTGGTGGGACAGGTTCTTGAAAGATCAAATCAACAATGTATTCCATTGAACCAGACTATTAAAAACAAAAGACAACGTGGTCACTGTTGAAAAATAACGAGAATTTTGTAACTATGACCCGGGCTTTTCCTTATCAATAAGAGCACTAAACGGTTAAAAATACGGCACATCTTTGTGGACCTTTCATAAATATTTTTTTTTTTTATCCATTAGCGATCCGCCCCTGCTTCACAAGGGTGCAATGGCGACATGTCTAAAAATCAAGATTTCTATGATAAATCTAAGATTCATCATGATCACACCTGCCTAGTCTCTTCCCAACTATGTTGGGGTTGGCTTAGAGTCTAACCGGATGCAGCTGAATACCAGAATTTTACATGAAGCGACTGCCTATCCGACCTTGGCAACCCAGCTACTGGAGATTACGATACCCCTTAGTAGGACTGGTTTTCACATAAATAATACATGTATTAAATATTTAAACCACTATCAAACGCCTAAACCTTCCGGGAAAATGCTCGACAATGGTAAAAACCGCATCAAAATCTATTGTGTTGCGTTCACACGTGGTACACACAGACAGTCACGAAAAGTGACTTTATTTTATACCTAGATCTAATATCTGCCGGTCGATTCTGTAACAATCTCAACGTGAAATCATAAGTGAAGTGAACTTGAAGTGAGCAGTGTCACTCCACGCTCACTTCACCCAAGTTTTCACGGTGAGATGGTTACAGAATTGCACGGCAGCACACCTAGATGTACACACCACTAACGTGTTGTTATCCACTCTCACGTAATGACATCGCACAATTTGTCTTCACATAATTTTTCTATTTACCAATTGACATCACCATAGGAACCAGACGATTTAATAAAATCACACCCAAATAGATTGATTGAATTGACGACAATTCACTGCTTCCTTTGGAGAGCTGCACTTGACATCAATGGAAGATACCCACTAATCTTGGTAGGGTACGCAGCTCGTAAATAAATAAAAAAATACTTTGACGGCACGGTTGGCGCAGTGGTTAAGCGATTGACTGCTGCGCTGCGTGACGCGGGTTCGATTCCCGCACGGAACAAATATTTGTATGACCTACAAGTAGTTGTTCCGGGTCTGGCTGTTTGTGTATGTGAGTGTAAATGTTTGTAAACGCACTCACAATACAGGAGAAATTCCTAGTTGGGGCAAGTTTTTTTTTTTTTTAAAAACATAAACGCATTTACATACACAATGCAGTTCATATACTTACACTGTAAGAAATAGTAATAGAAAATGTAACATCACATCGACTCGCAACTTGTACCTAACAAAATGTTTTTTATGTTTTGTGTTAAAGAAGAGTTTGTTTTTTTTTTATTTTTGAACTAATAAAAATAATCTGTTTGTGTTATTTTTTGTTTCAATAACTTTTTCCTTTGTTTTATTTGTAAAGAAAATGTGTTTGTTTTTTTTATAACTGTAGATACTTATGGTAACTTTAGATACATGCCGTAGATGCCTCAGTCCGATACCTCGCGGTCGCGGCTTGGCTCGCTACCACGCTGACACCTCCAAAAACATAGGCATGGTAATAGGCGTATGTACGTACGTACATGCCAGACATCGAGGTAAACACCCAAACAGCCTGCCATGTATCGCAGTGACGTACCCTTCGGCATGTGCGTGTGTCTCTGTTAGCATGCACCTGTATCTGCGCAAAAACTCATGCACTTCAATATCTTCCGCCTATACAGCGTGTAACGGAAGGGGGGTATCAACCCTGAAGGAGGTGAATGTGCTCATGAAACTCAACAACTTTCCCCAAAGAACATAGGTCAAAATATGAAAAAAAAATTTGGCCCTCCCTTACAAAACTGACTACCAGCTGATTGATTTACTATGGCAGGGCCAAATTTTTTTTTCATATTTCGACCTATGTTCTTTGGGGAAAGTTGTTGAGTTTCATGAGCACATTCGCCTCCTTCAGGGTTGATACCCCCTTTCCTTTACACGCTGTATAACTAGTCTCCGCTGTGATTGGCTTCAATGGTCGAAAATCGGTCTGGATGACTATACAGGGTGTCCCTGGAAGTATGGATCAAATCGAATAGGGGCGTGGGCAAGGTCATTTCCAAACTTTTTAACCCTGAGAAAGTCGGCGCAATTGAGTAATAAGCATAAGTTGAACAATGCTACAATGTTGCTTTAATTTTATTGTATGCCACAGGCAGGAAATTTCATCGTGTAATGAGGCTTTATATGTATTTAAGAGTGCGTTGAAAATATCTATTTCAGGCATTGCAAAGAAATAAAACTCTGTTAAATGAGGTAGCGTTAGTTTAATATTGGGAAGTCAGATTCACCGTTTAAAAAACGGCTCATACACGTATTAAAAAAAAACCCATAGATACACTTATTAAACATACATAATTAAAATTCTTACTTTAAGTATAAAATTATAACACTACAACAACAACAACGAGACATTTACTATTTAATCTTACAGAACTTTGAATTATATACTAACTTAGTGAATTGGCCAATTTTAAAACATATTTCCATTGGTCAAATACAATACACGAATTCCGTCTATGGTCCCATCAGTATTGGATAAAGCAGAGTTCAGATCGCGCGATTTTTAAGGTTCCGTACCTCAAAATTAAAAACGGAATCGTTTTAAGATCACTTCGTTGTTCGTCTGTCTGTCCATCAGTCAAGATCCTTTTTCTCAGGAACGCGTGGAGTTATCAAGTTGAAATTAATATCAAATACTCAGCGCTGCAATCCCTTGAAGCAGTGAAAAATCAAACTTCTAAGTCAACGCTATCAAAAGATACGGCCGTTTATGTTCCGGAATCAAAACGTATAGAGTACTTCCCGTTGACCTAGAAACATGAAATTTGGCAAGAAGCAATGTCATGTAGCACAAGTAAAGGAAAAATTCTGAAAATCGTAAATTGTTAGTTACATACCCACAAATTTGTATGGAACCCCCGGTGCGCGAGTCCGACTCGCTCTTGACCGGTTTTTTAAATTGAGTTTCACAGCCCAAATTTTTACCGACTTCAAAGAAGAAGGAGGTTATTTAGTGACAATACGTAGGTTACATACAACTAAAGGCTGATTTTTGTATCGACAGATCGAATTTCTATTCGTGGAATAAAAGTGACGCCTGACAGTTTTTGTATGGAAGAACTGTAAATAATTCAAAATTATTCCTCCAATAAAATTATCTGGCGATAGAAAAATCGGCCCTAAGTCACTCATAAAAATTAGGTACATCAGTTAACTGTTTCCACTTAATTTTTAATGTCAAAACTGGCTAAGATGGACGTGGACGGCAACCATAACTAATAATTTATAAAACTGACAGAAATTCTCGTCTGAACTAACAAATCTATATTACAATATTTTTACCCAACAGATGCATTTATATGGCCAAGCAATTAAGGAGGTCTATGATCTGAGTATAAGGATCACTTTCCCCTGCGCGCGCGGTACAGAAGAGCGAGGTACGCGAGAAATCTGAACCCGATGAAGAGCAGCACCATGCTGAGGACGTCCAATGTGAAGTCATCCTAGGAAAGAAAGAACAATTTTTTAGTATATTTTTGTAAATAAAAGATGGATGGACTGTGTGGAAGATGACATGGCTGAAAAGGGGGTGACTACCGAGATAAGGTGGGAGGAATCAGAGAAGAATGGGAGAAAAGACATGGGACATCGGGATAAAGGCAAGAGAGTGAGTGTGATTTTTTTTTATAATGACTCGAGCGGGAGTGAAACCCGCTTGTAAGGAGTAGCTGCAGGCTGCAGTTGTTATTGGCTTAGTCATAAAAATTAAATACCAGCCGTGCGATTCTGTAACCATGTCACCGTGAAAGCTTGGGTGAAGTGAGCATGGAGTGAGCTGTCATTCGCTAGGGATTAACACTGTTAAGTGCTCACTTCACTTATGATTTCACGGTGAGATTTTTACAGAATCGACTGGCTGATCAAATCTTTAAAATAAAATATAATAGAATGCCTATTATGTTTATTTACTTTCTTGTTTTTTTTTTTTTTCTTTCTTCTTTTTTCTTTCTTTCTTTGTTATGTTTATTTATTTATTTATATATGTTATTTTTTGCATTTTATTTAATATTTTAGTTTAAGACGCCACTAATCAAATTCTTTTCTTCTTGTTCTCACACACTATTGTCTAGATTTCTTTTCCATTTCTCCCATCGCAGGTCTGCTTGAAGAAATGTCTTAAGAAATAAGCAGTAGATTTGTACTCAATTCTAATATGTCGTATCTGTATCAATTTTACTGTGTGTACATAAATGATTATCATAAAATAAATAAAATAAGTTTGTTATATGCCACCGGTGTTTTAGTAGCTGGCCGATGGCCCTTTAAGAAGATTATCAGTATCCTGTTTAACTACAACTGTGAAACCTCGTCCCGTCACTCAAGACGTGTCCGGTGACAATAGATTTTGGAACACGAAGGCCAGCGGGGTCATTGCGTAACACACTATCAGTACAAATGGCTTCCATTTCGACAGTTCAACAACATTCATTGCGTTACTAACCTTGTTGAGCAGACAAATTCTCCGAACATAGAATAGAATACTCTTTGTTTTGTACACCATATAAATTACAGACATAAATATTAAATTTTACAAAGTAGGTGACACAATGGGCGGACTTATCGCTAAGAGCGATCTTTTAAAGACAACCTTTGGATGGATTGAAAAGGGAAGGAGAGACAAATACTGTAGGTAGTCTGTGGTGTACCATTTACACGATACAATGAATACATACATAAAGTTTATTATACTAATCTAACTAAATATATACATGTAACAATAGACATGAAACACGAGTAAAGAGAAAATATAATGATTCTGTTTAAGGAGAGAGGAAGTGCTTTTTTATCATGATTTTAAAAGTGGACAAAGATTGAGCACGCCTTACCGACACGGGCAAGTCAATCCATAACCGTTCTGCTTGAACAGTAAAAGATTTGTCATATAAACTGCAGGTTAATTGCGTAACTCACTATTAGTAGCAATGGGTTTCATTTTGACAGTTCAACAACATTCATTGCGTTATTTAACGTTGTTGAGCAGACACATTTTTCGAACATATGGAGTAATGGATTAGCAATATGCTTCAAAATGATTCAAATTGACATTCATAGTGTGTTACGCAACTTGGGTGCAGCACTATTACGTAAAAATCATGCAAGCTGTTGAAGTGAGCTGGCAATAGTGTCACTCCCTAACATCAGGTGGAATGCCAGCTTACTTGAAGCACACTTCACATAAAGTTCACGTTGAGATTTTCACAGCATAGAACTGCAGGGCCTTATTGAAACCTATCCATCAAGCGGACATACAAATCCAGACTCCAGACTGCTACTGAGAAATTCCAGCCCGTAAAATTCTCCAATTTGTATTTTTTTTCTTTTTTTTTTCTTTTAAGCCAATAATAATAATAATTTATTTGTTCAATAATATACAGACATTTAAATAATATGGTGATACACTATAATACACTTTAATTCTATGTTCAGATATTGAAACATCTGTGTCTGAACTAGATATAAAATATCTGTATTTCAGACATCAGCGCTCTTCCCCTGTTTGTAGGCGACACTTAGAAATTAACTTTGTTTGACCTCTATTCACAACTATAACACATTCGATCAAAAGATATAATTAAATAATATTAAAATAAAAGGAAGTGACAAATGTAGGAGAACAATCTTAAATTAGCTATAAACAGATGTAAAGTGATGGCCTCCGGTGAGTAGAGAAAAAAGGTTATATACGAAAGTTTTTAATGACATCAGTTTAATATTTTCTTTTTCATCATCATCATCTGCCTTTTTTTTTTTTTTTTTTTTTTTTTAATTGGAATTGTGTTTTTAGGTTTAATTTTATAAGTTTTAATTTTTGCTGTGCCCTACAGGGTCCATAATTGTACCTAGCTATAAGCATTATTATTTTAAGATCTATATTATTAACATTATGGAATGCAAATAAAGATATGAATATGAATATGAATATAGAGTGTAAATGTGTGTATGTGTGTAGGAGGGTGAGTATTATTGTTAAAAGATACTTAACTATAGACACAGGTTTTCGGTCTCATTGTAGTTTAGCTTTCTAATATAGTCTACTACCGTAAGTTTACATTTGTTCCTATTTAAGGGATATATGTCTGCAAGCTTATTTAATCGGTCATACAGAAAAGAGCCTAATAGTCTTTAGTAAAGTAGTTGTCTTACCTCAGAAAAGCTAAGCGTATCCAGTACGACCTGGCCAGACGCAGGACAGGTGAAGTTCTCGCGGGTGCACGCGATGGTCTCCACGCCTGCCCATTGGTTGATCAGCAGTGCCTCGTTGCCGTAGTGGAACCACGACAGGTACGAGATCCAGCCCAGGTAGGGGGGGACGGAGCTGTTGGAGGGAAGATAAGGTAACGTTTGGTTCAGAGCAAGTTGTCGATGTTGCCGATGTATGAAAAAGGTAAAACAATATATATTTGATTAAAAAAATTGGGGTACCTAAACATGTATTGTAGTTACTTATTTTATAAGATGATAAACGTAAACCTATTTTACATCCAAAAAGGTTATATACGAAAGTTTTTAATGACATCAGTTTAATATTTTCTTTTTCATCATCATCATCTGCCTAGCCTTTTCCCAACTATGATGAGGTCGGCTGCCAGTCTAACCGGATGCAGATGAGTACCAGTATTTTACATGGTGCGACTACCTATCTGACCTCCAACCCACAGAGTAATACGATTCCCGTTGGTAAATTGTTTTTATACATTCGAATTATGAACTACTACAGTGTGATTCTGTAACCATCTCACCGTGAAAACTTAGGTTAAGTGAGCGTGGAATGAGCTGTCAGTGTCATCCCACCTGAAACTAGGCATTGACCAAGCATACATTTACAATGATAATCAAGATTTTAATGTTATTTTTTTTTTTGCTAATTCTATTGATCATTTCATTTAATTTCAAAGCTAGTATTTTAGTTGCCAAAACATTACTATTTTGTGGGGTTTAAAATAAAATAGCAAAACAGATCTTTATTATTCAGAATAACAATGTTTTTTTTTTTCGTTTTTTCCTAGAATAGTCCTTATATGGCGATGTTTTGGTAACTAAAATACTAGCTTTGAAATTATATAAAATGATTAATAGGATTATCATAAAAAATATTACTAAAATCTCGATTATGATTGTAAATGTATGCTTGGTCAATCCCTAGCACCAGTGGGATGACACTGACAGCTCACTCTACGCAAGTTTTCACGGTGAGATTTTTCCAGAATCGACATGCAGCTGGTCGATTCTGGAAAAATCTCACCGTGATAACTAAGGTGAAATGAGGTTAGAGCGTGCTGTGAGTCATGCTGATGCTAGGGATTGACACTATTGGCGACTCACTCCACGCTCACTTCACCTAAGTTTTGACGGTAAGATAATAATAATAATATAATAATATTCCACAACTTTCACACAACGCCATCTAGTCCCAAACTAAGCAAAGCTTGTGCTATGAGTACTAGACAACTGATAAACATACATATATATTTCTAAATACATACATATTATAGATAAATTACACCCAGACACAGAACAAATGATCGTGCTCATCACACAAACATTTGTCCTGGGTGGGAATCGAACCCACGACCTTGAGTATAGTAGTCAGGGCCACTGACCACTAGACCAACAGGCCAGGCATGTCAGATGGTTACAGAATCGCACGGCTGTGCGTAATTTGTTTGACAACCGCGTAGCGGTTACGAAAAGACTTCGTAGACCCTTCACGCGTAGCGATCTACGAACTCTTGCAACATTGTGTGAGTTAACTTCCTTCCTTTGCTTGTGTTTAGCAGTGTAGGTTCTAGGGCGGTTCTAGATGGGTTAACTTATCTTCTAGAATATAGTCTAACATCCACTTACCCAGTGTTGAGGAAGAATCCTCCGAACAGCATGAAGGGAATGATGATGGGCGGGCCCACTGAGGCAGCCATGCTAACGCTGTTGCTTGCACACGATATTAGGTAACCTGTACGAGAAAATATATGATTAAATTACATATAAAACAGAAGCTGTAGGTATATTAATGTTGGTAGTGATTACGACAATCTTTTACGAGAGGCCTTTTTAATTTCTCATAACAAACATGCAACAAATTATTGTATCGCAAAATCAATTCCCAAGAACTGGACAGAACAAGAAGATTTTATAATTTCTAACTAATTGTTTTATTCTTCAATCAATTTAATTACTTTATGGAATAAAACAAGTTTTTATGACAAATGAAAATCAATCAAATTTACATAGACGTAATTTGTATGTTATACAGGGTATTTGGAAACTGAATGAAAGCTTTAAGGAGTGATGGCTGACACCATTTCCGGCATTTTGTGCCATACGTCTCAGACGAAGTATGTTTTTATTTTTAACTGCAAACTCTTAGTCAAATATAACATATCAACTTAAACATCGAAAAAAATTTTAAAAAATCATACTTCGTATCAGACTTGTGTTCCCAAACTTTTGTCTCATAGACCACTTTAAAGGTGTTGCTGGTTCCGGTGGATCCCCTGCAGCTACATTTCTACCATATTCCCAAAACTCGACAAAAAATGTGAAGATTAGATCTAACGTAGACCCCGTCGAGTCTCCCGTGGACCCCTGGGGGTCCACCTGGACCACTTTGGGAATCAATGCTTCGTCATAAGACATGAATGGCTCAAAATGCTCTAATTGCTATCAAATATCACCCGCTTAAGGGTTTGCACCCAGCTTCCAAACACCCTATATAACTTTTATATTAAAATAATCTCATAATTTAATAAGTTTGTATGTAGGGGGTAATCTTCGGAACTAATGATCCGGTTCCAAAAACTCGTTCACTAACGAGAAACTACAGTATTGCCGAGTGCAGGATATATTTTATGTTAAAATGAGACATTTCACGCGTACGAGGTCGTAAGTAGGAGTTAGTTATTAATAACTCGCATTCCGTTTCCTGCTGACATGTTGATACCACAAGTCAACAATGTTGGAGGGCCTGAACCTCAAAAGCGGCGTGTTTATGTAAACTGTGGAAAACCGCCTAACTGTACTGAGGCAGTATTATATTACACGACACGTGAGAAGCTGCGGTCTAGAGAAATTTGTCTCCCGTTACACCTCATATTGATCGGGGAAATATCGCGAGAAAACTATTAAATCAGTTGGTGTATTATGTTGGCGGTTGTTATGTAGTATTTAGGTAAGTTTGTGAATGTATTTGAACAATAATCCATACGATACCGTAGGAAATACACGTCTTGTAGTGTTTTAATTGGCTGCTGTAGAGAATGACCAGAGTATTCTATCAACAGCAAGTCTAAAAACAATTTGCCTAGCCTGTTCCCAACCATGTTGGGGCCGGCTTCCAGTCTAACCGGATGCAGCTGAATGCCAGTAAGTATTTTACGTGGAGCGACTGCCTATCAGACCTCCACAGCCCAGTTACTGGGTAATACGACATCCTTTGGTAGACTCTTGGTATCCTGTCGGGCTTCTGACTACCCGTATCGACTGTCAAAGTTTTACGAATGAAAGCAGGAACTTACGGCATAGCGTGCTTTCCGAGGCTATCTGCAGCAAGTATGTATTAAAAACTGAAACCTATAACCTATCAGTAAAATTGACTTATAACATTATTTAAACCAATTTAACGTCAAACAACAATATATTTTATGATTCTAGATTTTGGATATGAGATACCTACATTTCAGTAAAAATTTGCATACGTTTAACCTTTGAGATCGGAATCGATTATGGGTAATGCCAATCAAATTACACAGTTAAAAATTGAAGCATCATCAACATTAGTCATCAAAATTATATTTTAGCATATAGCTAAACGTGTATTACGCAATTACCCTGCAGGTACCTAATTGCGTAATACACTATCAGTAGCAACACACTATCAGTAGCAATGGGTTCGCCTGGTGGTTCGCTTGAAACACAGGATTACCTAGTTCAGGCACAAAACAAAGGTGAACTTGACATAGACTTGACAAAAACTGTAATTAGCGTTAGTCTTTATATTATTGAATAAATTTTATTATTATTATGTCGTTTATTCACTTCTTTACCTTATTTTATTATATTTTTAAATATTTCTTATAATATAAGTACAAAAAAAAAACATTTAAAAATATTAAAAAATAGTGATCCGCCGGTGACGGGAGCAGGGTCCAAGCTACCGGTGGTTAGGACTCCAGAGACAGGAACCTCCTCACAATGCGAGCCGTATCGAGGAGTACTGCCTTTTGAATCAGGCCTTTGATCCAACCGCCTAACGAGAGCCTCGATAAATGGTGATCGAGGCTTTTGGCCATCAGGCCGTTGGCCGATACGACAATCGGCACAATGATAGTCGAGCTCACATTCCACATGTCAACAACCTCGTGTGCTAAGTCAAGATATTTGATTTGTTTTTCTTTCTCAGCTTTCACGAGGTTCCCGTCATGTGGAATGGTAACATCGATAATCATTGCGCGGCGCGCTAATCGATCTATCACCACTATATCAGGTTTGTTGGCGACAATGGTCCTGTCAGTGATGATAGACCGATCCCAGTACAATGTCGCATGATCATTTTCGAGAACTGGGTCGGGCACATACTTGTAATACGGTACCTCAGAATCCACAAGTTTATATTTCAAAGCAAGTTGTTGGTGAATAATCCTGGCTACTTGGTTATGCCTGTGCAAGTACTCGCCGTTAGCCAGACGAGAACAACCAGAGATAATATGTCTGATGGACTCACCCGGATGGTGGCATGCCCGACACACGTCAACCGTCCCGTCCCTCATAATATGTCTCCGGAAGTTATTCGTCAAGATAACTTCGTCCATAATTGCACAAACGAAACCCTCAGTTTCCCCGAAAAGGTCACCAAAACGTAGCCAGGATACGGATGCTAAGAAGTCTACATCGGGCTCGTGAAGAGCCCGATAGAAGCGTCCGTGAAGCTCCTTGCTTTGCCATACTTTCTTGCGGTCATCGGTACTAAGTACTACAGGTTTGCGCCAGTTCTCGTTAGCCATGGAGAGCGGGGTGAGCCCCTTGTCCACTGCGACCACATCCAGGTGCATACCCACTTCGGCTTTTAAAAAATATTCCCTGAGACTGTACACCTCGCGGTTGTGAAGGGTCTTCGCATTTAAAAAGCCTCGACCCCCGCACTTCCGCGGGATATACAGTCTCATCACCGATGATCGTGGGTGATGCATCCGGTTTGCAGTCAGTAGTGTACGGACCCTTCTATCCAGGGCGTCGAGTTCGGTTTGAGTCCATTTGAGTATGCCGAAAGAGTACATCAAAACCGGCATGACCCAACCGTTGAAGGCACGCACTTTATTTCCGCCCGAAAGAAAACTAATTAATACCTTCCTCAGGCGAGAAAAGAAGCGCTCCTTCAACGATTGCTTCATGTCAGCATCGTTGATGCCTAACGCTTCCGACATACCCAAATACTTATAGCTTTCGGATGAGGAGAGGGATCTAAGGTTTATGGAATCCGAGAGCTGAATTCCCTCAGATTCCATAATCTCCCCTCGCTTTACATGCATGACTGCACATTTGTCTACACCAAATTCCATTCTGATGGCACTACTGAAAGTTTCAGTTACCTTCATTAGCTCCATCAGATGCAATTTGTTGGGGGCAAAGAGTTTCAAATCATCCATGTAGAGGAGGTGAGATATGACCTGACCATTTCTCCTCAACCGATAGCCTAGACCTGAATCCTCCAGTAGTATGCTTAGAGGATTCAGGGCCAAGCAGAACCAAAGTGGACTCAAACTGTCGCCCTGAAATATTCCCCGTTTAATCCATACAGGCTCGTCATTCCCTTGGATCCGTCGACACCCTGGATAGCGAAGGACCGTCTTCCATTGCCCCATACATGACTCAAGGAAGGTGCGTAGAGTTGCATCTATCTTGTACAACTCCAGCACCCTCATGAGCCATGTATGTGGCACCGAGTCGTAGGCCTTCTTATAATCTATCCAACATGTTGACAGATCCTTGCGGGATCGACGAACCTGTTGGCTAATGGTCATGTCTATGAGGAGTAGCTCCTTAGTACCGCGGGCCCCATTCCTACATCCATTTTGAGAGGCAGACATAATCGAGTTACTGTCAATGTGCGTATTAATTTTCGCTCTCAAAATGGATGTAAGAAGTTTATAAACCGTCGACAAACATGTGATCGGTCTATAATTCTTGGGTTCCGTGGGACTACCTGACTTATGGAGCAGGTGGGTAACGCCTGTTGTTAGAAACTGCGGTAGCGACCCAGACTCTAAGGATGACTGGAATTGAGATGCCAAACGACTGTGTGAACTAGTTAACCATTTTAACCAAAAGTTATGCAGTCCATCCGGTCCCGGTGATTTCCAATTCGGTAACGGACGGACTGCTCTAGCTACGTCTAATGGTGTAATTACGATTGGTTCCATTTCTGGTATAGTTCTACACACTCACTCAACATCCTGCATCCAGCCACCCTCAGCGTGACAGATGGGTACCGACCAGATGCTGCGCCAAAAGGCACTCGTGGTGGCATCATCCGGGCGGCACATATCTATCACGTTTTGTTCAGGTCGCTCCCAAGTTCTATATACCCACCTCTCATCGCTCTGGAACATGCGATTCTGCGTGTACCGATCAACTCGCCGCTTATATCGCCGAATACGGCTCGCCCACGCACAAACTTTCTGCTTCAGGAAGTCGATGCGTTCTGTGACATTGGACATGTATTCTCGAGGATTGATTCCAGTCCCCGAGAATGCCTGCCTTACAAAGCGCATCACTCGTGGTCGTGTATTGCCCTCCCTGAAGCAGTATAGTTTGCCGATGAGTGCCCTGGCCCCATCGATACGACTATTATTATTATTATTATCTCGCCTGTATTTCCCGAATGGTTATGCAGAGGTGTCGTACCTATAGTACACCCAGATTTTGGATGTTATGTAGTACATAACACATAGTAACCATAATAGAAAGAAAGATATCAATTACAACCAACAGTACATTCCAATAAGAAACAGAAAACAGCAGACAAAAATAATAATACAATAATAATATTTTTCATAATTTATCATCGCCTGTCGACTCAAGGTCCCTCCAAATAGACAAAATGCCCAACTTCGGACTACCTATAACTATACAATGTGGAGACGACAATCACACTAATATTATAAAGGCGAAAGTTTGTGAGTGTGTGTGTGTGTGTGTGTGTGTTTGTATGTTTGTTACTTCTTCACGCTTAAACGGCTGCACCAATTTTGATGAAATTTGGCCCACAGATAGTTTATAACCAGGATTAACACACAGAATACTTTTTATCCCGATATTCCTATGGCATAGAGACTTATGCGGGAGAAGCAGCGGGGTGCGTCTAGTACGACAGTAA
Source organism: Eremobia ochroleuca (assembly GCA_949629135.1). Classification (NCBI taxonomy): domain Eukaryota; kingdom Metazoa; phylum Arthropoda; class Insecta; order Lepidoptera; family Noctuidae; genus Eremobia; species Eremobia ochroleuca. Next base: position 4,294,456 of record OX451396.1, on the reverse strand, counting down.
ATTTAAACACTGGAAATTCTAATGCACAGGAGTATTTTGAAACTATTAAATAAATCCTAGGGCTTGTGGCTAAGTAATAACAGCCGCACGGGTCGATCGATCAGGTTAAGCTATGCTTGCCGCGGTTGGTCCGTGGATGGGTGACCATTTTTATATACCGAGACCCCTCCGTGCCTCGGAAAGCGCGTTAAGTCGTTGGTCCCGGCTGTTATTCATAGATCTTTGACAGTCGTTATGGTAGTCAGAAGCCCGAAAGTCTGACAACCAGTCTTACCAAGGGGTATCGTATTAGCCAGTAACTGGGTTGTGGAGGTCAGATAGGCAGTCGCTCCATATAAAATACTGGTATTCAGCTGCATCCGGTTAGACTGGAAGCCGACCCCAAAATAGTTGGGAAAAGGCTAGGCAGATGATGTAAATAAATCCTAGCATCTAAATAAAAAAATGTTTTTTTCAAACAAACTAAATAGCAGTGATGGCCCCTGTGGGGTTTGCCGATCTTGGACTAGTCATAGGGACTAAACTATTGTATACAACGTGTAACGTGAAATGCGCAAAACCTAAAAATAGTTTGATCAGAATAACGAGCAGAATTAATTGAACCACCTTTTAATGTAAATCACATTTTTTTTTAATCTTCATTAAAAACGTTGCCGTTTCTATTTATTAATAGGTCAAGCAAGCCAATGTCAGCGCGGCGCAGCGGCCCGGTGACGACTCCTCCCTCAATAAAGCGTCGTCGCAGACGCAAGAAACGATCAGAATGGCCAGTAAAACTAAAACAGCACATAAAACCTTTACATTTTTTTAATAACTTATTTTCTCTCTGAAATAGGTCAATTGAATTAAAAATCAGTTGGGGTGTCTGAGGTTTTGCGCATTTAACGTAACACGTTGTATAAGGTCTATCTATGTATACACGAAACCTCTTATGGTGGAACTAGTCGCACGCTCGAACTCATTTTTAAAAAAACACGCATTCTCACCTGGCATCGTGTCCGACAGAGATAATATCAGTCATCAGCCGGTCGATTCTGGAAAAATCTCACCGTGATAACTAAGGTGAAGTGAGCTTAGAGTGAGCTGTGAGTCATTCTGATGCTATGGATTGACACTATTGACGACTCACTCCACGCTCACTTCACCCAAGTTTTCACGGTGAGATGGTTACAGAATCGTACGGCAGTAGTTAGACGCTAGTTTACACGTACTCGTATAACGTCTAGTTTGCACGCACACAAACAGTTCCGAAATGAAACGCGCGTATGGGACCAAACCTAAAATCGCGAAAAAAAATCAGCTGTTATGTTCGCATAACTCGTCAAAGTGTACGGAACAGCAGATTTTTTTTTTTTTGTGATTTCACGTCTTGTCCTATAGTAGGAGTTGCTCATAATGATGAGTACAATGACCCCTTCAGATATTTCGTGTATGAATAAATAGACCCTATAGAGAGTCGCAAGCGCGACTGCTATGCATGAGGTCCTGGGCTCGATTCCCAGGTCGGGCAAGCCATAATGGGTTTTCCATCTGCAGTTTCTCAGTAACAGCCCGGAGTCTGGATTAGTGCCCGGTTGTTGGCATTAGGCTCGCCCCCTATTACTTGGGACTTGAACAAGACTGGTAAAATGTGTATGTATAGACGCCAGCACATCAAGCTACCCAAAACTGTAAAATTTTCTCAATCAACTTTGAACCTTATGCTTTAGCAATAAAGTTGAAAATCTGTTAAAGAAATTTAACAGGTTATAGTAGCTTGATGTGCTGGCGTCTGTACATGATTCTGGACCCCATGGATTTAAATTTTTGTCGGTTATAAAAAAAAAATCTGCTGTTTTATGAAAGTGCAACACCTACACGGTCATAATGTATGGAACAGCTCATTTTTCTTTTAATTATCGACGCAAAATTTTCAACGCTGGGGGGTCCAGTTTTTGTACAGAATTCATGGTACAGATTGCGCATCGATGTCTGTCACCCTGTATTTGATTGATTTTTGCAAGCAGACTGGGAACGTCATCGAAATTTAATTCATTGTAGTATCGTCGTTCCTACATTGTATAAAGATAATCTATGGCAAGATTGGCATAGTCAAGTTAATAAAAATGGTTCAAGATAAGGCTACATTCTTGGCGTCTTCTATTCCGTTTTGTAATCATTGCGCAATGTTAAACCCGTTCCGAAGCATTAAAAAAGTTGCGGCCGTGAGGAGGTTTAATGGTTTTTTAGAGGTCTACTAAGATACTGCGATTAACTATGTTTCGTGGTTTCAAGTTCATGCGTAGACTTTCGAGTTTTAAATTGGACAAGTTAGGTTCGTGCGGCTTATATTATTCAAAAATCATAGGAGATCCCTCTTATGATCCTACTTGCTTTTATGCTGTACATCGTAAATAGGCAAAATGTTTTTTTTTTTTATGACAGTGGTGGGATTAGTTCGCACACTTCCAAGTGCATCATCATCTTCATGTCCTTTTTCCTGAATACTAATAATTACTTTGTTAAAGTGGCATTAAATCACTAAAGTTAAAATTTTGTAAGCGCTTCTCTTATGAACAAACGCCAGCACATGAAGCTACCCAAAACTGTAAAATTTTTCCAATTAACCATGAACCTTATGCTTTAGCGATAAAGTTGAAAATCTATTGAAGAAAGTTGACAGATTGTAGTAGTTTGATGTGCTGGCGTCTGTACAATACGTACTCTAGTTACTGTTATTTAACCCTACATTACTTTAGCGTGACGCTAAGTGACTACACTCTTAATTCGTTTAGTCCAGTTAGATGGCCAATTTTGGCCACGCAAAACACGTGTGTGTCAGACTGTCAGAGTGAGATACTCTCGATAGTTACAAATAAAAAGTGAGAAATCCAAAATCGAATTTTCGTAGTAGCTCCCGTCAATCATCTACTTAGAAATTATTGTGAAATATTTTAATTATTAGGCTTTCATCAAATTAGTGGTTGTGGTATTCTCTATTAGCCTAATTAATAGTAAGTATCTTTAGAAACAATATTTGATTGTAAAAACCCAGGGATATTGCACAATATTTCTTAAATTTTGGTGGTGGGCAGTAACCTAAAATTGTTTCGGCCATACTTGGACATTACTGTTTTTTATTTAGAATGTTTTTGTTGCTAGCGTGCAGAACATTTTTATTGTTGGTTGTAGGTAGACATTTAAATACCAGTGTGGGAAAAAAACGGCAGCGTATTTTATTATATGTTGAGAGAACAAAGTGTTTGGGTGCAATCATTTTTGTTGGCAGAATTCAACCTTTGAGCGTTTGTAAAGTTTTCTGTAGTCTTCCGGTACTTTTTTTTTTTGTTTGGCTTGGTTAAAACCTGTTTATCATAACAGGGACCTAACATGTAAGGAATCCGCTCCAAGCTTCGTTCTATTAACAACTAATAGTAAATAATAAAGGCTGACGTACAGCTACTATCATTAAGAGTTCCTTGACGTCGAGTCTACATAAGGTTAAACTTCCATGGTACTTTGTATGATAACATAACTAAGTTACGATTGTTAATTATTAGTCCCACACAAACATGATGACAAATAATAATGATAAAGAGTCACATAGTTGAAGGCTCCATGCAGCATGTTTCCTACCGGCTTCCCTTCTGAGGTTCGAAACAGCAACTCTATCGGTACCCATTGAAAAATGGCTCAGTCTGCTATTGCCAAAAAAAATAGTAACACTGTGTATTTAATTCACCACGTAGCAGCGCAACTAAAAAAAAATCAAACTCACCAAACGAAGTAGCAACATTAGTTATCAGGGCTGCCAACCCCGAGGCGATGAAGAACCGCTTCGGTTCAGGGTTGAGCCCTATCATGTAGTATGCGATGGTCGTGAAAACTAGTGGGATCGTCGCAAACACCGGCGCCTCCGCCAATGTCTTGGATAAGAAGTAGACATCGGCTCGGTACATCCCTGAATGATGCTCTCGTATGAAGATTGGCAGTTCTGAGCAGAATACCTGTGGGCCAAAAAATGCAGTTGAAAACAAGTTTACGGAAGAGGTAAGTGGTTTAAAGCTGAGTATATTTGAAGATTTCGATTCTTCAGCTTAGAGCTGTCAAGCGAAGAGCTTCCTCGATTCATGATTTTAATCAACGTGAGATTCATCCTGGGCTGTTCAGCTCTGCTAATAACTTTGCCAGCCGTCTAACGTTTTGATTACAGTACACTATCAGCTATGCCCGCTTGGCTCCAGCCGATATATCCTCTAGACATCCTTTCAACAAGGCTCTACTGTAATTTTAGACCCAATATTGGAATTGGCGAAGTGATTAAGCATGACGTTTATAACACATCAGAAGCCACCTCGTGTAGCGCAGTCTATTCCGTCAGTTACCCAACTGAACCGAGCGCTCGACGCATCCTGGACAGACACCTTATTTGACTGGCCAATTCTTCCCTTGCGGTGTTAGGGCTAACGCCCGCCTGGTTTGCGACCACCCTCCCGCCGGAGTCCAGCGTCAAGCAGCCTGCTGTGTTACGTCGATGCGAGGGAGTTCCAGTGCCTTAGGCATCTTTTGGGCACGCTCCTTTCATCATAGACCTCATCCATCGATTTCCATCAGGCGTGATCGAGGTCAAGAGCGGGCCCATTCAGCAATAAGAAAGAAAAAAAAAGATTTGCCTTAGTCCTAAGGTCAAATTAATCTTCACAGTTACTTTCACTGCCGGTCGATTCTGTAAAAATCGCACCGTAAAATCATAAGTGAAGTGAGCACTTAATAGTGTTAATCCCTAGCGAATGACAGCTCACTCCACGCTCACTTCACCCAAGCTTTCACGGTGAGATGGTTACAGAATCGCACGGCAGGTATTGTTTGACAGCCTCGTTGGTCGAGTAGTCGCAAGCGCTACTGCTATGCATGAGGTCCTGGGTTCGATTCCCAGGTCAGGCAAACTGTTATTGGGTTATCTGCAGTTTCTCACCAGCAGCCCGGAGTCTGGATTAGTGCCCGGTTGATGGCATTAGGCTCGCCCCCTATTACTTGGGACTTAAACAAGAGATTGGTAAAATGTGTATGTACAGACGCCAGCACATCAAGCTACCCGAAACTGTCTAATTTTCCCAATCAACTTTGAACCTAATGCTTTAGCGATAAAGTTGAAAATCTGTTAAAGAAATTTGACAGATTATAGTAGCTTGATGTGCTGGCGTCTATACTATAGGCGCAACTACGCCTAGCCCTTCGTGGAATACAAACGCGATAATACATAGGTATTGTTTATGACAGTATTTACACGAACCTAGACGTTTGTCTTAAGTTTGAAGAGACTTGTCTATCGCAGTAAATAAATAACAGCCGAAGTGACCAAGGGATCCTTACGTTAATAACAGCAAAGATGTTCTGGAAGGTCATGTTGGTGAGGAACATAAAGATGGCTCCATTGATGTTCATGACTCCGTCCTGGTCCAGGTGCTGCCCGAAGTATATCACGCCGATCAGGATTGACACCATCTATAACAAGCCATTTATTATTTCCAGTAAGGAATGAGAACTGGAAATAATTTCGACAAATATACAGCGTTTAACGGAAAGGGGGTATCAACCCTGAAGGAGGTGAATGTGCTCATGAAACTCAACAACTTTCCCCAAAGAACATAGGTCGAAATATGAAAAAAAAATTTGGCCCTCCCATAGTAAATCAATCAGCTGGTACTTAGTCAGTTTTGTAAGGGAGGGCCAAATTTTTTTTTCATATTTCGACCTATGTTCTTTGGGAAAGTTGTTGAGTTTCATGAGCACATTCACCTCCTTCAGGGTTGATACCCCCCTTCCGTTACACGCTGTATAACAGCCGGTCGATTCTGTAAAAATCTCACCATGAAATCATAAGTGAAGTGAGCACTTAATAGTGTTAATCCCTAGCGAATGACAGCTCACTCCACGCTCACTTCACCCAAGCTTTCACAGCGAGATGGTTACAGAATCGCACGGCAGGTCCTAATTAATTACAAGAGTCATGCTGGATCATCAATAGAACTGCCTGAGTGTATGAAAATTACCGTGATGCTAATCCTGTGATTATAAAACTACTAGCAGCGCCCCGCGTTTTCACCCGCATAAGTTTCGATCCCGTTAGAATATCGGGATAAAAAGTATCCTATGTGTTAATCCTGGTTATAAACTATCTGTGTGCCAAATTTCATCAAAATTGGTACAGCCGTTTGAGTGTGAAGAAGTAACCAACAGACAAACACACACATACACACACTCAAAAACTTTCGCCTTTATAATATTAGTGTGATAACATTATTTTCTGCTAGGTCTACATTTATGCTTGTCATGTACCTATAGCGTTTACCAACGCCAATGGAGTAAAAAGGGTCTTCCCTTTCATTCTTAGCGATAGGTCCAAGGTCCATCGCGTTCCACAGCGAGTAAGTGTCTGATGATATGACACTGTTATACTTTATTTGACGTTTCTGGGAGAAGTTCCACGTTTGTGTTGTGTGCGTTGAAATTTTCAGTATATATAAGCAGGAATACGTACAATAGTCTGCAGAAACCGCACTTTGATCAACATCGGCTCCTTGGTGACGGACAGCCAGGACCTCCATAAAACTGCCCGGAACTGTGCGCACCACGACGCCTTGTAGGGCGAGCGGCGCGCGCGGATGGCAGTAGCTTCAGACCACGCGGGGTCCGCCCAGCCGGAGCTGACCTTGCGCTGGAGGGGAACAAGACGTTAGAAGTGTATAATTAGAGCTGGACGCTACTAGGTGTGGTTAAGAAAACTTTGGAGTAGCGTAGGATACTTAAACTAAGTCAGGGTCGGAAAGTTTTTTTTTTTTTTTTAGTTACGAGCTAACTTGATAGTTAACACCTTGTATAAATGTAATGTTTGTTTTTGGTTTACATGAAAGCATAATATTCTATTATCTTTCGATCTATAAATTAATGTTGTAGTGCTACGCGAGACACATTGGAATTTTATTTATTTATTAGCGATCCGCCTCGGCTTCGCACCGATGGTTAATGATTTTGCGCTGATAAAAGAAAAACCCTTTTCATTTAGTCTAACTAATAGCTTTGATATCGCTTAGTGAGTCAATAAGTCATCATGGTATCAAGCGCAACATGGTAAAATCATTTATGAATAAATCATAGTAAAATAAGCAACTATTAGATCCTTACCTATGAAATTGCCGATTTTTGATACAGATATCATTCATTCTATTTAGATTTCCAAATTCAAATTATGTTTATAAAATAGCATGCCATTTTGTTTTTCCAAATCAGTTGTTCATTTGTTTTCCTACTGTTCTATTTTTTTTTAATATCGCTGCTTCTGTAACCATGCAAATATCGAAATTGCGCGCTATTTTCAAATACGAGTTCCGTCGTGGCACCAACCCAGCACAGACGGGTTCGTTTTTGATTTGATCGCTTCTTTTCTGGAAATTTTGTTCTCAACAATGAGCCCCGTGGCCAACCGGAGACGAAAGTCGATAACGATGAATTGAAAGCCATAGTAAAAGCTGTTTCATCTTAAACCACATTGGAACTTGCAGCAGCCTTCAACATAATCGATATTGAGTCATTTACTTCAAATTGGAAAGACAAAAAAAGCTCGGAAAGTGGGAACCGTATGAACTCACTGAACAACAACAACAAAATCGCGTCGAAGCATCGCACAACAGACCGTCTCAAAACTATAGGAGTTACGACTGGAAACTCTCCGTCAGCCACCATACTCACCAGACTCCAACTAATTTCCATTTTTATTCGGAATTTGGATAACTTTTTACACATTAAAATTCAACGAGGCGGTGAAAACGCCTCTAAAGAGTTCATCGATTCCCGTCCCCAAGATTTTTATAGCACAACCATTAACGAACTTCTACTAAAATGGCAAAAGTGCATCATCGCTAATGGCCAACACTTCGATTAAAGAAATATGCCCTTTTCTTGAAATTTTTTTTTTTTTTTATTATATAACGGCAATTTCATAGAAGGTATCATCCAGTTCAGCAGCATCCTAATAGTTTCATCTTTCTAACGGACCGACGCCTTGACAATTCAAAAGTGACTTTAAATGCTCTAATTGAATAAATTATTTTATTGATATTACAGAACTTATAGACTACTTTATAAAACTTGAACATAAGTCGAATACGGTCATTTAATTTGTCGTACCTCAAAATACAGTGCTTTCTCAGCTTCAGCAGCGATCTTGCAGCCGACTTCAGAGCGTGCGAAGGCGGTGCACACTGTGTCGATAGTTGTACGAGTAGTCTCCTCTCTGCCCGGCACGCCCGCCAGGAGCTGGATGAAGTGGTCTGCCGGGTTGTAGTTAGGAGGACAGGCGGCTCCCAAGCTGGAGGGAGAAGTGAGGTTAAAGTTGGTGGGTTGCAGACAAGACAGCGGAGGTTATAATTTATAGAATATTAAATGCATCATTAGTTTTATCGTTTTTAGGGTTCCCTACCTCAAAAAAAAAAAACGGAACACTTATAAGATCACTTCATTGTCCGTCTGTCTGTACGTCTGTCAAGACCCTTTTTCTCAGGAACGCGTGGAATTATCAAGCTGAAATTAATATGAAATACTCAGGGCTACAATCCCTTGAAGAAATGAAAAAAAACTTCTAAGTCAACGCAATCAAAAGATATGGGCATTTATGTGTTCTGTTTATGCCGCATATTTTGACACTCTCAAGGGAATCAAAACCTAAAGAGTGCTTCCCGTTGACCTAGAATCATGAAATTTGGCAAGAAGCAATGTCATGTAGCAGAAGTAAAGGAAAAAATCCAAAAACTGTAAATTCGTAGTTACATACCTACTTTATACGGAACCCTCGGTGCGCGAGTCTGACTAGCACCGATTTTTTTTTTTTTTGGTTTGGTTAAAACTCTCTATATTGGTAGGTACGTCCAAAAAAGGCTCATTGTAGCTACTGTGGGTTTTGTATAATTTAGTAAGTAAACAGGCGTTTGTGGTCTAGTTTATGGTTTTGTTAGTGGAATGTTCAAGAACGCGGAGATAAAAATCAGTCAAAATATTAATAAGGAACTCTGGTCTTACAGCCTTATTAAGGTTATCGCTGAATTAGAAACATCAGGTCAACAAAACGTGAGAAAAGTAAACGACTACTCATGTGCCATAATGATTTAAACCAATGATGAGTATCATATTACGTAAAAGTGTCTTAAGAGGTTAGTGACACACGACATAAAAATAAAACAATAACACGTATTAGAATCGTGTGTGTGTTAGTTTCACGGGGACTGGAAATAAGTAATACTTGAGTAAGTAAGAGATGATGATGACTTCTAATACCTTTTTTGTGTATCGGAAGAAGAAAGTCAGGGTACTGAAGCAATTTTACTTTCCTATAAGGTGCAAGGGAAAGCTTGGCAAAGACTCTTTACTTTTAACCCCTGAAGTCGACCATATCAAAGAAAAGGAAGGAACCGATCGTTTTGACACAACCTTATTCGTCACATAGCCATGACCTATTCTAAATCGATCTGTTAAAACAGTTCTCAACACCGTTGCTTTTTACATGCGAGGTATAAGGTGAACCAGGGCTATTGCAACTACGGGGTTATGGCAACTCTGCCTGTACCTATATTACAGGCGTTATGTTGAATGAATGAATGAATGTATGAATGAATGCATGAATGAATGAATGAATGAAATAGAAGAAGAAGAGTGGTGTGTGTGTGTGTTTGAAGAGTTGCCATAACCCCGTAGTTGCAATAGCCCTGGCTTACTGTACTATAAATCTACTTACTCTTTAAAGAAGTCGTTGGCCTGGTCCGGCGAGCCGAGGAAGGCGACCTTCCCGTCGGCCATGATGAGCAGCTTGTCGAACATGGCGTACAGCTCGGAGGACGGTTGGTGGATCGTGCAAACCACCGTCTTGCCCTTCTGCGCCAGGCCTTTGAGTACCTGAAGGTAGAAATTGATTTATAATGAGGATTTTTTGAGAATATTGAACTGCACTAACTACATGTTACTAAGTAAATTAAACAAGCAACAAACTATCATTAAAACATTATTTTTTAAGTAGATTACTTGCGTCATTGTGTCTGGTCTGATGAATAGCTAAAACCTATTGGACATACTTCTACTAGATCATAAATCACTAAATAAAACATACCTGTAGCACATTCTGTGCCATGAACGAATCCAGTCCTGAGGTAGGTTCATCGCAGAACATGAGAGGAGGATCTGTGAGGACTTCACTGGCGAACGACAGTCTCTTCATCTCTCCTCCTGAGATACCCTTCAGCCGACCAGGGATCCCGATGACGGTGTTCTGGCATTTTGTGAGCGCCAACTATGGACAAAAATTTGGGTTAGAAAAAAATCATTACAGGATTCATTACTTTTTTTTTTTTCAATCTAGTCCTAATTTACACCTCTTATTTTCCCTTTCAGAATTGAATTACCAATCATTCTGTGATAACATTTTACTAGGTGGAAAATATGAGGCCCGTTTTGTTCGACAGTAGACGTCTTGGGGCTGATGAGAACGAACAATGAAATTCATATATTACTTACCTACGGCAAATCATGAAAACCAGGTACTTTGTTTCACCATTTAAACATTACACAGAAACATTTACTTAAGAAAATGCGTGATTGAGCTTGGAGGAATAGAGTCAGACATCACTTTAAAATATGTTTCAAGGATAATAGCTGGTTGCTCTTATAAACAGTAATATTTTTATGCAAATCAAACGAGTATAAAAACAGCTGCATATTATAATGTAGATATATATGACATTTGAAGTGTCTGGTTTACAAAATAATTAAGTACTTATTTTTTTATCTTTATAAGTTGTCTCATAAAGATAAAATTACGATCTAAAATCTACACTATCTCCTCGAAGTTTGAGAATTCTTATCAAATAAGATGTGTATGTCGCAAACATCAACAAAAACTCTACTACAAAAGCTAATTACTTCGTCATAGTCTCGGACAGAACTGAGAGCTCCTGCGCTTACACACACATTCACGGCGTGTTTGTACATTTGGTAACTACAAGTAAAGCGCGTGTCGCTTCGTGAGATAAAAATGCTACACCAAGTTAATTGCGTTCTGATGTCATTTCGTTAGAAATAGCTAATGGGATATAAATGAATGGCAGCATATTGGAGAAAAACTGCATTTTTGAGCAGGAAAAACTGCATTTTTAATAACTATTATAACACATTTGCTCGTAAAAGGTCTCTTAATGCACCAATTTCAATATCGTAATGTATCTCATTACGTACTTGTGCGTAATTGTAATGTAAAGCGCACGGTTTATCAAGATGCTCCGTCTAAAACGAACGGTACTTTTTTAAATCTTAGCAAAGAGTTTTTATGTCAGAAAAGTGGTCAACATTTTATGAATAAAATTAACTTTGGGAGATAAAATATAATAAATAAACATTTAATCTGTAACAAAAACACAAAAGTATTAATTTACTTTATTAGTAATACTGGCTGTTTTTTTGTGCCTTTGCCATAAACAAAAGACGCTGATGCGCGCGCATCGCTAATTTGTGAAAAAGTAAAAATTATTATTATTAAAAATTATTCTTTTATTTATTTCCTCACAAATGTGTTATAAAACGTCGTATGACATACGTGCGGTTTGATAATTACAGCCTCTGCTTTCTTATAGCCCTCACCTACGGCTCGGGCTAGCAATATCGCCTCAGCTGTAATTTTCAACCTACCGCACTTATATCATAATGTACTATTTCATATGCTTACCGTTAATGACTTACGTCGACCAAGTTACGACGACTACGTTAAGCAATATTATCAATAATATACCTAAGCTAAATGTTTTTAATACTCTTAACTTATTCGAATACATTACTTATAATGGTCTGCTATCTCTAAATAAATAGTTCCATCTTTAGATAGCTGAAAATTGAAATTACACTTCTTAAGGAATTCTAAGTTTTCCTGAACCAATGAGTCAAAGATGCTGATTCCAAAACCTTCTAGCTCTACTACTAACTTTGTCACACAAAAGTTTAACCCATTTCATTTAAATTGAGAAACCATCCAATCATTCAACGATATTTTATAAAGCCCTGTTTCGTATCTCACCTCCGTAATGACTTCTTGAACACGTCGCATCCGCTGAGCGTACGGTATGTGTCGGTCCATCCGGACCATAGCCTACAGCAAAAAAAAACATACAAAATTAACACTTCATAAATGGAATAAAAAAAAACAAAGTTCCCATGAACTCGTCATAACAAACATTTGGAGTTCATTTTCAATGGTTTGGAGTTTAAAGCAATTATATCAATATCATAGATTTTTTGTCATGGTGTCAAGGCTGTACCGGCTTTGAACTGACTGATTTTATTTTTAACAAACTGGTTTGTCTATGTTGAGAAGATAAGTTGTATATATTGTTGATTATATTCTAAGTTTATGAGATAATCTACTAATAGGTAAGAGGTATACGACGAAGTCATCGTTAGTGAATGATTAATGTGAGATTCAAAATAATATTTTTCCATTAATGCTAACGGTTTTTTAATTAACAAAGAATATTTGTTTTGCGGCATGACTGATGTTATGTAAGTTCTTCTTCATGCCAGACATGTTTTGACGGCTCTTATAGTGAAGTCATTATAATTGTGTCCACTTTATAAACGGCAAGGAACTCTCGTGTCAGTCGAAACTTTGTAGGGTGAATGCGAAACAAATAATCATTTGCTTATTTGTTTCGCATTCACCCTACAAAGTACTCAATAAAAATACTCTTCGGGATAAAATATATTTTGAAATATATTTTATCCCGAAAAGGATGTTATGCCCTAGGGTTAGGCAAAAAACCCCTACATTAAATAAACCTATATTTTCCTATTTTTATCCACATCTGCCCAACTCTTCGTGACTAGCGATAAGGCTTTTCGTTCTGGCCACTTTCCATCGGCAAAGTTTGCTTTCTTAATGTGAAAGGCTCCAAGGCCTAAATGTGAAACGTGTAACAAAATTGAAGATGTGCAACATTTGCTGATGGTATGTGCTAAGAGCAAAGTTGAAAGGGATCTTTGGCTAGGGAGTTGAAACTTAACATGTGGGATGTTGGACTTATCCAAAATATTTTGGCACACCCTAAATCTGAAAGGACTAAGCGCATAATTTGCGGCTTGATTCAGAAGTCTAGGCAGTGATTCTTTTTTCTATTTTCGTAGTATTTATGTATAGTGGTGGTGGATAGTAATGTAGTAAAATGTAGTATAATTATAGTAAAGTATAGTGTAGTATTGCTAGTACCTATAAGTATAGTTCTGTGTAAATAGAGTATAAGGTACAATGGAGTTGGCGTATCCGTGTGGATAAAAAACCCTTATAAATAAAGAATAAAATAAAGATTAAAAAAAAAAAAAACTCTTCGTGAAAAACGTGGAGTGTCAAGTTATATGTGTACCTTCTTACAAAACAACAGCCGGTAGATTCTGTAAAAATCTCACCGTGAAATCATAAGTGAAGTGAGCACTTAATAGTGTTAATCCCCAGCGAATGACAGCTCAATCCACGCTCACTTCACCCAAGCTTTCACGGTGGATGGTTACAGAATCATACGGCTGCAGCTTTAATAAATTTTTTGGTGTTTAAAAAGAATTTTCTACAAATTGATTCTTCAAACTCACCTGGAAGATCAAATGCTCCTTCACCGTCAGCGTCCCAATAAACAGATCCTGCTGCTGAACGTACGCCGACAGTGCTGAAAGCGCTTCAGGGGTAGCTGGCTGTCCATTCAGCGCCCTTGTTCCACTCGACAACACTCCGCTCGGCGTGCGGAATGTCAGCGTGTTGAGGAGTGTGGTCTTCCCGGCTCCTGATGAGCCCATGATGGCGAGCAGCTCACCGGGGTAGGCGGCGCCATTTACTAGAGATTAGAGAAGAAGAAAACAAGACACTTAATAAAATGGAAATTCTGAAGAGAAAATATTTGTTTTTATATGTTTCATGTTCACGCTAAATAATAGAGGGGCCCGTGGCTAAATAATAACAGCCACACAGGTCGATCGATCAGGTTAAGTTACGCTTACCGCGGTTGGTCTGTGGATAGGTGACCATCTTTACATACCGAGACCCCTCCGTGCCTCGGAAAGCACGTTAAGCCGTTGGTCCGGGTTGTCATTCGTGGATCTTTGACAGTCGTTACGGGTAGTCGGAAGCTCGAAAGTCTGACAACCAGTCTTACCAATGGGTATCGTATTACCCAGTAACTGGGTTGTGGAGGTCAGATAGGCAGTCCCTCCACGTAAAATATTGGTATTCAGCTGTATCCGGTTAGACTGGAAGCCGACCCCAAGATAGTTTGGAAAAGGCTAGGCAGATGATGATGTTGAGTGAGCTTAAAATTAAGAGTAATAATAAATGCGAAAACGCGTGTGTGCAAAGCGTGGTGATCAATGCTTGTGCCTTCTCTGTATGAGAAGAGGCCTTTGCCCGGCTGTGGGACAGTAATTTATTTATTTATTTATCCTCACACTGGAAACCACATTCAGCAATTACACCAACGGAGCAAAAAATCACTTCGTGTGCTGGTTTCCATCCATCCTGTGCGCGGTGGACATCGAACGGACGGCGATGGATCACGCACGCTCACGCATCCTCAAGAAATTTCTCCATAGCCCCATCACTCCTTCCATATTACGCACATTCTTTGCGAATTTTTGAAACACAATGAATTGGGAATGAATGGGGAATTTTCCAAAATAAATAGGTACATAAAATTGAAAAAAAAAACCGTGAATTTTAAGGTGTCATCCTGACTGGTAATAAGGCTGATATTCTACCAATTCCAGGAGAAATTCCTAGTGTGCGGCAGCATTTAAAAAAAAAAATTACCAATACTAAACCTTGATAGGCAAGGCAGCTAGGAAAATTCCACACACAATCTCCAAAACGAGAATGACTACTTTAGTGCCCAAAATATTCCTTAGCATTAACATAATTAACTCTTATCAGTTTACCACAAAGACCACTTCAGACACCAATCTACATGGTCTTCACATTATCTGACCAAGATTATGTCTGGACTTTAAAAGAGACTGTGATCTCTGAGTTAGTTTCGGCCTTTCTTCTCAGAGTAGTCAGATAGGAAACGCCGACCTCATCTAGTTTAAAAAAAATATGATTGACATGTAAAAGTGTTTGTACAAACCTACTTACAGAAAATAAATAATTTATCATTTATCACGTTTAAATGTTTCCATCGACTTCAAAAGCTCAGGAAAACGCCAAGAAACTTATATCCTTGACCTAAAGCAAGGCTTTTAAGAATAGCTAAGCTGCCATACCGGAATCTCGCGAATTTTATCGAAAATTAACATCTCAAGATATTAGAACTGATAAGAATCAATCAATTGAATATATCATCTGATATTAGTTAGACATTATGTGAGAACTTAGAGAACTCAGTTAGTAGATTCAATTCTAGTATTCAATTCTACTTCTGCTATCTTGATTGATCTTGCTTCATTGATTACTAGTTGTTGTCTGCGACTTTGTCTATTCTGAGATAGATAGTGCGTTACGCGATTAGGGTGCAGGGCCGAACAGTGCTATTCTGTAAAAATCTCACCGTGAGAACTGAGGTGAAGTGAGCTCTGTCATTCCCTAATGCTAGGGATTAACACTATTAAGTGTTCACTTCACTTATGATTTCACGGTGAGATTTTTACAGAATCGACCGGCTGTAATACTATCAGTCTCAATCTGAGTCATTTTGAAGGATATTGCTAATCCATTGCTTCATATGTTCAAAAAATGTGCCTGCTCAGCAAAGTAAATAACGCAATGAATGTTGTTGAGCGGTCAAAATGAATCCCATTGCTACTGATAGTGTGTTACGTAATCACCCCGCAGGCTACCGGTTTAGTGATTTAGGCGTGAAAAGGTAACAGACACAGTTACAGCAGTGCTATTCTGTAAAAATCTCACCGTGAGAACTTAGGTGAAATGAGCGGGAAGTGAGCTGTCATTAGGGATTAACACTATTGACACTGCTCACTTCAAGCTTACTTCACTTATGATTTCACGGTGAGATTTTTACAGAATCTACCGGCAGGAAGCGTTTATTTTATTCAACATGTGATCTTTCAAACAGACTCGGTTAGACGAAAACGTAAAGCAGAAAACCAGAAAATAATTTATGGTTACGATCAAATTTGATTGTAGACATAGATTATTTTCTGGTTTTACTGCATATTAAAATGAGGATAGAGTACTTAGCAACAGAGGCTTGTAGAATTTAGCCATTTTTGGCCAGGTATCGCATATTAACTACAGTTTATACACATCTTGTTAATGAGGCCAAACCCAGAGGCCGTTCCACAAAAAAAAAAATCCTATATCTACCATTTCTCAGCAGCTGTTTCCTCTGCTGGAACATGCCGCTTGCCGAAGGCTTCCAGAAGTTCCAGATGCGTCTGGATCTGGACCTGGACTCCGTAGCGAAGGCATTGATGTCTGCCCAGGTGTAGGTGACCTTCTCCACTCCTCCAATGGCTCCATAGTTGCGGTGGGATGGTATTGCTAAGCTCACTTCTCCGCCGCTTCCACGAGGTGAAGATTCTGGCGTGTGAGCATCCTGGGGAGGAATCGAGATATTTAGATTACCTATTGTTTAATTTCGAAGCTGAGAAAGGTTGCTTTTGGCGCTGTGTTAGCTTTTCAAGACAATGCTTACTCTCGCGATCTCAAAAGGAAAATAGGAACCCTTATACGACCACTTCGTTGTCCGTCTGTCTCACCGACGGTCAAGATCCTTATTGTCAGGAACGCGTGGAGTTATCAAGTTTAAATTAATATCAAACATTTAGGGCTGCAATCCCTTGAAGCAGTGAAAAAATCAAACTTCTAAGTCAACGCAATCAAAAGATACGGGCGCTTATGTTTCGGAATCGAAACCTAGGAACCCAATGTCGCTAGTTCTAGTTCCCCTTCCACGCGCCACTACTACACATGCAGTTCAGTAAAAGCAAGAGATATACGAAGTTGCGCACACATTCGCAATTCGTAAACCAGAACGTACTACACAATCAATTATAAACCTTAACTCATCAAACACAGCGTACAATCCGCGAGTTTCTAATTTTTTTTTTATTATTTAAATTGAAGCTTTTTTACCTCACTAATAGCTTGGTATAAACAGTTTTTTAATATTTTTAAAAATTGAAAAGATATGAGTGTTCAAAACTCTCAATTAGACAGAGAGGGAAATACTGAATTGTGACGTCATAGTTCAGTATCGCCATATAAATTACATGCAAAACTTCGTTTTGCGAGAAAGAGATAGACAAAAAGTTTCTATTAAGTTATAAGTTTTTTATTTTTGGACCGATTTCAAATTTGATTTCGAATTCTATTATTGTATTACATGTGTGGATATATTATCTACTAGAATATATAGTATTCAATATCATGCAACTACCCAATTACCATGCACCGTACAACTTACACAAAAACCTCTGCCGCTATCGTTGTGCTGTGCAAAAGCGATTTATTTTACACATACGCTAGTGATTGACTAAATAGCAAAGTTATCAATTCATCCATTTATTATTGTACTAAAAAAAAGTAAATACAAGTAAATTTTACATCTTCTCTACCGCCTCAAAACATAGTCATATTTCCGATACGTTTTGATACCTCTGACACAATGACGTAGTGATTTCACGCGATTGTGATGCAAACGATATTTTATAATGTGTGAGCTCACTATTTTCAGTATGGACACTTTTTTTCTGACTAATTACGTTGAGGGCAAATCTAGCGATTTAAATCTTTGGGCAGTGAGTTTGACTTAATGTCAAATAAAAATGATACATTTTCATGACAGCCGTTTTATTATGACAGAACCACTTTCGTAGGAAACCAAAGCTTTAGTACGTGTCCAGCACGTGAGCCCGTGCGGGTTGCCACCAACCGTGTATACCCTAGAACCAAAAGTTTGAAGACATAAGTCATCATGTCTTCTCACTTTTTGTTCTAGGTCATAGGTACTAGTTTCCTCACCATGTTTTCCTTCACCGTGTTTAGCTTTGCGACATTTACAAACAATTTATAAGCTCTTTTTCATGCTATTTTTTAAGTGCAAAATTAATTTATGCGCCAGAGCTTCTATACATTTTTATTAAGATTTTAGCAATTGCTTTTGTGGGTCAAAACTTGTCTTGGTGCTTGCTAGTCACCTTTAGAACGTCTCACACCTGTAAATATTTTACATGTATATACAAAGCATTTTATAAATACATATCTACTTTACGAGTAAATTCTAAAGTTGACATTTAGAAACGATTTTCGCCCAGCAGGAAATTATTTTAAACAAATCTGGTTATACACTTGCCTCAACATACATAGGTGAAAAAACATAAGGCTGATTAGAAACAAAATTGAACGTAGGTCTAGCATTACAATACAATGTGGTTCCGGGTTCTAAAAAGGCAATCTTCTACAGAGCGCTTTAAAAAACTGTTGAAAGATGATGTCAAGCAACAGCGGGGATTATCGAAATCAAAAGTTAATTATTCAAATTAGGCTGAGAATCAGCACTTTTCGAACGCCAAAATCACAAAAGACAGTCCCCCAAAACGCCAGCCTTTCACCACTTTCTAGTGCTTTCGCTGGGAAGAAGAAGTGGCGCCACAAACTTCACAGCAGGACTAGACTAGACAGTTTAAGCTATATCCAAATAACATAAAGGATGATCATAAATCCATAATCTTAAAATAAATCAAGTAGTTCAGCCCTAAGTATGTAGGGTCTGTTTCAAAAGTATTTGATGAAAATGTAAACGTACGTTGTGTGTTTTGGTTTGATTATTTGAATTTCTAATATGAAATGAAACCACCTTAAAAATAAGTATGTTTTTCACTTGATAGTTGAGGTTATTTTTATAACCTCAATTTCAGCGATGATTTTTCAGTAACAATTTAATAATTCAAAGAATATTTGTTGGAAGAAATTGTGAGAAACAGTTGAATAACAAATACTTTTGGAACAGACTATAGGTTCTAACTGAACACAGATTGGACTACATAATGGAGACAGTCCTGTTAAATAAACCTGGCTCTTATTAATGTCTCTTATTATCAATTATGGACCCATGTTACAAGTTACAACTTTAAGCTACGCTTGCCGCGGTTGTTATATGGATGGGTGACCATCTTTACATACCGAGACCCGTCCGTGGCTCGGAAAGCACGTCAAGCCGTTGGTCCCGGCCGTCATTCGTAAACCTTTGACAGTCGTAACGGGTAGACTAGTTATCAGACTTTCGGGCTCCTAGCCCGAAAGACTGACAACCAGTCTTAGCAAGGGGTATCGTATTACCCAGTAACTGGGTTGTGGAGGTCAGATAGGCAGTCGCTCCATGTAAAACAACCGACTTCCAAAAAAACACTACAAAGTGAAAAATAATTTTAATTTTGGAAGTCGGTGTCGTTGGTTCCGCATTTTGGTTTTTTGACACCGACTTCCGAAATTAAAATTATTTTTCACTTTGTAGTGTTTTTTGGAAGTCTGTTGTTTTTTTTTTATATAAATTTTTTTATTTTTCACTTTTTAGTTATATCTACCCCAATCAAATTCATATAAACACTACTTGCTATGTAAATATCAGTGACAGGAAGCTGCATCTGCGTTTATAGGGTACAGACGTGATGTTATGTTGTGCGATTGCGTAAATAATGCATACATATGCGATAGCAGCAATCGCGGTTGTTTTACTGGTATTAATTATTATTATAATAAAAAAAAATTATAACCTTTGTAGTGAGTAGAGGCGTGATATTATGTTGTGTGATGGTGTAAACAATGCTCAGATATGCTATAGCAACAATCGCGGTTAATCTGCTGTTATTTATTGAAGAGTTCCCCCGCTTTCTACAAGATCCCATCATCAGATATTGAAATGGCAATGGGACCACACGGGAAGCACCAGCTTTCAAATAAAAAAAGAATCATGAAAATCGGTTCACCCAGTCGGTTATTATGAGGTAACAAACATAAAAAAAATAAAAAAAATACAGTCGAATTGATAACCTCCTCCTTTTTTTGAAGTCGGTTAAAAATACTGGTATTCAGCTGCATTCGGTTAGACTGGAAGCCGACCCCAACATAGTTGGGAAAAGGCTAGGCAGATGATGTTACAAGTTACAACTTTACAAATGACTCAATGTTTATTTGGACCCTGTTAAGCAGAAAACGTCTAACCAACATTTTGTAACTTTTGAGTAAATACGATTTGAAGTTTAGGAGTGATTATAAAAGTAACAAGCAGAGGAATATAAAAATGGAAAGTTGCTGATGGTAACACAGTAAATTAGCATTATTTGAAATGTAACACCACAGGCAAGTTGAACACAGTTTTACTACATGTATAACTAGATTTTCGACAAATTGCTGGTTGGATCTTTTCTGCTTAAGGTCCAATTATTAACTGTGATACCAATCACAACCTATGTACCTAAGAACTTTTGTATCTGTATGCACTACAGTCTCGTTATACAAACATAAATACTACTATACATAGGCATATAACTTGATAACCTCTTACTCAACATTTGATACTTAGTTACTGATACAGGTCTCATTCCGTGTTCCTTGTTCTGAGTAATTTGAGACAGTCGTTTGTTTTTTTTTTTGTGGTATTTATTAAGTAATATGCCAAAATGAAATGGTTATTAATATTTGGGACATCTGGTACTCATTGATAAGCTTAACGGTTAATTTATAATTATATAAATAAAGAATTGCAATAGTTAGGATACTCGTACATAATTTGGTAGATTATCGACTTTTTGCTCCCAATAATATTTTTTTTTAGGATATTTTTGACTGCCGATTCAACCATGAAGGAATAAAGATAATTTCTACTTTTACTAAGTCATTGTCTTATGTCTATTTTAATTTTTAATAGTCGGAACTTTAAATTTTTAGACAAGAATCCGGCCAAAATACCTACCACTGTAAATACATTTTCCTAACTATTCACAATTTTTATGCGTTGTCAATCTAAATATAACAAGGCATATATGATATATAACCGGCAGTAATACTCGTATGACCGTAACATCTCTAGAAGTTTTCAAAAATGACTTCGGGATTGTCAAGATACCTGCTAGAAAGTCTTCAACTTGCTAATGAACTCATGCAGTATAGCAACTGTAAGGTTGTAATCGACAGCTTTGATCGACACTGGCGTCTCCCCTCGGATGAGTATCAGTTTTCCGATAAGTGTTTTAACTTGTCGTGGAAAACTGTTGTAAACGTATAGTTAAGTTATTTAGTACCTACCCCGTTACTCTCAATAGTTTATTTATTTATTTAAACTTTATGCACAAGTAAAAAAATACTGTACAAGGGCGGACTCACAAGCGTAGTGTGGGAGGCTCCCCAGCTAGATGGACAGACAGGACAGTGTTGTGGTACAGCAACGAAGAGGTCTATCTCAAGCAGTGGATTGCGATAAGCTGAGTTGATTGATTATACTGGTTTTGTTACCCGGGGGCCCGTGGCTAAATAATAACAGCCGCACAGGTCGATCGATCAGGTTAAGCTACGCTTGCCGCGGTTGGTCTGTGGATGGGTGACCATCATTACATACCGAGACCCCTCCGTGCCTCGGAAAGCACGTTAAGCCGTTGGTCCCGGCTGTCATTCGTGGATCTTTGACAGTCGTTACGGGTAGTCAGGAGCCCGAAAGTCTGACAACCAGTCTTACCTAGGGGTATCGTATTACCCACTGGGTTGTGGAGGTCAGATAGGCAGTCGCTCCATGTAAAATACTGGTATTCAGCTGCATCCGGTTAGACTGGAAGCCGACCCCAACATATTTGGGAAAAGGCTAGGCAGATGATGACTGGTTTTGTTACCACTGACATGCGGCCTACAGTACTAGCAAGCAAAAGGACGTTGTTGACCTGTGTCATACCTAATCCCTTAATCGCCCTTCACGACAGACATAAGACTATCGTATTGCTTTTCGAACTTACCCCAAGCGACGGGAACCATAAAAGAACAAAAAAGTTTCCATTCCCCAGCATAATCAGCCTACCATATTCCCACTGCTGGGATGCAGGCTTCCCCTCGGTGAGAGGGAGTGGGCCGTAATCCACCACGCGGGCCGGTTTCCTCACGTTTTCCTTCACCGTTTTGAGAGCAGTGGTGATGAAATAATTTAAACAAAGTGCCTGCTTGGGTTCGAACCCGTGACCTACAACCCGTAACTCGCAGCCGTTACCCCTGAGCCACCACTGCTCATTATCATTCATTACCCAACATACATTAAGTATTTCCCATATTATCTCACGATCATCATCATCTGCCTAGCCTTTTCCCAACTATGTTGGGGTCGGCTTCCAGTCTAACCGGATGCAGCTGAATACCAGTATTTTACATGGAGCGACTGCCTATCTGACCTCCACAACCCAGTTACTAGGTAATACGATACCCCTTGGTAAGACTGGTTGTCAGACTTTCGGGCTACTGACGACCCGTAACGACTGTCAAAGATCCACGAATGACAGCCGGGACCAACGGCTTAACGTTCTTTCCGAGGCACGGAGGGGGGTCTCGGTATGTAAAGATGGTCACCCATCCACAGACAAACCGCGGCAAGCGTAGCTTAACCTGATCGATCGACCTGTGCGGCTGTTATTATTTAGCCACGGGCCCCTCAATTATCTCACGATCAATACCACCAATTACTTAGTTAACAATACAATGAACTCCTAATTAAGAAACCCGACGGTAAATTCGGTGTTTTATTACGACAGAATTAGGGGTGGCCCGATGTCCGGAACTAGTGTCAAGTTACCAGCACGTGGGAGTTACGCAACACTCTGTATAAGCCGACAGGTGCCAAAGATTAGGTGCTAAGTTTGACGCTATTTGAAAATATTACAATAGGAAATGAGGATAAAATAACGTGGAAGTATGTAATGGTAATATGCAAACGCAAGAATAGGAAGGGTGATGGTGCCTGTTGCGTAGGAGTTGAAAATTGCTTTTTAGGGATCCTTACTCAACGGGTGCCAACGGGATCCTATTAACGCTCCGCTTTCCGTCCTTCCGCCCGTCTGTCTGTAACAGGACTGTATCTTTTGAACCCTACTAGGCAGACACTTGATATTTTCACAGTGTGTACTACTATTAGTATGACCGCTATAAATAATAAAAATAACATTAGGTTAAAAATTAAAAGGAGTTTTTTTTTTTTTTTATAAGCCTTTTTTATATAATATGTAATGTTAAATATTGCACTGTGGTATGGAACCCTTCGTTTACGAGTCCAACTCGCTCTTGACCGGTTTTTTCGACACTAAAGTATTCAGTCAAGCCAAAAGCAAGATTTAATATTCGCACCATCACACAGCGAAACAGCAAAATGAGGTTTCGTTGATCACAGGCAAGAATGTTTCCCCGAAACCCCGACCATTTATGACATCCGGTAAATTCTTTATGTCTGACGCCACGTTATTATGTGTTTCATTATTTTATTTTTTTCCTACAAGTTTGACTATTTTACTTAAGAAATATATATTCCACATATATATATATTCCACAACTTTCACACAATGCCATCTAGTCCCAAACTAAGCAGAGCTTGTGCTATGAGTACTAGACAACTGATAAACATACATAATATTTCTAAATACATACATATTATAGATAAATTACACCCAGACACAGAACAAATGATCGTGCTCATCACACAAACATTTGTCCTGGGTGAGAATCGAACCCACGACCTTGCGTATAGTAGTCAGGGCCACTGACCACTAGACCAACAGGCCTGCCAAATATGTTAAATGAACTCGCATCGCCTGCATCAGAATACCTTTGAGTGACGGGCATAATCAACTTTTGAAACTAGTGACATTGAAGTCATGGCTAGTTTAAAAATAACGATTTTAATTGCGACGCTCTCATCTATAATTATCAAAAACATCATCAGGTTTATGTAAACATTATACCTACCGGCATGCCCTGGGCCCGCGTGGTGGATTAAGGCCCACTCCCACTCACCGAGAGGGGGCTCGTGTCCCGTGGGAACATTGTAGGCTGATTATGATACCTACCTAACTATTTAACCGAATTATTATTATCTCTCAATTAATTAATTCCGTACGCAAAATACGCGCATTGACCTGGAGTTGCGGACACCAGCCCGTATTACATATTACCTATCTCTCAATATATTATTTTCCTCCTAACACAAGCAATTCCTTGCTTAAAAGGAGATCTCCAAAAATATGTATCTAAATGCCCATTGTAATTGAAATAAACATTTTTTTTTTTTTCTTTAGTTTCTCAACTTTCGTTCTACGACCTGCGACGACATGAATACCTTTTATTTTAGTTTGTTTAAAGTGTTAAACACGTGTAGGTATACACGCAAAGGGTAAATAAACAAACGAAGATAGCTATTATATGCAAATATTTTTTTTTTTAATCTTTGTCCCACACTAGGAATTTCTCCTGTAGGTATTGTGGGTGCGTTTACAAACATTTAAACTCACATACACAAACAGCCAGACCCGGAACAACTACTTGTAGGTAATATGTACATTATATATATTATTTTATAATGTTTCTTGACATTACCTACATTAAAACATCTTTGTTTTGAGCAGAATAGTTTTTTAACCGACTTCAAAAAGGAGGAGGTTATCAATTCGGATGTTTCTATTTTTTTTTTATGTATTTTTGGGCATAACTCCGTTATATATGGACGGATTTGCAAAATTCTTTTTTTGTTCGATAGAGGTTTATCCCGAAGTGGTCCCATTTAAATTTCGTAAAGATCTGGTGATGAGTTTCGGAGACAGACAACGGAACTCTTCAATAAATACCAGTAAAACAACCGCACAATTGCTGCTATCGCAGATGTATGCGTTGTTTCCGCAATCGCACAACATAATATCACGTCTGTATCCTATAAACGCAGATGCAGAACGCCGATGTGTTCAGTATACCATCGTACAACCTCATTTTTGTCAAAGTTGTTATTGGGGTACCTCTCATCTTGCAAGAAAATTCGGGCGGAACTTACGTATAACTAAAATGACTAAAAAGTGAAAAATAAAAACTTTTTTATATAAAAAAAACAACCGACTTCAAAAAAACACTACAAAGTGAAAAATAACTTTAATTTCGGAAGTCGGTGTCTAAAAATGAAAATACGGAACCAACGACACCGACTTCAAAATTAAATTTATTTTTCACTTTGTAGTGTTTTTTTGGAAGTCGGTTGTCAAGGCCCACACCAGGCAGTTAAATAATGAGTGTCTTGTTTTTGTCCACCTGTAACCGACATACAATACTTATGTAGACAAAATTAGGTGGGTTGATAACAGGTTTCATGTCTACTAGCGAATAAAAGTTCCGTGTCATGTTTTTTTTTTTTATTTAGCTTGCACTGTCCAATACTGATTAAAGGCCCCAAATCCTTCCAGAATCCTTTACTAGAGCCACCTCGATCCAACCCTTATGGTACACAGCTAGGTCGTCTCGCCACCTCTTCCTGAAGGGTAATTGCGTAACACACTATCAGTAGCAATGGGTTTTATTTTGACAGTTCAATAACATTCATTGCGTTATTTACGTTGTTGAGCAGACACATTTTTCCAACATATGGAGCAATGGATTAGCAATATGCTTCAAAATGAGTCAAATTGAGAGTAATTGTGTGTTACGCAATTAGGGTGCTGGGCCGGCCTCGGCGGCACCGTCCATCCTCAGGCACGGCGTCAAATTTTATTATGAAATTTTAGTAGTGGGAGGCAAAGGTGGTGCTTAGCACTTTGCAGCTGCATCTTGTATGTACTGAACCAGCCGAAATCAAAATAAGTACGCGGAAAACAGGACCTTAAATCAAACCTAACACAGATTATGTTCCTCTGGTAAGTCGGTTTTGGAACACCCTTTTTTGAAATTTGACAACAAAACTATTTGAGAAGTCTGTCATTCGTGGATATTTGACAGTCGTTACGGGCTGTCAGATGCCCGAAACTCTGACAACCAGTCCTACCAAGAGGTATTGTATTACCCACTGGGTAGTGGAGGTCAGATAAAGCAGTCGCTCCATGTAACATAAGTACTGGTATATTCAGCTGCATCCGGTTAGACTGGAAGACGACCCCAACATAGTTGGGAAAAGGCTTGGCTTGGGTGGGAAAATGATGGGACTATAATTATGAGAAGCACCTAATATTAGAGAAGATTCTATAAAACATATTACGAGACAAAGTTTTTTAGATAAAATCTGAATGAAAATTGCTTAGTAATTTTAAACTTGTAACTAAATATGATCTAAGAAAAATTTACAATACAATCATTTCATCTGTATAGAACAGTGAAATTTTCAAAGCAATTTTTCTGACGTATTTGCTCATAGCAACAGAAAACTTGAAGTATCGACTTTTGTTGTATCTAAATAGTGTGTCCATTTTCTTATGCAATAGGAAGTAACCCATTGAACTAAATTGAAGACGATCAATGGAGTTATAGGCCGGTGAATTTATCTGGCTAGGCTCGACAGTCAGTACTTATTGAGAACAGCTCGCGTAGCATGACCAATTCTATCTCTATTCTGCCAAAAATAGACAAAATTCTTACTACCCAAGTCGATATCTCTTGTGGCCGAGCACAGGGCGACCCGTAGACTCGCGTTTCTATGAAGACAAAGACATTTATTCTTTCCATAGCACCGCAATTAGCAATTTGACACTTGTTGAGAAGAAATGTTTCTCCCAAGTGTCAAAAGCAGGGAAAAATTGGTAGCCATACTTGACATTTTAGACTTTTGTCGACGGAAGAATAGAAACATTTCTGCTCTTCATCGCTATGCTTAATACGTAGAAATCTTTCTACAATCTGTCTATTCTTCCGTTATTATTATTATTATTATTATTATTATAGTAGGTATAATTGATCCATAATCCTACTTCGTTAATGTTTTAGAATACTTTATCAACAATAGCTACACTTTTTACTTAGCAAAGATTGCGATGGATACTTTTTTACCCGACTGCCAAGAAGGGTAACGTTTTAAAACAACTGTAACAGTAGAGAATTTGATTGAAACATTAGATGCGACGTGATCTCAAATTAAAAATATATTTAGTTGCTTATAAACTACATTCGTGCCTTCAACAAGCAGCTGTTGCCACATCGTCGCAACCTAACTGTTGATCGATCGAAAGCGATGGGCGCGAAGGCCCTTCTGTTCTAACGTTAATTTAGAATATAAATATTTTGTCCAAATGATGTGTTGCAACCTTAAAAATCAGTTGCTAATCAACTTAAAATATTACCTAATTACTTACTTAAACTAAGACAGCCAAGAGGTTTTTACTAAATAGGTATATTTAAATCAAATTAAAACAAAGTTCCAACAAAAAACCGGTGCATTTAGAAACCAGTTCCAAGTTTTTTAAAGTTCGTCTAAGCCCACGGAATCCACGATACAGCCTTGGTAACATTTTTCTCGTAGGTATTGAACATAGAGTCCGGTTTATTATTCTTTTCGCTTCAATCATTAATATTATAATTTTGTCGTTCGAACACAGCGTGGAATTTTTGGTAGCCATTTTATGTTTGTAAAACAATTAAAATATTAATAAATTGAAATAGTAACTGTTATGAAATGTATTAAAATCTGAATAAAATGTTGTTTGAATCGAAATATGCAGCTATGCTACATTTAATTGGTCTGATAAGGAACAAAAAACATGTATGTTATGTGTCATGAGTGAGCATTCGTGGACATTCGGGGACCTAGAGCTGTAACAAAACGCTCGAGAATCTTTTTCCGACAAAATATTAACCTAACGGAGTGCTAGAATACCCCTTAACCCAAACATCCCTTGTTAACACAACAACAACTTGTTAATAAAGCTTCATATAGTCTGTTTTTAATTACTCACTCTATTCCATGTGGAAATTGTGTAGTTTTCTGCGCTACGCCACATTTTGTAACCGTCCCCGTCGTATAGCATAAAATATTTTACTCATGATATTATAATGAAATTTTTAAACACACTGTTCGTGCTACTTATAGGTAGGATAGAAATATAGGATACACGTTTGGATTTGACCCACGAATAAAAAAACATTACCCCTTTATGAAGCTAGTTTCAATGGAATATATGTGCTTCACTTAAATGATAGGCTGACTAGATGTGCCAGATGTGCCCATGACTATTGTAACTTGTAACTCTATTACTGAATGGACTTAGCAATTAGTTCCAGTTATCTATAACCTAATAATTTATCTAAACAAAACAAAACAACGTCATCTCTGCTAACATTTATTTGTAAAATTTTCCTATTTAATTACCTACTTGCCCTCGTTGACATTTTAGCATTTTTTAAAAATGAACTTTCACGGAAAGATTAACGTTTCACATTAGAAAAATATGTTTTCCTTCTGCTAAATCAAAATTTGTCTAAAAGAAAACATTTATAATAATTTTATACACTTACTGGTGGCGTATTATTGAATGCAACACGCTGGTTATCAACAGACGATGTGATCAAGGGCTCATGCTCTTCATTCCCAGCCGTCATTTTAATTTTATTCCTTTATCACACTTTAAATAATTAAAAAATTAAATTAAAAAAATCACTGTCATATTCACATAGATCACGGAAATTGTTACGTCACAATTCTTGGCGGGAAATTGTGGAGACGCGCGCTTGGGTAAGTTTCGTAGCGGTGTGACTGCGCCGCTACGGAGGAATAAACTAAAGCGGTCTTTCGACTAATAAATGTCTAGCGGACATTAAACTATGTTTTGTCAGTCTATCTCGGCCACTAAACATTCTTGATTTTATATGAACACGTGCAATCTTATTAACTTAATGATATTTACGTTTATTTAACGTTGACTGTATCTCTGGCTCGTTTGTTTGAAATACAAAGGCTTCTGCTTATTGTGAGAGACAATGAAATATATAAAAGTATGCAAAGGATGTTGATACAGAGGTAAATACTACTTAGATACCTACATCGAAGTCATTTTCTGATTACATTTTTAAAACTTGAAAATTCGAGTTTTGGTGGGATAAAACGCGTTTTCCCGTTTAGGTATACAGACCACGTCGTCGCATGGTAAATAATAAAGTTGTAAAGACTTTACTTTGATTATAATACTATTTTCCCCAGGAATTCACGGTGATCTATTCCGGTGGTTTTCGTCATACATAGATAATCGAACGCAGGCTGGGGTTTTGCATGGACACACGTCTGGATGGAAATCTGTCCCATCAGGAGTGCTCCAAGGCTCAATCCTAAGACCGCTATTGTTTACCATATTTATTTTGGACATAAAAAACTGCTTTAAAAACTCACATATCCTACTATACGCTGATGACATGAAGGTCCTAAAGTCCATACGCACATTATCTGATACTGAGCTACTTCAGTCAGACCTTGACAGATTTCTACAATATTGCAAAACCAACAAACTACAACTAAATGTATCCAAATGTTTTCACGTAATATTCACTCGCCATAAATCTATCATTGGCCCAGGGTATACACTGGATGGGACTTACATAAATAAAGAAGCCAGTATCAAGGATCTTGGGGTGTTACACGACAGCAAGTTGCTTTTTGATGATCATGTAGAAACAGTTGTCAACAAAGCGTTCAAAGCGTTGGGCTTCATTATTAGAGCTTGTTCTAGCATTCGATCCCTAAAACCACACAAAGTTTTTTACAGTTCTCTAGAGCGTAGCCACCTTCTCAAGTATGGAACCCTCAATACGAGATCTACAAATCTCGTATTGAGTCTGTTCAAAGGAAATTTTTGCGGTACTTGGACTTCAAGGCTAGGCAATTATCAGTCGACTATGAACACCGTCGTAAGCGATATCATTTCTTACCGTTGGAAGTAAGACCTAATATCAGTGATATCTGTTTTTTAGCGAACATCGCAAACGGCTCCGTTGATTGTCTCGAACTACTCAACAAAATACTTCTCCGCACTAATCTAAACAACCTCAGAAAACGGCCGCTACTGAATGTACAGACGCCAGCCCATCAAGGTACCCGAAACTGTCAGATTTTCCCAATCAACTTTGAACCTTATACTGTAGCGCTAAAGTTGAAAATCTTCTGACAGATTGTAGTAGCTTGATGTGCTCGCGTCTGTACCATTCACATCGACTAACAAGGAAGGTATCCCGACGTGTCACCTCTGATTTTTTTGTGGCTGATATATGTTATTCTCCATCAAATTTTAAGAGACACGTATTTTTTTTTTGCCAACGCGCCTTTTTTGTGGGTGAAATAGCCCCCTAAACATTACCACCTTTCGGCTCAGTTTGAGGGTTTTACATACTTCTAGTTAATATTTTTCCAAAAGACCAAATGGATATTAATATATCCATTAGAATATATATTAATATTTTTATTTTTTTTATTATTTTTCCATCCAATGTTTAGGGGGCTATTTCACCCACAAAAAAGGCGCGTTGGCAAAAAAAAATACGTGTCTCTTAAAATTTGATGGAGAATAACATATATCAGCCACAAAAAAATCGGAGGTGACATGTCGGGATACCTTCCTTGTAAGTACAGGCGCAAAGCCTTCTGCATACGTAGTGTTATAGCTTTCAATATTTTACCATCACACCTGGAAATCGATTTATTTTGCACCAGTGAAATATTTTAAACAAGGAGTATTTTGGTGACAGCCACAAATAGCTCTTAATTCCGATTTTGATAATGTACGACTTGACGCACCTAATATATGTATTATCTCGACATACCTAATATGTGTACATTGTAATCTGTTTACCTAGTAAAATCAACAAATCAACAATCAACAATCAAGTGAACGCAATTAAAGCGTAACTAATTAGATTTAAATATGTGAAAGCCCGTAATTAGCAACTGTCATTATTTATGCATGAAATTCAAGATTGTTATTAGTCTGTAAGGTTTCTTTAAAGTTAAATACATCAATTAATAAATTAATAAATTAATTGTTACGTAGATAAAGCCATCTGTTCGTGTAGGGGTACCTGTCATTTCTTGTTTTCGGGTGAAACCTTCAAAAGGCGCCCAGGCTTTTGCAGATGAGACGCGTGGGACGTGTGGGACGTGTGGGACGTGTGGGACGTGTGGGACGTGTGGGACGTGTGGGTTACCCTGGTGGTTACCATCTGCAAATGGAAGGGGGCATCGTTACCTCCCAAAGTGTTAGGGGTACCTACTGACCACCAAATGGGAGCTGGAGGTCCTTTAGTGTGCTCTGCGGAGATGCAATTTAAAAGAGCCTCTACTGACGGAGATACTTAAGTAGCATCCTGAGCCTTACTTCATAACGTTTTTCATTGGATAATCTTTACACTATGGAATGACCTATTTTGGTATGCTTAAATCGTGGATTTTAGATCTATGCGAAAGCAAAGGAGCACCTCCTGGTGCTTGCTGATCATTATCTGTAGCCCCATTTGGAGTTGGAGTTGGCACAGGAAACAATAGCATTCCACCCGTTCTCGCCTGTCTGCTCAAAACCATGAATTTGCCCTGTTTGCCACAGCAATGGACGCGTTACGGCGCTGGTGCGCCCAAGCGGGCAATACAGTATGGGGCATGTTAAGTCCTCAAGGATGCATTGTAGCCTCCACACTCATTCAAGATAGTAAAATAGTACACAGGATAGGCTAGTTTTGTAAGAAGTTTTTCGGTACTTACATCTCACGCATCATGGCTCGGTCATGAATTTCCTCAGTTCCTCCTCTGCCACTTGCCTTCACCTCGTGTACGCACTTGTTCGTTGTGTGTTCTGATAGGTACTGCTGCTATTACTGCAAAGATACCTATAACACAATATGGCACTTTGATAGAGCAACGCTGGTTTTTATAACTACCTCTACGTATTGGCGTAGTTACGGATTTTGTCTAGAGGGACAGCCGTCCAGCAGAACCAACGACCATATAGCCCCGAGTTTTATGGTCGTTGAGCTGAACTAACCAGTCATTTAATGAGAGATCATAAATCATGTCCGGTAATAAATAATCCCACAAAATCATTTCATAAAGTAGATTGCCAAGACTTCAATAACGCGTTCACTGTTAAAAAGATCTAACTTAGAGTCAATCCTATCTACATGATTTTGTTACATAACGAAGTGGTGAAGGAAAACATCGTGAGAAAACCAAACTGGGCCCCGTGTTGTTGATTAGGTATGGCCTCTCACAGAGAGGAAGATTGTGTCCCAGCAGTGGGAAGATTCTAGGCTGATTTAGCTTAACCTAACGAAGGTTTCGATCCTCCTGACACGACAGCTGCTTCGATATCGACCGGCTGTTATCGAATCTGTGGGTGTCACTGACTCTGGCAGGGCCACCATCAGGGATTTTAATTTTGAAAACGCAAAAAATTAGTCGCTAGTCGGTCCCTGGTTCAAAAGATATAAGGGTTTATAGGTGGCCCTGCTGGAGAGACTCTCCCCAGCAGGGCCAAATTTATATCTCAAAAACTAGGGCACCTAGCGAAGATCTGTTTTCTCCCATATTTAGTCGCCAATTATTCGGAATTAGTCGCCAAATATCAGAATTAGTCGGTCACTGGTTCAAAAGATATAAAGGTTTATAGGTGGCCCTGCTGGAGAGAGTCTCCCCAGCAGGGCCACATTTATATCTCAAAAACTAGGACACCTAGCGAAGATCTGTTTTCTCCCATATTTAGTCGCCAATTAGTCGGAATCAGTCGCCAAGTTACAGATTTAGTCGGGTCTTAGTTTAGGAGATATAATGAGTTCAATTATTAAGGTATAGTCCAAGAGCTAGATCGAAGAGTTCACGAAAAATTACCAAGAAAAAATATTTCTATTAATATGTGTAATATACTTTTAGTTTTATCGGTCTAAAGTCTTTAGAAATGTCCGAGAGAGATAAATTCTCAATTAAATTCATGTTTTTATGTTTTTAATTACTAGTTTAGAGTAGCTTAAACTTCTTTAAAAACATTAAACCTTGCTCTTGGTCTATTTGGTGTCAAGATGTACAGTCGCATGCAACTGTTTTACCAGTTTACAATGTTAACCTCTAATTAACGTTAGAATAATAAAAAAATATCGTACCTTTAGTAAAATGTTTAAAATACTAAAACGTTGAAAACGTAAGTATTGTCAATTGTAATCAAATTTTATTTTATAAAAATGAATTTTCAAAAAGTTCGTTTGATGTGTGTTGTGTTTGTGTGTATTTTGAGGTGATAGTGAGTGTTATGTTGTGGGTATGGACGGGTTGAGTTTTTATTTTATCTTAATTTAGGTTAGAATAATAAAACTTCTGTTGTCGAAATATAAATAGATTTATTACCTTAAAATGATTGTACTTTCTGAAAATGTTACAAATACCTATTTATTCAATATTATGAACAGATACAGTTTGTTAAACGGTTTATTCGCGCAGGCTCGCGAGGTCGCGCGCAAGCTCGAACATACGCGATCCGTAAAGAAAATACCCGAGACCGTGCGGGGATTATTCCTCTCAGTCTGCGCTGACCCTTTACGTGACGGGCAACTCGTTCTAAGCAGCTCGTCTGTACACGCGCATCTATCTCTTTCTTACTTACCGTAAATGAAACGGAGCGCAGCGATCTATCTGCCAGCGACTAAGTGGTAAGTGCACATTGTGTTGGATAAATAATTACACATACACATACACACATTACACACACACACATTGCATCGTACATTATTGTAGATTTGTTTATAAGTATTGAATACAGCTTTCCTATGGTGGGTTGAAATTATAGACTAAGTTTAAATTTATTTAATTCGAAACAAACATTCCTCCATAAGACGTCATAGATACTATCTAGAAAATACATAAAGTATTTTGTACTCGCTTGTACCACTGTATGGGGAAATTGAATTCTTTAATATCTTTTTAATTACACACCGACTAAATCTGTAACTTGGCGACTGATTCCAACTAATTGGCGACTAAATATGGGAGAAAACAGATCTTCGCTAGGTGTCCTAGTTTTTGAGATATAAATGTGGCCCTGCTGGGGAGACTCTCTCCAGCAGGGCCACCTATAAACCCTTATATCTTTTGAACCAGTGACCGACTAATTCTGATATTTGGCGACTAATTCCGACTTATTGGCGACTAAATATGGGAGAAAACAGATCTTCGCTAGGTGCCCTAGTTTTTGAGATATAAATTTGGCCCTGCTGGGGAGTCTCTCCAGCAGGGCCACCTATAAACCCTTATATCTTTTGAACCAGTGACCGACTAATTCTGATATTTGGCGACTAATTTCGAATAACTAGCGACTAATTTTTTGCGTTTTCAAAATTAAAATCCCTGATGGTGGCCCTGCCAGAGTCAGTGACACAATCTGTGGTGCTTAATCGCACTGTGCTGATCTAAAATTAATTTGGTGTCTTGCAAATTTCAAAATGGCGGCGTTGCTACTCGTTGTCTACGTGCATCGACGCCATCTTAGCTGCATAGCTTGCCTTCCTTGATAATTAGCACTGTCTGGAATTCTAAGTTTATTTCACCTGTCTAGTTCATCATCTCGGTTGTTCAGTTGGGTTTTTAGGACCGAACCAGAACCAATAATGCCTACTACAGTTTCAATGTTATGATTTGAAGAAAAAATACGGTAGTATTTTTTTTTTTACTTTTCATAACCGAAATTACCCAAGCTTAGTCAAATGTTTTTGGTCTTTTTTAAACTAATTAAAAAGAAAGATAAGTACCTACACTTTATCTACAGACGCCAGCACATCAAGCTACTACAATCTGTCAAATTTATTTAATCGATTTTCAACTTTATCGCTAAAGTATAATGTTCAAAGTTGATTGGGAAGATTCGACAGTTTCGGGTAGCTTGATTTGCTGGCGTCTGTACAGCTTAGCATCTTTTCTACTTTTTATGGAGAAAACATCTCTTATTTGTGATGACTCTCCGAGGCGCTTAGCCATATCGAACTAGATAAAAATAACGCCGTGTAGTTGCTTATCACAATATCTGGAAAAGGTGTTGGTTTCGCGATATGGTATGTTAATTAAGAACAAACAAAATGAAAGAAAATTGTATCAACATACCTTGATTGAAAGGCACTAGAAACTCATCCTTATTTGAATCAATATGCACAAACATGACTGTAACTAAACACCTATCGAAGCGCACTGAATGGCGTGCGAAAATCGGTCATCGGTTTTCAACTGCCGCAGCTCATGAGATGACGCACAGAACCTCGAAGGCTGCACTACAACTGAGTTCACAACTTATCAGCTGTTGTTTATATAAAAATGCATTGTGTTTTATCAGTAAATGCATTAAGTGCAACGGAGCATTTGAGGCTCTCGGCGTTAATGGTCCTTCTTTGTCCCCGCGAAAAGAAACTTGAGAGTTTGAATATGGTATACGGGTGAATAGTGTACGTCTTCGAATCTTTAAATAATCTGACGAACTGTGTTGTAGCCGTCTCAATACTTACACAAAAAATTGATTTGCGCTGCGATGCTCATGTACATTATTTTTAGTACAGGTACTGCAAACCTGAATGTAGTTTGTTCAGAATAAGTAACTGAATCGATTCCAATAATTTTTACACCATGTTATATTTTGTCCCAAAAATATTCAAAAATGGTAACTTGGACACCGAGCGACACTAAGTACATATCCACAATCACATGCGCACAACACAGGTCACAGCCGGTCGGCCGGTGGCGCGTGTTAAGTGGTAACCAACTTTTTGAACGGACAATCAGGTAACATAACAAGCTTATAATTTCGTGATTTTTCATGATACAGTTTTGAAATTTTGTACATAGATTCTTTACATAAAAATACTAGACACGTGTTTCGGGTTCGCCATATTATACTAAAAATAATGTTGTATAAATTGGTCATGTGCAGCAAGGCATCTCTAAGGGAAAAGTTACTTGATAGACAATGTCTCATCCTTAATAAGAGATCTGACGAATTATTTTATAGCCGTATAAATACATACTTACACAATTTTTTTCTTCGCGTTGTGCTGATTAGATACAAACCAATGGGCAGCAAGGAACTTGCCCTTAAACATAACTTGATAGAAGATGGAAAGGGTGTGTAGTAGAGAATAATACAAATAAGTAAGCGTAATATGATAATTTTAATTTATTCTATAAAATGACATTTGAGATAGATGCAAATATTTTCAGTATATTACTTTATACAATATTTAAACGAATCTATTACATCGTTAGTAGTATGATTACATGACACATGACAAAGGAACTATTGTATGTAGACTTGAGATGTATCGTGATTCTTAACTATAATAATGATTTAGGAATATGGCTAATTAATGTTTGTATTATTTAATATTAAACTCGATGACCATCCTCTTAACACTTATTCCATCAATAATATTTGGTGACAACTTACTGGTGATACCCGAGTTATTTCACTGAATCAGTATCACAATAACCCAACTTCATATCTCCATCGTGCATTAATTCATTTAAAATACAATTCAAACATTCACGTACGCTTCACGCGCACTCCAGGCGTTCTTGACAATGTTCTCGTTATCACTCATAAATAAGACAACGGTAATATTTACATTGCACAAACGGGACTTGCGTAAATAAAAATAAAAGGTATTGTGACGTTGCGCGATGTCGGCGACCGAGCTGTTTACATATGGCTGACAACTTTATAATAAGCCAACATTACCCAAACCTTAAGATAAATAGTGAATACCACGTATTTGTTTCATTTATAATTACAGGATAAATTGTTTCAGCCAAGCATCTTTACTTACAAATGTTTACCATGACAAACACTTAAAAACTATAAAAATACAAAGTTTATCGAAACAAACGTAGCTGATACATCAGATTCGATCCTCTCGCGCAACGCTACAGTAATTAAACAAAATAGACTAATTAATATTTAGCACTACATAGGAAGTGATATAACTTACACAGTTTACCATGAGCCATACATATTTATTACATAGGTATTTATATGCAAATAACACAATACACTGAGTGACTTAAACGGAACAAAAATAAACCTTAATGAGTACATCTTAAGATTTCTATTTCATTTGAATATTGTTTCTAGAAATAAAAACCATTTTCATCAACGGTTGTATATATTTTTTTTATCTCTGAAATGTAGAAAAAATCTATTTATAATTAATTTTCATTCGGAAAAATCTCTTTTATTTTTAATCAGCTGCGTTTACGATAAGTCTATTGTTCGCTAACCCTAAATTCCATACAGATAAATCTATTATGTATTACAACGTAAAGATGAGGACATACGGCTACGTAAAACCGTCACAAGAACGCATTTATTTACGTTATTGATAATATTTGAAGGAGATTTTTCAAATTATATTTCTTCCTATTAAATCTAAAACGCAATTTACAGACATGTCCTAGTTCATATACTGGGTGTCCGAAAAGTCATGGATTACCTTTTACCTGCTAATGGGCCACATTGGGATCTACCAATAAAAAAAAATGAACTACCAATATTTTTTTTTTCACCAGGGCCGATCAAAAATAAGGTAAAATTGTTTTTGGTGAAAATTTTAAGCTTGAACCTAAATTTTAGGTATTTAAAAGATGATATCTGAACTTTCTTGTATTCAATCGATAGTAGGATGATTCAAGATGAAAATAAAAAAAACCTGTACTCGAAAAAGTTTTCATTCGTAGAAATGGCATGGAAAAAACTGTACAAAGGTAGAGATTTTCCAAAATTTCATTAAACATCAAAAAACTCGGAAACCATAAGACTTTTAGTATGATCATTTTTTTTTTTATTGGTAGATCCCAATGTGGCCCATCAGCCGGTAAAAGGTAATCCATGACTTTTCGGACACCCAGTAGATAAATAATGCAACATTTCCAAGGTAGCCAATATGTCCGATCATGCGTAACGAAACTGGTCATGCACTTTCTAATAATGAGCGGACATCCAGCTGACCGGGCACGCATCACCGTATCACGACACGTGTCACTAATTAATTGAATGCATGACATCTCGCCTTTATTGCCCGAAGGGTTTGGCAGACGTGTACCTATTCACGGCAGCGATCTCTCGCGTCCGGCCCTGGTCCAGGCCATGGTATGTAGCGTGAGTGCATGGGAAGCCGCCACCTCCTTCTGCGAAGCAGTAATGCTTGCGAAGGAGGAGGCGGAACTCGTGAGAGAGAGGCAATCTTTGCACCCTCACTCCCCTAGTCGCCGCAGGAGACGCCTTGGGCGTCGGGAGTCGAGAGCCTATTCCCAGCCACCGTAGGCGCGGGCTTGCGGACGGCGAGCAATGGGCAGCCGCCGTCCGGTAAGGACCAGGCCCGGATCGATGGCGCGTTGTGTTCCACGCGCGCCTCAAAGAGATGTCAGCAGTAACTGACGGGGTCCGCTAGGGCCGGTGCCTGCCAGGGTCGCGGGTTGTTCGAAAGAGTTACCGTGGCTGCTCGCACAGGCAACTGAAGCAACACGGGTGGGTTTTAGTCAGTAAAGGTCTGACACGCCCTCCCGTTACGCTCAGAGCGGGAGAAGTTTTTGATAATATTCCACAAAAAAAAAAGACGTGTACCCATAGTACACCCACATTTCACTAGTTTTTTTTTTTATTTTGCTGACGTTTGCTGACGTCACGTAAGTTCTATAAATAGACAATCAACCAATGCGGTCTGTGAAAAAAGATCTCTTCAAAAACCATATGTCCCCATCTCCAAATTAAAGTTATAATGATGACTTATTTAGTTTGCTGTGACTATTTTACCTAACAATCTGTCATATCAAATACGATTACGTTTCATATACTCGCCATGAGAAGCTACGGTTGCTAACGGAAGTGTGTTAAGCAAGTTTATGGCAATGAGGCTTATGGAACTATATTTTGAAAACTAGAAAACTGTATCAATGTTTTTAAGGTTTTGTTCGTATTTAATGTCAATCAGGGTACACATATAATAAAACGACAATTGAATCAAATTAGCATGAATCAGTAAAAATCGATCAGAAATAGTTTTTTGTTTGAATTCCCTTTAAAGTCTTTACCAAGAGAAGGTAACCAAAACTGCCATTTTTTTAGAGAAATTTTTAAGTTGCTCCTTGCATGTTTTATTGGCCATTTTTGAGACAGAATGAATGATGATCATATTGTACCATTTGATACTGCCCATAGGTGTGCCTTAGGTGTTTTGTCTTGTCTGACCCATGCTTCATAGATGAATTTTTAGTAACAGCTACAACAAAGCCCTATGCAATATTACCCTATGCAACGATGCCCTATGTAAGTATGCCCTATGCAACGATGCCTTATACATTGATACAGTTCCCCAGTCCATACTTGTTTAAATTGATAACAATAATAACACGTCGTTGCGTACCTAGCGATTAATAATAACTGAACTTGAACTACTTAAGTACCGTATATGTATTATAACTGTATATATCTATTGCTAATATAAGAAGGCGATCAGTCTACTAGTCAAATATTGGCAGTGTTTATGGTTCATTTTGATAGATACCGTTGCCACAGAAAAATATTACAGATACTTAGGTACGTCAATTTCTTTGCCCATGTAAAATTTTAGCCTGATTTTTTCCTGAATCTTCTGAGGGAACGTAATATAAGACTTTCGGAGGATCAGTGCACTGGGTTTTTAATTGAAGTTAAATATCTGTATTTAATTAAATCTGTGACCTCGCACAGAGTTCTTATCATCTAGTATTTTAACTTTTTCGATCTACAGAATGTTTTAAACATTTTATAAAGTAAATGGGCATTTTAAATTCAACTTATTTTTTGGTCTTTTGCGATGTGTTTTTTATATTTTTGACGTTCATGAATGAAGTTATGACGCGTGGAGTCCTTTGCAGACCTGCGTTAAGTCTGATTAACATTCAAAGTGATGCGGTTATCTACCTTCTATTTTAGTATTTCATATAATTCATTCGATTCTGTCTTGAATATACAATACCGTAAAATATTTTCAATGCCATATATTAAGTTTTTACTTTGGCAATGCAATGACGTTAGTAATTATTTGCATGCGTCATTCTGTCACGTTCATAAAGCCGTCAGTTCCCTAATTCTTAATTTTGAAGAAATTTAATTTTTTCAAGTAACAAATTTACAATACCTAGTCTAGTTTTGTCTAATATATTGAATAATCAACTCGGTTGCTGCCTACTTAATATTAGATTATAAGTACTATAAATGTGACAATTTAAAAAGATATTTGGATTAAATTTTCCAAATAAAAAAACACAGGATAATTTCAATTCGAGTTCCTAAAGTTGTTCTTTTAGGACCCGAGTGAAAACACGGGCAACTTTTAGTATTAAAATTCATAACAATCGCAACATCTCTCGAACTCTATTTATAAACATCGTAATCATTTAGACATAGCATGAATAGCACAAGATATTTGATCTCAATAATTTATAGTGACACTATCTGTTGTGGTTACCGCAAGGAGACTACTTGAAACTGGTTTTGGGAAATAGAAATACTAATATGATCTGAGTCGGTTTTGTCCCTGTTCGTTGGACAAGGAATATCAATATTTATGTCTGTAATTTATATGGTGTACATAATAAAGAGTATTCTGTTCTATCAATATTAGTGTGGAAGAAGTCGTTTCGCCGACCCCAAATAAGTTGATAAGGGCAAGAGAATGATCATGGACAAGGAATATTCATTTATTTTTAGTTTTTATTTAGAAAACATTTTATGGGCTCATTTCTAATGCGATTATGTAGAAGAAGACAAAAATGGTAATATGCTGAAGTATTTCCTACCAGCTGCGTGTTTCTATAAAAAATAATATGCTAGATAAAGTCTATAATACTCGAACCGTAGATAAATTGATTATTAAATGCTTCATTGCCTCGAAAGTTTGGAACCAGTGGAATCAGACATGACAATATTGACCTAATAACTCGAACCAAAGGATCGGTGTCACAACCGCGGTATTCAGCTCAAGTTCCAGACTCCACGCGTCACACATAGGGGTATTTCGTCGATCTACGCGGCCAAAAGTCAGTTTTGTAAAACTAGCGCTGGTAACACAAAATTGCTACACGACCAAGTTGAGGAGTCGTGGAATATTATACAGCCAGTTCTCCCACCTCTAGGCACCGTCAGGCGCGCCAGCACTTGTCTAAACTTGATCGTTCTCTTTGGTGCACGTCATTTTTTCGGCATTGTTTGAATAATCAGACAGTTTGTCAGTGTCACATTCTTCATTAGGCGATTATATCAAGAAAAATACTATGGATCTTGATAGTACAGACAAGGGCGAATAAATATTTCGTAATTTGGAATTATTTTAATATAATTATAAAGATAATTTTAGTGCATTAAAATTGTGTCCCACTGAACAGTATCTAAGCACTTTTTTACAATTGCGATGATATTAGTTGTACTTCAGGGTGCGTCCCGGCTTTTTTTGTTATTGTAATAGGTATGACAAGATTTTAACTAATCAACTATATTAAAATTGGCCGCGGATACCCGTGAATTTTCTTATTTAGGGTCCCTCAACTAGATAAAATCAAATAAAGGATTTTTCGCTATTAATTTTAAAACAGGTTTTGTTTTGCTCTAGGATCACCAGGTAGCTCTAACCTAAGAGTATGGACTAGGAGAGAGAGTTATTTTTCGAAATGCAACAGCAGAACTTACCAAATATTGAAGAAAAATTAGAGTATCTTGAAAGAGACTTGTTATCATGTGAAAACTATAAAGAAGACCAAACGAAGGACATAAAGCACCAATTTTCATATATTAAATCAGAATTTAAGCAGAGATGTTTTTTTGTTTTATGTTAAATTTTATTAATTCGGTATATTTTAGTATCCCTCGTAATAAAAATTAGCCCATATTATTGATTTTTATACATTTTTTTCATTTTATATAGCCTAATATGCCACAAAAAAGTTGATAACGCCATTCAAGATAATACAGACTTAAGAAATAATTTTGACCGCGTAGATCGACGAAATACCCCTATGTGCGTCACTTCAAACGAACTAGATTGATGTAGAATACTAGATAGTAACTCTGTGCTTAAACGGTACCCTGTTACAATAATTGTAGCAGTACCACGCAAAGGTAATCAATTTTGGTGTTTTTAACATTGGACGGACGAATGCTTTTGTCTATAGTACTTAAAACATTGAATGACACTGAATGAGACACAATAGAAGGTTCATTGTTTTTACTTCTAGTGAAGAAAAATCGTATTGAATTCTCACGTTCAAAGTATTGAATTTGGTCACACACAAATTCATGGTGAAGGCGAAATATGAAACCAAAGAGTCTAAACTAATGACAGCTACTGCAAGCCAATTTGTTTTTCTACTCGAATCAAAAGACAAAATTGATTTATTAATTAGCTATTTTAATAAACCTGTATTTAATAAAATGTGACAAAAACACTCGTCCACACAAAGGTATTAATTTCTATCTATATTATCTATTGCATGGCTCAGTTTGTGATATGTCTAATATTATCGAGGTAAAGGCAGTTACTGGATCTGTCTTTTGTGGCTTTTAGAAAACGAATTCGTTAAGAAAAAGTAAGTTTTATAGAAAATATTTTGAACCTATGTACAGCCCAATTCAAACGTTATGACGGCTCTGAAGTGCGCTACCCACTGCGCAGTACCTCACCCCTCACCCCCGCTGACACGAGAATTTGTCACTGCGCAGCGACTCGCCTCATGTTCCGACCCGCCATAAAGTTCGAATCGGGCTGTAGGTAAAATTATTTATTCTATATCTGCCAAAAGTATGTTTGCTATGGCTCTAATACGCGTCTAATATGCCAAATAATTTGCAGTTACAAAAACTAAGCAAAATGGTTACTACTTTATTACCATACGAATTTCAGAGACATTCCAAAAAATTACCAAAGATCAAAATTGTTTATAACATCTAACAAAAAAAGAAGTTCACTATCCGAATTCAATGGCATTGTTTAATGAAATATTTTCTTTTTTTTTATGAGCAGACTTTGAATGCCAGCCGTCGCCAGCACATATGGTTTGGGAGAGCTTATATATCTTAATTCGGTTCCTATTCCTTATTAACTGACCTATCTGTAGGATAATCGTTAAGACTATGTATAATTGAAGATAACTGACATGCAAAAACTGTATGACTGTAACATTGAACATTCGCTTAAGAAAACATTTTTATATTTTCATCCTGATTTTGACTTGGTAACGTCTCTCTTCGCAGGCCAGAATGATGAAAAGTTTTCGATACGAAAATTATCTTGTTTATCATTTAAGATATCACCAAAAAAGTTTTTTTTTTAACTGACGAAAAAGGAGGATGCTCTCACGCCAACGTGTAAATTTTTTCGTCTGACGTTGACACACCCAACAGCCGTGACCATGATTTTAGGTTTAAAAATACAGATTATCTAAGCGAATATTCAACGCATATCACCTTCATATTAGCGATGCAATCTAGAACTTGACCTAGCCGAAATCAAAAGTGTATTACTTATATACATATTAATAAAATTACGAGATCCGCGCAAAATACTCTGCATTAATGATACAATTTGACAGTAAAATTATCAAGTAATGACCGGTCATTGTCTAAATTGCAGCGTGACTAATTTGAGAGCTATGTATATTGAAATCAAAATCTTAGGTAATTTACATTTACTCAAATATCAACTTTAGCTTTATGTGTGCTGAGTTTATTTTTGAGTGTAATTTTTTGTTAAATCTATTTTAATCATTCTTGCAATGGAATTTGAACTTTGCCATATTTGACATTAAGTTTGTTGTTCCAAAACTTGATAATTATCTAAGATTTTAAATTCAAGTTAAGGGTTATTAATTACTCGTATATTGGGCAGTATAACACTATATTGAACCGCATAACTAACTCTAAACTATAATGATAAGGCATTTTTATTGTTATAAAATTCATTTCAATCGACAGTAGGTCGTGTATATTTTCTCTAGAGCTTTCCATCGAGTGCCATTTTTGTTCTATGTAGTTATTGTTCAAGCTATGGTAAGTTCACGTTTGTCTGGATAATATTGCTAAACCCATCAATTTTCAACATTGCTCGGGTGCGCATGTAGATGCGCATGTAGATTTCTAACGTAATATTACTAATGTTTTTCGTTTTTCAAAATGTAGTCTTAAATGGGGCAAATACATTGTTTTCGATGAATACACGACAGCTTGAGGTAGCGTGAAGTTATACAAAAACTTAAAAGCGAGTGTTTACTTTGATTACGAACATGAAAATATAATACTGCTAAGCCTATGATTTGAATTGTAACCCAGTAGCGACGTAATTCCTTTTCGAATAAATCGGATCGTAATTTTGATAATCGAATAAGTTATTCGATAAAAGAATATCGTCGCTGTCACATCGCGAGGGACTCGAAATAAACGTGCAAAAATGATGTTTTCACAACATACAACTACGCTTATAAATGAGAGCAAATCGCCTAATATTATGTAGGGTGGATCACTTTTAAAATGCACGATATTTTAAACTAAAACCGTTTGATGCAACGTAAACTTAAATTTTTATGAATATGAGCAGTTTTTTTTATTCTGTGTGAAATTAAGCCCTCTTTTAACTT
This sequence comes from Eremobia ochroleuca, assembly GCA_949629135.1. Classification (NCBI taxonomy): domain Eukaryota; kingdom Metazoa; phylum Arthropoda; class Insecta; order Lepidoptera; family Noctuidae; genus Eremobia; species Eremobia ochroleuca. Next base: position 4,249,808 of record OX451396.1, on the reverse strand, counting down.
ATTCAATGGCTCCTTATTTTTCTTTTATAGGAGCATTGGAGACCATGCATTAAAAAAGTTTATTTTACTACTATATTTCATCAGGTTTCAGGAGTGCGGCGCCTGTCCTTATCCTCTCTTTCCCTTCTCCACAAATACCCTTACCATTAACTAGTATACGCATGCCTTAATCTAAAGAGTAAAATTAAATTTTGATCCAAACTCTAACACCTAACGAAACTAAATACAAATTCCATACAATTTTAACATCTATTATTTGAGACAGGTATAACCTGTCTTTTTTTCTCTTCAAGGAGACAAGATTTCATGCTAGTCTAACAAAGAATTAATATAATTTACAAATTACGGCTGCCAAATGTGACAGCTATTTGCATGAATTTCCTTATAAATTGCTTTACTATTCAAATAATAAGTTATATCATAAAGTTTAGATATACTAGACTTAATAATCATAATCAATTGTTTGATAACTAAGTAATCAGTGACAACTGTTATTAATTAACCTCAAGTCCGAACTAATCATCTTAAAAGCAAATCCTTCAACTTAATGCGCATACGCAGCGCGATTATATCACAGCCAAATCTGCCGCCGCACGCCTTACTACCTTCTGAAAGCCCTAGACATGACGTCACTAAAAACTGCATCAATTTTGGTGACTCAAATATTTCTAGAATTTCGAAAAATTCATTCATTTATTATAAAAACAACTGTGAGCCATAACAATTAAAAAATCATAAGTCATCGGTATATTTCTCCACTAATCCGAAATAATGAGCGACATCGGAATGTCTGGGCCGTAACTATACGACGTTATAGTGATACATTTTACAAGTTTATAGCTTTTTCGAAGCTCCTAAGTTAAATCTTGAATTTTCTATACTTAGAGCGATGAGGTCGAATTAAGAATCGAGACAAAATGTTGATATTCTACATCAAACATCAGGATAATGTATGATTGGTCGACAGCAAATTAGTGCCTTTTCATACACTTTTAATAGTTTTGATATCATATACGTTAACAAATGTCAGGTTGTTACATGGCAATATAGCCTTACATTGGTAGATCTAACTTGACACTATATAGTGTCTTATATCGTAAGATAATTAGCTAACGACCAACACGGTAGCTTGCGTCATTGCGTCTAACTTTTCATTAACAATTTTCAGTCTTGGACAACCTCATCCCGTTCACAAGTTAAGAATTTTGTTACAAAAATGACCAACACGTAGAAATGCTACAAATGTTTCAATTTAAGTGCAAAAATCTTGTCTTAATACAATCCATGCCAGTTTGTTTAGCCCGTTCCCTGCCCCATGAACCACATATGGTTCAGGTTGTTTAACAGTATTTAACTATTGTGTCTACTTTGTGGACAGCGAGTGATAAGTAAAAGAAATATGGCGACAGAGTAATATTACAATTATACAACGTGTAACGTTAAACAAAACCTGAAAATAGTTTGATGATAATAACGAGTACAATTAATTGAACCACTTTTTAATATAGGTCACATTTTTCAAAAAATCTTCATTAAAAACGTTGCCGTGTCTATTTATTAATAGGTCAAGCAAGCCGATGTCAGCGCGGCGCAGCGGCCCGGTGACGACTCCTCCCTCGGTAAAGCGTCGTCGCAGACGCAAGAAACGATCAGAATGGCCAGTAAAACTAAAACAGCACATAATACCTTTATAATTTTTTAATGACTTATTTTCTTTCTGAAATAGGTCAATTGAATTCATTATCAGTTGGGGTGTCTGGGGTTTTGCGCATTTAACGTTACACGTTGTAGAATTGACTAGTAAAACAGGATTCCTTTAGCAAACGACTACTAAGTAGCACGGAGATTGACGTGCAACCTGTCACCATGAATTCAGCACAAGACTCTAGACCACCTAACGTAGAAAAGGACATTTTCCAGAATTGCCCTGTGCAACACAAGTATCGGACATACACGATAGTTAATTATCTATTTTTTTTTATATTAGTTGCAATTATTTTGTAACTCGGACCAGCTGCATGCCAAAATGAACATTATAAAGTATTTTACGCGGTTGGCGCGCTATGGAGCGAGCTATGCTCGGAGTTTCTTTGAAGGATAAAATCAGGAATGAAATTATCCGGAAAAGAACCGGAGTAACCGACATAGCTTGCAGAGTAAGCAAACTGAAGTGGCAGTGGGCTGGCCATGTCTGTCGAAGGGCCGATGGCCGGTGGAGCAGACGAGTCCTGGAGTGGAGACCGCGTATCGGCAAGCGTAGTGTGGGACACCCCCCAGCTAGATGGACGGGCGACCTAAAGAAGGTGGCTGGGGTAGACTGGATGCGGAAGGCGGAGGACAGGGTGTTGTGGCGCAGTCTGGGAGAGGCCTATGTCCAGCAGCGGACTGCGATAGGCTGAGTTGATTGATTGATTACGCGACTAATAACATTAATCGCCGCAATCTTTGCCAAACGTCATGTCGTGCAGAAAAAGATTAGGGAACAGGCTTTAGAAAAAAATGCATAGGTACCTAATTATCTAGGTAGGTACTAAAAATAGCTAAATGTATTGTGATCATTGTTTTTCAGTTTCTTAAAAATCAGTCAGAGCCATAGCTCAGAAAAAAGTAGTAAATAGTTTTTCATAAAATGGTTCGATTATAACCTCAAAATCTGATACATTTTTTTTAAATACATATATCTATTCTGCAGCATACATATATCTATTCTGCAGCTAGTCCGCTATAAAAATAAGATCTTATAGGAGTTTACTAATGATCGACAATACAACACATAATTTTCCAACGCTCTTGGTTCCAGGGCGAACAATGTATGGGCGCAGAGCAATGTCCTTTTCGGTGGTTATTAAAAAAATAATAGCTGTTCCATACATTTTGATCGCGTAGGTCTATGAAACAGCAGATTTTTTTTATAACCGATTAAAAGTTGTACTCTAGGGGGTCTCGTCGTTTTTTTTTTTTTTTTTCATATAAACTGGGCACTTATGAAACGTCAGAAGCTATTTGTCCCCGCCACCAACTGTTTTCTTTGCAGTAAGTTCTCAAATAAAGATATCCTGGCATAGATTGGTATTTCAAATACTAAGATTTATTTAAAACTCATTTTTTTAAATATTCATAGTAATATTTTAAATTGATTTAGAGCTGACACATTTCCGTCATGCATTTCCAAATTCTTCTTACAACCGTTTTACAAAATTCAGGTCTAGCGATCTAATTCATTTGAAATGTTTCCACTTACCTAGATAAACTATTAAGTAGTTCTATCCTTGTTTGTATAAATATTTAAGTTTAATTTATGTGAACGGGATTAATCCGTTAGTATATCAGTTTAATCAGTAATAATGCATGTGAGGGTCGAGCGATAACCAATGTCTCCAAACGAACGGAAGGTTATGTCAGTAGTTACTCGATTTTAATTAGTTTAATACTAGTTAGTATCGAATAAAGGCAACAACAGCCACGGAACGTCTACTGAAATACCGTTATTTCGAAAGTCCTTAAAAAATGATTAAACCCACGTTAGCACGGACGTAAAAATATCGCAGCGAGGTTTTATCGCGCACTTTATTTTCAACTCTCGATGTCGACCCGAGCATTAAGAATCCAACAGAGCGCATCCAAGCACGTCAAAAAAATCGTGCTATTGGATTTTCAACACTCAAAACAGTGCGTTGAAAATCCAGTGCGCGAAAAAAAAAATCGCCGTGAGAAAAAACATGTCTGTGCGAACCTGGGCTAATTATATCACTCGCCCTATCTATTCCAAATATCGACAAGGGTTTCGTTACAACGACAATGTTCTCAGTAATTGACCAACATTTTATTTGCCACAACGCTGAAAAGTGATTCTGCTAATCTCATACGCTAATTCATCGCTAGATCATCTACTATTGTTTCCGGTGTAAAAATTGTACTACAATTTCAAATATTACTTCAGTTCAATAAGGCATTACTAATTCTCGTCTATTATAACCGCTATAATAATTTAAAAAGGATCCATTATTACACATTTTATAGCATAATCTGTCCATTAAAACCTCGAATAATGTATGCTAACGAACGGTAAATATGAACTTAAAATGCCAAAATTATTAGTTTTCAGTTACCCCGTATTTTATCGCAGTTTTCTTTAAATGAAGCTATAATAAGCATCGCAACTTACGTCCGCTGTTGTAAACTGGACCTTATTTTATAGTTTTACGGCTGACTTTTGATCAACAGAATATATATTTAATTTTCACTCACTTTTATCACTTAATAAATTAATTTCACCGTATTTTATATACAATTAGGCGAGTAGTAACTTTACATGTACAGTGAGACAATTTTTCAGTAGTTAAAGTGAGTGTTATAACCTCTTTTACCGTATGACGTGTCGGCCATGTCGTTTTACAGAGTAGTGTGGGTGTGTGGTGGCGGGAGCCGACGGCTCGCGGGTCACTGTCAGTTGTTCTTGTCGATGTTGTGGATGGCCCAGTTGAACGATGTCGTCCATCTGTTCTTCATGGCCTCGTTGAACTTCTGTCTGAAGTGCTCCATTGCTTTTTCTTCTGATAGATCCATTACCTGTGACATTGTGATAGTTATAGCATCTACACCGCCACATGCGAACTACGCATCGCATCGTTTCTACGATCTTTTCCAGGCAACCGCTATTTTGAGTTAGGAAAATGATGGGAATAAAATAATAAAATACTCACTAAAGTTTCACGTAGATATTGAAGATCCTTTTCCGAACTTAGCTCGGGCAGACCCGTCGAGATCATCATTGAGAACAGTGACAGAATTAGGTGCCCGTGCTTACGGAGGATTTTGAACGCCTGTGAAAAATTTACAATTTACTAGTATAGAATATAATCGTAATAATTGAAATAAAGGGGATGTTGGTTGCTTGCTCTGTTTGGTTATTTTGACAATAACTTTTGGACAATTTATCTGTTTGGATAACCCTTCGTATCGAACGTGGATCCACGTGGTGAAACACAATGGTTTTTTAATTGTTTCTGTAATTACGGCATTCGACTGGTTAAAGCAACGATCATTTAAACACCATCAAAGGGTTCTTCACGATGTTTTCTTTCACCTTTTTGAAAGCAGTGGTGATGAAATTATTTACACAAAGTGCCTGCCCGGGTTCGAACCCACGACTTACGTACTCGTAAGTCGGAGTCGTTACCACTGGTCCGAGGTCTAGCTCGAGGTCAAATAGTTTATAAAAATATATCACTCACCGTTTCACAATGCTCCCTAAATATCTTGAAGTCGATAGGCAAGTTATCTCCGGAGCCCTTCTGTCCCTTGTTGATGACGTGTATGAAGTCGTGCGTCAGTACGAAGGGCGCGCGCTCTCGCTTGAACCCATACCACTGCTTGAAGTGGCCCAGGAAGTGACCGAAGTCTATGTGGAATAGCTGTTGAAAAATGAAAGTGTTATTGAAGTTTTTGGGCAAATTTTATTAGCGAAAACAAACAATAAGATTCTTATTTTTAAAAAAAAGAAAAATGTAACCAACCAGTAAGTAGTTGGTAAGTGGGTAGTAAAACAATAAAAGTTATAGGCTAAAATTCGTTACGTTTGCGCGGATAACAATAATGAGGTACAGTGAACATACATACAGACAACTAATTTATTGATCTCAATTTTAGTTACAAAACAATCAAATTATAAAAAGAAATTGCTAAGAAATCAAGATGGCAACCTTTAAAGTTAAGGTTCGCGAGCACATTCGCAAGAAGCTGGCAGTATCATCACAACGCTAATATTTTCTCATTGTTTATTTCTTTCTAGTATATTCATGTATTTATGTATATTTATTTGTGCTTATATTTATATGTAATTAGGTGTATACTGGATGATTTTATAGGCTCCTAAATTTTACAGGGTGTTCTACTCATGAATACATGTGAACAACTTTCACTATGGGACCAACTCTGAAATCACAAAAAAAAATCGGCTGTTTCATACATTTTGGTCAAGTAGGTACTGCACTTTTGTATTAAACAGCTGATTTTTTTTCGTGATTTCACAGTTGGTTGCATAGTAAAAGTTGTTACACCTGTCCTGTGTGAGCCTGTCAAAAAAATCATGCCGTATATTATATTTATATTTAACACAAGAGATTTATGCTCTATAAGAACGATAGAAGAACAAGATGGTATAGAAAACCAGTGGAGCGACTCAAGCAAGCATGCATCGAAGAGAAAGTGGCCTATGGCAGTGGATCCGTACTTGTACGGGCCGGAATTTCTGAATATTTTTGTTTTCTATAAATAAACCACCGAGTTCTTTTACAATTAGACTAACTTAAAAATATGTACAAGCTGTAACTTAAATAACGCACAACTTCATAAGGGGTCATTGTACTCATCATTATGAACAACTTTTACTATGGGAACAATATAGAAATCGCGAAAAAAAATCAGCTGTTTCCTATATTTTGACGAGTTATGCGAACATAAATGTAGGGAAAAGCTGATTTTTTTTTCGCGATTTCAGGTTTGGTCCCATAGTAAAAGTTGTTCATAATGATGAGTACAGTGAACCCTTAAGAGATTGTGCTTTATTTATGTTACACCTTGTATATGATATAAAACAATAAAACAAATGGTGTTGTATTTTTACTAGATAATGTATCAGCACAAAGCCATAGAGATAATACATTTCTGTATACTCCCGTTGAGTGTATTCTCTCCTCGCAAAAATATTCATGACTTTTAGGGCAATTGAATTATGGTCATGGCGTAAGAAGATTTTTTGTTGTAAATAACCTCCTTTATCTGCCTATTTCGTTCGACCCACGACTTTTTGGCCATCCTGTATAAAGCACAAGCATAATGTGTCTTAATCTAGTTAGTGGGTGCCGTACTGTTCTTCTAGATAGGTTACAAAATAAACTGTGCTCTATTGCCTCTGTGGCATGAATGGTTCTTGGCTCACCTGTCCACTAGTCTTGACCATGATGTTGTCCGGGTGTCTGTCCGCGATACCTAACACGTAGGTCGCGACGCAGTAGCCGGCGCAACTCATCGTGAACTCGTCCACAGCCTTGTTGAACGCAGCCTCGTTGTTCTCTGTGTTTCTTCGTAGCCATTCTGTGTTGAGAATAAAGTATTGATTAGGGGCTGAAAGTTATTATTTATCATTTTGTTCTGAAGTGTATTTATGACAAGTTTCAAATGAATATATGTACGATTATTATTATTATTTTATTTTTTGTAAAACAGCAGTTTACAGCACATTTCACCTCTTATGGGTTCATGTTTCTCTCTTCAGTGTTTTAGGCAGTGATTTCCGACAGTCGCGAAACTCTTCTACAGGACTATAACACTGGCAGACTTTGCTTACGTGTCGTAATATAAAAGGCGAATACTGTAGAAAACAAACTAAAAGATTAAAAACCGGTCAAGTGCGAGTTGGACTCGCACAAGAAGGGTTTTCCGTACCACAAGGCAAAAAATGCCAAGGAAAAACACGATTCTTGTATTATTTTATTTTCATTATTTGTTATTATGGCGGCAATAGAAATAAATACGTATTCTGAAAATTTCAACTGTCTGCCTATTATGGGATATATCATGAGATACAGCCCGCTGACACTCAGACGGACGGACAGCGGAGGCTACTAAACCTCCGCTGTCTGTCAGTCCGTAATAGGGTTCCGTTGGCACCCCTTTGGTTAAATAAACCCCAAAATAAAACGAGGAAGTTATAAAAGATTTAAAAATAAAATAAACCAAGGAAGTAATACAATACTCACGTAATAACGTAGACTTATAGATAGTGGAAGCGGCATTGAAGAGCGCGCTCTGCTTCTGTATGTAGGCGACCGTCTGCGCGTCCTCCACGACCTCGATCATACCTACTGCGTACTCCATTGAGATGCAGTTGTATGGGTTCATTCTGCGGAAAGATCACATTAAATAAATAAATGTTATGTTTATTTCAGACATGACTTTGAGTAATTAACTATTTTACGACATTATTTTTGTTTTTCATTGTGTTTCCGGCCCAGTCTACTTTAGAACTTCAACGTTTTAAAAAGAGTAATATCTTTATAATTCATGATCACATTTTCAGGTATATTATTTATGAATTTTATTATAAGGTTTTTATTATGGGTTTCATGCCGATATTCGAACTATATTTCAGTTGCAGAAATGCTATTCAAATTTTCCCACAGCTTATGAACTTTGCTTAACGTCAGTCCTCTAACATCCGGGTCAACTGAAGAAAATTATAACCTCACCTTAAATCATATCCATGCTAATGTCGACCCCCGAGGGGTACGCGTTATATTTTGTTATAGTAAAAAAAAACTCACCTAAAATCATATCCGTGGTTCTTCCACAGCCTATCCATAATCCGTAGCATCTGTAATGTGAACATGTCCTGTCGCAGATCGTCGCCGATCTTCAGTATGATACTAATGTCGGCCCCCGAGGGGTCCGCGTTTTCGAAACGAAGCTGTAGAGGCCGCATCTTGCTATCCATAACTCGGCAGTCATCCGGCCTAGGATACAAAACTTTAGTAAGAATAGCATATTGAAAATTACGAAGCAATTTTTGATCAATGAAATTAAAATGCTTCACCAATTTACTTTCGTCGTGTTTGAAATTGAGTTTAGCACAATTATACAGGTTAAAATATACATCAAGACGGTGACAGAAATGCCACCACCTAATATAATAACAAAAGAAAGTTTCTTCACAGCATAACCTCAGGCCAGCTATGTATTTCATTTACACTTACTTGATCCTCTTGCACACAAAACTAGGGTTAAGCGGCGACACAAAATCACACAGTGTCTCGACACAGTGCTGCTCTTGCAGGTGGTGGATGAGGGCGGCGCGGGCTTGCTTTATCTCCTTCTTCTTGCGCACGCATTGGCTGGCCCCTGACACAGCCAAAATAATGCTCAAACAACTGTATTACGAATTAGTTTAGAGGGAAAAATGTGTGGGTGAATGATGGGAAACATTTATTACAACCGGGCGTATAGTGTTGCATGATTAATTAGTTGCGTGGCCAATATCAAAACTAACGCCGCTATCTTGTTTTTGTGAATACAAAACATTTGTGCTTATGTTTACCAACAACGCCCTCTGTCAACGCCATTCAAGGGCCAACAGATTCTTGTAGCAGTGTAGCTTTAAAACTCGATGTGCCGTATTTTCGTCCACCGTAAAGATTTTATTATTAGATATTAATGTACTTAAAATTAATCTTTCTGCCAGGACGCGCTATCTACATAAATTAATTCGATAATTTAGCTACTTATACTATTTATATCTCACGAAGCGACGCGCGCTTGTCTTGTGGTAACGAACTATACGAACACGCTATGAATGTGTGCGTGAAGACGAGTAGCGTCAGCACATAACACACACACACTCCCGGCTTCACCTCGGATGGTACCAAGAGTGCTTACACACACAAATTCAAAGAACTCGACGCTTCGTGACATAAAAATACTGTACTGCCTAGAGATTGTCAGAATGGAAAATCATTTTAGTTGGTGGGTTGTACATTATACATGTATGCTCCTTATATGTGGCTTTAGGGCTTTTTTTAATTATTTTTTTAAATTAATTCATTATACAATGTGATAAAACGTAACGTAATCAGTTCCCAAATAAATGATAAAGGTAACACAATAAGATAGACAGTACAAAGAATACTTACATTTAAGTTTGTCGAGACAAGTGATCTGTCTCGTGAGGCTGTTTATGTGATCCTGACAGCCGCGGCAGTACGCCTCCAGCAGGAGACCGAAGCGGACACCTACTGCCGGCACGTGCATCTCAGACCTTAGGACAATACATTGGAAAATTTAGTTGTTTAATCTTTTCGCACACAAAAAGGTACAAAGGCGGACTTAATGCCAAAAAAATAATATATATAAAAATTAGAATTAAAAAAAAAGAATTAAAGTAAGTAAAATTTATGTAAAAAAGATAATTCGATAGGTTATCATGGTACCGTTACCAGTAAAGAAGGTTTTCGTAGTTCAAGTGTACGACAAACTCTGGTGTCATGACTTTTGGCACTACTTAAAAATATTTTTATTAACTTTAATGAAGCCACAAAAGTTCACGCGATACATGGTCGTTGACCCGGAGATCAGCTATAGTTATTCACATAACGTAACGCCTGTATTCCACGAAGGCTAAAGCCTCGGATACACTAGGGGACATTTAGACTCGCAAAGTGACGCGCAACACTCAATCTACGTGTCGCTGCAACGTTGCAAAGTGTCCCGCAACATTTTACGTGACGCGGGACATGTTGCTTGCTCCCGTTCCGAGAGCGAGCGCACGCCGCGACATTCTCTCGGGACATTCACGTAGTTGTCGAGCACCATGTTCCGCAACATGTCGCTCCATTTGTCCCCTAGTGTATTCGAGGCTTAAAGCCTCCGATACACCAGGGGACATTTACACTCGCAACGTGACGCGCAACACTCAATCTACGTGTCGCTGCAACGTTGCAAAGTGTCCCACAACATTCACAACAAGTTCCGCAACATTTTACGTGACGCTGGACATGTTGCCTGCTCCCGTTCCGAGAGCGAGCGCACGCCGCGACATTCTCTCGGGACATTCATCGTAGTTGTCGTGCGCCATGTTCCGCAACATGTCGCTCCATTTGTCCCCTAGTGTATTCGAGGCTTAATGCAGAGGTGTACTTACAGTACACCCACATTTCACCAATTGTGTTTGAGTCTCATGTAATAGGGGACGAGCCTACTGCCAACAACCGGGCGAAAATCCCGACTCCAAGATTCTATTGAAATTCTAGATTAAAAAACCCGATAAAACTTTGCCCGATCCGGGAATCGAACCCAGGACCTCATGCTCAGCAGAAGCACTTGCGACCACTAGACCAACGAGGCATTCATAGCTATAGTTATTCGAAATAATTTATTTAGACATTTTTTTTTTAAGTCTTCTAAATAACGATTAGCCGTGCGATCCTGTAACCATCTCACCGTGAAAACTTGAGTGAAGAGTGAGCGTGGAGTGAGCTGTCATTAGGGATTAACACTATTGACTCTGCTCACTTCACTTATGATTTCACGGTGAGATTTTTACAGAATCGACCAGCTGTTAAGTAAAATACATACCGTCATGACATACGGTGCTGAAACGTGGACACTGACGGTCGGGCTGGTCCACAAATTCAAGGTCGCTCAGCGCACTATGGAGCAAGCTATGCTCGGAGTCTCTTTGAAGGATAAAATCAGGAATGAAATTATCCGGAAAATAACCGAAGTTACCGAAATAGCTTGCAGAGTAAGCAAACTGAAGTGGCAGTGGGCTGGCCATGTCTGTCGAAGGGCCGATGGCCGGTGGAGCAGACGAGTCCTGGAGTGGAGACTCCGTACCGGCAAGCGTAGTGTGGGACACCCCCCAGCTAGATGGACGGACGACCTAAAGAAGGTGGCCGGGGTAGACTGGATGCGGAAGGCGGAGGACAGGATGTTGTGGCACTGTCTGGGAGAGGCCTATGTCCAGCAGTGGACTGCGATAGGCTGAGTTGATTGAAGTAAAATAATAATTTTAACATTTAACCTTACCTTAAATGCCAAAAGAGGTAGTGTCCGATGGTCATGTTCTTGAAGGCCCTCTTGAGTAGGAACACGGAGAGGTCGCACATGAGATACGACTCGTGTTTCAACGCCTGCACCAGTTGCAGGAGGTACAGGAGGAGGTCGTTGTCACTGTGAATGATAATACAGTTTTATACTACTGGATTCATGAAGTTTATTTATTTCTTTATTGGATTTCCAACATCATCATCATCTGCTTTTCCCGACTATGTTGGGGTCGGCTTCTAGCCTAACCGGATGCAGCTGAATACCAGTATTTTACATGGAGTGACTGCCTATCTGACCTCCACAACCCAGTTACTGGGCAATACGATACCCCTAGGTAAGACTGGTTGTCAGACTTCCGGGCTTCTGACTACAGCAACCCAACAGGGGCTACATAATTACTTGCAGGTATACATAGAAAAGGGCCAAATACAAGTATGCACTTCCAATTATAAGAGACCACATCATTTACTTATAATCTAGGTACAGTAAGTTTGACAAGGTAAAAATTTTAAAATAAATAAAAAAACATAATATGAAAATCATACAAGGGAAACAAAAGTGAATAACATAACAAATTAATAGTAATAATCAGTGATCAGAATAGGCTGAGTATATTTACCTAAAGTTTAAAGAACAGAGACGGAAATCGGAGACTTCCTTATGACTACATTTTTTTTTACCGGTAAATTTGCTGGAACCTTAACTATTTAAATTTTTACATCAAATTATTACAATTAAAGCTTCTATTAGCTAAACATTCTTCCTTAGAACATTTTGCACATATTTTTTTTATTTTCAAATAAATTAAAAATACACATAAATGTTGCGTCATTTCTCAGCAACGACCGTTTCTCAGGTAAGGATTTCGATGATAATTTTTTTTAATGATATTATAAGATATGGAAAGTTACATAATTAAAGTTCCGGTAAATAACCGGTAAAAAAGAATTAGTCATAAGGAAGTCTCCGATTTCCGTGTCTGTTCTTTAAACTTTAGGTAAATATACTCAGCCTATTCCGATCACTGGTAATAATACATAATATTATGAATTTATAATCAATCTATAATGTCCCCACTGCTGGGATACAGGCCTCCTCTCAGTGAGAGGGAGTGAGCCGTAATCCACCACGCGGACCCAGTGCGGGTTGGTAAACATATGTCTTCGAATTGTTGGTTCTAGGACCTGCCGGTTTACTCACGATTTTTTACTTCACTGTTTTGAGAGCTTCCTTACGACCTACAAGCCGTAAGTAGGGGCCGGTATCACTGCTCCAAAGCTGCTCTAAAATCATGCAGCGAGCACGAAAAAGAACAACTATATCCTAACAGCAGAACTTTCAGTGCTTACCGGGTTAGTGCCTTTTTTTAGGAGTTGTTCCGAAGCACTGTCGGCCGGTGTCCAGATATGTACGAATTTATAAATTTACTGACGGCCGATGTCTGGATAGTTGTCAACAAGTTTAATCAAATCGTAGGCAATATTTTCCCACTCCCTGACCGGGTAACCTGTGGAAGGCTTTGACCCTGATATGTAGATTAAGTTCTTAACTAACATTGTTTACTATACTTGTTTAATTTCAAATACGCTATCATGGTGCTTCTTCTTTGTCGAATCGATGATTGAACCTACACCAAATTATAAAAAATAAAAAAACCGACCAAGTGCGTGTCGGACCACGCACAATGAAGGGTTCCGTAGTTGGAATGATTTTATCCCAAGAACAAACTTAACATTGCAGTTGAAAATCATGTTCTCCCATACATTGCAACTGCAAATGTAAGTTGCTCGACTATTACTCGTAAACTTGCAAAGCCTACTTAGCTGTGATAGTTTTCCTTTTAACTTCGTTATACATACTACTAATGTGATTTTTTTCACATACCCAAAAACAACCATTTAAGCAGTTCCGACACTTGATCTAACAAAAATTTGCACTTAAAAGCTTCATTTCACAAAAGGATAGTTGAATCGAAAAATTGTTTCCACAAACCTGCATGTTTGAAAGACCTGTCCAACGAGGTACTGTTGGATAGGACTTTCATAGGGATGTTTTTTTTATTCTCGTCTACACCATGGTGAAAAACATCCCCACATTACGTGTACCCTAAAAAAATGTTTTTTTTTTCATGATTTTATTTTAACACTGTCGGCGCGATTAATATGTATATCCATGCCAAATAAAGAGTCACTAACTAAGAGTCTCTGAGGTAAGCTGCGGACGGACGGACGGACAGACGGACATGGCGAAACTAAAAGGGTTTCTTGTTGACTACGGAACCCTAATAAAGCTGTTTCCTACAAAAGTGTAATACCTACGCGGTCAAAATGTATGAAACAGCTTTTTTTTTTTTAATAAGCGGAATATGAATGCAGAATCGTACTGAATCTATGGCAACAGCAGGGTAATTGCGTAACACACTATCAGCAGCAATGGGTTTCATTTTGACTAGTTCAACAACATTCATTGCGTTATTTACGTTGTTGAGCAGACACACTTTTCGAACATACGGAGCAATGGATAAGCAATATGCTTCAAAATTATTCAAATTGAGAGTAATAGCGTGTTATGCATTTAGGGTGCAGGTTGTTTGTCAGTTTCCCTGCTACCCTGTATATCGTAAATAAGCGGTAGGTAATGGTGCTGTTAGATACTTTAATGTTCGCAAAGCCAACTGTACAGACGTCAGCACATCAAGCTACTACAATCTGACAAATTTTATTAACCTCTCAAACGTCGAATGTACACCATGTGTACAAATAACAGTAATATTATGTTTTTACTCCTATACGAACTATGTTTTCCATTAAAAGCGATAATATTAAGTGCTGAAAAAAAGATCAAATGGGTGTCTAAAGGTATAAGGATCTGCAGTAAAAAACAACGCCAATTGCTCTGGAAACAACGACTTCAACCTACAAACGAAAATAAAAAGACTTTTAAGCAATACTCAAATAGATTTAAAAAAAATATTAAACTTACTCAGAAAGCGCAAAACAACTATTTAATAAAGAATTCTAAAAACAAATCTAAAACATCCTGGCAGATAATAAATAGTACAAAATCAATAACTGAACCCATATCTTGTATAAAAAAACATGATACAATAATAACTAACCCTAATGAAATAGCCCAAGCATTTAATGACTTCTTTGTCGATCAAGTCTCAGATCTATCTCTATGCTCAACTAAAGACGTTGTCAAAATAAAAAATAACCCTCACTCAATTTTTATGGCCCCTGTTGTTCCTCATGACATAACCAGAATAATAAAATCTTTAAAAAACAAGAAAAGTTTTGGATATGACGGTATTTCAACAAACGTTGTAAAATTTGTTTCTACTACTATAGCCGATCCTCTATGCCATATTATTAACGCAAGCATATCCGCTGGAATTTTCCCCAATAGCCTTAGGACCACAATAGTTAAACCACTTCACAAGAAGAATAATAAAGAAGACATGACAAACTATAGACCGATAGCTTTAATCCCCGTATTTTCTAAAGTCATTGAAAAAGTAATATATGAAGCCTTTTATTCCTTTCTGACAAAATATAATATTTTATGTGAGGAACAAAAAGGGTTTCGTAAAAATAGAAATATAAATATGGCAATATATGATCTAATAAATAAAATATTAAATAATGTAGATAAAAAAATACCTATTTGTGCCATACTTACCGATATGTCTAAAGCTTTTGACTCTGTAAACCATGAAACGCTTTTGATCAAACTGAATACTTACAGCATAAGAGGAAATGCCCTAGAATTAATAAAATCTTACTTAAGCGGACGTCTTCAATATACAGAAATATCCAGTATATGTGTCAAATCCAAACGTGAAGTTAAATATTTATCTGATTCTAGGGAAATTAAATATGGCGTGCCGCAAGGCAGCGTTCTAGGACCGTTATTATTCTTGCTGTATATTAACGATCTTCCCCGCAACATTAATTACCCTTGTGTGTTATTTGCCGACGATAATACAGTTCTAATAAACTGTCTCAATAAACAAAAATATGAAGACGAAATCAATAATTCACTGAATTCAATAATCAATTGGCTCAACAATAATAATCTCTTAATAAATGTTAGTAAAACAAAAATAATGCATTTTTATCAAAAAGTTCAACCTATAAACCTAAAAATTAATTATAACGGTCAATCCCTTGATAGCACTAATGTAGCAAAATTCTTGGGTATATTGGTTGACAGTCAATTAACCTGGAAACCACAAGCAGAAGAAATTTGTAAAAAATTAAGTTCCACTGCGTATGTTCTCTACAATCTTTCCAAAAAAGTAAACATTGATACACTATTAGTAGCTTATCACGGTTTGGTGGTTTCCATTCTTAGGTTTGGTGTAATATTCTGGGGCAATTGCTCCGAAAGAGAGGCTATATTTAAAGCCCAAAAACGGTGCTTAAGGGCCATCTTTAGTCTTAAGGTCACAGACAGTTGCATCCCTTTCTTCAAGACATACAATGTACTTACTTTTCCTAGCCTCTATATTTTAGAAATAGCAATTTATGTTAAAACTAATATTCATTTATTTCCTACATTGAATGCTACAAGGACACGAACCACTGCATTGAGATCAAAATAGAAGAATTTATTGTGTACAGGTCAATGTAACACTGCATTGCTGAAAAAAAACATTATTGGTATGGCACCTATTATATTCAACAAATTGCCGAATAGTATAAAGGATCAGCCCTTAAGGAAATTTAAACAACTCCTGTCTTCGCTGTTATTAAAGAAGTGTTATTACTCTGTTACCGATTTCCTAAATGATGAATTGTAACATTCACCTTATTTAAGATCTCAATTTTTATAGTAAACTTTTTGTGATCTCATTCTTAAATTTATCTTAGTACCTAGTTTAAAATTAGCTGTAAGTTTCTCCTTCAATTTTGTATGCCAACAGGCAGAATGTACTGGGATTGAATATATTTTATACTAAGACCATACTTGTACCTGCATTCTATACAAATAAATAAATTATTATTATTATTATTATTATTATTATTATAACAATAACAAAAAGTTCTGCGACGGGTCAATAGATTTTCAACTTTATCGCTATTAGCATTAGGTTCAAGGTTGATTGGGATAATTTGAGAGTTGCGGGTAGCTTGATGTGCTGGCGTCTGTACTATGTACTTAGCAGGAAAAGAATGGCGACCTGATCTTGCCGAGACACTTGACGGCGAAGCTCCGCACGGCCGCGTCGGCGTAGGCGTAGTCCAGCAGCTCCAGCGCGCTCTCCACGCGCAGCATGGGCCACTGCGCCAGCAGCCGCCGCACGCCCGCCGCCTCCGCCTGCTCGCCCCACTCCACGCACGACAGCAGCTTCGGCAGCAGTTCCGGCGCTTCTTTGCGGAAACGCTCCCTGGAAAATTATATGTTGCTGTTATTTTTTTCTTGGACACAGACTGGAGTAGATTATCCGATGACAGCATTAAAGCGCTTTATTTTGAGTGACATATCGACGGCGAAGTGCCAATAACACATAACTGACAAAGTCAAAAATTTAAACAAACTGAAAATAAAACGTTCAAAAATAGACACGTTGGTTTAGTTGGGAGGTATTTCCACATTATAATTTAATGCTGTTGCAACTAAAAAATACACTTAGGAGATTTCACTAAAACATGCGAATAACGCCTTTAAATTCAAAACGAAGAAAAAAGTGAATTTCTCGAAAAATGTCAGTTAGAAGGTATTGACACTTCGCCGTCCATATAAACTAAAATAGCACACGTATCGTAGACAGAGAAACTAATAGACGAAGGGACTCTGTAACCGCGATCGAGACAGAGATAGTTTGTCAATGTGTGCGTATAATGTTGCCATAGTAACTGCATTCCCCTGTTTGTTGGATGTTAGATGAAATAGGGTAAATTATTTTCAGGATTTTATTAAAACAAAACGAGATTTTTTTAATTTTGACTTTTTATGCAACTTAGATACTAAAAACTCCAAAAAATTAAAAATGTTTCGCAATCAATTCCCCTAAAAGACACTACAACATGTAACGTTAAATGCGCAAATCCTGAAAATAGTTTGATCAGAATAACGAGCAGAATTAATTGAACCACTTTTTAATATAGGACTCGGGGCATTTTTTAGCTGACGCTGGCAACACTTACATTAAAACAATTATAGGTTATGAATGATAAAAACTCGACAAAATCTTATTATCTTTAGAGTTTTAACGAGACATATCGTTCCGTCGTGCTATATCATAAATAATCATCACTGAGAAACTATATTTTGGGAAAAAAACCGTTGTACTTACGCGTGAAAAGACACACCGGCAATTTTCTTATCACTATCGCTTTTACACGAAATAACACGACAACGCACCATTGTATAACCGTCGATGTGATATACGGATAATTTCTCTGTCTTCTCACTAGATTAGAATCGTTTTTTAACATAAAATTAAGCAAAACTTGAACATTAAACACAACGACGGCACGAACTGTCAAAGTTTGTTTCGCAATTTGAGTTGCTGACCTTGAATCAACCGGTTACACGGTAAGAGACAAAAATATGGATAATTGTATCTGTGTCTAAAACATTCGTAGCGTTATTTTCGCTCTCATTCTTGTGTAAACGAGAAAGGAATCGTCACTGTGTCTATTAGTTTCTCTGTCTACGACACGTATCGACGCAAACATCAACAGACCTCTCTCCTCAAGTGTCCTGTCTTCGAGCACCCGATACTCAACATTGATATTAAAGTTCTATCTCAAATCTTTTACTTTAGTCTGCGCTAAGCTTTTATTTCAGTTCTAAACCAATTTTCTTTTCTGATTAAATTCGGTACGATTTCTGAAACATTTGAATTACGTGTCTAACTTCATGTTCTTTTTATTATTTTGATTGAACACCACAAAAATGTATTGTAACAGGATTTGCAGTGGCTAGAAATTGGTTTGTCAGGTTTAAAATCCGATCGATTTAGACAAAAAATTCTTTATACTTTACCTTGAAGCCCAGATGTCTTTCTTGTCCTGTTCGTGCATCTCGTACATGGGATCCTTTTCTGCGAAAGCTCGTAGCCTCTCATAATCCCTGCTTAGCCTCTCCATCGCATCCGGGGACACGGTCTCGGTATGTTCCGAGTCATCCTTCTTCACTGTCTCCTCTTTAGGGAATAGAACGGGGTATTGGCAGTCATAACTGGAAAAATAAATTTTAATGATTAGATTAGAAATTACATGCGTTGAAGCATTAGGCTTCACTTCATCTTCTGTCTTTTGATGTGAAATAAATACATGTTATCTTTCATTCTTTTTCATATTTGAGCATTCTTAGGTCATCTTTAGGAAATTGTCAACGAGATGAGCAGTAGTGGTTTCGTGTAGGAGAAAAACATACTACGATGTATAACTGAAATGATTGTTTTTTAACAGGTTATTAAAAAAAAAATTAAAAAATTCAATCTTCGCTGAAGATTTCCAAAAGGGAAAAATATCACGTCTATATGTATTTTGTTGTTTATTTTTATTTCTTTCATGTATTTCTAGGAGATGTTGACTCGTCGCCCGCCAACATCTCCTGGAGGCGAAACACGTATCGAATACAGATTTGAATTACATCTTCAGCATGTGCATATTTTCTTGCGGGCGGGAGGGCGGAGCTGCATTCTGCATCCAAGCCTAGGTTCTAGTTATAGTAAAATTAAATATTTTACATAACACATTTTACTATCAGGCATTTCCGCAAAGTAACGCCCGATTCAATAACTTATTTCATGGATTTTTTAGTAAATTCTTACATTGTTAGTGGGTATTATTTGTGATTATGAAACTTGTTTCTTCTTCATACTTCCTTGGAGAACTTAACTTGCAACGCTGAGCAAAAGTCCGTACTGGAAATGAACACGACAGTTCGTAAAATACGAGGTTATCGCCCTACGTGTCGTCGGCGACGCGAGTCCACAAGGAACAGCGTAACTTTTTTTGATTTTACAAAATTATTTGAAATTAATGTTTCTTTCTGATACTCACTTAGAGAACTTAACCTGCAAGGCTGCGCAGGAGTCCGTGTTAGGATTGGACACGACAGTTCCTAAAGGATGCAAAACGAGGTCATCGCCCTGCGTGTCGTCGGCGACGTGCGTCCACATGGACAGCGTGACGCCGTCTGTGCGCAGTTGCTCCTTGTAGTCGAATATCATCGTATTCGCCCACGTCAGTCTGTTTACACCCTCCTGGAATAAATGGAGAGATATTTTAGAAAACTTTTGATGAAATAGAGGCAAAAATGTCGTAAATAGAAACAATATACCAAAGATAATAAGATAAGAAGTTTTAACTCAGTTGTTAGCTGTTACAAACAAACAAAACTGAATCTATGCCTGCTCTTACTACTAAATAGTATTGACTTGATTCACGTACAGAGGCATAAAAGATGGTGAAATTATAGACAGTCGAGGAAATCCAACATTTTATCCAAGGTTGGCAAAAGTCGGCCATGGTGACTGTTGACGATGGTGTCGGGGTCCTCCTGTCGAAGAACGAACAGCACACGGGCGCTCTCATTGGTTGATTCGCGACGCCCTCACCCCGCCTACCAATCACGCGAAGACTCTACGCGTAAAAAAAACGCGCCCGCGCATTCCGTTCTGGTGGTCTATTTTACCATTTTGTTCGTATTTCCTATATTTCTCACCACCAACCACCACCTAACAGCTACAGTGGCCAACATCAATGACACTGGAGATATTATAGTGCAGGCGTGTGTACACAGGTGCATCCACTCTTCCCTCACCCACATAGTCCTCAGGGACAGCAATCCGACACTTGTAGGTATAGATCAGGCGCAGGAGCAACGGCGACACGTGCGCACCGAGCCACGGGGGTATCACACCGCCAACGTCCAAACTCCGAGCTGTTGGCGGACTGTGGAAACTGACTTAGGAATCGAACCCAGGACCCCACGCTCAGCAGTCGCGCTTGCGACCAAGGGAACAACGGGGCAGTCGGGGATAAAGAATATATCGCACTATCAACAGGAATATCTAATAAATGAAATAAAATACGAAGAATGATTCGATAAAACTTGTGGTGCAGGTGTCCATCTATACTTTTTTTTTTTTTTTTACTAAGGCCGACACATTCCCACTGCTGAGCAAAGGACTCCCCCAAATGCTTCCAATCATCCTTTTCTAGAGCTACCTCGATCCAACCCTGTCTATCTATATAGGGTGACTGGTAATTAGTGACCGATACTAAACACATTATTCTACTCATCATTACAAACAACTTTTACTATCGGACCAAATCCGAAATCGCGAAAAAAAAATCAGCTGTTCCCTACATTTATGTTCGTACGAGTGGTCAAAATGTAGGGGGAACAGCTGATTTTTTTTTTTCGTCATTTCACTTTTTGTCCCATTATAAAAGTTGTTTGTTGTCATGAGTAGAATCATGTGTTTAAGTATCGGTCACTAATTACTAGTCACCCTATATAAAATACCATATCCTCTAGAGCCCCAGCGGCACAAAAACGTGCCAGTAAACACCGACCGATTTAAAACTGTATTTGTAGTAAAGATAAGGCTTAAAATCGTCCGCTATATATCTAAAAGAGCCCGCTCGCGGTGCTTGACCGGATATTCAGCCTACAATGTTCCCACGGCTGGTACGCAAGCCTCCTCTCTGTGAGAGAGTTGATCATAATCCACCACGCGGACCCAGTGCGAGTTGGTAGATGTCACGTCTACGATTATTTGGTTCAAGGCATGTCGGTTTCCTCACGATATTTTTCTTCACCGTTCCGAGAGCAGTGGTGATGAAATAATTTACACAAAACAAAGCTCCTGTCTATGTATATGCAGCAGTCCCATCTGCCTGCCTTTTCCCAACTATGTTGGGGTCGGCTTCCAGTCTAACCGGATGCAGCTGAATACCAGTATTTTACATGAAGCGACTGGCTATCTGACCTCCACAACCCAGTTACTGGGTAATACGATATCCCTCGGTAAGACTGGTTTTCAGACTTTCGGGCTTCTGTCTAGCCGTAACGACTGTCAAAGAACCACGAATGACAGCCGGGACCAACGGCTTAACGTGCTTTCCGAGGCACGGAGGGGTCTCGGTATGTAAAAATGGTCACCCATCCACAGACCAACCGCGGCAAGCGTAGCTTAACCTGATCGATCGACCTGTGCGACTGTTATTATTTAGCCACGGGCCCCTTTATATATGTATATGTAGCAGTACAACTATTATTTTAAAATGCTACCACAATCTGTCACATAAAAAGTCTATATTAATCAAAATGCAACAGCACACCTTATTTGAGTCTTTCCCTCTCCTCTTGCTCTTGCTCTTGGTGACCTCGTAGACACCGAAGCACACGCGCGCCATGCGCGGCAGGTTGGACACCAAGATGGGGAAGGTGAGCTCCTGGTCCCACACCGCCACGCCGTCCGCCATCACCGCGGCCTGGGTCTTCTGCGTCTCGCACAGGGGCTTGCCGCCGTGGAAGATGCCAGCTTGGCATATTACCTGCGAATATTGGAGCATATCAATTGAAAGGAGTACTAAAACATTTTTTATTAAGAAGATGCTATTACAACATGTCCCAGAATTAACGCACAACCTCATGGGGTCATTGTACTCATCATTATGAACAACTTTTACTATTGGTCCAATAGTAAAAGTTGTTCATAATGTTGAGTACAATGACCCCTTATGAGGTTGTGCGTTATTTAAGTTACAACTTGTACACGAATATTTAAACAATAAATTATAAGTGCTATATTATATACTAGCTTCCGCCCAAAGCTTCGCCTGCGTGGTGTTGATAAAAAGTAGCCTATGTCCTTCCCCAGACTTTTGACTATCCATATCAAATTTCGTGACACATACATCCACACAGATAGACAAACGGACGGACAGACAATTAGAAGTTACTTTCGTTTTTTATAATGTCGGGTAAGGATTAGTATGCATACCTACCATTATTATTGAAGAGGATTACTTGATATAACGGTTTTACTTGTCGTACGGTAGCAGTAAACAATAAAAACTGAAAGGATTACAATAAAGTACACAGGTAATTATCGACATGTTTTGACGGTTCTACTTACTGTAAATAAGTAAGTCAATATACTCCTGTAAACTATGTTACATGATTTGTTTCGTTCAGCGAAAACATGCAGAATTTGGGATGAAGATACACGTGAGCAAGCTACGAAGATCTGCTCGTGGGAAAAACATGGCGTGCCCAAATGCATCCCTGCTGCCTTTAATGAGAACTGCAGACGTTTAAAATTAAAGGGCAAGTTATTGGGTATTATTGGTATGCGTGGTATAAGTACATTGTCTCCCTTAGCTTCTCCAGTTAAAATTATGACCTTCACAATATGCCTCCCTAGTTCAGTGACTCGCAATCTAGTACCGTTGGATACGAGTAATCTCGGTGCGTCCAAGTTGCGCATTAACAAAACGGGTATACCTACCTTTAATTCCAGCTTATGGGATGGCACCCCGCATAGCTCCAAAGAGTTTAGAAACTCCACGGAGTATCTCGTACAGTCATCGGATGACATGACTGTGTCGATGGAGTTGTACGTCGATGTGTCGCTGGCTAGTCGTCCAAGATTTTTTTTATTAATTTTCGCAACAGTCTCATTTTTGGTGCTATTCGGCTTGTTGTGACGTCTCGTTAAGCTGTTTTCATAGCTCGAGCTTTATTAGAGCTTTGTGAAATATTAGACTTACGCTTTCGCGTCATTATTGTAAGTACTATTTAAAAAAATCACAAAATCGGTAAACCCTTTCAAACTAACATCTAAAACAATTCCAATAGCTAATTAAGAGTAAAACGAATCTATCTTCTTACTACATACAACACAACCTAAACCTAAAACTATACGTTATTCTTAAACTAGCAAAAAATAAAAAACAATTGTAATAATCAAATCAAAACAAAAACAAATCTATTTACATAATACTTGCAAATACAACCTACACCTAACTAAAAATACAATGTTATGGTCCACTTGAAGGACTAAATCAAACCCGTAACATAGAACATTAACCCTTAAATGCGCGGTGTTGTTTAAAAACGACATACTGAAAACCACAGATTAAGAGGAACTTCTTATGTTTTTTTAGTAATTATTTAGTAATTAATAACTAATTCTTGTTTCTGAACGTATTTAGACTTATTTTTCGTAATGGCCATAAACGATGCTTTTTTTACTTTGACACAATTTAAATGTCAAATGTCACTTTGAAAAAATGTTTGTTTTTGGCGCGAACCAAGTTTTGAAACTGTGTTTGGACTTCAATAAATATTATGTAAGTTTATAAAATTATTTATATTTGCTTGTTTATATCTTCAATTATACGTATAAATTATAAAATATTGAAAATAATATATCTTTGTAGAAATAAGCTCAAATCGGTTTGTTGTAGGAAAACTACATCAAAGAAAACAATTCTAATATGACTGCAATTAAAAAAAAAACGAATCTATATTTCTATTTAAAATAAACTACCCAAAAAATATAATAATGCCTACTGTAAGTTTATAAAATAAATCTCTTCGAATCGAATAAGCTGCAAAAAAAGCCCGAAATGAACACAACCGTCAACGACGTCATGGCGCAGACTGCCCCTCAACCACCGCTTTGCGCGCCGCTGACTCACAGTAGGCGTTAATGGCGCTAAACTCAGGTCAATCTTATCGTGATAACTTTTAAACTATTCGTCCAAATTGCTTAGTGTAAAAGACAAAGTTTATATCGAAATCGATAAATGTATTAATTTAATAATAAGAATTAACTAAGTATGTACTCTAAAATGTGCATTGTATTAAAAGTATCCAATTTAAATGTATTTATTGCTCATTATTTTGGATATAATGGCTTCCACATAAAATGTAGATACATGCTTTCGCGGACTTTATTTAAAACTGTTTAAGATTGCAATTGAGTAATTTGCAATTGATACTGTGGCGTTGTGGGAAGACTCATAACATTGTAACATACCAGTTAAACACAGTGACTTATGGTACGGCGTCAGCTCCCTTCCTTAGTACGAGGTGTCTTCAACAGCTCGCTCTAGAATGTGATGATGAACTTATAAAGGAGGTTATGCTAACTGATTTCTATATAGACGACTTAAGCACTGGCTGCGCATCAGAAGAGCAGCTGACGCACATCGATAAAGGTACTACTAGAGTGTTAGAGTCAGCGGGTTTTAAACTTAGAAAATTTCGTACAAATTGTCCACAAATATTCAAAAATGACCACTTTAGTACTGATGTTCTGGACTTGTGCAAGGAATCCGCTGTACTAGGATTAAACTGGTCTCCAGTGGACGACACAATTCAATTCTCCACCAATGTACCTACAGCTGTTCACATAACTAAACGAACGATTATATCGATGACATGTAAAATCTTCGATCCATTAGGACTACTGAGTGCGGCCATCATAAAGCCAAAAATTTTACTCCAAAGGCTATGGTGCGCCAAGTTAGATTGGGATGAGCCAGTACCAAATCATTTAGTTAAGGACTGGCTAAACTTTAGTAATAACTTATCATATCTGTATAACTTGCATCTACCTAGGCACACTCTGTGTGAATTACCAGAATATATTGAATTGCATTGTTTTGTAGATGCCTCACAGGCTGCCTATGGCGCCTGCGTTTATTTAAGGTCAAGGAGGAACAAAGGTAGTTACACCTCGCGCCTACTATGTGCCAAGGCCAGGGTAGCACCCCTTAAGCCTATGACTATCCCTAGACTAGAATTATGTGGAGCGCTCCTCGGCGCTAGACTTAGTCATAAAGTAATTCAGTCCTTGAAAGGAAAAATAAGTAAAAAATTCATATGGACCGACTCCACGGTAGTACTAGGATGGCTGAAAATGCAGCCAAACTCACTTAAAACGTTTGTGCGTAACAGAATAAATGAAATTCAGGAGTTAACAGCTGACTATCAGTGGCGTCATGTGCGCACAAGTTTGAACCCTGCAGATATGGCATCAAGAGGAGTAGAACCTCAAGTGCTGCAAGGTTCAACACTTTGGTGGGAAGGCCCTCCCTTCTTAAAACAAGAAGACAGTGAGTGGTCTCCCAAGCTAGCTCCGTTAGAGGAAATATCGTTGCCAGAAGTCAAACCACTTAACCCATACTCATGTGCGGCAAATAATAATAATAGAGTAGATAATACAAAGCTTATAGATTTCAACAGGTTCTCTAATTTCTTACGGCTGAAAAGAACAGCCGCCTACGTGCTAAGATTTATCCAGATAGGGAAAGGGCAGAGAAATGATAGTCAAACCTTATCAGTCGAAGAGTTGCAAAACGCATGCACTCTTCTAATTAAACTCAGTCAATATGAGACTTTCGCTGAAGAAATCGAAATATTAAGCAAAGGGCTGCCGTTAAACAAAAATTCAAAAATGTTGCCTCTTAATCCTTTTGTAGACTCGGAACGAGTGCTACGGGTGGGAGGCCGTCTGGAAAATTCGAGATTCAGCTATGATAAGAAACACCCGGTTCTTCTAGATGCTAAACATAGATTCACTAAGCTGTTAGTAAAATATGAACACGTGCGCTTGTTCCATGTTGGTCCCCAGGCATTGCTTGCAGCCATTCGTGAGGAATATTGGCCCTTGGGAGGGCGAACTCTTGCTCGCACGACTACCAGGCAGTGTATAGTGTGTACGCGATTGAGAGGTAAACCTTTCGAACCAATTATGGGTGATTTGCCGCCCGTTAGAACGGATAATAGCTTCGCCTTCAGCTCTTGTGGAGTAGACTTTGCGGGCCCGTTTAAAATTTCGAGTCGCAAAGGCCGAGGGAACCGCATAACTAAAAGTTATCTATGTCTGTTGGTGTGTCTCACCACTAAGGCGGTTCACCTAGAGGTGGTCAGCGACCTCACGTCTGAAGCATTCATTCTGTGTCTCCACCGGTTTGTAGCTAGGAGAGGTAAACCCTATGTCATATATTGTGATAACGGTCGTAATTTTCTAGGTGCATGCAATGAGCTGGGTAGGCTGCTGCAGGAGGCCCAAGAATCTGTGTACAATTACACGGCGAACGA
The DNA here is from genome assembly GCA_949629135.1 of Eremobia ochroleuca. Taxonomy (NCBI): domain Eukaryota; kingdom Metazoa; phylum Arthropoda; class Insecta; order Lepidoptera; family Noctuidae; genus Eremobia; species Eremobia ochroleuca. The sequence goes on along the minus strand of OX451396.1, from coordinate 4,223,120 downwards.
GGGAATCCGCTTCGTGTTTGGGCCTGCATATTCGCCCCATTTCGGAGGCATATGGGAGGCTGGTATAAAATCCTCTAAATATCATCTTAAACGAGTAGCTGGGGAGGCCTGTTTGACGTTCGAGGAGCTGGCGACACTGTTCTCGCAGATTGAGGCAATACTCAACTCCCGTCCCCTCTCTCCCCTCTCGTCAGACCCTAATGATCCCTCTCCACTAACCCCGGGGCACTTTTTGGTGGGCAGGCCGTTGACCGCCGTCCCATCACCACCAATCACAGCACTGCGGCCCAACCGCTACAAGTTAATTGAAAAAATCCGCCAACAGTTCTGGTCCAGGTGGCAGAAGGAGTTTCTGGCTGAGATGCAGCAACGGTCCCGGTGGAGGACCCAGCAGCGAGGCATTTGCCTCAACGACCTCGTGCTCCTGCGGGAGGCGAACCTGCCGCCGCTCCAGTGGCGCCTGGGGCGTGTCACGCGCCTACACCCTGGCCCAGACGGGGTCAGTCGGGTGGCAGACGTCACCACAACCAAAGGGACGGTCACCCGTGCCGTCCGCACGATGTGTCCCCTCTGGCGGGACAATTCATCCAGTTGAAGCAGAAGCCTTCAACGCCCGGGAGTATGTTGCGGCCTGTACCACGTCATCGTACGAGCCGACGGCGCGGAACCAATCGGAGCGCGTCACTACCATTGGACGATGGTCACGCCATACCTCAGCGGACCAATGGCGACGCGCCACCGCACACGACAGGACAGCGGCAGAGGGGATCGCTCGGGCTCCGCGGCGTGCAGCGCCGGCGATTCGGACACTTGCTTCGACGCGGCACCAACGATCGGTGAACATACGCATAACATTGTAACGGGTCCTAGAATTTTGTAATCTTGTACACGTCAATTTAATTTAAAGAGTCTAAATAAGTATTGGTTTGTTCTATAACAGTTTTTCATTTAGTCTCCCTAACACACCTAAGCATAGGCGTAAACATTCACGTTTATAATATTATTAGTAGGATTAATTTTCTTTTATTACATTTACATTCATATTACATTTTTAATATTTTTATTAAAAAAAAAAACATTTAAATATAAAATATAAAAATAACGGCCCATCGGCATCAGGACAAGGGTCCAAGCTGCCGGTGGTGAGGGCTCTAGATATTATCTAATAATTATTTAAAAAACTTTAGATTTAGTTAAGATGATTTATAAGTTTTTAAAGCTTCCTCTCCCTACTATTTTGCTGTGACCAACAGGGACTATAATGATTTCATACAATTTTAAGTTACCACCTATTGACACACTGTGGAATGCAATAAGCGATTGAGTACTGAAAAGTATGAGCAAACATTTTTGGCCATATCTCGAACACTCATGACCATGAGCACTTCGGCTACACTTGAGGGCATAAAATACATTAGGTCTAAACTACATTACAGACAACGAATTGTAATTTGTACAGAATGACGTCAATTCCGACTCAACAATCATAAAATGACCACAAATAATAATACATATCTTATTTGGCACTAAAACAACTTATGGTCTTCGCAAGCAATCCAAAGGACAATTAGAGCTATTGTGAGGTTTAGAATCGAGGGCAAAAGACGCGACAAAGGGACATTAAATGTTGTTTATGCGATGTTTTAACCACTAGATTTATTCCATCCACTCATAATTATCTTGCCCTTATCCTAATACATTTGGTAGGTTTCATCTTCCATAATTCTCTTTTAGTAGTCCAAACTCAAACTCAAACTCAAAGCATTTATTTCAAGTAAACCAATTACAGGCACTTTTGAATTGTCAAGGGGTCGGTCAGTCAGAAAGATGAAGCTAGTTGCCCATTCCAAAGCGTAGTAGGTACCTGTGGAGAAGAACGGGCAAGAAACTCCACGGACACTCTTTTAAATCATAAAAATCGTTACTAAATTTTGGTTACATCATTCAAGTTGAAATAATACATGTGAGAACGATGTAGAAAGACGTGCACGTTAAAAGCGTCCGTACTAAAAAAGATAAAAATAAAAACAAAAAAATAACAATTCAGAAATGAAAATACTTAGATTAAAATTAAAATAAGCCTTGGCAGCTAAGAGATGACCAGTCCCTACTGGCGGCGCCCGTTCACGAACATGACGTATGGATCAGCACCATTTAGCTCAACCATTTTGAAGGGAACTCAATGATCCAACACATGTCCTAGTAGTAGTCAGCCCCTTTCTAGCCATATTATCTTTTAAACAGTCCAGCGATCGTTTCTTTGTTTCTTTGGTATTCCCTCATCTGATAGCTAGCCACATTCATATTCAAAACTTTCTTCATGACATTTTCCTCATTTCTCCACACCATATAAGTACCATCCTCCACATCGCATGACTACCGATTTACACACAAATTTTCAGTCACCGGTGTCACTTTCAGGCGCCCACGGACAATGGTCCACTTGAAGGACTAAGTGCGGTAATTAAACCTTGTAACATAGCTAGTCACTTTACTCTTATATACTTATTCTATCCATTTGCGTAACACAGCACATCCCTCTTAGCATTATCATCTTAGAATAGAATAGAATACTTTTTATTATGTACACAATATAAATTCATCATCTGCCCATCCTTTTCCCAAATGTGTTGTGGTCGGCCCAGTCTAACCGGAAGCAGCTGAATACCAGTATTTTACATGGAGCGACTGCATATCTGACCTCCACAACTCAGTTACTGGGTAATACGATACCCCTTGGTAAGACTGGTTGTCAGACTTTCGGGCTTCTGTCTACCCGTAACGACTGTCAAAGATTCACGAATGACAGCCGGGACCAACGGCTTAACGTGCTTTCCGAGGCACGGAGGAGTCCCGGTACGTAAAGATGGTCACCCATCCATAGACCAACCGGGCCAAGCGTAGCTTAACCTGATCGATCGACCTGTGCGGCTGTTATTATTTAGCCACGGGCCCCTCGACAAGATATAAATTACAGACATAAATATAGAAATTGATCTTGGCTACATGCAGTTGCCTTTAAGTCATCCCTTTCGAGGCCCAACATCCTGATCCATAGAATATGATCAGACAGTATTTGATTACTATAAAAATATACATGAAAATACATATTTGAAAGATGTTACAGAAAAAACTGCATTATTGAAAATATAAATAAAATCGGTGGAAATATGGAGAAGTTACACGGTTACAGTTGCTTTGGAAATTATTATTCTATCCTTGTCACTGTACTGAATAGCGCGAAGTTACTACCTTGTGACGTCTGATTGCAGTAGTGCTGTCTCTGTCTAGCATACAATTAAATCGTTTAGGACTTCGACATTTTTTGAGATAGCATAATACATAATCATCCCATAATGTCCTCACTGCTGGGGCACAGGCCTCCTCTCCGTGAGAGGGGGTGGGCCGTATCCGCCCAATGTGGAATTTTTGAGATATTTTTTTTATTTTTTATTATTCTTTATCTTTCTTCTACGTTTCGAGAAATTTTATTAACCTTCAGTTACCGACCCTCATTTAAGTATTTAATTGCCGAGGCTAGGTCATGGTGACACCTTGACGTTCGAAAAGTGCTGATTCTCAGCCTAGTTTGAATAAATGACTATTGATTTTGATTTTGACCCTATTTGTAGTGACGTTTTTAATCCAATCTATATTAAAAATCTGTTAAAATTATATATAATCTGAAATCAAAACAAGCAGCTACTGAAAGAGACAGATATATAACCCTATTGGTTGTTAAAATATTCGTTTCAACTGGCGCGGTGTCACGGTGACGCCACCTCGGCAATTAAAGGTTAAAGAATAACTCTCATAGTATACCCTATTCATCCCATCCACTAATAGACACGAACAAACTCACCGCAGCACCATTCCCGGGGTCAACGTTAAGTTTGCTAACACTCTGTACTACGCACGAGTAGTGTTTCTGTATGTTCCACGCCGACTCGTTTTTCTTCCGTCGCATCGTGTTGGAGTGCTCCGAGGTCAGTCGTCTCCGTTCCGGCAGGCAGTACGGGTAGTAGGGCAGGTCGCGGTTTACTGTGGGATATGATCATGTCAGTATTCAATTCTATAACCTTGAATCCGTCAATGGTAGAGCAGTATTAATTAGGTATCGTCGAACCGTCTTTTTACAAAACGAGTTTTAACTTTAGTCCAAGCCCAAACCACCGAGTCAGTATATTTCGAACCTTACTCCGACTGTTCTTAAGTTTTTAATACAAAATTGATAACTTATTCTCAGATTTAACTTCGGTTTTTGGAATCAGAACTTTAACCCTGTCAAATTTCAAGCAGGCTCGATGATTTAAGCCTGGGTCTAAAGAAAACCGTTGTTATTTTAATAAGGCTGCAAAAGTTTACTGAAGGATGGATTATTATGAAAACTTTGAGACTTTTAGACAGCAACTTCTAGTCTTTGAACAAACCGGGTCAATGTTTATTTACGTCGGAGCATGCTCCGAAACACTAACGATCCGGACATGCGTAGACAAGTTCAAGTCCAAGACTCACCATATGGGTGGATCGAGCGACCAGTGACGGCACAGATTCCAGAAGGCAATTCTGATATAAGTCGATAGATAGACCCTAATGGTAGCTGGTTCAGAAATATGAAAAACACAAATGATCTTGGTGCTTAAATCAAAACATTTTGATAAAACGAGTTGTTTAGATTTAGATTCTGTAACCATCTCATCGTGAAAGCTTGTGTGAAGTGAGCGTGGAGTGAGCTGTCATTCGCTAGGGATTAACACTATTAAGTGCTCACTTCACTTATGATTTCATGGTGAGATTTTTACAGAATCGACCGGCAGTATTAAAATTATACTATAACTGATCTATATAAAACAGCCCAAGACAATAATAAAACAACACAGATCACCAACTCACGCGTTAGCGGTAGCTTGTCCATGCTGACCGTCATAACTTGCGGCACGCCATCAGTGGCCAGCATCTCCTGGATGTACAGGAACTGGATGAGGGGGTAGTCTCCAAACAGGTACTCTTCGCGCCCGCACACCTTCAGTACGTAGTTATGAGGATGCTCTCCCCGCATGTTCAAGGAGTTGGCTAGTTTGCGTAGGATTACTTCGATGTGCTGTTGAGGTGTGCGCGTCGCGGGGACGCTTGAGGAAAATGATACCTGAGGAAATGATAATGGTCCTTATAAAATATAGATTTTTGAGTTATCACCCGTGTTATTTCTTTCGTACATTTTAATTTTCGTACGGTTTTCACCGTGTGTTCGTTTAGCACCGCGTCAGTGTATAAACATGGTAAACATAATTTTTCAAGAAACATCAAAAAGGGTCCCTAACAAAAGAAAACCTCATTCATAAAGTCAACGTATCAAATGATGTCTTTTTAAATCGAGCTTGTCAAACTAATGCGTCAAAACCACTGACGAAAAATTTTTTTCGACGACATGTATCAAATGATATCTTTTTAAATCGAGCTTGTCAAACTAATGCGTCAAAACCACTGACAAAACATATTTTTCGACGACATAACATAAGAGATACGTAATGTTAAAATCGAAATTCAACATAAGTTACGATGATGAAGAAGAAGAGGAGGAGGAACCCGTAATGGTAGTGCCCGTCAAGAAGAAAGGAGTCAATGTCAAGACTAAAGGCAAGCTATGTGTAAAGCCCAATGATTTCAAAATATACAACGTGTAAAGTTAAATGCGCAAAACCTCAGACACCCCAACTGATTTTTAATTCAATTGACCTATTTCAGAGAGAATATAAGTCATTAAAAAAATTGTAAAGGTTTTATGTGCTGTTTTAGTTTTACTGGCCATTCGGATCGTTTCTTGCGTCTGCGACGACGCTTTACCGAGGGAGGAGTCGTCACCGGGCCGCTGCGCCGCGCTGACATTGGCTTGCTTGACCTATTAATAAATAGACACGGCAACGTTTTTAATGAAGATTTTTTGAAAAATGTGAGCTATATTAAAAAGTGGTGCAGTTAATTCTGCTCGTTATTCTGATCAAACTATTTTCAGGTTTTACGCATTTAACGTTACACGCTGTATAAGGCAATGGTAAAGCCGGATTCATATTACTGTTGTGTCGTGTCATATCGTGACGCCTTCTGACGCAGTGTTAAGGAGCGGCGCCCACGAGCAACTTTTGTCACCGCAACTAATTTGTCCCTCACATCAAGTGTACGGGTTCGTATGAAAGAGCGCGCGTGTAGCGATGCGACAGCTGGGAGTCTTTTCGTCCGCGGGTTTTTAGACTGGCCGGCAACGCAAGTATCGCATGTATATTGGTTGCACAAGACAAAATATGTTGATGAATGCGACAAAATTTTACGAAAAAGTAGCGTTGCTGTCGCTCTTGGTGTATTCGGAGTGATGAAACAACACGACAAAAAAAAGTGTCTGTGGCTTTAGGTAGGCGGAAGTATTTCAGAGTTCATCTGGCCCAATGGAATGCACTTTAAAGTCACACTAAGGAACAAATGTCCTGCGACACGTGTCGCTTGAGATGTCGAGCGAAGTCGGAATAATGTAAGCCTATATGTTACGGTTCACTGTAGTGTTCCAATGCAGGCCCTCAGTTCACTTCGCCTATACTGCCAGTGCAGGCCCTCAGTGTTTCGAAAGAATTGATATACGATTCTGTTCCGCTTTCGTGCACAGGTCTATTCCAATACACGCTCTGGGCTACCTCCGCAGGCACATCTCTCCGGTGGCCGCTGTAATACGCCAGCTTATCCTCTAGAGCCCCAGCGGCACAAAAACGTGCCAGTAAACACCGACCGATTTAAAACTGTATTTGTAGTACAGATAAGGCTTAAAATCGTCCGCTATATATATCTAAAAGAGCCCGCTCGCGGTGCTTGACCGGTTAAACTCCTTTTGTAACACTAGCGTGCTATCGATTGTACAGACGCCAGCACATCAAGCTACCCGAAACTGTCAGATTTTCCCAATCCACTTTGAACCTTATGCTTTAGAGATACAGTTGAAAATCGTAGTAGCTTGATGTGCTGGCGTCTGTACAATTACTGTCAAATGGCCACCACCTCTGAACAGCGCGGTTTGCCAATTTAAAGCGGAACACTAAAAAGAGTTCCGTCACATAAAAAACCTCATTCGTAAAATCATCATACCAAAACATTTTTTTTTTAAATCGAACTTGTCAAACGAATGTGTCCAAACTTGTCAGTCAATTTTCTTCGACAGCTCCTAATAATAGTTTAAAATGTTGAAATCGCATTTCAAATTAGTTTACGATGACGACGAACCGCCAGAAGAGGAGCAGGAAGTGCAGGTCGTGCCCGTCAAGAAAAAAGAAAGCCTCCCTTTTAAGCAGCTCACGAAATCAGATATCAGCGTCAGATGTAGCATGTTGGGCAAGACAGCTGACGGAGACGGGTAAGTACTCTTCGTCATGTTAGTTTTAACGTTAACAGTAAGTATGTGTGTGTGTTCTTTATAGGTTTATAGCATCTGGATTCTATACCTGGAAAGAACAGTTTTTACGGCATCGTTTCGTCGGAACAAAACGAAACTGCATTAATATGAAGTTATACCGCAATTACTAATGATTATTATTATTATTTTTATTATTTTTTTATTTTATTTCGGGATAAAAAACAGGAATATAATTAAATGTTATACATACTATCTTACTAATTCTATTCTATTCTATTCTTACTATTTTTCTAATTCTTCTTCTCACTTATTACTGATATGATGATATGATGATACATAAAAAAAAAACCTATTTTTTATTTCCATGTTATACAATGTCCTTTAGCACAAAAAAAAGCAGCATCGATGAAGTTTAATTTTGTCAACAGGTACACATATTTGAAATGCACAATTACTGGATTGAAGATGACATGCATCAACGCTATAAAGCGGTACCGAAACCTAATGTTCTTGGATGTTTCCCACAACTACTTGGATTTAGAAGCGTTACAAGTTATTGCAGAACTACCGTACTTGATTCTTATACAAGCTGACGATAACAAATTAACCTCGGCAGCAATAAAACCAATGAGATATCTTCAATGCATCATAATGAATAACAACCAAATCACATCGGTTCACGATGTGTTCCAAGTGGAACTGAGCACTCTGGAACTTGGCGGCAACAAAATAGAAACCGTAGCCTTCGACAGCAGGATGGAAAATTTAAAAGTTCTAGATTTCAGACACAATCTCATTGCAGATATATCGAATTTCGATTTTCCTCTTTTAGACAGCTTGTATTTAGAAGGAAATAGATTAACGACTCTCATCGGGGTTGAGAAACTGGTGAATTTAAGAATTCTTCATGTGCGTAACAATCCTATAAAGCTGTTGAACGGATTTCACGAAGCCCTGACGAAACTTCAATACCTCAATCTAAGGAATTGTAAAGTTGGAACATTGATACAAATCAAGAAGCTGAGGGTGTGCATCTGTATTTATATATTACTAATTAGCATCTAACGCAATGAACACTAGAATTCCTGCGTGTACCTAGTCTTAAAAAAGCTATCAGTAATTACAGACTTTGCGTAACTTGTCAAAATCAAAATCAAAATCAAAAGTCATTTATTCAAACTAGGCTGAGAATCAGCACTTTTCGAACGTCAAAATTACAAAAGACAGTCCCCCAAAACGCCCGCCCTTCACCACTTCCTAGTGCTTTCGCTGGGAAGAAGAAGTGGCGCAACAAACTCCCCAGCAGCACAGCTGTCTGTTCAGTTAGAAAATATACTTGACTGAATACAATACAAGGTATGCAAAGCAATTAACATTACAAGACACAGAACGCTAAATTAAATTATTTGCCATATGTCAGCTGGCAACGCCAATATACCAAGAAATACAATAAAAAACTATACGTACTCAAGCAAAAATTAATAAATGGAAATTAAATAAAAGCCTCCAGGTATAAAGGGCGTGACCGCTAACATATTTATGCAATGCTGGGTTCAGTTTACATAGCTGTCGCTTGAAGTCACAAATGATAAACTAGGACCATAAGGAAACTAAATAAACAAGTTATTAATAATGATAACAATGATAAAACCATGGTCAGCAAGACGACCAGTCACCACAAGCAGCACCCGTTCACGAGCATAACGCAAAGGTCAGCCATTACCCCCCTCGCCATATTTGAGGGAAGGAGACAACCCGACCCCCGACGCTACCGCAAGCAGTGACATCTAAGGGAGCATGACGAACTTGCTGCCGGTTGCTCAGGTAAGAATTATATGATCAATTGTCGAGGTCACTAGCTAACCACATATTGCAATCAACTCATTAGAAAACATTCCAATGGGTTGATTATGTCAATAATAAAATTAAAATTAAATTAAACTGATTTGACTTATACAGCCCAATAAAAAAAACAATTGTATAATGAGCTCATATAACCTATCAGTAATTCTTTGTAAATTAATTCTGGAGAAAGAACATATACATTGTCTTGAGTTAATCAGGGCGACCAACTATTCTTATCGCTTAAGTAGTCGTTGATAGAATAGTATGCCTTTGAACAAAGGTTAGATTTTACTTGAGCTTTAAATGCATTAAAAGGCAAATCTAGCAAAGAAGAGGGTAGCTTGTTATAAAAGGCTATACCAAGACCAACAAATGAGTTATGAACCTTATGAAGCCGGTGAAAGGGAGCACGTAGTTTGTCCTTATTTCTGGTGTTAACATTGTGAATATCACTGTTTTTAGTATACAAGTGTATATTTTGCCTAATATATAAGATGTTGGCAAAGATGAATTGTGATGCAACCGTGAGAATACCAATATCTTTAAAAAAATCTCTTAGAGAAACTCTAGCACCTAGCTGGTAAATTGCTCGAACAGCTCGTTTTTGAAGGACAAATATATTTTGTATATCAGCTGCTTTGCCCCACAGCAGAATACCGTAGGACATAACGCTGTGAAAATAACTAAAATATACTAAACGAGCTGTATCAACGTCAGTGTACTGTCTTACTTTCCTGACGGCGTAGGCAGCCGAACTGAGCCTTCCTGCTAGGCTCGATATATGTGGTCCCCACTGAAGTTTGGCATCTACTGTTATTCCCAGAAAAACTGCCGAACTCACAGTTTCAAGCGCCTCTTTATCTAAGACGATGTTGGGTCCTAGATTTCTAACATTCGGTAAGGCGAACTTTACACATTTCGTTTTCTTGGCATTGAGAACTAGGTTATTTGACGTAAACCAATCCGTAACTATTGAGAGTGCACTGTTTACGTCGTCAAAATCTTGTCTATTCCTATCTACTTTAAAAATAAGAGATGTATCATCAGCAAACAGTACAACGTCACAGATTCCCTTTAAATGGAATGGTAAATCATTAATATACACTAAGAACAAGAATGGACCCAGTATTGAGCCTTGCGGTACACCTAACTGAACTGGTAGCGCGGAAGATTTCACACCATTAACATCTACACATTGGAACCTATTATGTAAATAACAATTTATTACGTTGAGAGCTTCGTTTTGGACACCGTAATGACTTAGTTTACGCAAAAGCGTGTCATGGTGCACGCAATCAAAGGCTTTGGAAAGATCACAGAAAACTCCGATAGCATTTTGCGAGCTCTCCCATGCGTTAAATATGTGTTTCAGCAAAGCAACACCCGCATCTGTAGTCGAACGACCTTTTGTAAAGCCATACTGTTCATTATGAAGGAGGCTATTTAAATTAAAATGTCTTAGCAACTGCTTGAGTATTAATTTTTCAAATATTTTGCTAAATGAAGGTAAGATGGAAATGGGCCTAAAATTACCAACGTCGTTTTTATTACCTGATTTAAATAAAGGTATGACTTTACTACTCTTCATGAGGTCAGGAAAAATTCCTAAATCAACACATTTATTAAAAGTAACAGCTAGATAGGGGGCTACGATGTCTATTATATTACTTAAAAGTTTAATGGAGATGCCCCAGTAGTCACCGGTGTTTTTAGACTTTAGTAGGTTAAAAACATTAACTACATCATGTGGGGTTACATGTTCGAAACTAAATAAACGAATACATTTAGGTACACTACTATGCAAAAGGGTTTCAGCTTTAGACGGGGACGAATTTAAGGAGCGAGTCGTAGTTATAGGTATGTTGGCAAAAAACTCATTAAAAGCTTCAGCTACGTCAGCGGCTTTATTAACTAATTTATTATCTACCATAATCTCAAGTAGTTTTTCTTGTTTAACCGATTTACCAGTTTCATTGTTAATAATTTTCCAAGTCGTTTTTACTTTATTATTAGAATTTTTAATAGCATCGCTTAAAAATTTCGATTTAGCAAAAGCACTAATCTTTTTAAATAATTTTGAATAATTTTTGACATACTCTAGGAAAGGAGTGTCAAACCTGTATTTTTTCAAACCATATAACTCGTATAGTCTCGCTCTACTTTTATAAATACCCGGAGTAGCCCATTGGTTAAAGCCAACGGAGGATCCAGTAATATTAATAGTTTTGGTCTTGAAAGTAGATTGGTACTCTTTTTGCACAACATCAAAAAGGGCACCGTGTCAATCTCCGAATTACCCCAGATAATACTGTTCCTTGTTTAATCAACGAATTCCTTGAAGGATTTTCAGATTGAGATAAAATACTCTAAATTATGTTATAATATTTATTTATTTATTATTTACTTTATTGTACACCAGAAAATACACAGCAAAAAAAAATACGATTATTAATGGGGGGCCTATTTACATAAATTATTTCCTTTTAATTTACTTGTATTTTAAAGGCTGATTTTTCAACCGACCCATAAGTTTTATTTGAATTTTTTAAATTTAAAATTGACGTCTGACAGATTTTGTATGGGAACTGTCAACAATTTTAAATTAAATTTCGGATAATTATCTGGCGTTGGAAGACTTAGCCCTAAGACTGTTAGCTTTTAAGTTAAAGTTGAACATAACACCACGCCTGAATCCCACGAAGCTTTGGACAGTGGTGGACTCGTAATACAACCACGTTTAGCTAGTTATGTTAAATAAAGTAAGTTAAGTATAATCAGTCGTAATTCTTTATTTTTATCAGGTACTAAAAGGACTAGAGACGCTCGTGATAAAAGGGTGTCCATACATGGGAGGGACGGGTGAGGAAGAAACAGACGAAAAAGGGGAAGAGGACGACCCTCAGTTGAGAGTTGAGACATTAGCAGCACTGCCACGACTCAAGAGGCTTAACAAATTTATTGTAACCGACGAGGAACGGTAATGACATTCACATAACATCTTGCCTTTATTTCCTGAAGGAGTGGGCAGAGGTCTATACAGTCATACCCCGGACTTACGCGATAGGTGGGACCAAGCGATAACCGCGTAAGTCGAGGTTCAATTTTGCATATAAATACGTATAAATTTGTGAAATCGGGATCAGAGTCTAAAGAAAACAATAATTTAGAAGAATCGCGTAACACGTTCGCACTTGTCGTAAAACGAACACTGACAGAGCGAAGTGGGCAAATGAAAAACCGCGTATCTCCGAATGCGCGTAAAACGGGGTAGCGTAAGTCGAGGTATGACTGTACTACGCATGTTTGCAAGTTACATTGGGGATGAGTATGTTGCCATCAACCGGGTACAAATCCAGACTCTGAAGTAAGAAATTCCTGAACTTACCCAGGATCCTAGGCTCAACAGTCGCGCTAGAACAACGAGACCGTCAAATTCCTTCTGACTAATCTTCGTACTTCATTCTCACAATACCTTAATCCGTTGTGACCGTTTTATTTAATATTTCAGAGAGGAAAGCAAAACCCTGATGCTGCAGTGGATCGAAGAAGGCGAAAATGATGAAGAGGAAATAGAGCCAGAGGATAAAGTGGAAGAGGAAGAAGCTCACAACGAGGATTAATGATAGTTTTAAACCCATTTATATTCTAAAACGTAGTTCTTCAGGTAGACAAGACCACTGAGCATAACCAGCCTATACCCCTGTGTCCCCTATGCTGGGACACAGACCCCCTCCTCTCCGTGAGGGGGAGTGGGCCATAATCGATTAAAGAAAAGCCCTGGCAGTTAACCTTCAAGCAGTAGCGTGGCGTCGAATCGACGGCGATTCGATCGATTCTCGATACATTTATGTTGCCAAATTGCTTACAAATCCAAAGAAAATTAGAAAATTATTTTGATTTTACAATTTTGTTTATGTCCTAACATAATGATAATGTGATGAATACAAAAAATATTAAATAATTAGTGTTTTAAATCCCTGAAATATCCTATAGGTCTTTTAGGTTACGCGCGACCGCTGGCGTTGCAAATGACCGCGCGCCCGCTTGAAGGTTAAGAGATGGCAATCACCATCCGATGATAGATCAGCACCATCCAGCTCAACCATTTTGAAGAGAACCGAATGCAATCCAAAACATACAGACATTTTAATGAACATGCATAATCACTCTATAGTGTTCCCACTGCTGGGAAACAGACCTCCTCTCAGTGAGAGGAAGCAATAATCAGCCACGCGGGACCAGTGCGGGTTGGTAAATGTCACATGTCTTCAATTTTTTTGTTCTAGGAGAGTTCTAGGAGATGTTTTCCTTAACCGTTTTGAGAGCAGTGGTGATGAAATAATTTACACAAAGTAAAGCGCCTGTCAGGGTTCGAACCTACGACCTACAACTCGTAAGCCGCAGTCGTTACCACTGAGCCACCACTGTTCTACCAGATATGTAAACGTGCATCAGGACAGCGATTATTGCCAAATAAATATATAAATAATTTTAAAAAATCGCTTTATTATTATTGTAGACTAGCGACCCGCCCCGGCTTCGCACGGGTGCAACGGAGAAACACTGATAATTTTAGAGCCATTATTTCTCGCAAAAAGTATAGGATACAAAATGGTTATTGTGGGTTATCCCTAAGAGATAGACATATACCATTGCGGACTTTTTTGTAGACCTTTTTAAGGTGTACAATACTATACTACATTATTTTGGCGTTTACAATGTAATCGCAAGAAAAACGTGTTTATTTACGACATTACATTAGATACCTCTAAAATTGTCTACTATATTATGCATGTATTATACATATAAACCTTCCTCTTGAACCACTCTATCTATTGAAAAAAACCGCATCAAAATCCGTTGCGTAGTTTACAAGATCTAAGCATATATAGGGACAGACAGACAGGGAAGCGACTTTGTTTTATACTATGTAGTGAAGAGAAAACGAACTATCTTTACCAATTAATTGTTATTTATAGCAACCAACGAATAATATTCAATTTCAAATAGGAAATCAAGCATCTACGCGCATTTTTGTACTTACTTTCTTATTACACTCACCAAGGTTATGTAATGTTGTTTGGTGATTCTAGCTAACAAAAAAAAAAAACACCAGTAGGTTTACGTAATTAATATTATTTATATTTAATTTGAGGACATTTTGTTTAAGTTTAGTATCAAAAACATTGTTTGGAACGAATATTTTAAACGACATTAAAGAATTGCTGTAATTCAAAAGACATCCCGAAAAATTCCTCGGATAAATGAAAGTTTTACAAATTGTATTATGAACAAGCATTATAGATAGAAAGCCGCCATTTGTTTCAATAAAACTGTCAAATATGCGACTGGCCCATTAGATATATGAAGCAAGTTTGTGTGGTGGAGATGTTGATAAAAAACATTGGTGATTTTCATTGTCATTGCCAGTGAGAGGCGCCGACAGCTATAACTTGTCTAGACAAGTCTGGTATATTTATATCAACAACAGCTGATCAATTTCTGTCTTCGAATCTAGATGGCACATATTTTCGGTTCAGACCTACATTTATTTGGGTCAATGTATTTGTATATTTTTATGAATAAACTCAATTTATATTACATTTCTTTCACTTGTTTTATAGAGTAGAATACTCTGTATACACCATATAAATTACAGATATAAATGTAGAAATTTTACAAGGGGGGGACACAATAAGCGGTCTTATAGAGCGATCTATTAAAAACAACATTTAGATGGATTAAAAAGGGGAAGGAGAGACAATACTGTAGATTGTCTGTGGTGTACCATTTACATAATACAATAAATACATAATATTGTACTAATCTAATATATATTATACAAGGAGTAACTTAAATAAAGCACCACCTGTTATATTTTATAAATGATTTATTTTCTGTAAGTAGGTTTGTACAAACACTTTTACATGTCAATCATATTTTTTTAAACTAGATGAGGTCGGCGTTTCCTATCTGACTACTCTGAGAAGAAAGGCCGAAACAAACTCAAAGGTCACAGTCTCTTTTAAAGTCCAGACATAATCTTGGTCAGATCATGTGAAGACCATGTAGATTGGTGTCTGAAATGGTCGTTTGAGTAAAGAACCACACAGATTGAGCGGACCTATCCAGTCACTGCACGCATTTGTCAAAAATCGTGCAGCTCAACTCAGAACTTGAGGAGCCTTACGATTCGACGAACAATACCAATGAAAGGACATTTGGGTAGGCCACATAAATTACTCAAACTGCCAGATTATGATTAAAACTAACTAAGAAGGAAAACAGAAAAAAGAAATAACCCACATAGTCTTCACACTCACAATAATAATAATAAAAAATAAGATACTTGTATAAAATTCATCAATGTCAATGTGTATATAAAAATCCGGACATAATCTTTGATCTTTGAGGACCATGTAGATTGGTGTCTGAAGTGGTCTTTTGAGGAAAGAACCACACAGATTGAGTGGACCTGTGCAGTCAGTGCACGCATTCGTCAGTAACCGTGCAGCTCAACTCAGAATTACTCATCATTATGAACCTCTTTTACTATGTGACCAAACCTGAAATCGCGAAAAACCCCTACATTTATGTTCGCATTACTCTTCAAAATATAGGGAACAGCTGATTCTTTTTTTTTCGTGGGAAAGAGCCCTTACGAGCGCGATGCTGTCGCTGGACGTACACCTTCGCCCACGTAACCACGATTCTGCATCACTAATATCGCGATACAGCCACGATTCACCATCGACACAGACGCGATGCAGTATCGGTACAGTCGTATATTGTGGTGTCTACTTGTAATTGCCTGTGGACGCTACAGTTGCAATATGGACTCGGTCAAGCCAACACTGATAGTCGCGTGTTAGTAGCGATACTGAATCGATGCAGTAGCGATACTGAATCGATGCAGTCGCGAGTTTGCATCGATGCAGAAGCAATGCTGAATCGATACTATGCGATTGTATCGCCACTGAATCGCTTCTATTTTATATTTTTTCTATTAAATCTCTTCACACAATCGCGCGTGAACGAGTCGCGGTACTGAATCGCGGCAAAAAGTCACCATAGGCGACCGCCTTTACTCCTACTAAACATAGTCGCGTCTCATTTAAAAAAAAAAAAGACAGCTAGTCTCCATCAAAGAAAATCGACCTAACACTCAGGACTCACAGAAATATGAGTCATCATCAGCCTAGCCTTTTCCCAACTATGTTGGGGTCGGCTTCCAGTCTAACCGGATGCAGCTGAATACCAGTATTTTACATGGAGCGACTGCCTATCTGACCTCCACAACCCAGTTACTGGGTAATACGATACCCCTAGGTATGACTGGTTGTTAGACTTTCGGGCTTCTGACTACCCGTAACGACTGTCAAAGATCTACAAATGACAGCCGGGACCAACGGCTTAACGTGCTTTCCGAGGCACGGAGGGGTCTCGGTCACCCATCCACAGACCAACCGCGACAAGCGAACCTTAACTGATAGGTTATATGAGCTCATTATACAATTGTTTTTTTATTGGGCTGTATAAGTCAAATCAGTTTAATTTAATTTTAATTTTATTATTGACATAATCAACCCATTGCAATGTTTTCTAATGAGTTGATTGCAATATGTGGTTAGCTAGTGACCTCGACATTTGATCATATAATTCTTACCTGAGCAACCGGCAGCAAGTTCGTCATGCTCCCTTAGATGTCACTGCTTGCGGTAGCGTCGGGGGTCGGGTTGTCTCCTTCCCTCAAATATGGCGAGGGGGGTAATGGCTGACCTTTGCGTTATGCTCGTGAACGGGTGCTGCTTGTGGTGACTGGTCGTCTTGCTGACCATGGTTTTATCATTGTTATCATTATTAATAACTTGTTTATTTAGTTTCCTTATGGTCCTAGTTTATCATTTGTGACTTCAAGCGACAGCTATGTAAACTGAACCCAGCATTGCATAAATATGTTAGCGGTCACGCCCTTTATACCTGGAGGCTTTTATTTAATTTCCATTTATTAATTTTTGCTTGAGTACGTATAGTTTTTTATTGTATTTCTTGGTATATTGGCGTTGCCAGCTGACATATGGCAAATAATTTAATTTAGCGTTCTGTGTCTTGTAATGTTAATTGCTTTGCATACCTTGTATTGTATTCAGTCAAGTATATTTTCTAACTGAACAGACAGCTGTGCTGCTGGGGAGTTTGTTGCGCCACTTCTTCTTCCCAGCGAAAGCACTAGGAAGTGGTGAAGGGCGGGCGTTTTGGGGGACTGTCTTTTGTAATTTTGACGTTCGAAAAGTGCTGATTCTCAGCCTAGTTTGAATAAATGACTTTTGATTTTGATTTTGATTTTGATTTAACCTGATCGCTCGACCTTTGCGGCTGTTATTATTTAGCCACGGGCCCTCTCTCACAGAAATATGAATAATTAAAAAAAAAAAATAGTTCAAATCTCCCTGCCTACCTCTGAATTCGGGACACGTGTGACGAGTAGAAAGCAGTGTTGGTTCAGGTTGGTCTTCAGGGTTGTCGGCGTGTCGGGGTGGTCTGCCAGTCTTGGAGGGCACTGGTACCGCAGCCTCTCGAGGCGGGTGCTCTGCGCTCGTTTGATTAAACTCTCCTCCGCGAGGTATCGCATCCGCATCCGAAAATCATTCACCTCCGAACTTCGAATGTTGTCGAATTCGTTGAGGCCTGTTGAAGAAGAATACGATTTTAGTCATTTGAAGTTTTTCAGCAACTTTTATTAAGCGGGATGTCGGAGAATTCTAATGATTATATTATACTAGCGACCCGCCCCGCCTTCGCACGGGTGCAATGGAGAAACACTGATAATTTTAGAGCCATCATTTCTCGTAAAAAGTATAGGATAAAAAATGGTTATTGTGGGTTATCCCTAAGCGATAGACATACATATACCGTCGCGGACTTTTTTGTAGACATTTTTAAGGTGTACAATACTGTAGTACATTATTTTGATCTATCTCGACGGGTTAAGCCAGCGTTTACAATGTAAGCGCAAAAAAATGTGTTTATTTACGACATTACATTAGAAACCTCTAAAATTATCAGTGTTTCTCTACTATATTATGCATGTATTATACATATAAACCTTCCTCTTGAATCACTCTATCTATCAAAACAAACCGCATCAAAATTCGTTGCGTAGTTTTAAAGATCTAAGCATATATAGGGACAGACAGACAGCGAAGCGACTTTGTTTTATACTATGTAGTGATAGTGAAGAGTAGGGGAAGACCAAAGAAACGATGGATGGACGGTGTCTGTGTGAAAGTAGATATGGCTAGAAAGGGGATGAATACCGAGATGACGACTAGTATGGAAGAAAAAGTCATGTTGCGCCGACCCCAAATAAATTGGAATAAAAGCAGGAGAATGAAGGTGATGTGTGCGATATTTCTAAAACGCAATATAGAAGTACCTTGTTTTTTTGTTTTTTATATATTCTTGTAATTTGTTATTATTTAATAATGCTTTTGTGTGGTGTGTTATTTATTTTGTGTGCACTGAATAAATGGTTGATTTGTGACACACACGATTTGTGACACAAACAATTGTTTGTGTTCACATACACAAACAATTTCACTAATCGTTTCCCGTCTATGCGGGGGAGTCCCCGAATTATGTGTTTCGGCAGAGTTATTAAACCGCTCATAGTTCATATTACTAGTCGGTTTTCCGTCTACGGAAGGTCTCCGAATGCTTTGTATCGATCAAGTTAACGAACGCCTAGTGACATTGAGCTTTAAACAAACTTAAACATTTTTTTTAGACATTGAAAAGGCACATGGACTATGCGTAATGTTATTGTGAATGACTGTTGTTGCGATTTAAACTTAGTTTTCTAACAATCTATACTAATATTAGCGGACCTGACAGACATTGTCCTGCCAGAACAGTGCTACCTACCGGATCCAATTGTGAATGTAAACCACCCAGGGAGCCACTCCACACAATAAATTTCATTTAAATCGATTCAGCCATTGAGGAGGGGAGTGACAGATTCTCCTTTTATATATTTACATACAGATAATAAAGCTAGAGTTTGTTTGTTTGAACGCTCTAATCTCTGAAAGTACCAGTCTGATTTGAATAATTATTTTTGCATTTGATAGCCCAGTTCTAGAGGAAGATTATAGGTTATTTAATATCACGCTACGACCCATAGGAGCCGAGTAAATAGAACAAAAAATAAAAAATAACGGTGGGTCCGGGGCCAAGGGAGGTTTATAAAAATGTGGCTGTTATAAGAAGAAGCTTGTCATTTTATAAAAGTTTAAACAAAATACTGATGTAACAACTTAACCAGGCCTTATCAATGCAATGTTCAATAAAAAATAGTGTAATCAGTACTTTAGGTTGTCGCAAAACTTTACGGCGGAAATTAGATACACATTATTTACACAATCGTACATGCTAGAGGTCAACAACCTTTTGTGGGTAGATATTCATCATTCATTCATTAAAAAGTTATGTAACCAAGTAATGATCATTTGTTATATATTATGTATAAATCTTCTTGGAATTGATTTATTGTGTTTGATTTTGAATTAATAAAGATGTTGGATACTTCGGTTTTAGCCAGCTTCATAAGTTGAAATGCCATCCTGCAGAGTACAAAATAATAAAAGGCTTACTGTTTAAGGATAAATCAGCACTTTTTTAACGTCAAAATTACATAAGACTGTCCCCAAAAACGCCCGCCCTTGACCACTTCCTAGTGCTTTAGTTGGGAAGAAGAAAAAACGCGAGTTTAGTTTCCTATCCGATTACCCGACCGTGCAGCCAGCTTCTGACGTTTTATAAGTGCTCATGTAGGTTTATGTGAAATGAAAACATATTGATTTTGAACCATCCAAATGAACCAAAACATGCTTATCAAATTCACATGTCGGTATTTTTATGTCCATAAAAAGTTTTAGCATTCAATACTAAATATTTATGTAGATAATCGTGTGTGTACCCCATTACCTCCATAAAAATGGTAGTGTGAGGTGTGACCACACTATCGTTTTTATCCTATTCTTCCTTATATAACATAACATTTAGATTTTTCCATATTTAGATTCTTGTTTACTCCTATACCTTTCCCAAACCAGGAAATACACATATCATAACAAAGATTGTCAGTCTTCTAAAATTAAGTTCAAGTTTAAAATGCTCTAACACGGACTAGAAAAAAAAGAAGGACTCCGCGCCACGCATATCGAAAGTGAAGCACAGTAAGGGTGCCGGACCGTTTGTACAAACGTGCTTCACGCACACATTTACATCATAGAAAGCCGGCCGGCCGCCATTACGCGACAAGACGGCGTCTTTGTAGGTACTATTTACGTGAAGTAATAAAATAAAATAATGCCATCTTGTGTTTTGAAAACGTGTAAAAATAATTCTACATCCCAGAAAAACTGTCAAGGAATAACATATCACAGTTAAGGCACAATTTTACTTGTTGATTTATTGTATTTTGACATTAAGACATTAAGACATTTGACATAAGTGTTGTCAGAAAATAAATGGTTAAGTGTCCCGAGAGATTGGGTAATTTTTTTTTGTGTTCTTTGTCATTTTTTTGCAAGTATTGACTATGATTCTTTTTATAGATTTCCTACAGCAAATCATTCATGGAACAATGATTGGATTATAATAATAAGAAACTACAGATGTGAAGACCATTGCGTTCCGTCGAAAACAAGTGTGATATGCTGTATACATTTTGATACAAATCATCAATTGGCGAGGGTTCTTAGGTTGGAACGGATTAGCGTGCTTTTGTAATGTTTCTTGGATCGATAAAGAATGCAGTGCGGGTTAGTGAGTGTATGTATGTGTTGTGAAGATTCTGATTAAATCATTTGAATAAATATTTCAGTTTTATTTTCTACAGAACGTTAAATAGTTTTCTTATTATAGGTAAAATACACCTTGTGTGTTTTAGGTAAGTAAGCTTTAATACCCATCCCCCTATCTTCCTAATCGGTAATTCAAGACAATCAATTGAATTACGTATTCTACAGCAGCGTTTTTCTAGTCATCCATACAAAATAAACACTTAATTTTGAGTTTTCACTAGTATATTTTTGTAATTTCAGTTAAGTGGACTTCTTATATCGCTTTATTGTAATAAATGAATACACTGTCCAAATATTTAAATCATGGGGAAATTTTCATTCATCTGGTATCCCTCAAATCACGCACACATAGACCGGTAGGGTGCTTCACTTTCGATACGCGTGGCGCGGAGTCCTTCTTTTTTTTCTAGTCCGTGTGCTCTAAAAACAAAATATTTTCCTACCTACAAATAACGCTACACATCCTGTCATTGATAATTATTACAGAAGTCTACCTAAAGTAAATGTTGTAAGGTTTTTTAGATTAGCAAATAATGGGTAGAACAGTATGGGAAGGCTCATAAGTCGCCAACCATTTTCAGCGTCCAAATGCGTATTATGTGTGCGGTTAGCCAACAATTTATTAGATGCAAATCAACTCCAAGAAAGATGACCAAGCATTATTTATTGTGCTGATGATTTAATGATGCAGATCATTTCTAGTCAGTTCTCTTACGGGACAGTAAAAAATACTCACGTTTTCCAATTAAATGACTAATATGTGTGTTCAGCAACTGTTCTCCAGGTCTTTCAATGGACTTTTTTACTATCATAAGCACACCGCATACTGGTTTAATGTCACGGATGCGCTTGTTCTCATCATCAACCTCTTCTGGCACCGCAAGAGAATTGACGAATTGGAACACATAACTGGACATCTCGTGCAACATCCCGAAAAGGGGATAGTTGACCGCCCGGTCCCATATGTCCTGAAAGGAAAGAAATATTGGTCAAAACTTCAAACTACAAATAATAAAATGACAACTTTTGTGTTACCACCCATGAATATGAGTAACTTTCATTATGGAACCAACCCTGAGATCACGAAAAAAAAAACAGCTGTTTATTAATACATTTTGGTCAAGTAGGTATTGAACTTTTGTATTAAACAGCTGATTTTGTTTTTGTGGTTTCAGAGTTGGTCCCATAGTGAAAGTTGTTCATATTCATGAGTAGAACACCCTGCAAATAAAAAATCATCCAGTATACATAAGAAAGGGCTGTGCCCGTGAATATGGTTACAGTATACTTGAGTATCTCGAGAAGTTCCTCAAGGAAGTGTTCTGGCGGAAGGGTGTTGTGTATCGCCTGTTTCGTGGCCAGCTACATGACACCAGTCAGCGAAACACGACGCCGACACTTCGTGTGCAGTAGTATAAGTTTGTTATGTTGTATGTATTTATAGTATTTTTAAGTTATATTATTATAGTATTGTATTTGTGATAATGTTGTATGTATTACTTTATGAGTATTCTTATGTTTTTTAGTAGTATGTATTGTATTTTCTATGGACCCTAGTTGCCTGAAATAAAGGAATAAATAAATAAATAATTGAAGGTTTGCCAAGAATAGTCCCTCGTTTTTAACCCGTGAGAAGGCGCGCCTAATTTTCTTACACGAGTAGGCGCGTGCGAGCAAATTGCTCACACTATCATAAAATGTTTATATTTTTAGTGTTTCTATATTTATTGGCTTATAATGTATTTAAATAAATAACACAAGGTTTAGTAAGTAAGAAAACAAGTATTTTAATCAAAACTATTGAACATAATAGCAACTTCTAACGCAAATAACAAAACAACCTAGTATTAATTAATTTTTTTGGCACGTTTCATAAAAATCACAATAAAAACTGTTCCATAACAAAAACTAAAAAGTGTTATTCATCCATTAAATCTACACTAATGTGCCTCTCGAAACACACTGAAAACATGTATTTTACATGTTCGGTGCAAAGTAATTGCTGGGCGCGTGATGAGCAAATTGCCGCACGTTGGTACACGGCCTCCACAAACGCCTTGCTGCGCGGTCGCAACGCCACTGAGCGGATCGAGAATTGCGTCAGGGGAGAGGGGGTGAATATTTAGGAAGGTACTTAAGTGCTTGAATTGGTGTGGCATGGGAAAGACAAAAAATTTTTGAATTAGATTTTTGTGTGAGCAAATTGCTCATAGCGCGCCTTCTCACGGGTTAATCTTTACGTGTAGGTCACACACACACACATGTGTGTCTTCACATTCTACATTACTGTTATCCTACATCATGCAACTGCTATAAAAGATTCTTCTCTGTACAGTTAGTTTTTTTGATTGCCCTATGAGCCCGCTTGTGACCATGATCATACCTGATCGAAAGGAGAGATGAGATCTATCATGGAACATGCTATGGTATTTAAATTGAGAACTGTTAATATGTATCATTGCTTGTTGGTTTTGTCTTTTAGTTTCATAGTAAGTCACATACCCTAGTCATTAAAGAGATTCACATGATTTTTAAAATGGCTCTTATTAAATATCTAGAGGGGCCCGTGGCTAAATAATAACATCCGCACAGGTCGATCGATCAGGTTAAGCTACGCTTGCCGCGGTTGGTCTGTGGATGGGTGACCATCTTTACATACCGAGCCCCCGTGCCTCGGAAAGCACGTTAAGCCGTTGGTCCCGGCTGTCATTCGTAGATCTTTGACAGTTGTTATGGGTAGTCAGAAGCACGAAAATCTGACAACCAGTCTTACCTAGAGGTATCATATTACCCAGTACCTGGGGTTGTGGAGGTCAGATAGGCAGTCGCTCCATGTAAAATACTGGTACTCAGCTGCATCCGGTTAGACTGGAAGCCGACCCCAACATAGTTGGGAAAAGGCAGGCAGATGATTAAATATCTAGTCATAGTGATATTATTATGGTGATTCATAATCATATCTGCCGGTCGATTCTGTAAAAATCTCACCGTGAAATCATAAGTGAAGTGAGCTTGAAGTGAGCAGTGCCAATAGTGTTAATCCCTAATGACAGCTCACTCCACGCTCACTTCACCTAAGTTTTCATGGTAAGATGGTTAAAGAATCGCACGGCAGTATTAATTACCTCATGTTATTCAATGCATACAGATGTAAATAAATAGGATAAATACCTACATCATCCAATTGTCTAAAATAAGCTACAGGTATGTTATTTTCCCTTGTATAAGTCATCCTCTGCCTAGCCTTTTCCCAACTATGTTGGAGTCGGCTTCCAGTCTAACCAGATGCAGCTGAAATACCAGTATTTTACATGGAGCGACTGCCTATCTGATCTCCAGAACCCAGTTACTGGGTAATACCCCCTTGGTAAGACTGGTTGTCAGACTTTCGGGATACTGATGACCCGTAATGACTGTCAAAGATCCATGAATGACAGCTGGGACCAATGGCTTAGCATGCTTTCCTAGGCACGGAGGGGTCTTGGTATGTGAAGATGGTCACCCATCCACGGACCAACCGCGGCAAGCGTAGCTTAACCTAATCAATCGACCCGTGCAGCTGTTAGTACTTAGCCACAAGTCCCTCTCCCTCTCCTCTCCATTTTCCCTTATACATATAAGTGTGAGTATAAAAATAAACTAATGATAACAATGGCAGGAAATGTCTAAAAAAGAATGTTAGCCTCAGATTTCTAAATAAGGTGTTATATATTAAGTATATATGGCTGCATGAGGAATTATTGGACAAAAGTTTATTCATAACTATTAATTTTTATCTTAGATACATATAAATTGCAACCAAATAAAAACCCGAATACACCTGATATAAATATGTGAGTAAAACTGTAATCATATAATGGAATGTTACGGGTGTAAGAATCAATTCCAACTCAGAAACATGAATGTTACTTAATTTGGCACCAGAATTTGATGATCAAACAATAATAACAGAGGATTGTAGGTTACACATGTTTTTCCAAAAAATCTATGACAGAGAACTGCTTATCAGACATTCTAGAACATCTATAAAACCACCTACATGATGAAAAATAGTGCATGCAATTGTAAACAATGTAAACTACTTTCTAAATGTACCTAATAAATATATCTGTAAACATGTTACCCAATACTTTGACCCACTTTCCAAAAATGCAATCAAAATATCGTCGGCAAGAGGCGTGAGTCACGCGAGGGTGTTCCTCTCTCACACTAACCTCTTTGACATCCTGAAGAGTGGCATCCCAGCTTATCCTCAGGGGAATGTAAACAGAGTTCGGCAGCAGACACGTGAGCTCCACCACGTCTGATGGCGAGGACGTCCAGTAGTCCCACGAAAACGGACAACTCGGCGCAGGAACCATTGTTTTGGTATTATTTTCCCAGGTTACTCGAATTACCCCCGCGACATTTTATAAACTTTCACTGATAACTTGCGTCTACAGCGACCCGGTCGCTGTCCCCAACTGAAAATAATGCACACAACACATCAGTCACTGTTGTTGAAACCGCAGCGACGTTGAATCATAGCATTTCCTGGTATTTTACGACGAGCATATCGCCATTCGAAACGAAACTGTCAACGATAATATTACACAAACAAGTTCAGAACAAGCGTGGAAGACTTATTTATTTAATTACCTCTTCATAAAATGTTTACATAATTCATACAATAGTAAATGTACGAACTTAAATGATTAAAATATGTGTTTGTGAAATTGTAAATAAAGATTACGTGCAACAAACTATGAGCAAAGTAAATTGTTTATGGTACAGTTTAATTCGATTTTTTTAATACCCATATCGAAATATAATATATTTCTTTGCGATTTAAAACATATGCAGTTAAATATGAAATAAATATATTTTCACATTATTTATCATTTACAGAAGTACATACTACTACTAATGATTAAAAACAAAAAAAAAACTAGTCAAGTGCGTGTCGGACTGCGGCAAAGAGTATAATAATACTAGGGGGACTGCGGACAGTGAAAGGGTTCAGCAGTAGGGATGCACATTTATGCATGCACAGTATTTTTTTTATCGACCGCAAAAATAAATTTGTATTTCATAGAATTTTTCGAGAAACTATCGAAGACAAATTATTTCCGCGGTTGTAACCGAAGTAATGAAATCTACAAACTATTGACTTAAATAGCAAAGTCACTTGGAAACATAACAATCTTATTGATTATGGGATACAATACAACAACACTCCACACGCCTATTGACCACTCGATCGTCTCTGCTTACTCCGCAAAGGAAAGCGTAAAGTTATAGTAGTAGTACATTTATGTAGTTTTCATCATAAAATTTTTAAAGCCTCTGGCATGCTACGGCTGCACCGACATAAATAACAGTCTCAATGATGTTTGTCAAGTGAAAAAGTCAATTATTTTCTGATCGATTACCGCCGTACTCGATTTCTGACGTATGTATGTATATACCTACTTTATAAGTCTCACTGAAAAATAACCCATATTTCCATAAATGTTTATTTAATGATATCGTGATGACCTGGCCGTTAAGGCATCACCTTTCATACACGAGGTTGAGGGTTCAATTTTGGTTAAGTACCAATATGACTAATTTGAATTCATATGAACTTTCCAAGTTTATCTTGGAAATCAGTGACATCGGCGAAGGAAAAACAACATAGGGAAATAGACTGAAATCGCCAACTCGTCTTGTGCAAGCTTGGTGAACCATATTAGCTATACCATATTGTCACGTTCCGCCTGAGCCGAGCGTGCAAGCGAGAGCGTGCAACAAGCGATAAAGAGGCACGATCGGTCTAAGTGTTCAGCTTGTGACGCATCTATCTTTCTTCTACTATGACGTTATCACGTAAAATTATCGTCCGTAAACAGACTTTACAGACAACCAATTTTTTTAATAAATATTTTTGAAAGACCTATCCAACGACACCCCACACGATGGAAAACACTAGTAAACCAAAATTAACCACGTTTTGTCGTGTAAGGGTGTTTTTTTTTTTAATAGGTTGTGTCTCAACTTTGTAGGCGTGATTACTATGTATCTATGTATAACTATGTCGGATGACAGCTTTTTAGTTTAGTAACTCAGAGAGAATTAAACCGTAGGCAGACAGACAGACATAACGGGTTTCTTGTTTTAATACGGAACCCTAAAAATTGTCATAATAGACAACGCAGGATAATGAAACGCAGTATTGTCTATGGCAGTGTGGCAATTTTATTTTGG
This sequence comes from Eremobia ochroleuca, assembly GCA_949629135.1. Classification (NCBI taxonomy): domain Eukaryota; kingdom Metazoa; phylum Arthropoda; class Insecta; order Lepidoptera; family Noctuidae; genus Eremobia; species Eremobia ochroleuca. The sequence continues at coordinate 4,195,790 of OX451396.1, read as the reverse complement.
CTACGTTCAGATTTACTGACGATAGTTTGATGATAAGAATAAAACCGGTTTTTACACGATTACATACAATTAACAGTTATAAACAAAGTAAATGCAATAAACAATAAAACATTGCAATAGCATATGCTCGTAGCATGGTGGAAGGAACAAATATTTAAAATAATTCTGTTGTGTTTGAAACGTTCGAAACTTAATATGAACGAATTTTAACCTAAAACAGTCAATAATTTGACGTTTGTCTCGTGACAAATGTGACAATAGGTATAGAAATTAAGATTATTAGCCTTGCTTGGGCAATAATGCAATATTATTTAGCAATGAAAAGGTTTTTATGAACTTATTGCGCTAAATAAAATGTTTGAACATTCTGTCAAGGTACCAAGACATTACAAAATTGCTGCTAATATCTTTAAGCAAGTTTCTACTGAAGGCGGTAGCGTCAAAACTTTATTGTACGACGATAAATTACGGCATTTTGTAAGTATTTCAACAAGAAATGTTAATTTACACAAATTTTGTACTTTACTACTATTAGTTTGTCATATTTACAGAGGACGAATGTGCTCTTCGCACTGATAACAGAAACAATCAAACATGCGAGTGACATAGACAAAATTTTTGAGAATAGTAAAATATTAGAAAAAGAGTCACGTTTAGACCCATGGCTTGCCAAAATTCTCACATCAGAACTCCTATTCGGCAAAAAGGCTCTACCTGGCAAAAGCAAGCCGGAACAAACAGTCCTCTCGTACAAAGACCAGTTTGAGAAATACATATCTGACAACCAAGATGATTTGAAGACAGAAGGTAATTATTAATTCATATTTTTTTATTCTTTTTCAGATATAATTTCTACATTAATTAAGCAAAATGGCAGACTCAGGCGATGCAAATTCATTTTTATCCCAACAAACAAAACAATTTGCAATAGTGTTGGGAAATCTATTAATTTACAGTATTGCAATGTTCACTCTACCATTTGTCACGTTTTTCGGTGTACGGCATGTACTTACTACAAATTATCCAGGAGAAACATTTTTGGTGAATGTGTGGTCCGTTGCTTCTGCAGTAGTGGTTGTGAACATTATAATAGGAGCTTATGTCTATAAAGCGTACCATGAGAAAGAATTTGATGCAGATGGTAACGAGATAGACCAGCATGCGTATCCAGTCACTCCTGCAGCTGAAGCCATGACTGAGAAGAGCACTTTGAACTTGAAACATGAATAGTGTATAAATGAACATTCCATTTTCGAAAACAGTATTAAAATGTCTGCTTTTATATCTGTTTAGTGCTATCTTTTCAAAATAATTATACTTAAATAACATACAAAAAAGCATGTTTAAGTACTGATTTAAATAAATAAAGTGTTTTGATGCTGTAAAATAGTTATTATATGTACCAAAATTTGATAGTTAGTAATTATTAAACATAGAAGATATACAGTCTTTGTTTTTATTTTATTTCTGCCGGCTGTAGCCTGCCTTTACAACAACTCTCCCACCTGAGAATTAAGCCCCTTTTAACTCGTCAAAAGATTGCCTACTAAAAGCTATTTGCATGTAAATAATCAATGGTTTTCATGATTATATTTATTGTTGTTCCATGTTCTATGTTAAGAGGGTTTGGTTTCCAGAAGCTAAGCTATTTATCATTCTATAAAGGGTATTCCAAAAAATAGTGTCAATCGGAAGTCCAGAGATAGAGCACCCCTTATGGTACCCGAATCACCCCCATGTATATTTCGCGATTTTTGATAGTTTTCGTGTTATGAATTTTTGAGAATTTTCGACCTAAAAAAGTTTTTTTTTTTTTAAATAAAAAGTAGAAGACTAAATTTTTTTCTTTCTCCAACTGAATCCTCTTAAATTGTACTTTTATGCATAAAATAATCAGCTTCGTAACTTTGACCGAAATTATGAAAATGTTGGTGTAAAGCCAAAAATTTATGGTTGGTGAATAATGACTTAAATTTTCAACTTTAAATTAAAAATTTAAACAGGTTCGAAAATTCTCAAAAATTCAGAAAAAAATCATAACACGAAAACTATCAAAAGTCGCGGAACATACATGGGAGTGATTCAAGTACCCAAAGGGTGCTCTATCTCTGGACTTCCGCTTGACACAATTTTTTGGGACACGCTGTATACTACAATGCAACAGGGAACAAAACTTTGTACACACCACAGGCCACTGAAAAGTGGTACTAATTTATTTTATTTTGTACCCGCTGTTTTCATATAAATGACATAAATTACTTTGTTGATCTTTCACTGATAAATCATCTAATCTTAAGAACCCTTGTTTTGCTTATCTAGTTGCTCCCAGACCAAGATATGTTCGCATCAACACCAACCTACTCACAACTTCGGATGCCATCAGAGCGTTCCAAGATGAAGGGTACCGCTTCATACGGTGCACCTCAGGGTCTTACGCTGACTACCTCGAACAGATACAGAACCTTACGGAGGAAGACTTTACTCAGGACTATCATGTGAAGACCATGTTTGTGTTCTCATCTGGAACGAAATTGCATGAACATGAGTTGTATTTGGAGAATAAGATTATTCTGCAAGATAAGGTATGCATGTTCAAATTCAAATAGGATGCATTCACAATATTACGTTTTTGGGATAGCATTTCAAAGTCAAAATCATTTGCAATCAACATATTGCTGCTGTTCAAGCTTTTCCTTACATAAGTTTCCATAATATAAGTTGCAATGTACAGATGCCAGCAAATCACGCTACTACAATTATAATAATCATAATCATCCATTCAATCATTATTAAAATCAATCATAATCATGTCATATTTCTTTAATAGATTTTCAACTTTATCGCTAAAGCATTCGGATCAAAGTTGATTGGGAAAATTTGACAGTTTCGGGTAGCTTGGTGTGCTGGCGTCTGTACATCGACACACAACCTGTTACCATGTATTCAGAACATGACTCTGAACCCCCCCTACGTAAATCGTTGCTTCGGTTATTAAAAAAATAATTAGCTGTTCCTTACATTTTGACTGTGTAGTTCAGGTCCACTTTTCTATGAAACAGCAGTTTTTTTAATTTTTTTATGACCAACGAAAATTTTCTACTCAAGAACCATGGTTACCTACAGTTTGCGCGTCGATGTATGTAAGTATGTATTCACTCCTGTCTGGACTTCTCTCCAGTACCTAATTCACATACCTAACAAGTTTTGATTGCCTTCAAGGCTGGTTTTCCACCAGAGATGTGCGAGATAGCTGGGTGGTGCGAGGATGCGTAGCGAGCCTGTGAAACGGTGTGAGTGTTTCCACCAGAAAAGTGCTAGCGGTGAACGGTGTGCAAATGTGTAGTGCGAGGATGTGTAGCAGGCTCTTTTCAGATGCGATACATCTACCATTGACAAACATCGTCTAGCGACTGATATTTTTTCGCTCGCGTCCGTCCCTAGCGCACAGCCCTCGCACACATCCCTCGCAACACATCCCTAGCACACGTCCTTCCCTTGTTTTGAACGTACAAAAACCTGCTCGCTCCGCCGAGCCGTTTCCACTAGAACTGCCCCGAGCGAGGCTAAATGAAGGGTAAATGAAGTGATTCTATTGGTTCTTAACAAACATCCCTCGCTACGCATCCTCACACATCCCTGGTGGAAAGGCAGCCTAAATCTAAAACGTCAACTTGTCTAACTTACAGGCTACCTCAATGGCAGTACATCTCTTAGCCCCTCCGCCTGGTAGCGTTGTGCTGGACATGTGCGCAGCCCCCGGCATGAAGACCACGCAGCTGGCCGCCTACATCCGAAATACTGTACTGTATTCCACATTGAAATTCTTGTTTTCAAGTGATGTTTTATCCTCGTAACCAAATAACAACTTTATTTAAGTTTAAATTAACGGCCGAACCCAGTAACCTATTTTCAGTTAATGACAGATCGCTACTGATGGTAGCCAGTATAATCGTAACTGCCAGTATAATATAATCATACAGATCGGACGTTGAAACCAGAGATAGATAGGTTTTTCTGCCTCCAGTATGCCAAAACTGATGATAGATAGGTCATTGGGTTCGGCCGCAAGTCGATTTCAAAAGATATGGTACGTATTGAAAAGTCATAAAAAAAAATTATAGTGTAAACTGAACTTGATGTTAGGTACTTACTAAAGTTATTTTTCCAAACACTCGTTTTAAAAGAAAGGAAAAGCAAATCGTCGACACAAGCGTAGGTTCGCTCCCTCTAGCTAAAAACATAGTTGCCGCCAAGCTATTAAAATAAAATAATAAAAATGCATATAAACGCAAATGTATGAGGTAATAAAACGAATATAACGAAAACATAAAACTTTTAAAGAAAACTTAATTAGTAAAACCCCATTTGCCTCATGGCATAAAAATAAGTAAGTAATGAAAGCACCACATGACATAATATTAATTTGCCTTTATGTCGTAATGTTCCTAGAAAAAATACGTCACCTATCTCCCCCAGTTGAGGTCGCAAATACGGACGCAGCGTGTGGCGTGGCTTTACACGAGCAGCTGGTCTATTCTGTAAAAATCTCACCGTGATAACTAAGGTGAAGTGAGCTTAGAGTGAGCTGTCAGTCTTGCTGATGTTAGGGATTGACGCTATTGACGGCTCACTTCACCTTGTTTTTACGGTGAGATATTTACAGAATAGATAGGCTGGTCCATAAAACGCCACGACGCAGTCCCCGCAACTCTATTTACAATATACAACGTGTAACGTTAAATGCGCAAAACCTCAGACACCCCAACTCATTTTTAATTCAATTGACCTATTTCAGAGAGAGAAAATAAGTAATTAAAAAATTGTAAAGGTTTTATGTGCTGTTTTAGTTTTACTGGCCATTCTGATCGTTTCTTGCGTCTGTGACGACGCTTTACCGAGTGAGGAGTCGTCACCGGGCCGCTGCGCCGCGCTGACATTGGCTAGCTTGACCTATTAATAAATGGACACGGCAACGTTCTTAATGATGATTTTTTGAAAAATGTTACCTATATTAAAAAGTGGTTCAATTAATTCTGCTCGTTATTCTGATCAAACTATTTTCAGGTTTTGCGCATTTAACGTTACGCGTTGTATAAGCCACGGATTAGTTCAATTCTTAATGAAGATGTTCCCGTTATTCTGATGATACGACCCCATTGCCAGATGTCATATAGCTCGCTATCTATATCTGCGGGGTAATTGTGTAACACACTAGGCTTTAATTTTGACAGTTCAACAACATTCTTTGCGTTATTTACGTTGTTGAGCAAATTTTTCGAACATATGAAGCAATGGATTAGCAATATCCTTCAAAATTATCCGTATTGTGATTGAAAGTGTGTTTCACAATTAGGGTGTGGTCAAGGGTTTACAAACTGACCATATATTTCATTTTCAGGGCCGAGTATTTGCCGTCGAAAGAAACGAGAAGAGATACCAAGTTCTGCGTGATTTTGTTGCAAAAACTGGGTCCACTTGCGTTGAGACGATGCATAAAGACGCCTTGGAAATTAAGAAGGGCGATATGGATGATGTTGAATATATTCTTCTTGACCCGAGCTGTTCGGGATCAGGTAATAAGTGGTCTTATGTTGTTGATGTTAAAGTTTAATATTAAAAAGTCAGATTCAACAGAGTTTTCCCCTTGTTCTTAGGAATGGACTTCTGCGTTCATAGCTACATAGAAGACACAAGACTCGCAAAGCTAACATCACTGCAGGAGAAATTCTTGAAACACGCAATGAATGCCTTCCCAAAAGCCAAACGGATAGTCTACAGTACTTGCTCCTTATTCCCTGAAGAGAACGAAAGAGTTATCACTAACGTAGTCAAAACCTCGCGGGCCAAATGGAGGGTTCAAGATGTGAAAGAGTTGCTCAAAGGACAGTGGAACAACATCGGCTCGGGCATGTACGGCAGTATGGGCACACGGTGCATGTACTCCAAACCTGAATCCGACTTCACTACAGGATTCTTTTTAGCCGTCCTCGATAGAGACCCAAAAGACATGGAGAAAAGTTTAAATGCAGAAAAGAACATTCAGAAAGAGTGGAAATCTATAAATAAATCAAAATCCAAAAATGAAGAAAGTGATAACAGCAAAAAGAAAAATAAATCGAAGGATGCATTGGATGAAAATGAAGTTGTTGAAGATAATGCTGAAATCATTCAAGAGTACATTGAAGAGGTTGTCGAAGAAAAGCCTAAATCCAAAAAGAAGAAACATAAAGTTGATACTGATGTCAACGAAAATGCAGACCCAGAAAGGAACTCTACATTAACAACGGAAGAAACAGAAGAAGCTCCCAAAAAGAAGAAAAAGAAACGTAAAAATGATGGATATAATCAACCAGTAGAGAACATTATAGAACAACTAAGCGATTTAGTTGTGGATTTGACAGACGAGGTTCCTAAAAAGAAGAAAAAGAAAAATAAACATAAAGAAATAGAAGCAAATGAAGAGAATACAAACGCAGAAGACACTAACGATATAGATGTTGCAAAAAAATCTAAAAAGAAAAAGAAACGAAAAGTAGATTCAGATGAAATTGAAGTTATGGAAATAACACATCAATCTGAAAAAAACTGCAATGAAGGTTTAGACATAAATGTTGGAGATATTCCACTGAGTGTACCCAAAAAGAAAAAGAAGAAAAACAAGGATTACGATTCTTGATTGTTAATATTTTCTACTTTTTACTAATAAAAATCATAATATTTGTAGAACTAGTTCTGTATTTTTTTTGCATCAGGTCTTCTTCAGAACCAAATCCAACTGCTTCAAATTTTCATGTGTCCTAATATCCTTTGATAAGACAATTTTGGGAATTTTCAAGTAACTCTTTTGCTCTATTCACACGTTCTGGCAGCAGCACGCATAGCATGACCACCATAAAAACGGGTTTTGTCGACGGAAGAATAGACAAAATGACAGACAGAATAGAAAAAATGACAGATTTCTTTAGAAATCTGCCTACAACCTGTCTGTGTAGCGAATGTATGTGTAAACCGGGTGAAATTAGTGTTGCCTATCGATAGTCGACTATCGCTTAACTATCGATAGTCTATCGATAGTTGACGTCATATCAATAGTATCGATAGTCTATCGATATTATCGATAGTATCGATACTATCGATAGTATGATACAGGCAATAGTATTGATATACAAAAATAGTATCGATACTATCGAAGACCAGCATATGTTTAGGAGCAATACTATCGATAGTATTGATAGTATCGATAGCTCACACTATCGATAGTTTTATAAACGGCGATAGTAGTATATACTATCGATAGTATTACTTTAAAAAAATCGATATTATTGTAGTATTATAATGTAATAGTATCGATACTATTGCTACCAATCAATAGTATTAGTTAATTTGTGATATCGATAGTATCGATGGTATCGATACTATCGATAGCACTATCGATATTGTTACTAGTTTCCGAGGTCATCTATCGATAGTTGGGCAACTATAGGTGAAATTTTCCGCTACGTGTAATATGCATACATCTGCTACACTGCCGGTTGACGCCCTACTCTGCCGACTAAACCAAAAAAAAACAACCCTGTCTTTGCTGTCGCGCAGTCTGGTAACAAGACCGCTGACCCCAGTGGCAGCCTGACGATGCCTGTGGGCCTCGTATGAACGCTTGGAGTAAACGTAAAGTAAATTCCAACGATTTTAAAATCGAAAATGCTCGTTTCGCACATCTTCTATCTATCTACGTGTCTATCTATCTAGTGGGTAACATAGGTATATTTTCTTACTTAGCTTTAAAACTTTATTCAAATTATCTACAAGGTGTAACTTAAATAACGCACAACCTCTTAAGGGGTCATTGTACTTATCATTATGAACAACTTTTACTATGGGAGCAAACCTGAAATCGCGAAAAAAAAATCAGCTGTCCCCTACATTTATGTTCGCATAACTCGTCAAAATGTAGGGAACAGCTGATTTTTTTTTTCGCGAGTTCCGGTTTGGTCCCATAGTAAAAGTTGTTCATAATGATGAGTACAATGACCCCTTAAGAGGTTGTGCGTTATTTAAGTTACACCTTGTATAGGTGATACTAATATGGTTGTTGCAAAATTTAAAAGAAAAATGGTACTTATCTATAGTATACTTAGATGCATTTTCGATTAAAAAATCGTCGGATTTATGTTACGTTTATTCGCGTTCGTGCTCTTGAGGCTTCTAATATTTAAAATTTACCTACATAATTAGCTTCATACATTTTGTACCTACCTACTACGATTGTAAAACTGTGATAAAACTTACGTACATACGTGTGCAGGCACAAAATTGCACAAATTAAAAAGATTCCATCGTCTAGACTTGCTATTACCAAGTAAATACTGAAAAAAGAATCACTTCTCGTCATACTCGATAAATCTTGGACATAAGTGGGGCAAACGTCATAAGCGACGTTTATTTCGTCTAGCCATCGTTTCTATGAAATACAAGTACACGACAATTCTTTGTTATTTCGGCTTTGTTTCATTTTAAACCTTATTTGTATAGCGTTAGATGTTATAGTAAGAATGTAAGTGTTTAGATGAATTACACGCTATGCTGTTATGGTGTCACGAATGTGTCGTGCGCCCTTATTTTCTTTGCATATTTGGCGGGTCGTATGAAATTACGATTGTAATAGTGGGTTACATTATACTGATATGTATAAAGACAACATAACTTGTAATATGTAGGTATTTTGTTTTACAATAAAGCAGCACTATGTTTTACTGTGCCTTTAAAATATTTAAGGGGATGTTCTAGGTAGCCCTCGAAATTAAAATTTTCTTACTTTGTAGGTTTGTGTCATGTTGAATATTGATTAAAATATGATTCATATGACTTTACAGCATAATAATTATTGAAGTCATTAATACAAACCTCTACTCTATCATCATCATCTGCCTAGCCTTTTCCCAACTATGTTGGGGTCGGCTTCCAGTCTAACCGGATGCAGCTGAATACCAGTATTTTTCATGGAGCGACTGCCTATCTGACCTCCACAACCCAGTTACTGGGTAACACGATACCCCTAGCTAAGTAACTGGTTGTCAGACTTTCGGGCTTCTGACTACCCGTAAAAAACCTGAATACGCGAAAAAAAAAATCAGCTGTTCCCTACATTTTGACGACTCGTACGAACATAAATGTAGGGAACAGCTGAATTTTTTTTCGCGATTTCGGGTTTGGTCCCATAGTAAAAGTTGTTCATAATGATGAGTACAATGACCCCTTAAGAGGTTGTGCGTTATTTAAGTTACACCTTGTATAATCATATAATCTATTGAATGACAATTTCATGAAATATCGTTCAATAGGATTACTTACTCTCTACACTGACGCTTCCCCCATGAAGGATCATCAGGGATGATTCCTACTAAGTATCTGGCAGAGTACTGCTGCAACTATTGGGAGATTTACTATTGTTAGACGAAGACAACTAATACCTACCTATTCGTACAGGGTTATTTTTCAAAGACCAGCCAAATTTAAGGGTGTGGTACGGACCATCAAACTGAACAACTTTGTCCATGGGACCAACATCGTATTCTTACTATTGTAGTAAGCAACATATTTCGCTATCAAACTGTTTATTAACGAGTGCAACACAAAGATGTTTGAAAAATTTTGTGCAAATTGTGTTTCCCATGAAAATCTTAACGATTGATAATATAATTGACCAATAAGTGCCCTGGGCTTTCATAATAATAATAATAACCCTACCGCCGTATCTCTACGTTGACGTCGTGGTGGGGCTTGCGCGCTCCAAACTCTAGGCCTGTGCCGGAAGAGTTTACCTTGCCGAAACTAGTCTAGGGTGAGGAGCCAGACCAAGAGAGATACAGAAATCCGCAGGGAAGCATGTGGCAAGCTCTTGGGCAGTAGCGACCCCACGGACCCTATCTCCCGGGAGTAGTCTTGTTCCTCACCTCTGGCTTGCCTTAATTGGCCGACTGGAGTGAACACTGACGAGGAACAGAGCTCCCAACTCTTTCTTGCCTTTATTGGCCGGTTTGAGTGGAGATTCGCAAGAGCAAACGGGCTCGGGGGAAGGAAGTATTCCAGTAAGTGCTCGTAGGGATCTTGACCATCTTCCGGGCTCTGGGATTGTTCTGAAAGCCGTGGAATACCTCTCCACTCCTCAAGCACCTCAGGACATGTTGCACCCTTGTCGCTACGTCACTATGTGCTAGCGACAGTTTTACGGGGGCCCATTATTGAGTGTGCAAGTCACCCCCTGTCATTTTTATCCGTGTATATATAAAACATTGATCAGGCAGGGGCCATAGTTCTTCCATAGTTCTTGGTAACCAACCCACTTTAGCCACCCAAACACATAATCGAACTTTTTAATTTTCCATATCCTGCAATAGTTCTACACCAACCGGGGGTTGTCCTTGGGTAGACTTGCACAGTGCATACAGGGATAATCGCCGGATGGTGCCGCATTTCATTACAATCTCCTAAGGGGCCTCTGCGAGTTGGCTTCGGCCCCTCGTACGCCTTCCAAAGGACCGGGACCTCATGGTCCCGAGATATGTAAAAAAAAAAAAAAATATAATAGTAATATTCCACAACTTTCACACAACGCCATCTAGTCAAAAACTAAGCAGAGCTTGTGCTATGAGTACTAGACAACTGATAAACATACATGTATATTTCTAAATACATACATATTATAGGTAAATTACACCCAGACAAAGAACAAATGATCGTGCTCATCACACAAACATTTGTCCTGGGTGGGAATCGGAACCACGACCTTGCGTATAGTAGTCAGGGCCACTAACCACTAGACCAACAGGCCTGCCATAATCTTTGGGCAAGAAAAGCTTTGACAAAACGTTTACTGGGTCAAGCTCTTTAAGTCATTATGAGGCAGGTAAGTAAGTGGGTACCTAAGTTCCATTATCGCCTTGTTTAGCCTTGAGCTAATAGGTAAAACAACTAAGTAATACTTTTGAACACACAGGCGTGTTTAGATTTAGATGAATTGATTAAAGATAATGATTTAAGTGTTTTCTTAAAACTAGAGAAATAGGTCTAGGTTACCTACCTACTTACATTATGCCCTAAAGCCTTAAGTAGGTAATGAATAACTATGACAAAAACAGAAATGAAATATACATCGAGCCCAAGATTTATAAAATATGGTGTACCTCAAGGGTCAATACTAGGTCCACTACTATTTCTCATTTATATAAATGATTTACCTAATGCTATTCGGCACCCTATGGTTTTATTTGCAGATGACAGTACGGCCCTTTTCACAAATAATAAGAATATAAATCATGAACTAGAAGTAAATGATTCCCTGTCTAAATTAATAAATTGGCTTACAATAAATAATCTAAAAATAAATCTTACAAAAACCCAATACATGAATTTCAAGAATAAAAACGCAAAATCAATTCCATTATCTATTGAGTACAATAAAGCAACTGTATCTGAAGTTACAAGTACAAAATTTCTAGGTATCTATACAACGTGTAACGGAAAGGGGGTATCAACCCTGAAGGAGGTGAATGTGCTCATGAAACTCAACAACTTTCCCCAAAGAACATAGGTCGAAATATGAAAAAAAAATTTGGCCCTCCCATAGTAAATCAATCAGCTGGTAGTCAGTTTTGTAAGGGAGGGCCAAATTTTTTTTTCATATTTCGACCTATGTTCTTTGGGGAAAGTTGTTGAGTTTCATGAGCACATTCACCTCCTTCAGGGTTGATACCCCCTTTCCGTTACACCTTGTATAGATTCAAATATGTCATGGAAAACACAAATGTAAATAGTGTATGTAGTAAATTAAATCAATTCTCTTATGCCCTCTACATGCTCAAAAAAGTGTCTAACCAAACCACACTACTTAGTGCTTATCATGCCTATGTGGGATCCACTCTATCTTATGGGATACTATATTGGGGATACTCAACTGATAAAGAAATTGCGTTCAAGGCACAAAAAAAGTGTATTAGATCAATATGTGGGATACACCAAACAGATTCATGTAAACCTCATTTCATAAACCTCAAATTATTAACCCTACCTGCTCTATATATCTACGCGGCCTCAATTTTAGTCAAATCAAACATCAATACATATGACACATTAACAAGCAGTAGACTTAAAAATACATTACGCTATAAAACATCCCACACTGCAGTATATAGCAATATGTGTAACTTATTATATAAAAATATATAATAAGTTACCCATAGACATTAAGAGCCTACATTCAGCTGGTATTTTTAAAAGGAAGCTAAAAGACTTCCTGATTAAAAAGGCGTATTACTCTGTAAAAGAATTCCTTGAAGAAAAATAATTATTTCATATTAAAATGATTGTGATATTTAATATAATGTGATTTAAATTATAAAAATAGTACCTATGATATAATATAAAATGTTTGAATAATGATAATTAATGTAATAAGTATAATGTAAACTGTATAACTGTAATATTGAGTAGTTATACTTTCTTTATATAGTTATAACCATTTCAATTGCAATGCCTTAACAAGCAACTAAGTTCTAAGGACCTAAACTATTGTTAACATCTCCAAAATTCTGTACACTTAGTTCGCAATAAAGAATTTGAATTTGAATTTGTAACAATTTTTTTGAATTTGTGTTATAATAATTTAATGTCTTTGGGTCGATTCGACATACGATTGTTAGATTTTTAATTTGTGGGTCTAATTAAATAAAAAATATATATATATTCTAGCTGAATTGATAATTCAGTTGAAACCGCAACGGCTGAGCACGGGTTGTGGGATCGATTCCCGGGTCGGGTTAAAAGCTCCGAGTCTGGAAATCTCGCCAGTTTAAGGGACATAATTAGATAAACGTGGATGTACAGCTATACGCTAGCACATCGAGCTACTACAATCTGTCAAATTTCTTTAATAGATTTTCAACTTAATCGCTAAAGCGTAAGGTTCAAAGTTGAACGTTGCGTAACTATTTCGAGAATCAATGACAAAATTCTCTCTTCTTTCTTTACCAACCATATAACACAATGTTCTTACCTAATAACAACTTTCGTTGCTAAGAAACCCGAGTTTAATCCTCCAACTGGGCGGCGTTCTACGTTGGCGGGCGGGCCAACATCTGCTCAATATTGAACCAATCAGCGGCCGGATGCCCGATATTATGACAGTGGTGTCACTCAGTGCCTGTCACTCAACTAGCCTACACACTAAAACTGACTTTATTAACAGGGAATGAAGTTTAAATTAGCTTGAACGGAGAAAGGAAAATGAGCTTCCGTTATTGGCCGTAGCTATTGATGTTACCTACCTCATTAAGGTATTTTTATAGGCTGTTAATACTGTTCATAAAAAGGCTTTATTGATTTATATTCACGCCTTCTTTCTTGAGTAGAGCATACCTATCTAAATTGAAGTATGTAATCTTAAGTATATATCGATACGTTTGTGTTTCGATTAATAATACAAACTTGCAAGACCAGACAAGTATGATTCAAATCTAGGTAATGGTTCTGCCAAAAAGAATCAAAATTATACCTTTATAGGACCCCCAATATAAAAGGCCAGCCGCACGGCTCGGTCAATCAAGTTAAGCTATATGCTTGGCACGGTTGGTTCGTGGATGGGTACGTACATTCGAAGTCACGGAGCGGTCTTGCCCTCAGTGCCTCGTAAAGCACGTCAATCCTTTCGTCCCGGCTGTCATTTATAACAAGCTACCCTCTTCTTTGCTAGATTTGCCTTTTAATGCATTTAAAGCTCAAGTAAAATCCAACCTTTGTTCAAAGGCATACTATTCCATCAACGACTACTTAAACGATAAGAATAGTTGGTCGCCCTGATTAACTCAAGACAATGTTTATGTTCTTTCTCCAGAATTAGATTACTGATAAGTTATATGAGCTCATTATACAATTGTTTTTATTGGGCTGTATAAGTCAAATCAGTTTAGTTTTATTTTTATTATATTATTGACATAATCAACCCATTTCAATGTTTTCTAATGAGTTGATTGCAATATGTGGTTAGCTAGTGACCTCGACGATTGATCATATTATTCTTACCTGAGCAACCGGCAGCAAGTTCGTCATGCTCCCGCAGATGTCACTGCTTGCGGTAGCGTCGGGGGTCGGGTTGCCTCCTTCCCTCAAATATGGCGAAGGGGGTAATGGCTGATCTTTGCGTTATGCTCGTGAACGGGTGCTGCTTGTGGTGACTGGTCGTCTTGCTGACCATGGTTTTATTATTGTTATAATTAGTAATAACTTGTTTATTTAGTTTCCTTCGATGGTCCTAGTTTATCATTTGTGACTTCAAGCGACAGCTCCCAGAACCCAGCATTGCATAAATATGTTAGCGGTCACGCCCTTCATACCTGGAGGCTTTTATTTAATTTTCATTTATTAATTTTTGCTTGAGTACGTATACTTTTTTATTGTATTTCTTGGTATATAGGCGTTGCTAGCTGACATATGGCAAATAATTAAATTTAGTGTGCTGTGTCTTGTAATGTTAATTACTTTGCATACAATAAGACTCAATGAATCAGAGAATGAGGTTAATTGCTTTGCTTTGCTTGTATTGTATTCAGTCAAGTATTTTCTAACTGAACAGACAGCTGTGCTGCTGGGGAGTTTGTTGCGCCACTTCTTCTTCCCAGCGAAAGCACTAGGGTGAAGGGCGGGCGTTTTGGGGGACTGTCTTTTGTAATTTTGACGTTCGAAAAGTGCTGATTCTCAGCCTAGTTTGAATAAATGACTTTTGATTTTGATTTTGATTTTGTCATTCATGGATCTTTGACAGTCATTACGGGTCGTCAGTAGCCCGAAAGTCCCAGTCTACCACAACCAGTCTTACCAAGGGGTATCGTATTACCCAGTAACTGGGTTGTGGAGGTCAGAGAGGCAGTTGCTCCATGTAAAATTCTGATATTTAGCTGCATCCCGTTAGACTGGAAGCCGACCCCAACGTAGTTGGAATAAGGTTAGGCGGATTGATTATGGATCAATTAAATTCCAGCCGTGCAATTCTGTAACCATCTCACCGTGAAAGCTTGGGTGAAGTGAGCATGGAGTGAGCTGTCATTCGCTAGGGAGTAACCCTATTATGTGCTCACTTCACTTGTGATTTCACGGTGAGATTTTTACAGAATCGACCGGCAGGTATTACCTTCCAAAATATTTATAGAAGCTTATAACTTATGTGCAGTCAACAATGAGCAAGAATAATACTAACGCTACACCTACTTCGTTATAAGAAAATTACGGAAGTTTCATTTGTATAAATAATTTTCTTTCCGGTAACAAGGAACTTCAAAAATGGCGGAGTGTCAGTGCGTGTTGGCCTCCATAAAGAAGTTATCGCCAAACAATCTGCTGGATATATTATTTATTATTTGTACATTGTTATTATAATAAATACGTCGCACTGTGTTATTTGGTATAACATTTACAGGGTCAGTTGGGACAGAACTGAAAGAAAATTGCTATACTTTCATAATTATTTATATTAGTATGTTGAGTGTATTATTATTTAATAATAACACATTATATCACGTCTGTTAATTCCCGAAGGATCTGACAGAGGTGTACCTATGTGTAGGTACAGACGCCAGCACATAAAGCTACCCGAAACTGTCAGATTTTCCCAATCAACTTTGAACCTTATGCTTTAGTGATAAAGTTGAAAATCTATTAAAGAAATTTGACAGATTGTAGTAGCTTGATGTGCTGGCGTCTGTACATCCACATATCTTCAGTAACATGTTTTTAAGTCCCATTTAATAGGGGGCGAGCCTATAGCCATGAACCGGGCATAAATCCAGACTGGGCTGTTGCTGAGAAATTCCAGGGGGACAAACCCAATACCACGTTGCCCGACGCGAGAATCGAACCCAGAACCTCGTGCTTAGCAGAAGGGCTTGCAACAGTATTTAACAGTATTTGACAAGCAACTCCAAAGAAGGCCAGACAAAATACATAAATTTGCGGTAAGACCTTGGAAGCGTTTTGTCGGCGGCAGGTGTCGTTACGTTGACTTTGGAATGGCTTGATACTTTAACAATATACAACATTATTTTTAGTATATTGCAAACCTAAATATAGTTTGTTCAGAATAAGTAACTGAATCGATTCCAGTAATTTTTACACCATGTTATATTTAATCCCAAAAATATTTAAAAAGATTACAAGTTGGACACCGAGCGACACTAAGTACATCCGCAATCATATGCGCACCAGGCGCGGGCGCACAACGGGCTGGAGGCGCGGGCGGCGCGGGGGCGCCGCGTGGTGTGAGCATATTTTTGTACGGACATCCAGGTTACAAGATTATAACTTTGTGATTTTTCATGATACAGTTTTGAAATATTGTAAAAATACTAGATACGTGTTTCAGGTTTCGCATATACTAAAACTAATTTTGTGTATTGATTGATAGCAATTTGACGTGAAAACCGCATGCCGATAACGTTTGTAACATATTAAGCAAATTAGCCTCCGTACTGTAAAACCCATCACATAAAGTTAGCAATGAAACACTTCTGGTCGCTTATCACGGGTGATTTGCCTCAGTATTAAGATTTGTTGTCATATTTTGGGGTAACCGCAATGAGAGGGAGGAGATTTTTAAAGCTCAGAAACGGTGTATAAGATCTATGTCAACTCTTAAACGCACAGACAGCTGTGAACCGGTGTTTCGTTCTCTGAAGATACTAACATTTCCATGTTTGTACAGACGCCAGCACATCAAGCTACCCGAAACTGTCAAATTTTCCCAATCAACTTTGAACCTTATACTTTAACGATAAAGTTGAAAATTTATTAAAGAGATTTGACAGATTGTAGTAGCTTGATGTGCTCGCGTCTGTACTTATTGGAGGTGGCAGTTTTTGTAAAAACTAATTTAAACTTATTTCCTTCACTCGCTGATAGAAGAACACGTCCAGGCCCTTTGAGATTCTAATACAAAAACTTGTTGCACTACTTGGGTTTTCTCGAATCCCATGAATTTTCACCTTATGGGGTGGTGGCCAGACTTTTTGGGTGCTTAATTGTTGCAGATGGGTCCCACTATTCCGTCCTGGAAGGAATACGACAAGTTACAAGTCACCCTGTATATAGAGGCAGATAAGCTCACACCGTTGAACTTAAAAATTAATTATTGTCCGTGAATTTAATGTCCGCAAAAGTCGGAAGTCGCATTTCAATTAATAAAAGAATGTATGCTTGCGTACATATTCTAAGGTACGTAATTATCTATCTCGTTGTAATAAATACGTTAAAAAATGTTAAACACCGATACTAGTTTACTAGTGTATGGGGGCCCACAGGCGTGGATTGTTTCGGGCATCAAGTAGTTTTAATTCGGCACTAGTCAGAAGATATATTTACAATAAATTAAATCAGTAAGCCAAATGTAAGTTTAGTAAATATGTATTACCAACTCTATTGTATTCATCAACTGCCTAGCCTTTTCGCAACTATGTTGGGGTTGGTTTCCAGTCTAACCGGATGCAGCTGAACACAAAATCTATTGTATTATAAACATTAATATTACACTAGTTTACATGGTTTCTGTCCTTGAAATGAAAATTATTTTTTCTGAACAATTGAGGTGGACTGAGTTTATAATTTTTTTTTTTTGTAAACTATTGTTATTAATCAGCAAATTCTGGCATAACAACTTTCTATAATCACTTACTTATGCACCGCGCCGCTACGCCGTAGTGCAGCTACGAGTCGTAGCGACTGCTACAATAAACCAAAGGATATACCGAAGATTTCAGTTTTTTGTGACAAACCATCATAATTATACCAAGAATCGGGTCAAGTACGAAACGGGCATTTAAATTGTAATTGGAGGTAACAAGCGCTTGTTTGTTCCTCAAAAGGCTGTGCATTGAGGAAAAAATATAAGCATTTCTGAGGTGCCGACACGACACTACTTACCATATATTATTATACTTTAGTACTAACTGCAGACAAATAATAAGATTTTTTTGACATGATAACGTCTTAAAATCGATGAACGCCGGTTGCACGCACGAAAAAGCATGATTTATTGTCACGTTTCGCCTGAACCGAGCGTGCAAGCGAGAGCGCGTAACAAGCGATAGAGAGGCACGACCGGCTTAAGCGTTCGGCTTGTGACGCATATATCTCTCTTCCACTATGACGTTATCACGTAAAATTATCGTCTGTAAACCTACTTTATAGACAACCAATTTTTTGTTTATTTTTACGACGATATAAATGTGCTACGTTCTGTAAGGTAAGAGTTACGAGTTAGGTGTAGCGCTACGAGATTGCTACGGAATATACTTAGCTTGTTGAAGATGATAATGAAACGGGAATGAGAATATTTTTTTGAATTTTTGCTTGTCTTTGACATCAAGGTTGCGAGCGTTACGACTCTTTAGTTAGGGTCGAATTCTTCTGATTTAAAAAAAAAAAAACGATAATTTGTATAATATGCTGATTCTTCCATCCCTTAAAAAAAACTGTACTTGACAAGTCAGTTAATTTACAGACAATTGCAGTGTTTTTAGGGCTCTTCTATGCATTGCCACCCAATTTCCTTAAATTGGTTTGTGTATCTACAATACTGGTAGGCATTCAGCTCAACAAATGTTGTTGGGAAAAATTTTAGGCAGAATTCACCAGGCGAAATTTTTGGCTTACGCTACTTCTTGAATTGCCTCACAGTCTCTTGAAACCCTTTTTTCGTCTGTTAGGTAGGTACTGCATCCTAATTGCGTGACAAATTATCAATCATAATATGAGTAATTTGAAAGGATATTGGCAATAAAAATTGTCTGCTCAACAACATAAATAACGCAATGGATGTTGTTGAGCTGTCAAAATGAAAGCCATTCTGGTTGTTAGTCGGTTACGCTATTGTCCCACTGGTTGTACAGCAGTCTGGGTAATAATTTTCCCAATTCTGGTTGTACTCGTAATGTAATGTATTTATATTTTTTCAATGACATTGATTAATCATACAAACTCTTGCCTATAATCGCACTAATATTATAAAGGCGAAAGTTTGTGTGTGTGTGAGTGTTTGTATGTTTGTTACTTCTTCACACTCAAACGGCTGAACGCATCTGAATGAAATTTGGTACACAGATAGTTTATAACCGAGATTAGCACATAGGATACTTTTTATTATGTTTTTCCCACGGGATCGAAACTTATGCGGGTGAAACCTCGGGGCACTGCTAGTAAATTATAAAGTAGCTTTGTTTGCAAAACATACATAAGCGTCGAATCACGCAAGAACACATTTACCGTCCTATAACTTATGCAAAACCGCTGAGCTTCGAGTAGTGAGCCTGCAAATATCACAGAGTACATTAAGTAGCATTAGCTAAAATTACTATACAGCATGCTTTTTTTACAGTCTCCAAATTTTTACAGGGTGTTTCACCCATAAATATGAATAACTTTCACTATGGAACCAACTCTGAGATCACGAAAAAAAATCAGCTGTTTCATACGTCGGTGGATCAAATATAAACCGGACTTAAGTAAAAAAAAATACGCATGTATCATTATAAACAAAATTAATATATTTTATTTTTCTACATAATCTCCCCTTCTATTAACACATTTTTCCCAGTGCAGGGGAAGTTTCTTGATGCCATTATCGAAGAAAGTAGTCGGTTGTGCCTTTAGCCAATTGCACACAAATGATTCCACAATCTGGTCAGTGTGAAAACGGCGTCCTCCACTTGAAATTTTTTTTGTGCCATTCCTACACTTGAGTTCTTGAAAGCGTATTCTTATCGAACTGTAGAGTCAATCGATGAAAAATTTCGGAAGGTTTTATTATCCCGTGTTAAATTTTTATGATAAGTCGTTGCTCAACAGACTTATGTACCTCCTGCTCAAACATGATGCTTCTAGCGCGTAATAAACTATAGTGAGCCGGAGCAGTATCCCCCCCTCCCCTAGATGATCCCCCCTAACACATACAACAGCACCAAGCGCGTCAGTCACTCAGAGACCAGTAATAAAAAAGTCCGGTTTATATTTGATTCACCCACGTATTAATTAAAATTAAAAAATTAAAAACCTTCCAAAATTAATACGTGGGTGAATCAAATATAAACCGGACTTTTTTATTACTGGTCTCTGAGTGACTGACGCGCTTGGTGCTGTTGTATGTGTTAGGGGGGATCATCTAGGGGAGGGGGGGATACTGCTCCGGCTCACTATAGTTTATTACGCGCTAGAAGCATCATGTTTGAGCAGGAGGTACATAAGTCTGTTGAGCAACGACTTATCATAAAAATTTAACACGGGATAATAAAACCTTCCGAAATTTTTCATCGATTGACTCTACAGTTCGATAAGAATAAGCTTTCAAGAACTCAAGTGTAGGAATAGCACAAAAAAAAATTTCAAGTGGAGGACGCCGTTTTCACACTGACCAGATAGTGGAATCATTTGTGTGCAATTGGCTAAAGGCACAACCGACTACTTTCTTCGATAATGGCATCAAGAAACTTCCCCAGCGCTGGGAAAAATGTGTTAATACATAGAAGGGGAGATTGTGTAGAAAAATAAAATATATTACATTTTTTTATAATGATACATGCGTATTTTTTTTTACTTAAGTCCGGTTTATATTTGATCCACCCACGTAGTTTTAGTTAGGTTAAAATATTACATTTTTATTTTAATAGTTTGTTCGTTTATTAAGTATTAAATACATAAGTAATTTGATAATTGCCATTGTTTGGTTCCTCACAGAATCGGGGCCAGTGTAACACAATATTCCGAATCACATGCATATTTACGTGTTCAAGAAAATCCTAGGAATTCGTCACCACTTAATATTCACACCAGTACTAAACGTAAGGCAGTAATTACCGTTCTAGGTTAATAAAACTAACTAGAAGAATAACCTAATTACTTTCTTTATTAAATACAAGCTGTGCCCGCGGCTCTGTCCGTGGTAATAGATTCCATTTTTAATCGTGTTAGCAAGGGATTGAAAGATTTTTTGGGTGAAAATGAGTAAGGTAATTTCCAGTGAGTAAAATGTTGTTAAGACCATAGTTAGGACTTACCTAAATAATTTTGATCTCAGTCGACTTGTCTTAGGCTTTGCCTACATTCAGGCGAATCCCACGCAGGACGCGAACGCAACTGAGCGCGTCGATTGTTTAAGGGTCTTAGCACACCTTCGCCGCGAAAATAATGATGGGAAACCGCTTAATAAATTCCGCTAAGACATATTACTACATTATGTCACGATGCCAGTAGCGGGATATCATGAGAGTCAGCTAAATTGTAGCAAGGCGAGCAAAACGTCGTCGCTTTCGACGTAGTAAATTCAGTATTATCAACATCTATTTCTCAAAAAAAAAAAAAAATAAGTTCTCTTGTAGACTGCCACAGTTATGTCCGAAACAAACGCGGCACCTCAACAAAATAGCGGACGGAGCGTGGAGTTGTAAGTGGCTTCCGAGCTTCACTCTAATTACTAAACACACTATTGCTCTCAATTTGAAACTTTTTGAAGCATATTGCTAATCCATCGCTCCATATTTTCGACAAGTGTCTGCTCAACAACGTAAATAACGCAATGAATGTTGTTGAACTGTCAAAACGAAACCCATTGCTACTGATAGTGTGTTACGCAATTACCCTGCAGATCGGCGAAATCACGCGGAAAAGAGATAGAATCATAATCAAATCTGTGCGTTAGAACAGGCAGTTTCGCTTGTCGTTCAACGGACGAGTCATTGCGGTTTCGCTGCTATGGTTTCGCGGCGTAGATGAGATACCCGCTTTAGGAAATAATAATAATAATATTCCACAACTTTCACACAACGCCATCTAGTCCCAAACTAAGCAGAGCTTGTGTTATGGGTACTAGACAACTGATAAACATACATATATATTTCTAAATACATACATATTATAGATAAATTACACCCAGACACAGAACAAATGATCGTGCTCATCACACCAACATTTGTCCTGGGTGGGAATCGAACCCACGACCTTGCGTATAGCAGTCAGGGCCACTGACCACTAGACTAACAGGCCTGTCGAAATGATACGACTATTCGCGCCAGTTTGAACACCTCCGTCACTTCCATACAAGTTCAGTGAATTTAGTCCCGCATCCCGCGCGGGGTTCTCATCAGTTAAGCTAGAACTTTAATTATTACCAAAACGCCTGTTAGTTATAGTAATTATGGCAAAATTCCCTTATGTCTGTTAATCACATTTTATTATTTCCTTTTAGGTAAGTATAAGTAAACGAAACAAAAGAATTATGTAAAGATCGTTGCAGGTCATCATACTCTGCCCAGTCTTTTCCCAACTATGTTGGGGTCGGTTTTCAGTCTAACCGGAGGAAGCTGAATGGCAATATTTTACATGGAGCAACTGCCTATCTGGCCGTAGCAGGTGACGTTCTGTAATGTCCACCTACTCATAAAAATTCCCGAAGTCCATGTGTGACTTGGCTTGGCTTTTGCCCAAGTGACTCCTGGCATTGTATCCTTGGAACAATTAAACGTAGCTGCAGTAGAGTTACTCACGAGTAGGTATGGGTACCTCGTGTGCATGTTTCGGCACGGTATGCATGTCTGGATTTTTGCTGTTTTCACGGAGGATAATAGTTTTGCTGTAAGCTATGGGAAGTAATCATATTAAAGTGGCAGTGTTATTAAAATTAGTACTTACTTGCAGTCATGTTTTTTTGTCGACCTTAGTTTAAAAGATATGTTGCTTGATTTGATGTATATTAAAATTCTGATGCCTTTCATTTTATGAAAAAATATTGCTATTTAAAAAATCAATGAAAACTTAGTTTCCGGTTCAAAAAAGCTTTTTTCAAAGTAGAGCACCCATTTTCTGAATTACACAACATTATGATGTTCGTATAAACATAAATAATAATTAGAAAACGTAATTGGGTCTCATAAAAACGCGAAACATTCCCCAAAGTAAGAGGTGAAAAAATATAGTCTTAACCTACATAAACACGATGCCACGATATGCTTCGTTCACCGGCGGGCAACTCGAGTGCGTCGAGCTGGCAAGACCACATATGAGTTGCTAAAATTTTTTTTTTTTTTAACTTCGATTTTGATTTTTCAAATGTAAAATATGGAATAAGACATTTATTCTTTATTGTATGTATACATTACTAACTATTTACACTAGGTACTAAATTATATGACTAAATAATTAAGTATATAAAAACAAAAGGACACTTAGGCGTCGAAGTACTCGTAGGCATCGCTGTCATCCGGAAACGTATCATCAGCCAAAAGAACATGAGATGACGCAAGGGTATCGACACAGACGCACACGACGGTGCCTTTTCAATATATCTACGAAAACATCACGTATATAAGGCAAAACATTTTTTTTTTTGTAAAATGGGAGGGGCCCGTAGCTAAATAATAACAGCCGCACAGATCGATCGATCAGGTTAAGCTGCGCTTGCCGCGGTTGGTCTGTGGATGTGTGACTATCTTTACATACCGAGACCCCTCCGTGCCTCGGAAAGCACGTTAAGTCGTTGGTCCCGGCTGTCATTCGTAGATCTTTGACAGTCGTTACGGGTAGTCAGAAGCCCGAAAGTCTGACAACCAGTCTTACCTAGGGGTATAGTATTACCCAGTAACTGCAGGGTTGTGGAGGTCAGATAGGCAGTCGCTCCATGTAAAATACTGGTATTCAGCTGCATCCGGTTAGACTGGAAGCCGACCCCAACATAGTTGGGAAAAGGCTAGGCAGATGATGAAAAGGGGTGAAAGACATCATTATATAGTACTAGAAATAGGAACCTATTAGTTCAACCAGGTATACTCACCATACTGTTTAAAATATTATTAAATACTAAAATACCTCCCCACATTCTTCAACTGAATGAGACAAAATTCAAGTCTTATATAAAACGCACACAATGCGGCAGAAATACGAGTATGATAAGTTAGGGGATCACATCGCTGATAAAAATGCCTGGCTCAATGCTGGTCCTGCTCCACAACCACAACTAATTGATTAACATTTGAAAATACTGTTAGAGCTGCTGAATATTGTAAGACTATCTTTGCATTAGTATAAGCTCAAAAACTGTATATCAAAATAATAAAAGTGATATAATTACCAAATTTATCAAGCAACGAAAACACATGAAATCGGGAAAAATAATTACTTAACTTTTTTTTTAATGAAAACAAAACACAATCGAATCGATTATTTTTTTTTAAATCAGCAAGTATTTCTTAACAGTGTATATTGGTATACGATATTTTCGAGAACAAAAATATCGTATACCTGTTAAGAAAAAAATAAAGTATATTTTAATAAAACATGCAGTTTCTCTAAGTGATTCGTGTTGCTTAGATTTTTCTGATATGTGTGTATTTTTTAGTCTTTTATTTCTAGCAAATTGCTTATAAAAATTGATAGATCTTCTACCCTAAAATAAATAAGCTAGAAGTCCTGTATTTCAGTGTCCTAGATCGTATATCGATTAAGCTCGCGCCTGGCCCCGCTACACTGGCGCACACGGGTGCGCTGGCCGCTGGCCGCTCGTTGCCGCCCATTCGCACAGCCGTCACTCTGTTCCGTTAACAAAACATAACCGGACGACTACCACATTCACAACAAAAACAACCAAACACTTTAACGAACATTATTTAAAATTTTAAAACTCCCAACCTTATGCAAAGTGCTTGAAATTTAAATATAAAAAAACTTTATGAATGTTTAATCTGTCGTCGTGAACCTTTTCGTAATTTAAACATCGAATGTTTTTACCCGGAAGTTACGTAGTACGCTGAGGCGAGCTCGCGAATTGTAATTCTGAATTTGAATTTACTCGAACTGGATTTTAGTGCTGTGATTGGTGTTTTTTGGTTTTTGAATTAAAATGGCGACGACGGAGGATGCGATGCCAGTAACTGCAGTGGTAAGATTAGATGAATTTTTAATTACCTATTATTATTATGAATTGTGGTATATAAATGGTGATGTACCTAAATATTTTTAATAAGGATTATTTAAAAGAATTTGTTACCTGTTGATTTATATGTACTGAATATTCAGAATACCTACATCAGTGATGTCCCCTACATTTTCCGTAGTCATTAACTTATTAGTTAGAGAATGAGGATTGAATAAATTAAATAAAATAACTCTTGATTTATCAGTTTTTTGTTAAATTATCAACAATTTTGGAAATAACTGCTTTGTTTAAAAGTCCTTTATTTCCCATTATGTCGTGATTTATTTATTTGTTGTTTTATTAGCCACATTTAGATTTTTAAACGTTCTATACGTATAAAATCCTAAATGTGGCTATTAAAAAAAAAAAAAAAACAAAAACCAATTACAACTAAAATCAGATAAGATGGCACAATAAAACAAAACAAAATCAATTCCAATTTCTGCGAATTCCCCGAACTTTGACTCACATAATCTGTACACAATCATAAGAATACTTAACTTATGATTGTAGTCATAACTTTCATAATTACGTGTGACTAACTTAGTTATTACTTTTGCCGACGAAGCTGAATCATTTTACAGCTTATATTATAACTTGTAAGTTAAAGTAACCGTCCATTCGATGATCGTGACTAGGCTTACTTAGTCACGCAGTTGGCTGGCTCGTTAGCCCTTATCTTGAAGAATATCTAACGATTTCTATACCTGGGCTAAACTTTTACAAATCATTAGCAGCTAAGGACAGCGGAGTCAAGGTTTTGTGATGATTTCGGCGGTATTGGATTATTGTGTGAGTGTATTTCTAACGTTTTTAGTGGTATTCCAGTCTTTGAAAGATCGTGGAGAATATAGCTATATTCTCCAAGATTTTTCAAAGATGTGTGTGGTGTGATGTTGTGTCACACACCTGTTCAAATAGACAAAATAGCCCCAACAATGAAATGACAAAGAAATACTGTTTGAGGGCTACACATAAGTTGTATTCCGCTATTTATTTATTTACTTAATGTGATATATTAAAGAAATATTTATTGATTATAGAGCAATAATTCTTCTTTCTTAAAAAGATTTCGAAAAAGTATAGACACTGTGGGTGAAGAAGTAAATACTTATCCACAATGTTATAATTTACATATTTGGGTAATCAACGAGCCAACACAACCGTGTGGATCGACGCCCAAAATCTACGCTCTAATATAATTAATTCAGCGATGTTGATAAGACTACGGAAAATATACTTATTATTGAAGTCTTCCTTCAATCTTAATGCAATATGATTGACAAGAAGACTTCTGATCAAAATGTTGACCCTATAATTACTTCGTCAGCGCATCCCTAGTTTAAGTGATCATACGCCTACTCCCAATCAATCAACCACGTGGCCGGCATGAATCGTCAGTCCATGAATGAACATAGACAGTGGTATCAGTTGATTGGAAGTGGGTGGGTCTGTGGGGCGCGCGGCAGTTCGCGGGCGGGCCGGTCCGAGGGATGTCGCGTCGCCCGCACCCCCGGCCGCGCCTACTGACGCGTCCTTGTCGCCAGGCTGCTCCAGAACCCGCACCGGCACCTGACCCTCCACCGCAGCAGCAGCCGGAACCGCAGTCCGACGACGAGCGAGAGCCCGGCGACTGGCGCCCCTCCCGCCCCGGGACACCGCCACAACGCAACGAAGACCACTCCGAAGGATCTGAAGCAACTGCTAGACCCACAAGAGCAGAACCAGTGAGCCGATATGCTAATCTCAACTACTGGAAGGCTAGAAGAGTAACCTTCTACAGAAATGGAGATCCTTTCCATCCTGGTGTGGAGTTCCGCTTCAAGCCGGGTCGAGACTTGGCATCGATGGATGCGCTTCTCGATAGGCTGTCTGAGAGGCTGGAACTGCCTCGAGGAGCGAGGTTCATCTTCGGTATGGACGGCGACAGAAAGTACAGGCTTGAAGAGCTGGAAGACGGAGCGTCATACGTCGTGTCTTCGTACAAAACTTTTAAGGTAAGATTCAATTTGTCAATTGGTAATCACACAAGTTACGAGTATCATGACATCATTATCAAAAAAGAAAACTGCTAGGGATACGCTTGTAATAACTCTCTGTAAAAAGTAGTTAGATTTAAAATGAGGTAAAGGTATCAAACATAAGTGCGTGTGTTCTAAGCTCTTAAAATTAACATAATCATTCAAGCGTAATCGTTCAATCAGTCAGCGTTGTGTTTCGGGTATGTGGCTAAGTTTCTAACTTATTTTTCTATGTTAAGGCTTATACTATACCTAAATATTAAGCACTATAAGAGAACTTGGTGTGATCAACATCTGCCTAGCCTTTTCCCAACTCTGTTGGGGTCGGCTTCCAGTCTAACAGGATGCAGTTGAATACCAGTATTTTACGTGGAGCGACTGCCTATCTGACCTCCACAACCCAGTTACTGGGTAATACGATACCTCTTGGTAAAACTGGTTGTCAGACTTTCGGGCTACTGACGACCCGTAACGACTGTCAAAGATCCACGAATGACAGCCGGGACCAACGGCTTAACGTGCTTTCCGAGGCACGGAGGGGTCTTGGTATGTGAAGATGGTCACCCATCCACGGACCAACCGCGGCAAGCGTAGCTTAACCTGATCGATCGACCCGTGTGGCTGTTATTACTTATCCACAAGCCCCTATTATCAAAATTACCCCATATTAGCCCATATTAGCCTATATTAGCCAATATTATCAAAAAATAATAGGTTAAAGTGTATACAATAATTTCAGCCTATTAGTGTCCCGATGCAGGGCACAGACCTCTTCTCACACAAAGAAGGCGCGAGCATTAATCACCACGTTTGCTGAAGATGGGTTGGTGATTTCAGACATATGTTAAATATAAGTCCAGGTTTCTTCACGATGTTTTCATTCCTAGCAGTGGTTGTAAAAATCTCACCGTGAGAACTTAGATGAAGTGAGCGGGAAGTGAGCTCTGTCATTCCCTAATGGTAGGGATTGACACTATTAAGTGCTCACTTCACTTATGATTTCACGGTGACATTTTTACAGAATCGACCGGCTAATGTCCGTGATCTTTCTTTGGTATTTTCGTCGAGTCCACTAAATCTGTGTAGTTCTTTCCTCAAAATACCATTTTAGACACTAATCTACATGGTCTGACCAAGATTATGTCTGGACTTTAAAAGAGACTGTGACCCCTGAGTTTTTTTCGGCATTTCTTCTCAGACTAGTCAGATAGTAAACGCCGACCTCATCTAGTTTTTAAAATATGATTTAATTGTAAAAGTGTTTGTACAAACCTACTTACAGAAATAAAATCATTTATGTATGTACCTAGAGTTAACATGGAATATTTGTATAAATTCATATCAAGGTCCTTATCAATGGGTTCTGCATTTATACAATGCTTGCCAGACTCTTTATCTCTATTATAATAACCCCTAACATTAAAATTATGCTGCAAAATAAGTATAGAGTCTAGACGATTAATCCCCGCAATGTATAATTAAAACCTGCCCCACTTCTTAAACGCGAAAAATATTCAATTACTTCCATTCATTTCTAAAACAATTGCGGGTTTCGTGAACGCCGAAATGTCGTAGGAGACCAGCCTTGGAGATGTGGGTCACAGGATAAGGCCCACGCACCTCAAGCTCCTATTTGCATTTTGATTATACACAACATTGTTTTGTAACGTCGATAACATTAATTGCAAATAAATTACGTTTGGGCTAAACACTGTTTTAACCCAAGGTACGGAAATTGCTCGGGATTCAAAGGATTTTCCGAAGTCGTAAGTTGTGATTTGCGTGCTTGCTAATTTCTTTTGCAATTGAATTTGGTTTTGGGCCGGTGCGATGTCGTTTTTAAAATCTAATCATCATCTGCGTAGCCTTTTCCCAACTATTTGGTGGTCGGCTTCCAGTCTAACCGGATGCAGCTGAATACCAGTATTTTACATGGAGCGACTGCCTATCTGACCTCCACAGCCCAGTTACTGGGTAATACGATACCCCTTAGTAACACTGGTTTTCAGAATTTCGGGCTACTGACAACCCGTAACGACTGTAAAAGATCCACGAATGACAGCCGGGACCAACGGCTTAGCGTGCTTCCCGAGGCACGGTTTTTAAAATCTAACCATCGGTATGTTAATAAGGGATGTTATTAAACCAGAGTAGGTTTCATAATATTATTTACTTCCTACAATAGTCTCGAGAAACGAAATAAACTTAATAGACATGCAATTGCTTCATTTCGGTGCATGCGTGAAATGAGTAACCAAATAGATTCCCTGAATGGTTAAAGATTCAACGTTGTCGATTCTAGGCCGGTCGGTAACAATTCCCTAAAATTTTTCATCACATTTTTTATTCAGTTCATATGAATCCACTTAAAAAATGCTATATTCCGTAACAAATAATAAGTCAATGCATTTAAAATAAAAAATAACCTGAAATCAGCCCCACATAAATCAATCAATATTTTTATACATATTTTATACTAGCTGAGCTCCGCGGTTTCACATGCATAAGTGTTGATCCTGTGGGAATATCGGGATAAAAAGTATCCTATGTGTTAATTCCGGTTATAAACTATCTGTGTACCAAATTTCATCCAAATCCGTTCAGCCGTTTGAGCGTGAAGAAGTAACAAACACACACACTCACAAACTTTCCCCTTTATAATATTAGTGTGAAGTGTGATTTGAAGTCCAGATTAGATAAGCATACAAAGTTCAATCAGATTATATAATCACTCAATTATCCTCTCCACGAAAAACCTACGACATTTTCCATCATGGCGGTCGTCGCCGTGTCAAATGCCTACGACCGCTAAGACGCCAACGACATCTACAGGGCATTGCACCACCTTGCACTTAGTATGCATCAAGGCAACGCGTGGATTACCCACCATTAACATTCGAGACTGGCTGTTGACGGCGTCGGACGTCTTATCTCGACGTAAAGAAAGACGTTTCCACTGTATATGTTTGGTTTAGCAGCTTAAGATTAGGAGTTGTTTGTCGGTGCGTTTTATTATGTAGCTTCATTTTTGTTACTACATTTTTATCATGCCCTTGGACTTAGTCCACGCAATGAGGGAAGTAGGAATACGAACTCATAGGCATTTGCATACATATTTATTTATTTAGGTTATTTAATGGGAGCAATATCACTAGTACTTTACTTCGATCATGATAATGACTTCATCAGTTCCAATAGGCTGTATTTGTCTCTGGTTAATGTCTTCACAAGTTCCATAATGCTTGGCTCATTTATCAAGCCCTCTCTTTCTAACAAATTCAACTCATTCCTACTGCGGCAAACTCAATTGAATTTCTTTATTATTTCTGTTTTAGCCCAAAACGGCGCCACAAAGAGAAATATTTCTTTCATAGACCGAACCATAACCGTTTAGTTAAAATTTCAGTACATTAATAGGGTAAATATTAGCATATACACATAACGTTACAGTACCCTCGCATTTAATACCTGTCTAATACGAAGGACGTTTGCTATAGACCACCGAGCTACTTACTGCTTTGTATTCAGTGCGTCCACGACGCTCGTCTTCCTTCCATATCATATCGCTGAATTTACATATTGACCTGGAAAATCAAAGTTATGGTAGATAGGCGGTGTCCTACTAAGGATAAGTCGTTGAAATAATCCACGTTGGACTTATTAGAATCTACAGTTTGGTGTAGCTTTTAAAAGCATACCGCACATAATGCTTTTAAAGGTGCCAAGAGCATAGTATATTATTAACCAATTTCTTTCATGTCCACACAACAGTGTCAATTGGGTTTAATGTCATCACAACACTAGTGCTTCTATAGTGATCTCACCCTGAAAACTTAGGTGAAGTTAGCTGTCAATAGAAATATTCTTTAATTATATTTACATAATTTAAAAAGCTAACAGTCATAAAATAATAATAATATACGGAGGGAAAATAATCAAAGGACATCAAAAAATTCGTCCGCATCACTGTCAATAGGAAAAGTGCTCAAAAGGCTGGCAGCATTTTACCACGTTGTACGGCAATGCTGAATCTTTGGCCAAAAAATAGGCCAATAGTGTCAATCCGTAACATCAGTAGGATTGACAGCTCACTTCTCCTAAGTTTTCACGGTGAAATCACTACAGAATATGTCGGCAGGTCCCCTAGATGCAGGTAGGTAACTATCTAGTTTGGGGAACACCGTCCAAGCCAACTGATTGCTAAGATAGTTACAGATAAAATAATCATGTTAGTGTTGTCAGGTTTTGCTGTAACGAACTTGTTTATTCTACTCGTAAATAGGTAGTAAAAGTAGCTCCTGTCTTCTATGTGCTAATGACAACAAACCGCGATCATCAATACTTCGGCAAAGCGTAGTGAAACATATATTTCAGTTTTAGGTATATCAGGCAAAAAAAATGTGTGCTTTGCAGTGGATATAAGGAAGTCGGAAAAAACTTTTTTATAAAAAAAACAACCGACTTCCAAAATACACTACAAAGTGAAAAATAACTTTAATTTCCGAAGCCGGTGTCAAAAAACGAAAATGCGGAACCAACGACACCGACTTCCAAAATTAAAGTTATTTTTCACTTTTTAATGTTTTTTTGAAGTCGGTTGTTTTGTTTTATAAAAAAGTTTTTATTTTTCACTTTTTTAAGGGTACAGACGTGATGTTATGTTGTGCGATTGCGTAAACAATGCATACATATGCGATAGCAGCAATCGTGGTTGTTTTACCGGTGTTTATTGAAGAGTTGCGTTGTCTGTCTCCGAAACTCATCACCAGATCTTTACGAAATTTAAATGGAACCATTCCGGAATAAACTACTATCGAAAAAAAAATAAT
This sequence comes from Eremobia ochroleuca, assembly GCA_949629135.1. NCBI lineage: Eukaryota > Metazoa > Arthropoda > Insecta > Lepidoptera > Noctuidae > Eremobia > Eremobia ochroleuca. The sequence goes on along the minus strand of OX451396.1, from coordinate 4,163,943 downwards.
TTTGCACATCCGTCCATATATGACGGAGTTTTGCCCGAACCGGATGCAGCTGAATACCAGTATTTTTACATGGAGTGACTGCCTATCTGACCTCCACAACCCAGTTACTGGGTAATACGATACCTCTTGGTAAGACTACTGGTTGTCAGACTTTCGGTCGACTGACGACCCGTAACGACTGTCAAAGATCCACGAATAACAGCCAGGAGCAACGGCTTCACGTGCTTTCCGAGGCACGGAGGGGGCTTGGTATGTGAAGAGGGTCACCCATCCACGGACCAACCGCGGCAAGCATAGCTTAACCTGATCGATCGACCCGGGCGGCTGTTATTACTTAGCCACAAGCCTCTCCAGGTCTAACCATTTTACTTTATAACATAAACTTTATCATGAAGACCGCTGCTAAGGTAATATTCGTAAGGCAGCGGTTCCACGTCAAACAAAAATATAAATACTAATTCGAGCTTAAGCAAAGCAGGACAATGGGCACAATTTCAAATTTCGTCACGATACCTTGACCTCAAAATTGTTTGGCCTAGTCTTTACGAAAACCTGCGTGAATGTAACTGAGTATTTTCATAAAGTTACAATAATATCACCAAGGAAATGAAACGTCATATCGCGTTACTCAATTATTGGCATAAAAGTGAGTACACGAGAGCATGTTTTTGAGCATTCTCAACGTTCTTACGAATGGTACAAACATTCGCAGGCGAAAGCTCAGTTTCCAAAAGCATTTTCATGTTATGTAACGTTTCTTCGAATGCTCGACGCTGCGTTCGAAGTAGCTCATGACTAGTCAGCATTTACCTGTAACATTTCTTTCTACCATGCGTTCATTATTGAAATGTCGGACCTACAGGTATTGCTCGTGGCTTTGCTCGATAAAATGCTACAGCAATACGCTCGTTGGTTCTTAAAATCAGGTTGCAACAAAACATCGAGCGTCGTGTTCGAAGTACGATTCGATAACATTTAAAAACGGCGAATGCTCGATGTTCTGTTACAAGTTAACGCTCTAGTCTATACTCACCTTAAAAAAATTATAATATTTTTTTATTTCCTCATAAGAAGGCGTAAATAGTTATTAAGATAAGCTTGAAGGACATAATGAAAAATCTAAAGGCATTATGAAAGTAATTCGTCTTACTGGCCCACTTTAATATTTTCCGCGTCGTCGTTAATTTACTTTGTAATAAGTATTTGTACTCATACAGGGTAATTGTAACACATATTCATTTTTGATAAATGGTTCTGTATATTTCTTTGCTCATTAATGTTATTTTGTTTACTTGAACATAGCCAATTTGAAAATAAAATTTCAAGCAAAAAAAAAAAAAAACAAATATTGACAGGTTTTTAGAAGTCGAACCTCAGTTAAGTGGTTTTCTTGACAAATTCGCCTACGGAGTGTTCTTTCTCGTCTCTCTTTTAAATGAAAATGATGATACTTATGACAACTTTGCGAGATTCGTGTCTGTCTTTGCAGAAACACTTTTGAGTTAACAGTACTTATTTAATTCATGACTTCAAATTAATTATTAGACATGATGCGTAGCTAAAAGACTCTGCTGGGGAAACGGAAATAAATGAATAATCCTATCGACAAACAATCCAATGGCGAATTAGTCTTAGGAGAACGGTTGCGAAATCCTAAAACTGACATCATTCTTGTTAATGACACCCCTAAAAATAATAATATTATACAACTACGTGGGTGAATCAAATATAAACCGGACTTTTTTTATTCCTGGTCTGTGAGTGAACTGACGCGCTTGGTGCTCTTGTAAGTGTTAGGGGGGATCATCTAGGGGAGGGGGGATACTGCTCCGGCTCACTATAGTTTCTTGCGCGCCAGTAGCATCATATCTGAGCAGGAGGTACATAAGTCTGTTGAGCAACGACTTATCATAAAAAATTGACACGGAAGGGCATAAAAACTTCCGAAATTTTTCATCGATTGACTCTACAGTTCGATAAGAATACGCTTTTAAGAACTCAAGTATAGGAATGGCACAAAAAAAATTTCAAGTGGAGGACGCCGTTTTCACACTGACCAGATAGTGGAATAATTTGTGTGCGATTGGCTAAAGGCACAACCGACTACTTCGATAATGGCATCAAGAAACTTCCCCTGCGCTGGGAAAAATGTGTTAATAAAAGGGGAGATTATGTAGAAAAATAAAATATATTACATTTTTTTATAACGACACATGCGTTTTTTTTTTTACTTAAGACCGGTTTATATTTGATCCACCCACCCACGTAAATACCTGTTTAAAATATTACAACGTACTATTAAATTAACAAAACACTTCAATTCCTTTGTTTAACCCCACCAAATCACACAAAATTTATTCATAATCACCAATCTATAACATTCCCACTGCTGTGACACACGCCTCCTCTCGGTGAGAGGGAGTGAGCCGTAATCCACCCCGCGGGCCCAGTGCGAGTTGGTGGATGTCGCATGTCTTCGAATTTTTAGTTCTAGGACAAGCCGGTTTCCTCACGATGTTTTCCTTCACCGTTTTGAGAGCAGTCGTGATGATATAATTTACATAAAGTTAAGTGCCTGTCTGGGTTCGAACCTACCACCTACAACACATAACTCGAGGGCGGCTTCGAGTGGTGTCATCGTCAACATTAATTCATCCAACCTAAATTCCCGCCTCATTCGCGCGCATTTCGCATGCCACTCACCGAACCCTAAAAAACAAACTGTCATCAACACTATCGATAACGAGTGAATAAATGAATAATAAGTAAATAGAATAATAGTCGGTCACCGTCCACGTACGTACATAATGTATGTAAGAAAACCTTTACCGAAGCATATAGGATCACGCGATTAAAACTACTTCTTTGTGTTTCTTACGATGACTATCGCAAAACGTGGCGTAAATAATTCAATTTATTATACTTTACTAGGGAGTGTTGTGTAAGCTTGAGTTTTTGAGGTTTTATTAAGACTTGTCGTTGATTTAAGATTGAGCATTGATTTCGTGAGATTATGGTCGCCTGGTTTAGTGGCAGACGAGGTCGCGAATGGCGAAAATTTTATGTAGATTGTTTTGCCAGGGTTGCGATGATTTAGATTGATTCTGGATAACCTAAATTAGAAATAACTCAAAGACAGAGAGAGGTTTTGAAGCTATAGACAATAAAACGAACTAAAATTTAAATGTATTATAACAAATCGCCAACCTGTCTTGAGGAAACGTGGTGATCAATGTTTATGCCTTCTCTGTATGAGAAGAGGACTTTGCCTTGTAGTGGGACACTACATACTATTGTTATAATAACACGAAAAAAAAACCTGCCGTGCGATTCTGTAACCATCTCACCGTGAAAACTTGGGTGAAGTGAGCGTGGAGTGAGTCGTCAATAGTTTCAATCCCTCAGCATCCATCAGCATGACTCATAGCTCACTCTAAGCTCACTTCACCTTAGTTATCACGGTGAGATTTTTCCAGAATCGACCGGTTGATTTCAAGAAGTAACACAGTTCGTAGCCACGGTTAGATATTTCGTAGCAGTTCGTAGACTTCGTAGCAGCTGCGTAGCATCTTTCTGTGCACTTTCTAAAAATTTTACGAGGCCCTATATCTATTTATATTTATTCGGATAATGCACATTATTATATGAAAACCAAATCAAATGGATCATTGTTTAATAAGTTCCTTTTGTTTTTTTAAGCCCTTTTCATATCGTTAATAGAATTAAACACGATGATAAGAAAAAAGTTAATAACCTCAAGTGTTTCAGTCAAGAACAGTGTTTCATATAGCTAATACAATACTGCGGAGTCCCTAACGACTTGGGCGCGGTTCGTACAGTCACGAAGTAAATTACTGTAAAGTCGGACTTGTATGAGAAATGCATTATTTAATATTAATATTTATAAGGCAAATTATGAAATATAGGAGTGGTAAGCAAATGAAGCTGTTATGTTGTTTTAGTTTGAAGTTTATTGCAGTTTTATTTTAAAAAGCTATTTATTATTTTTGAAGATCTGTGTTGCACCAAAGTCACGATAAACATATTTCAAACATCATCTTCAAACGATTGACAGAAAAAGAACGATGATTTGATTTAAAAAAAAATCGTTCTGTTTCAGTGATTTGTGGTGCAAGCGGGTTTTACGAGTACTATACTGTTAGTGGAGCACAAAAGATGTAGCAGCTACTACGACGTAGCTAGGTATGCTCGTAACCGATCTGCTACGTGCTACGGCCTACGAGTAACTTAACTCCACTGTATTTTTGATGTAATTTTGACTCAGATGAATTAAAGAAATGTTACAGTATGTTTTGACTAGTTTAAGAAATTCTTCAAACACGTCTATCCTATTCATAATTTTATCAGTCGGTGGGTCATACGATTTACGGGATGAAATTGAAAACATGCGACAAATTGAAATAGGAGGTTCAGTAACTGTTATATAATCATTATAAATTGTCATTTTCCAAATCTAAATTCTTGAAACAATCGTGTAATTATGGTCTTAGATAGTGCAAACTAAGTTATTGCCTTCCATTGATTGAATTATCGTAATTCCAGTAAAAAAAAAAACAAATATCAAAATTTTCAAAACAAATACGAAAATTAGTGTCAAGTTTAGCGCGCGCCTGATTTGCATTCCTTTCATCGCAGAGTTCACAACATGAAACAAGTTAGCAACGCGTTAAACTAACCGTATTTACCTAATTTGGACTGTCATATGAAAAATAGGGCGCGCGAAAACGTTGTCAAATCGCTCGCCTACGCGAACGTAAGTGTATCCCTTTCCTTAATGACATGCTGTAAATTTATTTTATAACACGTTGCATTAGAATATTGAATTTGTCGCACCTATTCAATTTCATCCTGTATAATAAAAAAAACCGGTGAAATGCGAGTCGGATTCGCGCACGAAGGGTTCCGTACCATTATCTATAAAAACGGCAAAAAAATCACGTTTGTTGTATGGGAGCCCCCTTAAATATTTATCTTATTCTATTTTTAATATTTTTTGTTATAGCGGCAACAGAAATACATCATCTGTGAAAATTTGAACTGTCTAACTATCACGATTCTTGAGATACAGCCTGGTGATAGACGGACGGACGGACAGCGGAGTCTTAGTGATAGGGTCCCGTTTTATCCTTTGGGTACGGAACCCTAATTAGTAATAGCAACAAGTTCAACTACAAACATCGTGGTTATACCACGATTATAAAATAAACCCTTTTTGAAATATAATATTTTGGCATAATACGGGTTCAAATCACTTGTATCTTAAAGACTAAATATCAGTAAAACTTTCAAAATCAAAGTTAATATATTTTATTTCACATAAACCCACATGGGCACTAATGAAACGTCAGAAGCTAGGTGCACGATTCCAATTGGTCGTTTCCTATATGAGAAGAGCCGGCAGGAAACTCCCACGGTTACCCGTTTAAAAATAATCGGCTTTTACAATGTTTTAAAATTACACTTTCATATAAGTAATCGTACCTACAAAACGTTTTTTCGTCCCACCTGTACTTTCAGCAGGAAATGTCTAAATTGCAGTTTTGTTCCGCTGTACGTCGTTCGTGATTTCAGTGAAGCGTATCGAAATATTGTAAACGAAGGTGTGCAGTGCTCAGCATTGAACTGCTGAACAAATCGGGGATGTGGGTCAGTCGTGCTGCTACATAATAGCTTGACGTAACGTGACTTTGTGCGTTTACGTTTTCGTTTAAATTTAAGTTGAATATAGAGATGTGCTGCGTCATTGTTTTCGTATTTTTTTTTCGGTGACGTAATGAATAATGTACACGTGTGTTAAAATATGAATAATTTAGATATTGTCATTGTTATTTTGTTTTTCAAGTTTAGATAGGGTTAAACTTTTCATAGTAACTTATCACTGTGTTTCTGTGATGAAAGATTTTTATTCATGTAAAAGTATTCAAGAAAACGCTTTGACATTTCAAAAATAAATTATGTTTTACTTTAAAACGAGATAAGTTCGATGTTTCCCATCTGAATACTCTGAGAAGAATACCGAAACAAACTCAGAGGTGTCTTTTAAAGATCAGTCATAATCTTGGACCGGCCATACGGGGACCATATAGATTAGTGACTGAGATGGTCTTATGAGGAAATAATCACACAGAGTCTTGAGTGGACCTGTCCGTCAGTGCACGTATTTTTCAGGCAATCATGTGGTTCTTTGACTAAGTAATATTTTCATTTAAACATCGTAGTTTAACATTTCTCACATTTCAATTATAACACATGCATGACTGAAGCAATAATTTATTAAAAGAAATACAAGTCCTATAAAAATATTTGCATAATTCTCATAAAAAACAACATTTTCTTCCCCAGCATGCAAAGGGACCGACAATAGCAACTATTAAAAAAAAAACTTCCACCGTTTAAGCAAATCCGACTTTGACACACTTTGCGAAACTTTCATCAAAGCTTCATGTAATTTAATTACAATTCTCGGCTTCCAAGAATTATTACGTAAAATTAGTACCAAAAAAATTGGATCAAGGTTGGTAACAGAAGTGGCCCTTCTTGTTTACGTTGTTACCTTTAATGAGTGGGCCGAAATTCTTATCGGTTGCGTGCTTCAGTCGCCTGATCGAGCACCAATGGGCATAACAGCTCATAATTGCTTCTCGTGAAACATAAAAGAGCTTAAAGCGACGTCTGGGCTGATGCATATCTACCTGTACTTTAGTTACATTGCGTGGATTCTACTGAGAGTGACCTTGGCCCCCCCTCGCCCTGCTTCTACCCTCTACCGACAAATAAAATTTCGAATAGTCTGCTTCATCCAACCGTCGTAACCGTACCTCCAGCATTCGGTGTAATATAGAACGTAATAACGTGTACGTAGGGTTTCATCTCGTTTGTCCTTCGTGTGTCTTAAGCCGTTCCGCTGTTGCGATGGGCTTTTGTTTTGTTGGTACTGCAAATTAGTCAGCTGTTGCGAGTCGGCCTAGTATCTTATACGGTGGCTGAGAATATAGACGTGTTTTCTCTGTGCATCTTAACAATAATACGGGAATTACTTGGTTTATCTAAGAAATTTCTTCGGTTATAAAATCATATTTTAAGTGCAACCAAAGTGAAGTGGCCTAAAAAAACACTTCATATTTTCAAGTTTATCGAAGTAAAATCGATCATTTTATGACCTAGTTTTTATCTGTTTGGTGCATCTGTAATAAGCTATTTGGTATGTAAATAATGTTCAATAACTGTGTATTTACTTGCAGACGATAGGTATACTGTTTCATGTGTGCACTTCTCACATTATTATCTATTTAAAGTAGTAAAACTCTAAAATCACAGCAACAGTAAAACTACATCTCTACTCGTATCTACTTACGTACATAACGTTACAGTTATTCCAAAATCTATTCCAATCCGTAAAAACCTATTGAACTAAATCAGTTGTCAAATATGGTCATACTGTGATTTGATTGAATGTTATTTCGGTCAGCCAATCACAGCAGTTGCCATGAATATAACAGCAAGTTAGTTAATTCATGTGTTTATCAGCTTTTATAAAACCATTCGTAGCCTAATGTAAAAACAATACGTCACATACATACAGTAATAATGTGCTAAGCGAATATAAACTACTAACTTATATGGCCACAGTAACTTACTCAAAAAGTACTCATGCATTAACTCATATAAAGCTTTACCTACCTACAATAAAGTTCTATGTAATCATAAAACAAATACAATAATTCTACTTACAGTCGTCTGTTATTAAGTATTGGGATCACGCCACAGTAATTTAATCGCTTTAAGACTTTTTTTCTTTTTTATAGCCATATAAAAGTGCAGGGAGTCGCGTGTGAGAGATTCGATCTTCTTTGACAGACCGAGACTGAGGTGAACGCTTTTGCTCCATTAAAAAAAAAAAGTTTCTTTTAGTAGCGTGACCATTGCATACTTAATAGGTCGTGCATTTGCATTCGAAGGGCCTTAGAAACTGCCGTGGCTAAGTGTTGAATATTAAAATTAAATAATCGGTTGTGTGGAATAACAGTGTCAGTTTTGTTTGTTTTGAATTCTGTGTTGGTTCAGGTAAAACGTTTCAATTATTATAAAAACTAAAAAGTACTAGACAACCTTAATTTCTATGTAAATTAATGCAGACTTGCAGTTAGTCGGGAAAGTGTATCCCCGATTGTAAGTGAAACTTCGAACGAAAATTTCGCTCTTATATTTTCTTCGGTTTACTGTGCATTCCAAAGAATCTTAGCCCTAATAACTTAGGGCATTATTAACCAAAAACTGCACAAAACGAATAACTTGAAACGTGAAATTCGCGTATCTTGTTTAATGTAAGTACATGCAAATGTATGTCCGCAGCGACCGGACAGACGTCACCCACTATACGTTACGATTACGACTATCACTGCGTGCAAAACGGTGGGCTGACACGAAGACACACGCGTTATAGTAGTAGGTACTTGAACTTGACTCGAGGTGTTGAACGAATGTGACATTTACGAACAAAGTCTTTGACTCTCAACTGAATGAACTGAAAGATTCGTCATCGTCTTGCACTTGCCTCAATTTGTTTGGGGTTCGTGTGGCATATTTTCTTCCATACATCTGCTCTAAGGCCCGTCTATAACCCCATGGTTCTGCGGTTTATAAACTGGAGTGCATATATTCGATAGTTTTATTGGTTCGATATATATCGATATATTTTTCTGAACACTCAGTTTAGGAAGACATTTTGCTTAAATTGATATATTTTTCGAATGTGACACCAAATACATGAAGGACCTCAGAAACCAGGCTTTAGCCGTTATTATATTATATCATAGAATGAATGAATCGAACATTTAAATTAAAAACATGAAATGTTTTATTAGGCCATTACGCTCGTAAAAATTCTTCAACAAACCTATGACGTAATAATTCGCGCGAGTGAGTTTTGAGCTGTGAGTTGGTGGTCGCGTTCTCGCGGGGGTAGGAACAGCTGCGAAGCTGTGGCACCCGAGTCGGTACCGGTGGCTGCAGGCTGCTGACAGCTCAATGCTGGACAGTGAAGAGGAGTCACCGTTTGTCGTCGTCTCCCTACCGGTGTACTCCACAGAGCCTTTCGTGAGTTGGTTTTTGTAATTGCTATTTCAGATGCTTTGGTTCAGGTGATTGGGGTATTCTAATGCGACGTACTTCAAGAGAACAGCTATCAAGTTAGTACCGAACATAGTTGATCAGTATTAGATATTTCAGAGATTGGTATTTCGATGTATTACTTGAAAGGGCTAGAGTTAGTTTGCAACCACGAAGTAAGAACACTTTGAAACAAAGACTCCAATAATATGGGATTGAAACTGTATCCAGCAAACTAGATATAGCAAGTATTTACCCTTTACAAGAAATGCATCGAATTTCCAATCACCCTGTCTGTAGATTATCAAATAATCCGCAGCACAGATAGGCGACGTGTTATAATAATCGCACTTAGTTAAACATTTTTCAAACATTGTTACAGCTGCAGCCTTTCTAGCAACTTTGTGAGTACCTTATGTAAGTGGACTCAAAAGTTAAAAGCCAAGACTTGTTAACGCACAATTTTATAGCAAGCAAGGTATTTGTTATAAATCTACCTAGCCCATTGGAGCTCATTAGCGTGCTAGTATACCTGTACGGCATTATTATGTACTTTACATAAATACATACTCATAATACCTGCAGCCATTACAGTTTTGTCTAATAACAGCATAGGTCAACTTGGTTCACAATAAAATCAGTCTTAACACCTAACTGCAGCTCAATTGTGTTTCATTGTTGGAAAAATCCATGAATATTTTTCCCATATCATTATAAGGACTTACAAAATCCATTTACAAGGAAATGGAATAGCTAATGTGTTCTTATCAATTACATAAGCCAATGTTTTCCTTGAGTATTCAAATGAATTGCGTGTTTCAACCACGATTGTCGAAAGGGCCCGTCAAAAGTGAGGTTATGTCACAAATGCTTTAATGAATGCGTAGTATTTAAATAATTTCTAGTGTTTGTTGTTGCTAATGGTAGTTATTAAGTTCAGGGTAAAAGTAATGGTTGCTAGAGTTTTTTGAGAATGGTGTAGCAAGGTTTTTATAAGACCTTAACGTTCTAATGACTTTCAGCCCTTTCAATCTTGGTGTATTTTTGCTGAAAATATTTAACTTTGGAAGAGCATTCATTTATCACTAACTGATTAGTATTTGTGAAAAGCATATGACACTGTGTGACCTATTTATTGTTGCAAATGGTTTAAGGTTCAAAAACCAATTTGGAAAATATCCGGTTTCCTTTGCGTTTAATAAGAAATACAATTTAAAACACCCCATAAAATGTCCACGAGCCCTTTTAATTCAACTTCCTTATGGACACGAAATACAATTTTCCTCGTAAACGACAAAATGACTAACATTTTCAGACATATTAATTTCAAACGCCGCAGTCCACTACTTATGCAGCAATTTGAGACGTGACCTCGACGAAGCGTGCCCCTCACACGTGGTGGACGATAGATGTGTACAAACCAATATACATAGACCCCCGAACCATCACCCATGGTCCCAAGATTCGCGTGAATGCAGAACTTTTGCGCGGGGGTGGGGAGGCCAATTCCCTGGACTCTTTGCTACGTTATTCTAATTGCACGCACAGACTTGCGATAAGGGTGTCCTTGGAAGACGGTCAGTACCACCGGCCAAGGACTTCGGAATAATTCGGATGAAACAGGGCCTTTGTTTACACGGTCAGTGGTCGGTCGGACGCCGGTGGTGCACGTCCTCGGTGGGGACTTGTCGTGACAAAATACCGCGGATAAAGATTCGGTATTGCTCGAACAGCGAGGAAGATTTCAGAATTTCTATCATGGTGAGAGTTCATTTTCGTTAAGTTTTTCTTTAATAATTTCGTCATTTGGAAAGCTCGTTTTGGTTTAAAAGAATATTGAAAGGACTCAGACGGACTTGGCAAACATCCAAAATGTCTGCAATTTATTTAATTGCACAATTAAATAAAATGAATTCATTTTACACATAATAAAATGTAATCGACTCGTCTGTTTCTTATCATCAGATAAAGTATGAGTTCAGTAAATATCTGAACATTTACATTTTTTTAAACAATCGTCATGAATCACGAAACAAAGAGACATAACTGAGAATTAGTGTTAACTACTATTGCTTTATTTAGTATAGCAATACTTATCCCAGAAATAACATTCGTAATCACAAAAAACTTCAAGCGTTGATTTGTTTATTTATTAACTTTATTTAAAACTGTAAAACAATAATTAAAGACAGACAGAAAAGAAAATTTATAATGTTTATATTAAAACATCCAAAATATTAATTTAATTAACAGCATTTACGGATCCCTCTTACGACATTACGCAATAGCACCGCTTAGATTCGAGTCGCACAACAAATCTGGGTTAGAAAATCACGCCAACGACGGAACGGAAGCAAGGGAATTTACCAAAGAACCATAAAATTCTGAATAAATCCACTTTCCTTGTTACATTCCCTACACGTCGGTCATAGAAAAAAACGTTAAAATGTTAACGGTGGAATAAACTTGCATTACAATGCAATGTGTTATATTATCGGACATGAAGTCAAATAGCTCGGTGGTTTTCATATTTCATCGTTTTACGTAGGGTTTTGTTTTGCTTTTTATACATAAGTTCTAGATTATACTGTGAGTAGAAAAGTTCTGCTACAATAAAGCAGAATTATCCTTTCACTTGTGTTTTATTTTCTCGTCGTCTGAAACTCAAATTGGCAAAACTTTTTTACACGACTCCGTATCAAGTCGCAGACTAACCACTAATTTAATGTAAATTCGTATTTAAAGATCCATCTCTACGATAAAGTTATATTCATTTCGTCAAAAAATCATAGCCAATGCAGGTTCTTTTCGTATGCATGTCAGTGAAAATTCGCATTTAGTTTGCACATTCATCAAACAACGTATCTGTGTCAGGGGCACATGGCTCCATACTTTTAGGTCGGGCCGATTATATACCGAAATAACTGAAAACATTTACTTCTGATTACGTCATTCGAAAGCCTAATAAAAGCACTTGAAGCCTAAATTCGGAGGAATGTTGTACCTTTCGACCAGCTGAAAAAAACACGGGCTCCCATTGACCTGAATAAAATAGCTTTAGTATTTCTTCGGTATTTAGTTCGTTAGTGGTATGCTAGGTATGTAGAACCGTAAAGTTAATAGCTTCTAATGAGTCATTCATATAATTTTAATAATTCTATTAATATCCATAACTTATAATAAAACAAGATTCAATAGCCCTGCAACGAATATTTCCTGTCCTTTGTCTTAAAAACTTCTTTTTCACAACAGAAAAATTCTTACCTTGCCGTCGCATCGGTACCGAGTGAAAAGAAACAAACGAATAAGGTAATTAATGAAGCTGAAGCATGTGTCTCATTAGGCTGTAGGCAAGTCATTAAAACTTTGGCACGTGTGATTTTTCTAGGAAAGACCACGATTTTACTTTTTCTTCATAAAATGTCGCACTCGTCATTTGGGCACAAGCTATAATAGGTAACATTCTTCTCTCTCCCTCTATCGCTATGTGCTCTTCTGGTCTAGTCTAGCTCTTCTTCGTGTAGGTAAGTATTCTTCACTTTCCGCATTTAAAGCTCTGCCAATTTGTAATGGTCTTTGCACTACTCGTATACATGAGTATTTTATCTTATAACTGACTCTACAACTTGCTTTGGCACTTGGTAGCGTCTACAGATTAATCTTCTGAAGTATAGGTGACTTACATTAACAAGATAACTTTATTCTGCCACACAGTTCTGTCTGACAAAATCTAATCACTAAATCAGTTGGTTGAAGAGTAATCGGTATTTTAACTCTAAATTATCCCCATTCGTTTTTACAACTTCAGAGTTTCGGACCAACTGTAAAATATCAACCATTAACAATGACGTTTCACAAACAGGCAGCGAGCTACGGCAAAAAGAACGGCATGTGGTACGGCGGCACGGCGACCGGCACGACCAGCGCTTGGTCGCGAGCCGGCACTCGCAAGCAGTCAGTCGCAGAATCCGATGCTCCTCCCCCAGGTGGCGGCAAGCCTGCCAGTGGTCGCGTCATCAGGATCATCAATAATATGGACCATTCTATACAGGTAATGGGCTTTATAATCGTCACCTGCCTCGCTTTTTACCAAGCATTTTAGGGGGAGTACAAAGACGAAACCTGCCGGTCGATTCTGTTAAAATCTCACCGTGAAATCATAAGTGAAGTGAGCTAGAAGTGAGCAATGTCAATAGTGTTAATCCCTGATGACAGCTCACTTCACCTGAGTTCTCACGGTGACATTTTTACAGAATAGCACTGCAGCTCTCACAAATCGTCACAAATGTATTTTTAGGGATGAACTATTAGGGGCTTAATTATATGATATAATATATGAATATATAAGCGGTCACGCCCTTTATACCTGGAGGCTTTTATTTAGATAGTAAGTTTTTGTTTACATTTTTAATTTTGATATATTATTTTTTTTTGCTTGAGTACGTATAGTTTTCATTGTATTTGTTGGTATGTTGGCGTGGCTAGCTGACATATGGCAAATAATTTTATTTAATGTTCTGTGTCTTGTGATGTTAATTACTTTGCATACGTATTGTATTCAGTCAAGTATTTTTTAACTGAACAGACTGCTGTGCTGCTGGGGAGTTTGTTGCGCCACTTCTTCCCAGCAAAAGCACTAGGAAGTGGTGAAAGGCGGGCGTTTTGGGGGAATGTCTTTTGTAATGTTGACGTTCGAAAAGTGATGATTCTCAGTCTTGTTTGAATAAATGACTTTTGATTTTGATATAATTTTTATACTACACGACTTTTTGTAGAAATATAATTAGGGAGTTCATTCATTGACTGTATTTTTTCCACTGCACGACTACTTGTAAAGATTGAGATTTATGTTTTAACTGCGTTTTCCATTATACATGATAAATTTCTAACCAGTGCGCAATCTGTATTCAGGATATGGTTCTCGTCCCCCTAGAGTAGAAAGGTCATTGGGCATATCTGACCCGCTTAGCGAAGAGTGGCGGACATTAACCAAAATTGTTTTAAACTAAGGGGAATAATATGACCTTTCATTGCATATAATTATTTAATTAAAAATCGATGGAGAAAATTGTACAGGATCGTTTAAAAAATATAAAAAAACAAACGGTTTCAGAGGATTTTATTTAATCTTATAAAGGCATAAAAAGAATTCCGATACCATACAGCATGGTGCACGGATGCGCCAATGTTCAGACTGTTCAGAGGCATGTATACGCTGTCTCTTTCACACATTAGACAGGTAGAACAAGTTTCGTTGCGCTCGCGCACTGTCTCACCGCCCTCCGCGCAGTCCTTCGTCACGTCATATCCGAATGAAACAGTACTATACATATATTATGTTAAACCCGACACAACATGGAAGACAAAGTATAGAAGAGTATTACTACTCAAGTATACAATATACATGGCAGCCGCACTGTCGGGAGCTGCGCCCATATCGCAAGCATAGTTTATTATCTGTCTTGGGCAAGACATCAGGAAGCAACAGATGCACCCGCTGCCTTTTTAAATGATCTTATGCTTGATTTGGATCAAATTGAATAAAAAATATTCTAATGAATTAGCATTTTATTCATCTTCCCTATATCAGTTTATAACACGAATTTTTCGAGATTCCCGTGGCTCACATTAATGTGACTAATGCCATAGTAAATCAGAGCCATATATCAATACACTCTGCTATATTTCGTTTGTGTCCGCCATGGGTATGGTTTCCATACTAAGGTGCCCAATGACCTTTTTCGTCAGTTATATAACTATTTTAGTTTTTTAATTTTTATAGACAAGGGACAATATGTATGGAACAACTAATATTTATTTTTATAACCGGCCAAAAGTTTCTACGCTTGGGTGTATCATATGCTGAATTCATGGGTACAGTTTGCGCACTGGTTAAAAATGTATCCTGTAATGTAGGTATCTAATGTTCGATACAAAGTAAAGAATCAGCTGCCATTCATTCCATGAGAAATTGGCTGGTATACGGAACTTCTAAATAATTTGCATCAAAATAATGAAGACGGTAATTATATTCAAATCAAAAGTACCTAACATATAACTACTGTACAATTACATGTTTCTAAGCGGAATACCGTAATTAAAACAAATGCAAAAAACCCTGAATACCTACAATGTTAAAGGCACCGTAGATTGCGAGGCTCCACACTAAATGCGATTTCACGCCAAACCGATTTGTAGTGTATTAATAAGAGCTTTCAGTGCAAAGGCCTTGGCGAGTAAACACTGGGGATTGCCGAAGCTTTGCGAAAGCCGAGGTCGATTCATAAGTGGCCATATTCGTATTAGAGAACTATTAGGGAAGTAAGGTAATGTTAGGTTTGGAAAACTTTATAAAGAGTATTCTGGAAACTGAAAAGTACTTGTAATTTTTGTAAAGTTTAAAGTCGTTGACTTTAATATTGAGTTTCATTTTCTTATCACCTTTAATATCCGCAACTTTAAACCAGTAATTGCTTATTTAAGCTGAATAAAGTCTAGTAGTTCGTTAATGTTGTGAACTTTAAAGGCGCTGACTTTACATAAAATTATCCTAAGCTTTGAACCGTTCAACGGTTCAAAACTGAGGATAATTTTATGTAAAGTAACTGTAATTTAGGTTCCTAACTGCAGCTTTACAAAATGCCTATTACAGTATTTTTATGTCACTAAGCGACACGCACTTTACATGTGGTAACCAAATGTGAATGAGTGCAGCAGTCAACACACTACACACGCTTCCGACTTCGCCATTAGGCTTGTAAACTTTGATAAGGTTTTCATGAAATAATTTTGTTGGCAGTGTCGTGTTTTATTAAACTTACGTACAACTCAGCCGTTTGAGGAGGTGTTGGAAGATTTAGGACAAGTACTGAAGATGAGTGGAGCCAAGAGGATGTACACAATAACCGGGCAAGAGGTAATACCTACTAAACTTCTCTTTCTTAATAGTTCAACTAAGTCATATCATACTAGGATTTCAGTTTCGTATCGTTAGGTTTAATATTTGAACGGTTCGTTATATTCTTAAAAAAAATACTGTATAAAAAAAAAACATTTTGACTTCTTCGACTTCCTCGTTGGTCTTGTGATTGCAAGCGCTACTGCTAAGCATGAGGTCCTGGGTACGATTCCCGGCTCGGGCAGTGTTATTGGGTTTTTTCACTTGACATTTCTCAGTAGCAGCCTGGAGTCTGGTTTCGCCCCCGTTACATGTGACTTACATAACTGACAAAATGTGGGTGTACTATACTGTGTAACTCTTCGGGGAATACAGTACAAATACAGCACAAATACGGCACAAATACAACACAAATACAGCACAAATACAGCACAAATACATCACAATACAGCACAAATACAACACAAATGCAGCACAAATACAGCACAAATACAACACAAATACAGCACAAATACAAATACGCAAAATTAGCACTTAGAGATAGCTCTCGACCGCTATAGCTACCCACACTATGCGACAGTATTATTTTTAGTTTCCCTATCATAGAAAAAGTAACTAAAACTATTGATACTTTTAGGTGAGAAGTTTCTCTCAGCTGCGGAACGAGTTCGCTGATGTGGAGACCTTTTATTTGGGCTCTCTGATGATGGCGCCAGCCTTGAGCCCGGGAGTCAGTGCTCCGTTACCCATTGAGTCACCTATTAGAAGGTTTGTGACCCGTTTCAACTGATTTGTTAGTGTGCTTATTAATACTGTGTCTCTTATTAATATATCTAAACAAATATTATAAAAAAAGATTTGATTTTCTGTATGTTGGTTTGTTATGCTTTCACGCAAAAGTACCTGAATAGATTTGGATGAAATTTACCACATGGGTAGACCATGACCTGGATTAGGTCATAGGATACTTTTTATCCTGATATTCCTAGAGGATCGAGACTAATGCAGGTGAAACCGCGGGGCACAACTAGAAATTAATATAATGATAACACGGTTCCAGTGTATTGCTAAAATTAGCTATAGCTCACTGAACAAGGCGTTTAGCCCTTTCCAAACGTATTGAAATGACCGTGAGTTTCGACTTTACAAAATTCTGAGCACGATCGAGCGACTAGCAAATTATTCCTGAACTTCACGTATGTGAGGGTCTGACTGCTGAAGACCATCTTGCATGAGATTTTTTCCACTATTTTTCCCAGGACCTCTGAACACTTTCCAAAGGATTAATAAGTTTTTACTGATCTATACGAAATTTTTACTGTTGCAAAGGGTTATGGGGATGAGCGAAAAGTCATGGGTTTGGACACCCTCAGTTGCACTATTAATGCTTCCGCTCCTCTAAATCTAAATGTATAACTAAGTAGTTTCTGATTAAAATTGTAAGCCCCTAAAATAATACTAGACAAGCATCATCTGCCTAGCCTTTTCCCAACTATATTAGGGTCGGCTTCCAGTCTAACCGGATGCAGCTGAATACCAGTATTTTACATAGAGCGACTGCCTATCAGACCTCCACAACCCAGTTGCTGGGTAATACGATACCTATTGGTAAGACTGTTTGTCAGTCTTTCGGGCTACTGACGACCCGTAACGACTGCCAAAGTTCCACGAATGACAGCCAACGGCTTAACGTGCTTTCCGAGGCACGGAAGGGTCTTGGTATGTGAAGATCCCACGCCCATCCACGGACCAACCACGGCAAGCGTAGCTTAACCTGATCGATCGACCCGTGCAGCTGTTATTACTTAGCCACAAACCCCTCAAAATAATACTGGACGAGCACGAATCATAATATCGTGAGTTCTAGATCTCGATCACGAGGCAACGTGGCGGCTCCTCCGATGGCTGAGGACATGCGCGGGAGACGCGCGAGGAGCAAAAGTCGACCGCGCGTACTGTATGCACCGGAAGGAGAGATCGTGCGTAATTCAGGTAATGAAACAACTTTGCATATTGCTCATTATAACCTCCAAAAAAAAAAACAGGTAACGCCAACCATGTTTGATGATTTCAATAAACTATCTAATCGGTTCATCGTTCTATTTCTGCATTCTCGAATCTAATATAATATGTAGAACTTAGGTTCATTGCACTTTTGAAGTATTCATTCTTTTGTTAGCGCTATTATCCAAAAGAAAGTAGAGTAAAGTTCAATACATTTCGGGCTTCAGGCGCAAAAACGAGCTGAGAACATCGATAAGTAACTTTAATTGATTTGTGCAGACTACACTCTACTAGAAGTACTCAAAGAGGAGCCGATCCGGGTGACAATCAGAGGTCTGCGGCGCACATTCTACCCGCCGATACATCACGCACCCATCGACAACTCTCCACCAGAAAAGAAACTACAGCTTGATTGGGTGTAAGTTCCAAAACAAAACATCAAATACAATTAAATATTTTGTTATCAATACGTCGACCCTTAAGAGACACGCAGCGACTTTAATATAATTGGCGCTATGTGGGTATACTGCCGGTCGATTCTGTAAAAATCTCACCATGAAATCATAAGTGAAGGAGTTAATCCCTAGCGAATGACAGCTCACTCCGTGCTCACTTCACCCAAGCTTTCACGGTGAGATGGTTACAGAATCGCACGGCTGCATGTCCATTCTGTAAAAATCTCATCGTGAAAGCTTGCGTGGAGTGAGCTGTCAGTGTCATCCCACTGATGCTAGGGATTGACCAAGCATACATTTACAATCATAATCGAGATTTCAATAATGTTTTTATGCTAATTCTATTGATCAGCTTATATATAATTTCAAAGCTAGTATTTTAGTTGTCAAAACATTACTATTTTGTGGTGTTTTAAAATAAAATAGCAGAACAGAAACTTAGTCAGAATATCAATTTTCTTTTTTTTCCTAGACTAGTCCTAAGGACTAGTTTTTTTCCAAGATTAAAATATATTTAAAATATATTAAAATATCCATATTGTGCACATTTTTTGCGATTTTTTTTTACTCACTGAGTTTTTCAAACAAAATACATCAAGAATTATGATTGAAAAAACGGAACATTTTGGTGTGTCGTCCTGCCTGACAGATGTATAGACGCTAGCAGTTCCAGCACATCAAGCTACTTCAATTTGTCAATTTTTTTTAATAGTTTTTAACGTTATTGCTATAAGGTTCAAAGTGGATTGGGAAAATTTTACAGTTTCGGGTAGCTTGATGTGCTGGCACATACTTGCTGTACACCTCTATTTACAGTCTACAAGTTTGGGGTATACAGACCTGCTAAGTTTTGTATTGTCCATGTATTTCGCAGTGCAAGTTTCCTAACCCACATGTGAAGCCTTGACTAATGACAATAAAACACAGTTATAATTATCTATTATTTCGCGACGGCCAGGACTCTAATGTGCATCGTCATCATCTGCCTGCCTTTTCCCAACTATGTTGGGGTCGGCTTCCAGTCTAACCAGATGCAGCGGAATACCAGTATTTTACATGGAGCGACTGCCTATCTGACCTCCACAACCCAGTTACTGGGTAATACGATATGTAAGACTGGTTGTCAGACTTTCGGGTTTCTAACTACCCGTAACGACTGTCAAAGATCTACGAATGACAGCCGGGATCAATGGTTTAACGTGCTTTCTGAGGCACGGAGGGGTCTCGGTATGTAAAGATGGTCACCCATCCACAGATCAACCGCGGCAAGCGTAGCTTAACCTGATTGATCGACCTATGTGGCTGTTATTATTTAGCCACGGGCCCCTGTGCATCAATAAAGTAAATTAAATACTATCCCACAGCTACGGTTACCGCGGATCTGACTCCCGTCGCAACCTGTGGGTGTTACCGACAGGAGAGCTGCTGTACTATGTCGCAGCGGTCGCCATCATGTACGACAGAGATGAAGACTCCCAGCGACACTACATCGGACATACGGAAGATATACAATGGTAAAGCGTTACAATTCCTACCTAGATAGCGAGACGTCGAAACAGATGGGTTTGTTCAAATAACTCCTTATCGGTATGTGGGCAGAATTCTGAGAAACTATTCTTGTTGATCCGGGGGATAAACATAATTTGGAAGATTTGATTAAGATATATATCTACTCACTTAGCTTAACATAAAAGCACGACATGGGATCTCTCAATTGGAATTCACTTAGTAAAATGACATTATCTAATAATAAAACTCTGCTTTCTCATACATTTTGATCCTATATTTTTGTACAGAACAGCTGATTTTTATGTCAAAGTGACTCATCAAAAAACTACAGTCGGTCGATTCTGTAAAAATCTCACCGTGAAATCATAATTAAAGTGAGCACTTAATAGTGTCAATCCCTAGCGAATGATAGCTCACTCCACGCTCACTTTACCCAAGCTTTCACGGTGAGATGGTTACAGAATCGCACGGCTGTTATGTTCCTTTCTCAGCATGGAGCTGCACCCGTCGCGCGAGCTGGTGGCGAGCGGGCAGCGCGCGGGGCGCGGGCGGCGCGCGCAGGCGCACGTGCGCATGTGGAGCGCCGACACGCTGCAGACGCTGCACGTGTTCGGCATGGCCGAGTTCGAGGCCGGCGTGTCCGCCGTCGCCTTCTCTCAGCTCGTGAGTACCAAGATATTGCGGAAGAAAAAAACCTATTTAACCCGGATCGGTTATTTTATGCAATTTATTTCATCACCATTGGTCTAGAAATGGTGAACAAAAACATCGGGTAGGCAATCGGCGTTTTCTAGAACCAACGAATTTAAGGTTACATTCCCAACTCACATCGGGTCCGCCCGATTTGTGTGCTAATACCAAGAATATGGTATGCATTTGGCTTGGTATGTTATTGATAGCCATTTCACCATCTCTCGTCGTTCATATTGGCGCAGATTCTCTTATTCACAAACTAAACTAAATATAAATTCAGTCCATCTTTTTCTTTCTATTTCATTAAGAAAAGGACAGAAGATGAATATTAATTTAGTCCTGTCAAATTAGTCAGCGCCTGACGTAAATTGACGTATTTTTAGTAGCCAATTTTTTAATCACGTCTAAACTTCCACGTCTATTGAGTATTTTAATTTGACAGGACTAAATACTAATATTTATTTTCTGTCCTTTTCTTAATGAAATAGAAAGAAAAGTATGCAGTGAACTTGAATTTAGTTTAGTTTGTGAACAACAGGATCGGTTAGCACTGTCATATTTTAAGGTTTGCACTGATAGTTATGATAACTTTGGAAAACCCTTAACATGTGTGCTCGTTACCCGTGTATCAGAGATTTCTTTAATGAGTAAAGTGTTTGTAGATACCTAATGGCGACATATTTCCAACAGAATGGCGGTAGCTATGTGTTGGCAGTGGACGCCGGACGCGAGAGCATTCTGTCGGTGTGGCAGTGGCAATGGGGACATCTACTCGGAAAAGTTGCTGTAAGTTCCAACTCTTAGTTTTTATTGGGTTTTATTCTAATTTTGCCAGTATCAACGTCCTTTTAATAATTTTCCAAGTGTACAAGATTCCGAAAAACTTATCGGAAAAAAAAGCAATGCAAGCAAAAAACAAAAAAAGCTATAGAAAAAGCTATGGAAGTGCGGAGTCTCCTAACACAGGCGTCGTCGTGCTTAAAAGGAGGCTCCAATCATAAAGTAATGTAAACTAGTTGTTACAGAAATAAACATTTTGTATTTTGTATAAAACGCAAACATGAACAAAACGCCGAGAAATACTTCTCTCGGTTCTTTGTATGTGTGTTCCGCCTTAATGATATTCTTTTCCTACGGAGTATTATGACTATAAACTTCAAATGTCGTAAGCTAAGCAGTGTTTACATGCACAATATTCTATGGGGCCATACTTTCTGCTGCAGACAGAATTTATGACGTTGTCGGGAGGCACTTACGCCATCAGAATATCCAAGCATGATTAGGTACTGGATACAGCGTGTATCAGAAATGTGTGGTTATATTTAAGGGTGTCGTACAGACCATGAAACTAAACAACTTTCTCCACATGACCAACACCATAATCCCGAAAAAATAATCAACTGTCCCATAAAACTTCAGTACCTACTCAACCCAAATGTATGGGACAGCTGATGATTTTTTCTGATACACGACCGCGCGGGTCTGGTACACGCAAAGCTGCATGTCGATTCTGTAAACATCTCACCGTGAAAACTTACGTGGAGTGAGCTGTCAGTGTCGTCCCACTGATGCTAGGGATTGACTAAGCAAACATTTACAATCATAATCGAGATTTTAATAATATGTTTATGCTAATTCTATTGATCATTTTATATAATTTCAAAAATTTTAATTGGCAAAACATTGCTATTTTGTGGGGTTTTAAAATAAAATTGCAAAACAGAAACTTAGTGTTTTTTTTTTGTTTTTTCTCTTTTTTTTATCTAGACTAGTCCTTATATAAGTACTAGTCTTTTTCCTATATTAAAACCCCACAAAATAGTAATGTTTTGACAGTAAAAAAAGAATAATTTGATTGACAAAAACCAAAAAAACTAGCTTTGAAATTATACAACGTGTAACGTTAAATGCGCAAAACCTGAAAATAGTTTGATCAGAATAACGAGCAGAATTAATTGAACCACTTTTTAATATAGGTCACATTTTTCAAAAAATCTTCATTAAAAACGTTGCCGTGTCTATTTATTAATAGGTCAAACAAGCCAATGTCAGCGCGGCGCCGCGGCCCGGTGACGACTCCTCCCTCTATAAAGCGTCGTCGCAGACGCAAGAAACGATCAGAATGGCCAGTAAAACTAAAACAGCACATAAAACCTTTACAGTTTTTTTAATGACTTATTTTCTCTGTGAAATAGGTCAATTGAATTAAAAATCAGTTGGGGTGTCTGAGGTTTTGCGCATTTAACGTTACACGTTGTATAAAATGATCAATAGAATTGTCATAAAGAATATTATTAAAATCTCGATAATGATTGTAAATGTATTCTTGGTCAATCTTGGACACTGACAGCTCACCTCACCTACGTTTTCACGGTCTTATAAATTGCATCATGTAAGTACTTATGCATAAGTAACCATAGTATAACATGCATAATTCATAAATACCGAAAATTAACCTTAGATATAAATAGCTACGTATACTTAAACCTATCTGCATTCAGGTATTCGAGTAACTAATATGACATTACGATAAATTTAATAAAATCTAGATAAACCACGGAATGTATAATATGTTTATGACGTACTGTCTGCAACCTCGAGAACCCTCAAGGTTGCAGAGTACATTAAGATGTGGGCGTCGTGTTAGCGCCGATATCAACCCATAAACTTTGTCACCTAACCTGAGAAACACGAGGGTTGCTTTCGTGACGTTTTTTAAAATGTCCCCACTTTTTAATTTAGAAAGGAGATAGGATCTGAGATATGGGTGCCGCAGAATGCATTTATTTTAGTTGTGGGCAGCGTGGTCGTGGAGGATTTTAAAATATTCCGAGAGTTTTTAAATTTGTTTGTTAAAAGATTGTCTTTTTATACCACCGTAACTTTTAGGTGGAAAATTTGCTCCATAGGTTTAAAAAATAATAAATAATAATAATAAATAAATCATTTATTATGGACCAAACATTTTATAAAGTTTCATAAACCCACCAAACTGCGTAACAGTTTGTCGGTGGGATTAGCGCTCGTCTTGTTTTATTTATTTGGTTCAAATAGTACAATCTAAAAAGTAAATAAAGAGAGTCACCATGGACATGAAAACTATGATCAACATTGGTCGACGTATTCATTAATGTGGTCATAGACTAAACTTTTTAAAATGCTATGTGTAAAAAAAGTATAAATTCAAAGGAATATCTTAGCCATTAAGTAAAGAAAATACGTTTCGTTTTTCTTTAAAAAAAGAAAGTGCAGCATTAACAAAGAAACAATAAACAGAAAGGAACCCATTTTCGCAATCGCAAAGAAACGAAAAACTCCATCCATAGATTGCGATAAGGCGTGCAAATGCAAGCTCTACGAAAGCATAAATCAGTTCGTAGCGCTTGGTCGCAAGTTCAACACACTTGGACGTGGCCCCGCCCCCTGCTACGAGCTACGATACGGCTACGAATTACTGAGTGCTACGAAATAAAAAATATAGGCATAAATACATTACTATTGGCTACTTTTTGTTGAATAATTGTCGTTTACGGATGTGTCTTATTTAGCGTAGTAGGATATTTTTCTTTAGTTCGATAAAATAACTATCTGCTGCGAGGCTACGATGCTACGTATATTATGCTAGTTAGTTACGTAAATATGCTAGTCATGATGTGCTTCGAAATTATTTTACTCTTTTTTGTTCCTTTCATCTTGTGAATTACAACATTTATCCTAAAAACAAAATCATCAAAGTCATCTGCCTACAGCAGTCCACTGCTGAACGGCCTTTCCTATTGCACACCATTCAACTCGATCTTCGGCCACTCTCATCCAGTTGCTAGCAGCCACTCCTGAAAACTGTGTCGAATAATCAGCAAAGGGATTCGAACTTTTGTGGTATATCCGACCCGCCACCATTTAAAAAAAAAATGTCAAATAATATGGTATCCTAAAGTGTCACGTTCCCGATTATGTAAATAAATCGGGAATATCGAACATGTTTTTAGGGAAGATGGCATCCATCCGCCGCCATTTTATTTTATTTTTCAAAGTTTCTGCGCACGATGAAAGTACTTAACTTTCTTAGCTACACTAAATGTGCTTAGAGTACCAATTACATTAACCCGTTAACCCGTCACAGAACCACGCAATTTATCAAAATGGCTTCCCTATGGTAATAAACACCATGCTAAGAACCACTCAGTCATTATTAAATAACCACGATTGATCATAAGTAACACCTATTTTTATTACAAGAAAAATATAGTAAGAAAATATTATTTTTCTCGGTAGCTAGGTAATAATTCTTCATAATTGTCAAGTAACATCTTATCGCGTCACGCGACGACTCTTGAACATGGTTGGTACATACATTATGTACGTGTAAGGAAAAAAGCGTAGGTACCGCTAAATACAACTTTTGTATAGGTATTTTAATGCTGAGTAACGGATTTTATTTAAAAAATAAAAACCAAAGTCAATGATGTGTTCAGGACACATCCCGGTAATTGTTTTATTTTAGATTCACGTCCTTATAATTTAGTACCATTTTTAATTTTCGCTTAGTATTGAAACTCATGTTATTTTAATAAATGCTAATGGTTAACAGTACCTAAGTTATAGTAGAAGTACCTACCTAAAACTGGATAACGATAATATCTTCTTCGATCATCTAGAAATAACTTGAACATAACAGTTTGTACTCTGTACATAAGAGTAATTCATTGGTGATTGCAGACTTTGCAAGAGGAGCTCACTGGCGCTGCGTTCCACCCTCTTGACGACAACTTGCTCATCACACACGGAAAGGGACACTTAGCATTTTGGAATCGCAGAAAAGATGGATTCTTTGAACGCACTGATATTATCAAACCGGTATGTTCTTTATTCATTTAAATTATTTCCAAAATGGTTTCATTTGATATTTGAATATGCTTAATATGTCCCTAACGCAGATAAGGAACGCGCGAGTCGTTTCCCGCGTAAGTTGTAGAGTGGAGATAAATCAATTTATAAAACCGTAATTATCGATGTTTAAAACTTCTTATTTTCTTACAGCCGTCTCGTACACACGTAACTGCGTTACAGTTTGAGCAAGACGGTGATGTTGTAACGGCTGATAGTGATGGTTTTATCACAATATACAGCGTCGATAGCGATGGAGCTTACTTCGTGCGAATGGAATTTGAGGTAAAATCTCTTACAAATAATGATAATAAATATTATTTTAAGACAATAAATGCATCTTTCGTTTAAATTTTAAAGGCACACATTAAAGGCATAAGTTCTCTGGTGATGCTTTCTGAAGGAACTTTAATATCAGGAGGTGAAAAGGACAGGAAAATAGCAGCTTGGGATTCTCTTCAAAATTACAAGAGAATCACCGAGACAAAGGTATGTCATATTTGTTTTATATTTCTTTGAATGTTTTTAACCGACTTCAAAAAAAGGAGGAGGTTATCAATTCGACTGTATTTTTTTTTTTTTTTTTTTTTTTTTTTTATGTTTGTTACCTCATAATAACCGACTGGGTGAACCGATTTTCATGATTCTTTTTTTATTTGAAAGCTGGTGCTTCCCGTGTGGTCCCATTGTCACCATTTCTGTTCAATATCTGATGATGGGATCTTGTAGAAATCGGGGGAACTCTTCAATAAATAACAGCAGATTAACCGCGATTGTTGCTATAGCATATCTAAGCATTGTTTACACCATCACACAACATAATATCACGCCTGTACTCACTACAAAGGTTATAATTTTTTTTTATGATTACAATAATTACGCAATCGCACAACATAAAATCACGTCTGTACCCTATAAACGCAGATGCAGCTTCCTGTCACTGATATTTACATAGCAAGTAGTGTTTATATGAATTTGATTGGGGTAGATATAACTAAAAAGTGAAAAATAAAAAATTTTATATATAAAAAAAACAACCGACTTCCAAAAAAAACACTACAAAGCGAAAAATAATTTTAATTTCGGAAGTCGGTGTCAAAAAACCAAAATGCGGAACCAACGACACCGACTTCCAAAATTAAAATTATTTTTCACTTTGTAGTGTTTTTTTTGGAAGTCGGTTGTTTTTTTTATATATAAAATTTTAATATTTGTAGTTCATATTAATTTAAATTTACTTTCAGTTGCCTGAATCTGTTGGAGGGGTGCGTAGTATTTATCCTCAGAGGCCTGGTAGAAACGATGGTAACATTTACGTTGGTACGACTCGTAACAATATTATGGAAGGTTCTTTACAAAGAAGATTTAATCAGGTATGTAGTCATTTCAAAATCAATAAATTATTTAAAATGTAAAAATTACAGCCCGACTGGCGCTATAACTTTTAGTTTCGGTCTCTTAACTCCCAAAAATACTGGTCAAAACAAAAAACATGTCCTTTGTTACAGGTGGTATTTGGACATCACAAACAACTAATGGGCCTGGCTGTACACCCTGACGATGAAATGTTTGCGACTGCAGGACATGACAAAAATATTGCTTTATGGAAGGGACATAAACTTGTGTTTGCAACTCAGGTAATGTACCAATATTTCAACTAAGTACTGTTATTATTTCTAGCAAAAACCAAGGACTAAGGAAAGGATTATGTACAAAACGGGCACCTCTTTTCCAGGTTGGCTATGAGTGTGTATCCCTGGCGTGGCATCCAAGTGGAGGAGCCCTAGCTGCTGGAAGCACTGAAGGTCATCTCGTAGTTCTGAATGCTGATGCTGGTGCCCATGTAGCCACTCTACGAGTCTGTGGCTCACCTCTTAGTTGCTTGGCTTATAACTCTGGTAAGCAAACTGTGTTAATCTTTTGTAGTTAGAGAGCCAAAACCACCAAAACCCTGAAAGTAATAAATACTGTACATTAAAATCAATTGAATACTTTTGAATCTACTGAAGAAAGTAATGATTCCCATATTGCATTTCAGCTGGAGATATTCTCGCTATAGGATCACAAAACGGCAGCATATATTTGTTCCGTGTGTCCCGCGATGGGTTTTCATACAAAAAATCAAACAAAATCCGAGGCGCTCAACCTCTCGTGCAACTCGACTGGAGTCTCGACGGCAATTACTTGCAAACTGTTACTGCTGATTACGATCTGGCCTTTTGTAAGTATACCTTCATTACTTTCTTTTGTTTTCCATTTGTAAATTGTTTCTAAACTGTAAAATTTTCTTCCAGGGGATATTAAGTCTTTATCGCCAGAAAAGAGTCCAATCGCTATGAAGGACGTAAAATGGTCTACATACAATTCTACTGTTGGATTCCTTGTATCAGGTTCAAAGATATCTTAACATATTTAGGTAAACCAGCACTGTAGATAGTAGAATGGTAAATTTAATTTCAATTACCTTGTTTTTAGGGATGTGGAACAACCGATTCTACCCAATGACAACACTGATATCTACGGCGAGTCGCTCGGCTGCTCACGACCTTCTCGTAAGCGGTGACTTAGATGGATACGTTCGCTTATTCAGGTAATTTATTGATCCATCAGACAAGAGATTTGTATTGACATTTACCACTTTCATCCTCTGCACAAACTTATTAAGGGCTTGGAATTAAATTGACTTCGGACAGTTTAGTATGGAAAAACTGTCAAAAATATAAAATTTATTCTCAGGATAAGACTTATTGTAGGTATAAAAATTTGGTGAAATTCGCCCCTAGACTATAAATGAATAACTCTACTGTATTTTTCTCAGGTATCCCTGTGCAAGTCCGAAAGCCGAATACAATGAAATGAAAGTGTACAGCGGAGCGATATACAGCGCCCGCTTTCTGTTCAACGACCGCTGCATGATCAGCGCCGGAGGCACCGACGCCGCCCTCATGCTGTGGGACCTGGTGGACGACTAGCATCCAGTAGCGCCGGGTCTGCGGCCGCCGGCGGTTGTGCTAGCTCCGCCGACGCCCTCGCCGCCGCCCCTCGCGCTCGTCTCTCATCCCACTTTCAAAGTGCTGGATTTTGATGAACTTGATTGAAACAGTTTTGGAATTCTGAAGATTTTAACTGAGGACATGGATTTAACGTTGTCTGGCGTTATCCAATGAATTTTCACATGAAAATTAATATGTATTTTTAAAATACTATAACAGAAAACTAATTCTGTCCAAATATTCCTGACATGATATAGGACACGACACTTTTAACTACTTTTTATCACGTACCTAACATATCAGTGGTTACAATATATGAGAACTTGTCTATTATATTTTAGTTACGTAGGTTTACATGACACTGCCATTCTAAAGTTGCAAATACTTATAGGTGCGTAGTTAGTTATTAATCACGCTATGATGTGTTAAGTATATTGGAAGATATTTATTAAATATATAGCGCAGTTGAGGTAAAAATGTTAAACATTTTATCTGAAATAATGCAAGCATTTTATACAATTGGTTACCTACTGGTGCTGATACTTAATGTAAGTAATTATATTTAAATTGGAAATTTTATCTTCACTTAATGCAACTTATTTCCATTTTATAATCCAACAAAATAATATTATTATTTAATTTAAGCCTAGCGACACTGCATATAATCATTAAAGATTAACAAAAAAAAATCGTTGTAGTCAAGAGCACTATTTACATTCTAGAATTAATATAGATATAAAATTATTTAAATAAAAATAGTTAACACGAGGACTTCCGGAATGTGGCAGGCCACAGACAAAAATTTTGTACGTTATCCTCTTTTTATTTTTCATTTTTACACCGAATATTGTACCAAAATTGTATTTCGTATTGCTAGGAAAACTTTATTTACTTAGACTTCGTACAAAAGTATCTATACTTAGATTTAATAAAATATTATGTATACAAAAACCAAAATGTATATTGGTTTATTTTAATGTTATACTTTGACTTGTTGAGATGTATTTCCATGAAGGAGTACGTAAATAAAAAAAAGAATCAGTTATTAAGACTACTCCAAGCCAGTCCGATATTGCGCTGTTATTGAACACAACTGTAACCAGAATTTTCTAAACAAAATATGAATATGATCAGTTATGAGACACCATAAATAAAAACACAAATAATTAATTTATTAATAATTTCTTTTAAATAATAATATCACCAATACGCGTTGTGGTGTTGGTACTATTTCAGCTTTTATTTGGGATTGTGTAGTGACAAAAACTATCGGCCTTGGACTAAATGCTGCTTTATCTAACAAGTCGTACTTTAGTCTATAATTTTTAACATTATTCTTGTAATGCTAAGATCTAATAAAACTATACCAACACATTTCACGAAGAAAAGCTTCTCAATTACAGTTACCCTATAGTTGTAGCTTTTTTGAATTTATTAAAAATATTGTTTTTTTTTATGTTGATGCTGATATTTATTTCTAAAGGTAGTCGCAAAGAATTATAACAATTTATGCGAGCTTAGGTAGACATTTTTATAGCTTTTAGGTACCTAATATATATTTTGTATAAGCGAGCGTTTAAGCGAGTCCTACTTTCATCAAGACAGCTCTGATGTGAAACTGAGTATGTGGTCATTGTATAAAAAAATATGATGCAAGTCTTTTATTTTACCTATATATTTTATAATTTTACCTATATATTTTATAAATATTAAACTATAGGTACCTGAATAAGTTGCGAGAAATTATAAGGCTTTGTAAGTGCATACCTACTTTTATGAATTCTATTGTTTTGTTTACCTAAGTATTCTAATATTTATATAAAACATTTGGGAAAATAACCTGTTTTTATATACATAATAATTGATGAATCAATAAATTAATGTCAGTTATCAATATTCAAGGTGATTTTATTTCATATTCTAGTGTTCCTTATTAAAACACTTAATATACAAAAAACAAAAATGTGACTTGCGGTTTACGTGGGAGAAAGAATTAAGACCATGTAAATCGTAAACATAAAAATATATTAGATTAGATAAAATGAGTATAGAGGGTAAGTAGGTTTATGGTCACAACATTTTCATAGTTTCTCTTAGGAGTAGCACAGTACCTACTCTCCTGGCTCAGCTTGGTGTGGCAATGAGGACGAGATTAAGAACATCACAAAAAGGTACAAGGAAAGACTGCAAAGGCACCCCAACGATCTGGCTGCCGCACTGAAAACAAGAAGCTACAGGAAAAAACTCAAAAGGAAAGACATCGTGTAGTCCACTCACATCTGTGTGGTCCTAAGCACGAATACGTACGAGTAGATGGCTCGCTGGAGTCACGCTCTTCCCGCCAATGTTTACCCCCAACTCATCCGCTAAAAGTATGGAGGGTAGAGGTAAGGAGATCCGTCACATATGGGGGGAAAGTGTCCAGCTATGAGCTAACAGTTCAAAAACCCTCCAAAATGGTGCTAGCGTAGGCAAAGGGTAGGTATCGTATGAATGTAGCAGTTGTTGACGGATTGAAGTATGCTGAGTTAGAAAATTTGATATTTTTAGTGAATAGAGTAGTTAACGACAGCCCAGTATACCAAACCTCAACTATTTACGTAGTCCAAAGTTCATCTGTCCTTGTTTGTTTTTCTATCCTATTTTCATAACTTTAGGCCCCTTCTTTGAAATTTACCCTGTTGCAACTATGGCGCCATCTCAATTTAACGCAGTTTGACGGACACTTTTTCACAACAGAGACAGTTCTCCTTACCTCTACCCTGCATAGCTAAAAATAAAACTGATCGAGGATTACCACAAAAAAAATCGATACGACAGCCTGTCTATTGGTTTGGGAATAGCTGCAGATCTAACTACAGAGTTCAGCCTCTCAATATCATAATGCTCCAGAACTAAATAAATATACCGACATGGAACGATCTTGATAAAAACCGTAAGTGTCAGCTTGACATTAGCTTGACTGATATATAAAATGACACACGTCGTTTCGACCAGTCAGAGTTGCGCCGAAGTATCGCGAAATCAGTTGAATGGTTTCGCACAACCACAGCATATTACTATTCATTGTGAAACAATGACGAAGCCTCGTCCATGTGGTTGTAAAGGTTGTAGAACATGTTTGATATGTGAGACACAATATGGGGCCGAAAACTTAAAACTACATCTGGAACTTGACAAAAGTAAAGGTTACGTTTATTGTCCGTTTTGCAACAAAGCCTGGCGAGGCTGGGATCTAGACTCCTACAAACAACATCCTAACCATGAAGGAGACTCTATAGTCTACCCAGGCGTATATATGCAAATGAATTTCATATCGGAAGAGGAGGAAAGATTTCTGATAAAAAACATCGATGAAGTGCCATGGGACGTGTCGCAGAGCGGCAGAAGAAAGCAAAACTATGGTCCCAAGACCAATTTTAAGAAGAAAAAACTAGTGGTCGGCAAATTCGAGGGATTTCCGGCCTTTTCTAAGTATTTACAGGAGAGATTTAGTAGTATAGATTTGTTGAAGAACTATTATGTTATAGAGCAGTGCTCTTTGGAGTATGATCCTAGTAAGGGGGCATCTATCGACCCTCACATTGATGACTGTTGGATATGGGGTGAGAGAATAATTACTGTGAACTGTTTGTCTGACTCTGTGCTCACTATGACTGCGTTCAAAGGTGATACAAAGAAATACAATCTGTACTGTGCTGAACAGTATGGCCCAGTGGTTGCTGGTGATGGTACTATTATCACAGACAATAAGATGGAGCAGTCAATGTTGGAAGCATGCAAATCTGTGATAGCTGATGATGTTATAATTAGAATACCGATGCCAAGGTGAGTTTTACTCTTAATTCTTTTAGTGACAAATTCCTTGATATAATTAAATACTTTTAGTTTATATCACATTTTGTAAAATAATGACCACATGTTTTATTAAACACATGTATGGAGAATTACAAATTTATATAAAAGTTCAAGTTTATTACACAATGATAATGTTTCATGAAAATAGTAAAACATTGTGCAATATCTGAATGAGTAAATAGTTTGTAGACTTGAGACAAGGTCAGTGGTTGAAGATTATTGTTTACACAGCTAGAGTTGTGTATTTATTACTATAAATAGACAATTATTTTTAAATGAGTAACCATGGGAGTTTCTTGCGGGTTCTTCTTCATAGGAAAGACCAAATGAAACCTCTGACGTTTCATAAGTGCCCATATTGGTTTGTTTTTTTTTTTTTTTGTACACAAAATATGCGCATTGACATGGAGTTGCGGACACCAGCCTGTATTACTTATTACCTATAGGTTTATGTGAAACAAAATAATTTGATTTTGAATAAATATTCACAGTATGTTTTAAACAATTCCAGGAGATCGCTAATAATCATTTACGGAGAGGCAAGATACCACTGGGAACATTCCGTTCTACGTGAAGATATCACATCAAGAAGAGTTTGTATTGCATACAGAGAGTTTACCCCACCCTTCCTATATGGTGACCAACAAGACATTGGCAACACCATCAGAGAAATTGGTAAAAACTTTTGGGATCACAGCGCTAAAGTATATGATACCGTAGAAGACCAGAAACATAACAATCAGAAGGAAATAATTAACGGTCATAAACGGTCAGCTAACGCTGGTATTAAATCTCCAGGGCTGAGCCTATCACCCTTAATTGGGCAAAATAAAAAGGTAGAAAACCAAATAGCTTAAAATTAGGACATTGTGAAAGTTAGTATTTGTAACCACTAGACAAATTACGGAACATGACTTGTTATGATTTTATTTATTTGTTTTATGGCATTTAAATAAGATTGCTTTGGTCATGTTGAGATGATGAATGAAAGAGGATAAAAAAGGAATTTATTTATGGATGTCAGTAAAAACATTGGAAGTGAACTAATATAATAAGCTTATTGAAGCTGTTCTTCGAAAAAGTTGTCACAATCAATGTGCTTGTATGACCAGATGTATGAATATGGATAACACAAAATGAGTATGTAAGAAATGAACCCTAAACTAGATAATAACACATGCTAAAAAGTATGTGATATTTTCTAGTTTATGTCTGTGTGTTTTTCTCTGTGTATTTATTTATTTATGTATGTTTAAATCATCGAGTAGTTATTCTAACATTTGCGTGAAGCTACCAGGGTCATACGGTTTTAAATTATTAGGTTTCATTGTAGTATTTAAAAAAAAAAAAAGTCAGGTTGTGTTTTTGAGGGCATTGCATGAATAAGCTTTTAAGTTTATTCTAAATATCCATAGAAGTTATCTGCTCAAAGTAAAGTCAACTGACTATTTTTAAACTTGCTCTCATTAATTCAACTATATAATATGGCTAGTTTTTTCAAGATTTAAGACATTGTTTATTTAAATTATTGATGGTAGTTCAGATTTAAAAAGTATGTGTGGCAGTTGTCCACAGTTCCAAAAGTATTTTACAATTGATAAGTACTTGCTAATTACATATTATTATTTTTTATTTAAAATTTACAAATTTATTTATTAATAATCATAATTTTCACAAGAATAGATTGGACGGTGACCCCCAAACTAGGCATTTGCCTGAATCTTGGGGTCAGAATATCACAATGCACCTTTTTATGTTATTTAGTCTAATTTTACATAATTATTTGAAGTAATATTTATTTTTTACTAGTTGATATAGTATCATTAAGTACTTAGGTTAAAATCCATAACTTTAAGAGTTTGGGGTTTTGTCAACATACCTTTAGAAATATCTCAGTACATGTATCTGGATAAATGATCATTGATTATTCATTCTTTGAATTGAGTAGCCTACCTACGTAAAAGTATGTAAATATGCTGTACACATTGATCACATTCTTGTATAAATACATATTTTCCTAGTAAGTACTAGGAGTTAAATGGTGTTATGAGTATGTATATTTTGTTGGCAAAATATGTGAAATACTAAATAATAAGTATTCATAATTTTAATTTATAATGCATATTGTGATTTTATTATGTTTACATTTAACTAATCATAATGTGATTGAATTAGCGTTAATTAGCAATACTATCTTTTAATAATAATAATAATATTCCACAACTTTCACACAACGCCATCTAGTTCCAAACTAAGCAGAGCTTGTGCTATGAGTACTAGACAACTGATAAACATACATATATATTTCTAAATACATACATATTATAGATAAATTACACATAGACAAAGAACAAATGATCGTGCTCATCACACAAATATTTATCCTGAGTGGGAATCGAACCCACGACCTTGCGTATAGTAGTCAGAGCCACTGACCACTAGACCAACAGGCCTGCTGAATAATTGCTTTGACCTTACCTTCGTACACTTTCTTAAATTCCGGCTGACTTTTTTACCATCTGGACAAAAACAGAGTATAAACGGTGAACGGAGTAGAAGCCTATGGCACATTGTTTTTCCACAAAAATTGTATAAATCGACAAATATAAACAAACCAACTTAAAGGCACACTTCTTCTACGCATGTAAATTATCAATGAATTAATAGCGACATTCAATCCTTTGATTGAAGCCATCGGCCCGTTTCAAAGGATTGAATGAAAGAAAAAATAGACTTTTTTATTTTACTTTTTGTAAAAAGAAATGTTTGTGCTGTAGGATTCTACTCTTACTACTCTGTTCACCTTTTATTTTTACCCCGTTTTGGTCCATACGGTAATAAAAGTCTGCTGGTATAAGTACTGTCTGATGCAAACTTTATGGTGGCACTGAACACAAGGCGATTAGCTGCGTCGTAACAAACTCATGAGACTGTGGGGGTGAGAAGTGGGGTACTGCGGAGTGAGTAGCCCACTTCAGAACCGCCATAAACTTTGAGACTCACTGTATCTATACTGAATGAGAATGTACAGACGCCAGCACATCAAGCTACCCGAAACTGTCAGATTTTCCCAATCAACTTTGAACCTTATGCTTTAGCGGTAAAGTTGAAAATCTATTAAAGAAATCTGACAGATTGTAGTAGCTTGATGTGCTGGCGTCTGTACATAGCAAAACATGTATTTAATACTTGTATGTCGATATCTCATTCAAAATTCAAGCATTACTCAAAACTAGTTTCAAACAATCAAATGGCTTTAGACTTGCTCAGTACCTAATGCTAGAGTCTTGAGGTTCTAATACGGGCTTAAGACTCAGTGATGGGTACCGCAGTGACGGCTAAGCGAATGAGTCGCTTAGGCCACTCACCGGGCAAAAAGGTGATTATTTAGTCCAAATAACAGTCTTATTTATTTAGTGAATAAAAATATATTATGTCGAATGAGTCACGTGTCACTGACACTGCTCTGACCCTCAGATTTCGGACGTCGCGCCGTTAAGATAAAATAGTACGTTGTTCAATAGTGAGGCGTGCAGTATAATATGTGCATAATTAACAAAAAAAAATCGCATTCTTAACATTGATATATTCATCTTCTTCGTGTTGCTGACACAACAGTTATTCTGTCTAATAAAATATTCTTAACATTTACAGTATATATAGATTGTATTCTGTCACTGTGGTTATTTATATTTAGTTAATAATAGTTTGTATAATCGGTAATAAAAGTGTGTAAATGTCAAATAAAACGTCAAAAAGGCGTTCCGAGAGTGTCCTCTCTAAATCATTACCAGTATTAAATCAGACAACACTCAGTGTTTTGATTATTTACCGATTGACATATTTAAATAAACATTCATTTATCTGGATCAAATGATCGGTTATCTTTGTGTTTCCTTTAAAATCTAGCAATAAAATTGTTATCATTAATATTACGTTCAGATAAGCAATGACTATGAGTTATTATTTTAAAAGCTTATATGTGTATAGAAGTTTCTATACTTATTTTATAATAGCTGTACAAGGTGCCCTTGATACTTGGAAAGATGGTCAGTTTTCTTTCAAATAAAAAAATAAACTAATTAGTGCTAGAGTGCATTGCCTTGAAATTGTTATAATTTATATAATGTTCAGATAAATAACAATATTGTTATTTTAGAATTTACAGGTGTACCACGGAATGTAGGCCACACCCAGTTTCTATTGATCTACCTCTAGTGGCACACCCTGTATTGTCAGCACCAGTTTGAGAATGATTTAAAAAAAAATGAACCGAATTGAGAACCTCCTTTTTTTGAAGTCGCTTAATAAATTGTTTACAATGTTCCTATGCTAAGTTATCTCATATTGGTAATATAGGACTTTTTTAAATAAATGCCAAATATTGCAGTCCAACTTGATAGTTTTATTTCTACTATTAAATCCATGTTTTATTAATATTTTACTTAACTTATCTAACAAGTTACAACATCTTTTTTATATTTTTGTTTAAAAAAGTGTCAATCAATTAGCTATAAGCTTTCTATGAATCACATAAAAAACGCTTATTGCAACTGTTTTATTTACAAAATGTTTCGTAAATCAAAAATTATACAAATACATAGGTATACATAATATAAGCTAACATTAATATCTACGGTAATATTTTAATACAAAATGTATGTCTATGCAAAAAAAATTTTTTTTAGCTCGTACGTACTGTATCTATACAACGTGTAACGTTAAATGCGCAAAACCTGAAAATGGTTTGATCAGAATAACGAGCAGAATTAATTGAACCACTTTTTATAATAGGTCACATTTTTCAAAAAATCTTCATTAAAAGCGTTGCCGTCTTGCCGTGTATATTTATTAATAGGTGAAGCAAGCCAATGTCAGCGCGGCGCAGCGGCCCAGTGACGACTTTTCGACTCGATAAAGCGTCGTCGCAGACGCAAGAAACGATCAGAATGGCCAATAAAACTAAAACAGCACATAAAACCTTTACAATTTTTTTAATGACTTATTTTCTCTTTGAAATAGGTCAATTAAATTAAAAATCAGTTGGGGTGTCTGAGGTTTTGCGCATTTAACGTTACACGTTGTATAATAATTATATCTAAAAACATCTTAGGAGGTAATTCAAGTCAAAAAGAAAAGTCAACT
The DNA here is from genome assembly GCA_949629135.1 of Eremobia ochroleuca. Classification (NCBI taxonomy): domain Eukaryota; kingdom Metazoa; phylum Arthropoda; class Insecta; order Lepidoptera; family Noctuidae; genus Eremobia; species Eremobia ochroleuca. Next base: position 4,126,372 of record OX451396.1, on the reverse strand, counting down.
GTAGCAGTAGGTCATAGCCCCGTTTTGTCCACAAAAACCTACTGGTTTTAATTCAATACAAATGCAAAACAACATTTAAGTAGCTATTTAAGGATAGTGGGTCTAATTAAATTAGGTAGGGAAACTCTGCAGACGTGATGGGCATCGATATTTAAACATGATAAAACTAGATTTTTTTTTTGTTAAAAGTACTAACCCCAAAATGTCTCCATACTCATCTGAAATCCCCGGATCTGTAGTGTTGTTACTTGAAGTGTGAGTTAAGAAAATCAAATATTTTTTTTTGAGTTTTGCTAGCTAATTTAATTTAACCTTGTATATCTGTTTCTTTTATAAATTTGTTTACGCCTGACTGGAGGCCTGGTGGTCGATGTAGACCTGGCCCTCACTCTTCTGCATTTCCTCTGCCTCTCTTTGCATGATCATGTTCTCTCGGAGTTTCCATGTGATCAGAGCCCTTGCACTCTTCATTTTCCTGATGCACCGGGCCAGGAGCAGAGCGAAGACGATGCCGAGGAGCTGCAAAACAAATATTATTATCTTACAAGCAACTTCCATACTAACTTTGATCCCCTATTTAACTCCTTTAGAATTGGGGTAAATGTACAAAAATCCTTCCTATGTGCTCACTTTCGTTATTATAATTTTTTTATTGTGTGAATGGGCCCGCTCTTGACCTCGATCACGCCTGATGGAAAGCTATGGATGAGGTCTATGATGGAACGAGCGTGCCCAGAAGATGCCTAAGGCACTGGAACTCCCTCGCATCGACGAAACACAGCAGGCTGCTTGACGCCGGACTCCAATGGGAGGGTGGGATATTGGTGGCAAACCAGGCGGCGTTAGCTCTACCACCGCAAGGGAAGAATTGGCCAGTCAAATAAGGTGTTGTGTGTGAATGTTCACGATGCGCCGAGCGCTCGGTTCAGTTGAGTAACTGGCGGAACAAACTGCGCTACACGAGGAGGCTTCTTCATGCATCCCAAAAAAAAAAAAAACGAACTGTCGTGCAAAATTCAGTATAAAAGAAACTCTTGTGCAAAATTCATGCCTCTGGACCTAGTGGTACAGGCTGAACTTTGCCTGTCAGTGAGTGAATTCAAGATTTTCTTTAATCCATTGAATGCCGAGATGAACCATCAAATCACAATCGGTGGCCACCATACATATGGTCAGCTACGTAAGATGCCAAAGAGTATAAACATGACCGTTCCAGGAGGCCAAATAGCATAGATCGCCCCCTATAACTCAACAGAGAACATCTACGTACTAACACGTAGTTGGCCTCTGCTATTAACACCACCTACGTGATATTACGTAGTCAGCATTCAACGGGTTAAGTACTTAGATTAAAAATCACTAGTTTTGGAGTCAGGGTTTCTCATCTTAACGTAGCCCAAAGCACAATCAGCGTATAATGTCCCCACTGCTGGGACACATGCCTCCTCTCTGTGAGAGGGAGTGGGCTGAAATCCAGCAGGCGGGCGCAGTGTGGGTTGGTAGATATCACAAGTCTTCGAATTTTTGGTTTTAGTTTTAGGACATGCCGTTTCTTCACGATGGTTTCCTTCATAGTTCTGTAAACCAATTTATATCAATAAATAATTTACTTATTATAATATTTCAAAAAGTCTGTTAGTCTATTGTAAAAAAAAAATCAGCTGTTTCCTACATTTTGGCGAGTTATGCGAACATAAATGTTCCCTACATTTATGTTCGCATAACTCGTCCAACTGATTTTTATACGCGATTTCAGGTTTGGTCCTATAGTAAAAGTTGTTCATAATGATGAGTACAATGACCCTTTATGAGGTTTTGTGTTATTTAAATTACACCTTGTATGTATTCAAAAGTTGTACAATATCGTTTCGACAACATGTATTTGTGTTGTGGAAACATGTTGGTGGCAACATTACTTAGGTATGTACATTATGATGTATGTAGCAGCACAGAAACATGTTCCACAACATTTGTTTACCATGCAAACGTTTAAACATTTTTGTAGAGCGAACAAATAAAAATATTTGCTTTTCAACATACATTTCTGATATTTTTGTGACCTACTTTTGTGTTCAACTAATTTGTAAGTAAAATAAAGTATAAATTAAATCCACAGTGTTATTAAAACAACCTCTAAGTCATAGGTAGATAAGTAGGGCGCGGAATATCCTTGCAAACAGTGCCTAGGTGCATACTATCTGTATCCAATGACTTTCTTTGTAATAAAGTTATGATAACAATAGTTTCATCATGCTAGGATCTAGCAATCTAGGGCAAAATAACAATCTGCATATCTATACGGCTTTCCACAAATACGTAAGTTTACCGAGTCAGGTTTTGAGGGTAACGATCGTCACCTCCACGGAGGTGACGGTCGTTACCCTCAAAGCAATGCTGCTAGGCAATTTATTACTTAAAGTCTGTTTTGTCTGTCTTTTGAAAAATGCTTTTATTTCGTCTAATCTCCGTCTTGTTGTGGTTTGTCGATTTTAGGTTAGTATCTAGCTGTAGATTATGCGCGACCTGCGTGTCGTGCGCGTACGCCTCAAGTTCAGAATAGAATACGTTACGTACGACCATTTAGGGGTTTTCAGGGTCTTTCTTGTTGCTCGCCCATAACTCGACTTAGTGACGTGAAGCAAGCACGTCTGAACCGAAATTATTTATCAACGCTCATAAAAATGAAGGTATACTAATTGTAGAAGGTAGAAGGTGCCGCGTAAACACGCCTAGATTTGCGTCAGTTCAATATTTAAATTGCACTAATCGATTAGCAACTAATGAATTGTACCTGTCTTAGAGTGCTTGCGGTAAGGAGAAGTTGATACTTGGTACCTACTAATTAGTGCGGGTAACAATCCCGTATTAACTTATGCACAAAGACTGACAAAAAAAAAATAGTTACCTATCTCATGCAACCGTTTCTTTCGGAAGATCAACTTGCAGCGATGTGCACCGAGAGTCGGGCCCGAAAACCCCTGTCTTTAAGCTCCTGTTCCATCGCCCGCGATTAACGAAAATGCGAGTAGGTAGAAGTTAGAACTAGCAACTTAAAACGAGTTGGCGAGCAGCGAGTACAGGACGTCGACGTGCTATAACTCGCTGGTATGCGTAGGAGTCTAATTACAATCTTTTGAACGTTTCTTGAGCGAGAAAATCGTTGACAGCTAGTCGCTTCCTCATCTGTGGTACAAACCAAGTCTAAACCAAATACACTCACGTTAATAAACATAACAGACACGCCGAGCACACCGATGACAGTGGAATTCTGCACCAGCGCGTTAACTAAGGCTTCTTTACACCCGATGCCAGCTATCCTTTCGCAAACCCCCGCAGTGTAGGAGAAGCAGCAAGATTTGGGCACCATCATCGTCACCATCTCGTAATCGACCATCACATTAGCCTGCACTATTGACTGGTTGTTAGTGAAGTTGAAGTCCAAATAGTCCATGAATGTGTTACTGCCGCAGCAACCGAACTGGAAAAAATATGAAAGATTATACACATTTCTGGATATCTGGCTAGTCTGCCAGTGACTTTTACGCATTCATTTTTTCCCACCTTGCCAGCACTAAGATCAGCAGTTACCTGCTTGGTTCTTGATGAAAGTTATCTGCAATTATGTTAATTTTTGAGGCTGTTTTCTGAGCTGCTCTCAGACCGGTTTGTTTTTTTTTACAAAATCGAAACCTGATTCACTTTTTCCTCGTATGGAATCAGCTAGCCTTCGCACATAACGCACTTTGAAGTACTTAATGCTATTCAAAGACAAGATGAAATAACATAATAGGTATTATGATGTGATGCCATTGTTTAACAAGGAAGAGCTTTAAGTCGCAATAGAGGACGCTGAGCGTGTTTACTATCCTTTATCCTACGCCAGGCATTAGCCTCGCGTCTCTATCAACTCTTTTGGCGTTTTGAATATGAAAAAGTAAACGATTTGACTCGATGACTGCCTCATCGGTCTACTGGTCACAAGCGTTACTTTTAAGCATGATATCTTGGGTTCTATTCCTGGGTCGGGAAAAGTGTTATTGGGTTTTACCATCTGGAATTTCTCAGTAGTGGCCCGAACTGCCGCAGTAAGCGAAAAGGACGAATTTTGACAAAAAATTTAAAAAAATGAACCTTATTAAACAAAAGAGGCGCATCCATTAAGGCTCATTTTTATCCATTCCCTTTCCTCAGATGCGCCCCTTTTACCAACGGCGGCAGCGGAGTCTGGATTTGTGCCCAGTTAAACATTACTGGCGAAAGGTCTGTACTATAGGTACACTCTGCCCAACTCTACGTGAACTCAACGAGGAATCAAGGCGTGATGTCACGTTATGTTATGCTAAATAGTATAAGAACCTTATTATTACTTACAGTAGCTTGCAGAGCATCAACTTCTTGTTGAATCTCGAGGTCATTATAGCCCCATACTGGTACGTCGATGTAATGCATTATCTTATTAGTGTCCATGGTGAAGGCGATGATTACTGCCGCCAGTTTAATGATGAACACCGTCATCAAGACGCATGCGTACTGAAAAGAGAAGCCTTGCTTAGATGTAGGTACAGACGCCAGCACATGAAGCTACCCGAAACTGTAAAATTTTCCCAATCAACCTTGAACCTTAACCTCGCTTTAGCGATAAAGTTGAAAATCTGTTAAAGAAATTTGACAGATTGTAGTAGCTTGGTGTGCTGGCATCTGTACATTAGTTACCCTACGATGTAAGCACTTGGATGAATCTTAAAATCTGCGTGACACAGAGGATGTTAAACCTTGTCGCGTTGCTATCAATACCAACTAATCACAGTTGGAAAGATTACGGAAGCGACATGGCAATAATGGGCAATTTAACCGTAACAGAATTGGGAAAATACTAGGTTTAGTGAAGCAAGGAGGTAGAGCTGAAAGCTTCAGGAACATCATAAAGTTGATTGCGATAAGCTTTTACTTAAAAAAAAGTAAATTATTAAAGCTCATTGTTCTAGATGTGAAGTTATAGACGGGATCAAATTAAATTGGTTAGCGAAACTCCGCATCGATATCTAAATACGACTAAATGAAAAAGATATGGTTTTTGTTTTTGGGTTAACGACCGTTGTTGGTTCTGTTACTTGAAGTTTGAATTGAGAAAATCAGTTTTATTTGTTTTATCGTGTTAAGATATCGATACCTATCCAACACGCCTGTGAAGTTTACAAAAACAAAACCTTTCTTTTTTTTAAACTGATATTATGTCAAGTGACTACAAACTGCCTGCGATTGATGAACCCAAAAAAATCTTATGTAATTAATTTCTTTTTTTTATCATATTTAGATATCGATATCCATCACGTCTGTGGAGTTTAGCTAGCTAATTCGATTTCACCCTGTATATGCAATGGATTTTGGTATGCATCCCTTGAAAATGTATCTATAAAACTCTCAAAAAACAGAGGGAGAGAGATTTCTTAAGAAATAAGCATCACCTGTGTACCTATTTTTCTGTTCTGTTTTTTTTTTTCTTGTCTGTTTATATATGTGTGTAAATAAATGGTAAAAAATTAAAAATTATTTCAAACGTATCGTTACATTTTACGCACATAAGTAAATAGGTAAGTTCCAAACTGATGACACATACCACATTGACCATGCACGTGCTGAGTTTCAAACTGCCGAAGAATCCGAAGATGGACACGATCAGCAACGCCAGTCCGATGAAGACGCTCATTGCTGATGGGGTCATTAGCCCGCTGATCTGGCCGTCGTAGAAGAAGGAGAAGCCGTGGTAGTGGGAATATACCGAGATTCCCAGGACTACCATCAGCATGGATATTACCTGGAATGGACAGGTAATATTAGGTAAAATAGGTACAGACGCCAGCACATCAAAGCTATCCGAAAATGTCAAATTTTCTCAATCAACTTTGAACCTTATGCTTTAGCGATAAAGTTGAAAATCTATTAAAGAAATTCGACAGATTGTAGTAGCTGCTGTTGCTGGTGTCTGTACTTAGATACTTCGACAGGTTTTGATTTTGTGTAGTAGTGTGGTGAAAAATCTTTGAAACAAACAAAGTTAATGAAAATATTAATGATTGCTAGACCTGCCGGTCGATTCTGGAAAAATCTCACTGTGATAACTAAGGTGAAGTGAGCTTAGAGTGAGCTGTGAGTCATGCTGATGCTAGGGATTGACACTATTAACGCCTCACTCCACGCTCACTTCACCCAAGTTTTCACGGTGAGATGGTTACAGAATCGCACGGCTGTATTTTTAATATTTCTAATTCACGGACTAGATAAATAGTCCGTGTTCTATTTTTGCTTATTGTTATTATCTTTTCTTGTTCTTCTTCTTATTATTTTTATTGTATTGTTATTATGTAATAATTATTAATTCATTTTATTGCTCATTCATGGCATTCATTGCTATTTTTGTTTGTAATATGCGGATAATGTAGTGTGCCACAATATTGTTAACACTCCTTGTATTATTCTTACAACTTGTCATATTTTATATTGTAGCTGTTTATTACATTGAGATGGGATATAACAGGAGATGCCCTGTTATTCTATACACGGTTGTAGGTAGGTGCCAGAGCAGCCATCTTTGTCGCCAAGTTTCGTGGTAGTTCAGCTGTCAAATGGTTGTTTATTTTTTGTATTATTGAGATTTGCGAGAAAATTACGAGGACTTTACCTTTAAAACTGCATGTAAATGTTGAAAAACAGCAATTCAACATGCCTGTGTGTTTTATTGTGAAGTGTGGTGCAAGAAAGAATGAAAATCAACCTCAACTTTCTTTGCACAGGTTAGTAGCCGGTTTTTATGCAATAACACATACAATAATAGACATTCGATGATATAATTGTAACGCGATCATGAATTTATGGCTAAAGTATTGATATTTGGGTGAATTTCCGTATAACAGACCTTTTTATTATTTTGTTAATTCATTCGTTTGTTTACAATAATATGTCATAATAGAATAGTGTTGTACCGTTGCCTAATAGTTTCCGGAACTAGTTCCTCCGCTGGAACGATATCGGTATATTCTGCTATGTTAACATAAATAGTCCTGCGTCTTATTAGCTCCGATTGACCTTGCTAGGTCCGGCCCGTGGTTCACAGCACCAAAATCAAAATATTTCCTTTCACATAAACCTACATGGGCACTTATGAAACGTCAGAAGCTAGATGCACGGTTCCAAATGGTGGTTTCCTATGCAGAAGAACCAGCGAGAAACTCCACGGTTACTCTTTTAAAAACAATTGGCTTTTACAATGTCTTCTATTTTTTTAAGTACCTGGTACTTGTTGACAGGCCTACACTGTCCTCCCCTACCTATTAACATTGTAAAAGCCAATTATTTTGAGTAACCGTGGAGTTTCTTGCCGACTCTTCTCCATAGAAACCACCAATTGGAACCGTGCACATAGCTTCTGACGTTTCCTATTGATTTTAGTTTCATATGCTAATATAATATAGCTGTAACCAAAATTATTTATTGATAAAAATACTTGCACTTTTTATAGGTTTATATTATTAATTAAGTTTATATTATTCATTCACCCTAGTGATTATCTTGTTTTTCAATAGGGTCCGCATACCTAACAGAAACTACTGCTCTCTAGCCTTCCAACCCAAAGGTATAATATGCGAAAGCACCTGTTTTTGGGCATATGGATACATATCTCTTCACGCTGTTTTCCTTCACTTTAATACGTAAACGTGATGCAATTAAAAAGTGTTTTTAATTCTGTGCCGTAAAAACACTTGGCATTAATTTTATTTTCAGGGAAGAAATTTGATTGCGATAATTTGACAGTTTCGGGTAGCTTGATGTGCTGGCGTCTGTACCTATCGATAAATAGTTCATATGAGTCTTTTACGCATAACAAAAGATTAGAAATAAAGTATTTTCGTATACTGTATTTTTATGCAAAATTATAAAGTATGTTTATCGAAAATAAACTAGGATACGTTACTATAAAGTAGGCAACCTTAGTTAGAACGGACTATAAGTTAGTATACTATATTATGATCCAAACGTGATAACTAGTACGACTCGTATTTAGTATCGATACTCGTTATAGTAACACCAATGTTCCTTGATTGATACAACCCTAGCAATGGCAGCCATTTTTTGAGACAATATGAGTTGTAGGTAGGCACCCTTTTTTCGTAGGTATTTCCAGTCCATATATATATGTCTATGGTTTATTATCCCTCAATAAATAAAATAAAATAAAAGTTTATGGTTAAGGATTGAAAAAAGAGGTTTCATCTATTCCGTAGTTAGGTAATTTCGATTCACTAACGGGACCCATTAAAAGCCAACGCCCGGGCCGTTTGCTTGCTTGTCCGCCCGTCTATCTAGTTTTTTTTAACAGGGTAACTAGCCAGTTGGAATTTTCATAAAATACTGTTATGTACTATGACCTCTATCGAACGTTAAATTACGCTTATCGCGATCCGTTCGTGGATGGGTGACCATCCCTTACATACCAAGAACCCTCCTCGTCTGTCATTCTTGGATCTTTGACAGTCGTTACGGGACGTCAGATGCCCGAAAGTCTGACAACCAGTCTTACCAAGGGGTGTCGTGTTACCCAATAACTGGGTTGGGGAGGTCCGATAAGCAGTCGCTCCAAGAAAAATACTGGTATTCAACTGCATCCAGTGTTACTGGAAGCCGACCCCAAGATAGTTGGAAAAAAGCTAGGCAGTTTGTTTATATTTACTATGACTTCTATCTGTGACAAATAAACGTTGAGAAAGTACCTAGTAACGATTCCTGTGGTACGGAATGCATCATGCGCGAGCCCCACTCGCCCTTGGACGGTTTTAATTTCATTTTTTCCAAGAACATCATTGTTTTCCTCGAACGCAATCTTAAATGAGTCATTTCCAGACATGTTTTCCTACCTAGATTATGATATTTTTTATAAATTATTGATAAGATGGTTTATGTGATCGAATACTCAACAAACAATTGAAGGTACTTTCTTCTACATTTGATAAGGATATACAACGTGTAACGTTAAATGCGCAAAACCTCAGACACCCCAACTGATTTTTAATTCAATTGACCTATTTCAGAGAGAAAATAAGTCATTAAAAAATTGTAAACGTTTTATGTGCTGTTTTAGTTTTACTAGCCATTCTGATCGTTTCTTGCGTCTGCGATGACGCTTTATCGAGGAAGGGGTCGTCGCCGGGCTGCTGCGCCGCGCTGACATTGGCTTGCTTGACCTATTAATAAATAGACACGGCAACGTTTTTAATGATGATTTTTTGAAAAATGTGACCTATATTAAAAAGTGGTTCAATTAATTCTGCTCGTTATTCTGATCAAACTATTTTCAGGTTTTGCGCATTTAACGTTACACGTTGTATACAGTGGCCTCCAAAAGTTCGTTGACACTTTTCCATTTCAGCTGTAATGCCACATTATGATTTAAAATTATGGTTTCAAATGTTTGTACTGTATACTAACACATTATTTTTTATTGACTTATTCAACTTCCCATGATAGGGGATTACCTAATAGTTAACTTATCATAGGTGCTGTCTGTCTGTTTGTTCCAGCTAATCTCCGAAACAGCTGGACCGATTTTGACGGGCCTTTCACGGACAGATAGCTGATGGCTGATGTCATAAAGAGTAAAATCGACTTTTTTATATTTTACATTACCGTGGGATAATTTCCGACATCCACGTTAGCGAAACCGCGGATGGAACCTAGTAAGTAATAAATATTTATGACAAGAAAAAACTTATGTCATGTCGAGAACAGACTTGATTAGTTAAACAAATAAAAAAAATTGATTAATAACTTTTTGTCCAGTGGTTTATCATACCTACTTATCGGGAAATTACAGTAAAGAGGGTCAACGTTGATTAACCGATAAAATTATGTACTGATGACACCAATACTAGATTATTCACTAAGGGGATAAAGCAGTGTTTTAATGTCGCGGGTGTTATTTTGAATCCTGAACGCAACGAAGGATTCTAGGGACGAGCGTAGCGCGGGAGTTAAGACTAATTAGGTCATCCCACTTCCAGTGTCATATTTTTTATTTCCAATATTTATGTATTGCGTAATGGTATGCAATAGTTAATACATGTGTTGTCTTGTACAATCATGTTAGTTTAATTTGGTGTGTTGTATTGTCAAGACGTGCATTGATTTAAAATGGAAGATTTAAAAAAATCTATTAATGTAGTGAAGCAACATACATATCTAAAGTTTAGTGCTTTACTCAACTACTCTGGAGGAGTTGCGCACGACTTACTGGTAAAGTGTGTTGGTCGTAACGCCTTAAATAAAAGAACCGTACAGCGATGGCTTGAAATGTACAAACAAGGAAGAACCACAGCTGAAGATGAGCCGCGAGCACCTCGATCATTATCATCGACTAGATTAGAAGCAAGGGACAAAATCAAGGACGCACTTCGTCAGTCACGTAGGGTCAGTGTCAGTGATCTCTCCACTCAACTTAACATTCCTCATTCCACTATACATAGAGTACTCACGGAGGATTTATGTCTGGTCAATATAAAAGTGCAGTGTGGGTGCCCCACACTCTGAACACGGATCAGAAGGAGTTTCGTTATGAAACTGCGCGTAGCCATTTATCGTGGTATCGCCGTAAGAAAAATATACTTAATAGATTCATATGCCTTGATGAAACTTGGGTCGAATTTTATACTCCTCGTCAAAGACATCAGTCACGATGTTGGGTGGAACCGGGCACTTCAGCTGAACATTTACCACTTGCAGAGCTACATACGAAAAATACTACTAATAGTAGCTATGGATGTCAGAGGCATTGCTTTTTGGAGAACTTATGATGAAAATACAACTATGACTGGAGAGCGATATAAGTCATTTTTACAAGAAAATTTTCCTATTTGGCCAGACGAACATCATATAACGAGTCCTATAATTTTACATGATAACGCCAGACCGCACAAATCAAAAATAGTTCAGAATTTAATTGAAGATAAAGGATGGATTGAAATTATTCAGCCGCCATATTCCCCGGATATGAATCCTTGTGATTTGAATTGTTTTGGCCATGTTAAGAGGAAATTGTCGGGTACTCGATACAATAGCAAAAAGGAGTTAGATATTAAACTAAAGAGCATTATTGATGAATTAAATGAAAGTGGTACTTTAAATGGTGTTCAAAATTTGCCAGCAGTCTGGGAGCGAGTGATTAATAGTGGTGGAGATTATTGATTAGTGTCACAAGGTTATATAGTATAGTAGTCAGTTTTTGTAAAATAATAATAATAAAAAAATATGACACTGGAAGTGGGATGACCTAATAGAATCCTGCGTGCAGTGAGGGATTCAATATACCTACTGCCTGTCGGTTATTTTTTTTTTTTTTCAATCTAACTTCATGCATTTTCATCAAAAACAAAATAAATTAATCTTCAATGGGGCGTCAGCCCAAATCCAACATTCAAACGCGGGGGTATACGCGCCACAGCAACCGATCATGACTAAAACCTATGAGGTGAGAACTCTTTGGTCAAACTTTTTTTTTTTTTTTGTTTATGTTTCCATACGATTTTCTCAGTTGACGTTCCAAATTCAAATCACATTAATGGCCAACGGGTCATAATGAAATTCAGTACAATAGCAAGCCCGGCTAGGGCTTAAATTACTTACTTTAGGTTCAATTTGCATGATATATAAATTGACGTTAGCGAGCAGGTGGTGTGAAAAAACATTTTTGCATTTGGACAGACTTCCGACAGCCATGATCAACTACTACTACTAGTTTAAAAAAAATAAAAAAGTCTGAACTTATACATGACACGCAAAGAAGTACAGCCGGTCGATTCTGTAAAAATCCCACCGTGTAATCATAATTGAAGTGAGCACTTAATAGTCTTAATCCCTAGCGAATGACACTCCACGCTCATTCCACGCTCACTTCACCCAAACTTTCACGGTGAGATGGTTACAGAATCGCACGGCAGTTGTATGGTAATCTGAAACGTCTGCAATGCAACTCCTCAAATCGATTATAGATTCCCTATATTTTATAAAATCAAAAGTGTCAGGTCTTATTATCTTCAAACCTTAGGTATCTATATCCTATTCTAATAGATTTCGATTGAATTTGCGGAAGTGACGATTTAAATAAATAAGTATAAGGTGGAAGAGAGGTAAAGTGTAGAAAAGAGGTTTCAGCCCACAGTTTATTTTCAATGCCATGAACTTCAATAGATTTTCTATTTTAGACCTAGCATAGGATAACAGAAAGGTTTACCAGCTAATAATGTGTCAATAGACAACAATGATAGGCCATATCAATCATTATTTTTATCAACGCTGACGTATTTTTGGTGATAGGTATATTAATCGAAAAGAAGTGACGTCACCAAAATAAAATCTTGATATTAAATAAAAAATTCAGTACAAGACTTAACTAACTAAGTAATTGATAACCCAAAGAATAATCGGAAAATGTAGAAGGATATGGAAAGTTTTGTAAATTGCGCTCTTATGCACGAAGTCCACTGAGTATTTTGTTGCGCAATGTGACTTCCTAAGTTTACTGACACAATGTAAACATTGTGTAAAATTTGCAACATTTCATTCGATTATAAGATCGAATGAAATGTTGCAAATTTTTCAAAGCATAAGCTTTGAAAAATTTTTAGGAGAAACTTCTTCAACCCATTTGTGCTACTTTCACGCCTGTTCTCCCCAAAGGCAGAGGCAAATCTAATTACCTAAGTCGGCCAAAGAACCAAGAGAGCAGAGTAATTGAAGAATACCATATGTAGACCCTTCCGCCTGCCCCAAGGTGGACAACATTTGAGAGTAATTCCGGACGCAAGAAAAAAAAATTTAATACTGGTAAAACCTGGGCTGCGCAGTGATAGACCAGTGGTATCGACCCCGACTTACGGTCGTGAGTTCGAACCCAGGCAGGCACTTTACTTTGTGTACCTAATTAATTTCATCCTCACTGCTCTCAAAACGGTGGAGCACAGGAAAACACCGTGAGGAAATCGGCACGTACTAAAACCAAAAATGACTACTAAAAATAACTAAACCGCACTGGGCCCGCATAGTGTCTCACTCCCTCTCATAGAGAGGAGACCTGTGTCCCAGCAGTGATATTATAGGCTGATCTTGCAAAAACTGGGCCGTATAAGACTCGCACATACCAGGGAAGCATGACAAGGACGGGGTACTCAGATGATGATGAATATTACAACTCAACTGCCCAATTTGTTAGCATCTAATATAGACATGAGCAAGAACGGAGGCTAGAATCGTAAGACCATAGTGTGTCCAATTTGTTGAGTTGCGCAATAAACAAAACAATGCGTTATCATTGAGATCTTTATGATCCTAAGTAGGTATTGCATTAATGACTAGCATCCGCCCGCAACTTCGTTTGCGTAGAATTCGCAATTCCCGCCGTTTAAATTCTATTACCCGTTTTCCCGTAGGAATGAAGCATTTTCCCGCGGTAAAAAGTAGCCTATGTTCATCAGGGATAATGTCGGCTTCTAATGGTAAAACATTTTTTTTTAATCGTTACAGTAGTTTCGGAGCCTATTCAATACAAACAAACAATTAAATCTTTCCTCTTTATAATATTAGTGTAGATAGTGTAGGGGTAGACTGAAGGAAGAAACAATGGAAGGACTGTGTGAAGGATGATATGGTTAGGAAGATGGTGCACGACTAATGGCGAAGTATGGAGGAAGGAGATATGTTGCGCCGACCACAAATAAATTCGGATAAGGATAAGATCATGTTCGTGATACTCACAATAAACATAGCCGTGATGGTCAACAATAGAAATCTTATAGATTTCATATTGTACTCCGTTTCCGTCTTAGTGAAATGCATCCCCGAATTGTTCGCCACTGCCGTCGCAGATGCAGGAGCAGATGCGACCGTCATTTTCTTTTCTTTTTTTTAATTTATCACTTATAAAACGACTAAGCGGTTCCTTAGCCAACACGTTACAGCCGAGTATCTTAGTGATAACTAAAATGAAATCTGATAACGATTGTTTTACACATTCACGAACACAGTGTGTTTTCCAACTACGTGCACTGATTACGTAGAGCCTTTAAAATTCACTTGTGCGTGTCTCACTTGAAGATTGAAATGAAGCGTGTTTTACTGAAGAAATAGCTAATTAAAAACAACGTTATTTTACAAAGGCTTTCTGTTTTAATCGTTCATACCTACATAAGATTATTATCGCAAGCTATATTTTAAATGTTCGTAATTAATGCACTCGTACGATGTGGAATTGTCTAATTTGGATATACAAAAACAATTTTAGCACAATTTTTCTTTGTTTTTCGTACTTAAAATAATTCTACTTCACGACTTCGGTAACGAGCTGCAATCTACTAACGGTAACTGGTAATATCGATACCTATGGGTTATATTTGACCTTTAGACATTGAGCTTATTAAATATTAATATCATGGTCCGCGGTTGTCGTGTTTGTATTGACCGGTATGTGTGGTACAAGCTGAGCTCCTGCCAGTACTAACGTACCGTAGACAAATGACGGTAACGTGTCCTATTTTAGATAATAGGCGACTTATCATTTGAAATCTGGCAAACAAACTTTTCAAATATGGCCCTTAGAAAGTGCTAAAATTGCCAAAGTGACACATTTATTACGTTAATGTTGATAATATTTCATCAACCAATTTTCTATTACCTAAAGGCAATTTTCTCTGAAACTTTTAGTGTAAGAATAGTGAACTTCAATACGGTTAACACATTTTCGAAATCCTAACTTACATACTAATAATATCCCTTCAACTGTCAAGAAATCTTCTAGAGATCGGTAACAATAGAAATAGTAGATTGTTATACAAGGGTCGAAACGAATCAATTCACATACGAGGTATTTATACTATAGGCCGAGTAGGAATTGATGACTTTCACCTGTGTTAAACACTCTACTTTTCATTTAGAACATAAGGTAAGTTAAAAATTGTAGTTATTTTAAAATATGTATTGGGGGCTGTTCATGTATTACGTAAGACGATTTGAGAGGGGGGGGTCCAAACTAGTGTTATTTTTTCTTACGTGGGGGGTGGGAGGGGTCTAAACTAATCTTACGTAAGATCACCAAAGTAAGCAAAAATTATAAGTTTTTAATTTTTTTTTGCTACTATTTGCAATTTTGGTAGATACCTACTGATCTTACGAAAGGGGGAGGGTGTCGGGGGTCAGAAAGTGGTCACAATTGTCTTACGTAATAAATGAACAGCCCCTTGATAATAACATGAATAGTACTTAATTAATAGTCTTTTTTAAATTTTAAATTTGGGACACATCGGGTCACTGCCGCGGGCCGTCATACATTTTTTTTTAATTCACTCTGGCTGTTTAGATTTCGTAGCTGACTACCTAACCAAATTTAGTTCTATTTTTAAAATTCATTCCCGTCCTAGAGAGCGAAGCAATACTATGAGTCTTTCCCGCCCAAAGGTGGGAAGCAGCGTCTTCCACCCGCTATTAGGATCAAACAAGCACTAATTTTCGAGTATGAGAAATTAAAAAGGAATTCTGTCTTATTAGTGACAGTTGAGGTAGTCTAAATGAGAAAGTAACTCTGCCTGTTCACGCCTTAATGGCAGAACGGATATCGATGAAACTGTGCATAAAGGTAAACCTAGGTTAGGACATGGGATACTTTCAATCCCAGTAGTACGACACCACACTGGCCAAGCTGCGACCAACAGTTGTTGATGGATAAGTTTGCTAAATAAAGGCGATTGATTACGTCTTATAAGTACAGACGACAGCAGTAGGTTCAAAGTAGTTTGGGAAAATTCGAAAGATTCGGGTTGCTTGATGTGCTGGCGTCTGTACCAAGATAAACCTATCAGTAGCATATTATATTATGTATCGAACTAGCATGTACAAGTGCCATGTAAATATGCGTATCTAGTAAATATAAAAATATAGAGGTACATAAGGATTTCAGGATGATAAGAACATCCATTCGCTTATCGCTTGAACCTATCGGTTATCGCTGATATTGCTGTATATTTTATAGAAAAGTCGGGTAGATAAGTATCGACAAACTATAATATTTTACATTTTTTCTTTGTTGTTTTTCAAAACCGGGCATGTCGAATGTCCTAAGCTCCTCAGTACGTAAAGGCATTCGGGTTTTTTTGTTAACCCTTAAATTGATTTAGTCCGTTTTAAAGGCGCTGTTTTAACACTCCTAAGCACTGTATAATATAATATGCCATGTCCGTTTTATGTGACGTAGTTTCATGTACCACAACTGCACATATAATGGACAATTTCCGTTTTATTAGACATTGTAAAAACAATAAAAAAAAATACAAAAAAAAAAAAAAATTCTTTATCCTCTTTTCTATCCTAATTTCAACCCATATAATACGCAATTTCAACATTATACACACAAGAAATCTAAGAGTGACAATTTAAGGGTTAAATCAAAAGTTACTAAATCAAATTAGGCTGAGAATCAGCACTGTTTAAACGTCAAAATTACATAAGACAGTCTCGCAAAACGCCGCCAGCCCTTCACAACGTTAATAGTTCTTTAGCTGGGAAGAAGAGCTGGCGCAAAATACTCCTCGGCAGAGGAGAGTTCCCTAGCGTTCAGTTAAAATGATTCACTTTATTCGAAATCAAAGGTCTCAATTCAATTATGCTTTTAATATCAAACAAGGCGAATCATTTTAATAACCGGGATATACAGTGTGTCCGGACATGGACTAGCGATATTCTAAATACTTAAATATAAGCTATTTTAAAGTACAATTACACTATAGGCTTAGGTCCAATATACTTCCCCGCTATGTGGCAGCCATTTTGTTTTTTTTGTTGAAGTATGCTCTATGCGAGTACAAAAAAAATCATATATCTCAAAGTTTTAGTCATACTGAGATAAAAATAGGCTTATTCGAAAGGCAATAATATTGTCTACCGTCTGCACTACAAAGCAATATGTTCACAATTCCATAACTTTTGAAAAAAAATGTGAAAGTCGAAAAAAAAAACAAAAAATTATGCAATTCAACCAATAATTGTTAATTACTACAAAAACAACCCCGAGAGCTTTTTTATTTTTTATACTAGATCGACAGTTTTTGAGCTAAGCTACAATACAACATAAAATTCACAATTGTATGTCTAATACTTTAAGAGTTATTGTTGTATGAACATAGCGTATGCGCAAGCACAAAAGGCCTTTGTCGGAACCCTAAACAGGAAATCATTAAAAAAACATAACATTCATATTGAATTTTATTTAATGTTTTTTCCAATATTAAATGAAGATTAAAATATCTAAAGCAGTTGCTCAAAGTGGCCACCTCCAGCTTGTAGACACACTACGGCTCTCTGTGCCACCTGGGTTGATGAGCGCCTAATTAAATCCAAATCGGATCTAATTTCTTCGGCGGCTGCCATAATTTTTGCGACGAGTTCTTCCCTGGTATTTGGAACTGTAGCGTATACTTTTTGTTTCATATGACCCCACAAAAAATAATCCAAGGGTGTCAAATCGGGTGAGCGAGGCGGCCACGCTACTACACCACCACGACCGATCCACGGCTGTAGATTATTATTTAAATATTCTCTCACTGCTCGAGAAAAATGCGCGGGTGCACCATCGAGCTGGAACCACATACGCCGACGGTATGATAGAGGTAGGTCCATGAGGCTGTCCGCAAACTGTGTCTGTAAGAATTCTAAAAATCTAGCGCCGTTTAATGTAGGTGGCAATTCCAATGGCCCTATCAGCCTATCGTTGATTATGCCGGCCCACACATTTACTGAGAATTCATGTTGAAATGAGCTTGGGCGCACCGCCCTTGGATTTGCGGAGCACCAGAGATGGTCGTTTCTGTGGTTTGTAATCCCAGCTCTTGTAAATTTGGCTTTATCAGTCCACAGTATTCTTTGTAAAAAATTACGGTTCTGTCTCAAATTTCTATTTATCCACGAACAAAACACAGATCTCGCAGCAAAATCTGGTTCGATCACGTCTTGAACCCGTCGAAAATGATAAGGGTGTAACCCTTCTCTTTTCAAAATTCTCCATACATGCCACTTAGACATTCGAAGTTGCACTGAAATCCGTCTAACGCTTAGTCTAGGATCATTGGTTATTAGTCTAAGCACTTCTTCTTCATCTTCGGGCGATACCAAGCGATTGCGTTCATTAACAGCTCTTTGAATACCTCTTTCCGCTAATCTTGAATGCACGTCGATAAAAGTTTGGCGACTCGGTGTAGGCCTGTTAGGGTACCTTCGTCGATATTCTTGTACAGCCAAATTTGCACTTCCATTGCAAAAGCCATACACAAAGTGTATGTCAGCAATATGTTGCGATGAATATTGACGCTGTGCCATACTTTATCACACTTTTAAATACAAAACACTAACGCAGCACGTAAACAGCACGGACGGTAAGTGAAAGTAGCGATAGCGATCACAACGCAGGGCGAGGGACAACTAAACTAACCCAACTAATAATTTGTCCTTAAAACTGATTTTGTTTCAGGTAGTGGACTAATACGTTCTATCTCGCTTACTCACGGTAGTAACGAACAGTATTTCTCGCCTGCTCTCAGATGGAATACAGTGAATGCCATAAATGACACTCTGGCGGTTAACAAAGACGTTTTGTGCTTGCGCATACGCTATGTTCAAACAACAATAACTCTTAAAGTATTAAACATACAGTTGTGAATTTTATGTTGCATTGTAGCGTAGCTCAAAAACTGTCGATCTAGTATAAAAAATAAAAAAGTTCTCGGGGTTGTTTTTGTAGTAATTAACCATTATTGGTTGAATTGCATAATTTTTTGATTTTTTTTTCGACTTTCACATTTTTTTTCAAAAGTTATGGAATTGTGAACACATTGCTTTGTAATGCAGACGGTAGACAATATTATTGCCTTCCGAATAAGCCTATTTTTATCTCAGTATGACTAAAACTTTGAGATATATGATTTTTTTTGTACTCGCATAGAGCATATTTCAACAAAAAAAACAAAATGGCTGCCACATAGCGGGGAAGTGTATTGGACCCAAGCCTATAGTGTAATAGTACTTTAAAATAGCTTATATTTAAGTATTTAGAATATCGCTAGTCCATGTCCGGACACACTGTATAACACCTTTGTCTTTCTCGATTAGTTACCTTCCTTACTTTACATCAATCCCTAGGGGATTTAAGGGAATTTGTTTCTAATTAAACCCTTGTCTGTTGTTGGTAGCCAGACATGATTTGATTATCTACTATGTTGCTATCAAGCGTTCATTCTCAGATCGTGATACTTTTTGTTCAATGATAGTCCCAGTTACATTCACTGGGAGCTCGTGACTAAACAGCTGCATGGATCGATCGAAACTTAACCTCGCGGTCCAGGCAGATTGATTGATTCACTTTGACCCATAATTTATTATATGCCAGTAGGGTCCAGAAAAACAGTGCTACAGAAAAGCACTAGGCTTCCAGACATCGGTTCTAGCAGCAGGAGGGGAGCGCCCATGTCAGCCATGTATGTAGCCTATTTGGAGAACGGTAACCGATACTTTAAGGAAGTGGAAAAAAAATAGTTTAAGTGTGTGTTTAAGGGAGTGGAAAGAAGTGGTGAAAATGAATAAAGAAAATGAAAAAAAAAAAGAAAATGAACGAATACCATAGGAAAAAAAATAACAGCACTTTCCCACATTTAGTTGATTTATACATACAAGGTGTAACGTTAAATGCGCAAAACCTGAAAATGGTTTGATCAAAATAACGAGCAGAATTAATTGAACCACTTTTTAATATAGGTCACATTTTTCAAAAAATCTTCATTAAAACGTGGCCATGTCTATTTATTAACTGTTCAAGCAACGCAATGTCAGTGCGGCGCAGCGGTGACGACTCCTCCCTCGATAAAGCTTCGTCGCAGACGCAAGAAACTATCAGAATGGCAAAACTAAAACAGCACATAAAACCTTTTTTATGACTTATTTTCTCTCTGATATAGGTCAATTGAATTAAAAATCAGTTGGTGTGTCTGAGGTTTTGCGCATTTAACGTTACACGTTGTATATGCGAACATAATATTATTATGTCTGGAGCAGCTGATTTATTTTTGCGATTAAAGGCTCTACTGGCGCGTTATAATAGATTTCGGATGCGTTGTTGCTTGCCACACAGCTGCGTTTTTATGAAGGAACACAAGCGTCCTACTTCTACCGTGTCGTTATTATCGCAGAAGTGAGTAACTTCGTGGCCGTTCTAATAAAAAAAATACTGAAAACAGATATCGCAATAACGCATCCGATGACTGATAATAACGCACCTGTGGGGGAGAGCCTTTTTTTTTGTGTGGGAAATTATCATAACTTCTCCGCTCTGGGCGGAGCGGGAGGGTGTGTCAGACTTTTACTGACTAAAACCCGCCCGTGTTCCTTCAGTTGCCTGTGCCAAGGGCCACGGTTACTTTTTCGAACAATCCGCGACCCTGGCAGGTGGGGGAGAGCCTTTAGGAGTTGTTGTTATAGTACCTAAAACTTGTCAGTTTTATGATTCACTCCTATAAAGTACCCGTGTCCTTTGTTTAACCTAACACCTAATATACAAAATTATTTTTAGTATATTGCAAACCTGAATATAGTTTGTTCAGAATAAGTAACTGAATCGATTCCAATAATTATTACACCATGTTATATTTTGTCCCAAAAATATTTAAAAAAGGTAACATGTTGGACACCGAGCGACACTAAGTACATATCCGCAATCATATGCGCACAACACAGGTGTCACAGCCGGTCGGCCGGCGGCGGCGCGTGTTAAGTGTTAACCAACTTTTTATAGGGACATACAGGGTAACATGTTTATAATTTTGTGATTTTTCATGATACAATTTTGAAATTTTGTACATAGATTCTTTACATAAAAATACTAGACACGTGTTCCGGGTTTCGCATATACTAATGTTGAATATGCTTTAAAACCACGATACAAAAACACACATTATTGACAGGAATATCAATAATACTGATTTTATTTACTGCTAAGGGCCCATGAGCAACTTAGTTGTCCGGCAACTTTTTTGTCTCTGTCGCAGTCTCCTCGCCGAGATTTGGAAAATGCGCACATGGGAGCAGCGACAGCAATCCTACTTTTTTTTAATTTTTGGTTGAGCGGCAACTGGCTAGCCGGCAACTTTTTTGCCGCCGTGCGCGCACTCGCATTGCAACCAATAGCCGGGCGACAGTTGCGTCCAAAAATGTCTCCCAGATGTCGCGTCACTACATGCGCGCACTTTTATATAAACCCGTAGACTTGATGTGAGAGACAAATTTAGTTGCGGAGACAAAAATTGCTGGTGGGTGCTCTCCATAAAGGTGATCGCTTCCATATTTAGATTTGGATAGGTAAATAAAAACACGAAAATATTGTATAAATAAAAATATTTCTTTCTTTACAATACTTTTATAATACTTACTTACTGATAAAAATAGTGATAAAATATATTAAGTAATTTAGGATTTCTATCAATTTTTATATGGCTTTTAATAATCTTACAAAGAAATAAACTTGGTGAAGTGGCAGAAAATATAGGTAAGAAGAAGATAGGTAATTGGACATAGTCAATAAAGTTTGTGAAAAAAAAAGCTGAGAACACGTGGAAGGTTTTTGCACCTAAAAGTATAATTTCACAGAGATTTATAATATTAAAAATGACTTATTTTATCATATTTAGGTACTAAGCAATAAGTATCTACTTTTATCACAAACCGATATGTGTTCGTGCCAATTTTCGATGGGCACGATTTCCCTACTAGTATAGGAAAATATATTTGGTGTGATTTTTCCTAAAATAAAAATAAAATCCTGGTTCCGTAAATCATATGTACGTTTGTAACACCCTACAATTGACTTTGTAGCGTACTTTAATAAATATAAAACAAAAAGTGCTATCACAATAACTTGGTTCTATAAACCTAATTTTTTAATCTTCGAACTAGGACCAAGGCACTGTTCGTACAGCCTCTACTTAGGCGGTCGTTTGTCCGTGGAATGGGACATAGATAACTGGTGCTTTTTTCTCTTGATTAGGGTTGAGGGAGGTGTAGGCGTTGATCACGCGCTCCTGGATCTCCCACCGTCTGCGTTCTCGTTCGGATTTCGCCTTGCGGATCGAACTGGCCAGCGAGAATGAGAACACAATGCCGATAATCTGAAATTCGATAAGATAAACGTGAATATTTATGATATGGGAAATGAGTACTAGATTTTTGGCGTGCTGATAAAACAGTAGGATCGATTTTATCGTGTTTTTGTAGGTGTTACATATTCTTTAACAAAACCATGCTAAAATTTGTGCTAAAATGTCGTTGTTATAAACGTAACAGATGCTCGAGTCTTATTAAATCAATTTATTTGTACTCCAATTACTTTGTTCGAAGGACGTCGTTGCCACGTCATCAGACATAATATGTGTTTTTTCTTATATCCATGCTTGTCACATATTTGTCGGACAGCAAGGTAATCGAGAATGACATCATGCATGACCATCAAAGTAACACGTATTTTAGTAACATCATATTATTTTTTAGTGATATGGTCAGCAAGTCCAAATACGAGATTATTAATCTTCTTTGGAAACTGGGTTACGGCAAAGTTGTCTTCTAAATAGGCAGCAACCCTATTCATAAATCCAAAATCGGCTCAGCCAATCACTGTCCACTGCTGGACATAGTCCTCTCAACTTGAGCTACAGCGCCCGGCCCTGTTCATGCAAAATTCTTTTCTTCCAACTGGCCAGCATGAAAAATGTAACTGGCCGCTACGACCTTCAGAAAGAAGGTCCGTACACGTGCACTTCTGAGGATATAAAAAACGCCACTGATGCCGCGGCTGGCGTGGCCTCCTAAGTACTGGGCCCAAATTTTTCATTTGCGATCGAGTCGAAATAAAGAAGAAGTAAGAAGTCACAAAAACTAACCTGAATGAAAGCAATGGTCATTGCTCCAGCGCCCAACAGACCAGCACTCTGGTAGACCAAATAGAAGACCCTGGGAAGGCATCCATTGGCATACAGCTTCGTGCACTCGGCGATTTCAATATCCGCAATGATTTCGTAACGGGACTCGGCACAGCACGAGTTGGGGACGGTGATGTTGCTGATGGAGATGCCTGAGGTTCCCTGAGGAGGTTGCACGACGCTCCAGTCCATGTAGCTGTCGACACCGCAGCAGTTCAGCTGGAAGGTGGTGAGAAATTGGTTAGTTTTTGAGTTTTAATAAGGTACATTTTTAGACTAAAGAGATACGGCCTGGAATAGAAAACATTACGTAGACACAGTGCCCGTTCACCTGCACCTCGGATGACCTAAAGAATGCCACTAGTGCCGCAATCAACGTGGCCACCTACAGGGCTCAAACTATATTAAAAAAAAAACCAACGAGGGGTGTTGCCATCGACACAAAAAGAAGAATAAGACATAGAAAGACATTCTAATTTTATTTTTTGAGTAACTTGTGAAAACAACTCCTGCTGTACAGCCAGTAGTAAAACAACAGTGTAACATAACAAGCTCCTGTCTACTGAAGTCCGCCTTTGTATGTACCTTTTGTGCGAGAAGTTTAAATAAATAAATAAATACAAGTAGGTAATGATGAAAAGACAAGAATTAAGTTTGGACAATTAAGGTGTTTTAAAAAAAAAGTTAAATTCGTTTCTAACCGTACTTTATTAATTTCCTTGCTGCAGTCGTTACAGTTGACCGAGCACAAAACTAAATTGTTACAACGGGAAAATAGTGACTAAGTAGCGTTTTACAGCTGAATAAAATGGCTTGACACAATTATTTCGGGCAGATAAAGTTAAAACATTGTGTAATTTCTTTGTTTCAAGGGAAAAAACCTACACTGCGCAAACGCATCGTCTTATCAAACCACTAAAACAAAATGTGGTTAGTAAAAATATAATATTACATTATATCATCATCATCTGCCTGCCTTTTCCCAATCACGTTGGGGCGGCTTCCAGTCTAACCGGATGCAGCTGTATACCAGTATTTTACATGGAGCAACCGCCCATCTGACCTCCACAACCCAGTTACTGGGTAATACGATACCCCTTGGTAAGACTGGTTGTCAGACGTTTGGGCTTCTGACTACTCGTAACGACTGTCAAAGATCCACGAATGACAGCCGGGACCAACAGCTTAACGTGCTTTCCGAGGCACGGAGGGGTTTTGGTATGTAAAGATGGTCACCCATCCACAGACCAACCGCGGCAAGCGTAGCTCAACCTGATCGATCGACCTGTGCGGCTGTTATTATTTAGCCACGGGCCCCTCTTATAATAATATTATATAATATTATATACGTGTTTGTGTACCTGTGCCCACTAAAAGGTTACCAAAGTCATGATCATAAAAACAGTCGATTTTCCTCAATAATTATATTATTCTATCTTGTAAACACACATTTTTTCCTTAATAAAGTTTCATTTTAAATATCCTCTTTTAAGGATATTTTACAATAGCAGAGTGCTGAGTGTAAAAGGACAACTGACTCACAAACTCACAAATCTATTGAGCTTTATTTGAAGATAAATACATGATCCTATAAATGTAACCAAGTGCCTCAAATGACTACAATAGATAGTTATTGATAATAAAGCTGAAGAGTTTGTTTGTTTGTTTGTTTGAACGCGGTAATCTCTGGAACTACCAGACGGGTTAAAAAAAAAGTTTGGCATTTGATAGCCCGATGCTTGAGGAAGGTTAGGAGCCGAGCAAAAAGAAAAAAAGTCAGAAAGAAAGTCGGTAAGCGAAAACGAAGTAATAGCGCGGGCGGGCGATATGATGCGACGCAGTGGGGGGTGGTGGGTGGGGAGCCCAAATTTCGGGCAGAAGCTAGTATTGCCACGGTGATCACTCCACGCGTGTTCAGCGGACAAGATAAAATTTGGTCATTGAGCACGCATTCGTGTGGGATGGACAATGTGTCCCTATATATTTTGTTCCTTTAAATATTATTTAGTAATTTTTCAACGTACAAAAATCTACCATTAAAATGTCCCTCAAATCACAAATGCACTAATGAATGCAAATGTGACAGGGAAAGCTGCTCATAAATTCTAACATAACGAAGATCAACGAATAAATTAAGAAGAGTGAATGAATGAATGAAACGAATGAGATATGGGAACTAAGGAACTACAGTCCTTTCAGACCTATTTTACCTGTGACAGCAGCAACCCAGCATCAAGTAGTGATTTTGACAGTGATCGGAGGTAAAATTACTGGCAATGGACTCTAACTCGAGTTTAAGAACTAGCATTCAACTGAGGGAAGACGAAACCACTGCACTGTCAAGAGCCCGTAAAATAAAAATGAATCTTGTACAGACGACAGCACATCAAGCTATTACAATCTGTCAAATTTTTTTAATAGATTTTCTACTTTATCGCTAAAGCATAAGGTTCAAAGTTGATTGGGAAAATTTGACAGTTTCGGATAACTTGATGTGCTGGCGTCTGTACCTAAGTATTATCATAATCCGCCTATAACGTTCCCACTGCTGGGACACAGGCCTCCTCTCTGTGAGAGGGAGTGGGCCATAATGCACCACACGAGCCCAGTGCGGGTTGGTAGATGACACATGTTTTCGAAATTTTGGTTCAAGTTCATGCCGGTTTCCTCACGATGTTTTCCATTACCGTTTTGAGAGCAGTGGTGATGAAATAATTCTCAACAACTACCCTTAAATTTGTTCAATATTAATCACTACATAGTATATAACAAAGTCGCTTCCCTGTCTGTCTGTCCCTATATATGCTTAGATCTTTAAAACTACGCAACGGATTTTGATGCGTTTTTTTTTAATAGATAGAGTGATTCAAGAGGAAGGTTTATATATATAATACATGCATAATATAGTAGAGGAACACTGATAATTTTAGAGGTTTCTAATGTAATGTCGTAAATAAACACATTTTTTTGCGCTTACATTGCAAACGCTGGCTGAACCCGTCGAGATAGATCAAAATAATGTACTACATTATTGTACACCTTAAAAAGGTCTACAAAAAAGTCCGCGATGTTATATGCCTATCTCTTAGGGATAACCCACAATAACCATTTTTATCTTATACTTTTTACGAGAAATAATGGCTCTAAAATTATCAGTTTCTCCATTGCACCCGTGCGAAGCCGGGGCGGGTCGCTAGTATGAAATAAAGTAATCACACAATGAATAATCCATGGTCATTATCAATGGACGTAACGTTGGTATTTCTATATTGATCGTTGAATATTCTCTTAAAGACAAGTCCAAGAATACAACTTACCCTGCTCTGAATGAAGTCAAAAGCGTCTTCGACCTCTTCGTTCTGATAGTAGTACGGCAGTGTGACCCTCAGCTTCTCATCCAGCATGCCGGTGACTTGCGATCGGAGGCTGTAGGCTGCGATGGCGGCTGCGATCTCCAGGATGAAGACCACACTGAGGATGACTGCGAACTGATAAATAATGATGCTTCATTACAAAGTTGCAAAAAAAAAAATGGGAGAGAAGAAAATAGCGCAATTTTTTAAAATAAGTTTATATTAGTAAACGTGCAAGTATCGTCTGCATTGACAATAGTTCTTATATATACTCAGACTATAATATTCCCACTGCTGGGACACAGGTCTCCTCTCTGTGAGAGGGGGTGGGCCGTCATCTGCCACGCGGTCCCAGTGTGGGTTGGTAGATGTCACATGTCTAGTTGTAGGACATGCCGGTTTCCTCACGATGTTTTCCTTCACCGTTATGAGAGCAGTGCCCAGGGGCAGGCCTGTTGGTCTAGTGGTCAGTGTCCCTGACTACTATACGCAAGGTCGTGGGTTCGATTCCCACCCAGGACAAATGTTTCTGTGATGAGCGACGATCATTTGTTCTTTGTCTGGGTGTAATTTATCTATAATATAATAATAACATATTTATTCAAAAATTATAAGGCATGAAAATTAGTACAGTTTTGCTTAAATAAAAATTGTATTGCTAAGACTTACGTGCCTGAACTAGGTATTCCTGTGTTTCAGGCGAGAAGAGCTAAACTAGTCTTTTAAAATTAATAAATAAACAAAAGTTGAAAATGGACAAATAATTATATGTTGAGTAGCTTAAATCTTACTATCTATATTTGGTAAATATTTAACATAGGTAAAAATTGTATACCTATATTTACTTTAACACAGTTAGTAAATTTTCTGTTTCTTCATAAGACATACTTTGGAGAGCATCCTTGAGGATTCTCTTACAATTTGTATAGTTCACAGAATAAATGTTTGCTTTCGAATTTAGTCTATTATACAGGAGAGGTCCGAGGTACAGGTAAAATTTGGATATAAAAGCATGTTTTGTTGAAATTTGTGGGCAAACTATATCTTTACGTCTTTTATTAGTATATGTAGCGCTGTAGGGTAGAGCTTTGTGTTGTTTTAATACAATGCCCATGATAAATAGCTGTCGAACTGTTAATACTTCACAAGATTTGTACAGGAGGTTAGTAGGAAAAAGGAAAGGGCGGAAAGTAGACACTTTGAGAATCGCCCTCTGGGCTCTCTCGATGGTTGATGTCTGTATTTAGAAATATATATGTATGTTTATCAGTTGTCTAGTACTCATAGCACAAGCTCTGCTTAGTTTGTGACTAGATGGCGTTGTATGAAAGTTGTGGAATATCATTATTATTATTATTATAGTGGTGATGAAATAATTTATTCAAAGTAAAGCGCCTGTCTGGGTAACAACTCGTATTTGTGGCTGTTACCAGTGGGCCAGCACTGCTGTCTTGTTCTTCTAGCCCTTTCAAAAAGAAACTGAGGTTTGACCCTGTTTGTCAGGGGACGTTAAATAAAAAAAAGTTTAGGTACATCTAGAGAAAATTCTTAGAAAAATTACTGTGCTCGTCACTGTAAAGTGAGTGCAAGTGACATGTACAGACAATTTTCTGAGTGAGATTGGGAAAAATTCACTTTTTCTCCAATAAATTTTACTGTACGGCATAAGAATTTTTACTGTGCTACTGTGCATGGTAATTTTTCCATTACCACTCAAATGCACTCAGATTATGAGACAGCACAGTAATTTTTCTAAGATTTTTCTCTCCGTGTATAGACACTATACTGTCCTTGACTGTACTTACAGTATATGGGACCTACAACTATATCTATACTATTATAAAGAGGCAAAATGTTGTTTATTTGTATGTAGAGGGTATGTAGAGGGGATCTACTACTCGGATCTAAAAATATTGCATTTGATACCCCAATTCTTTGGGATGGCTATTTGACGTCTTGCTATGATCATTAGGAGTCAAGTAAAAAAAAAAAAAACTATGCGAAAACGAAGTGATAGCGCGGGCGGGTGATACGATGTGGCGGTATGGGGCTAGGGTATAAGAACTTCACGCAGACTAAGTCACTGGCAGATGCTAGTCAAGTACAAGAAAAATTGGAGCGTCGTCTCTATGTGCCATTGACACTCGTCGAAGCTCCATCACCCTAATTGCATAACAAACAATTCAATCACAATCCGCATTATTTTGAAGGATATTGTTAATTCATTGCTTCCTGTATTCGAAAAATTTGTCTGCTCAACACGATGCTGGAATTATGAAAGAAGAAAGGGACAAAACTAAGGTTTTTAGGAGAGCAAAAATAGGGTATTTTTCATACAAAACTAACGATAATTTTTCAACTATTATGTTTTATGTAAAAAGTATATAGGACAAAGTTTCTTAGAAACCTTCATTTTTTTTAAGCTAAAATAGCAAAATATCAATAAAACCTATAGTTTTAATGTATAATTCATTTTCGACGAAATGTCCCTTACGTTATTTCATATTAAAAAAAAAAAAAAACAACAACAACAACGAACAACACACAACAACGAACATCGAACAAGGTAAATAACGCAATGCATATTGTTGAACTGTCAAAATTAAAGCCATTCTTACTGTCAGTGTGTTACGTAATTACCCCATTGGTGACATTTTTATTCCTGTAAAATATTTTTGATTACTTACAATATTAACCAAGCAGGTGCTCTCCTTCATTGCGCCCACGCATCCAAAGAGAGACACGAACAGCATGATGATGCCGATGGCGATGACGAAGGTGGCCGGGGAGAAGAACTTGTCGTCGAGGAAGAAGGACACGTCATGGTAGATAGCGTAGATCGTCGTGCCCACTGATATTATTAATGCTGAAGTTAGCTGGAAAGAAAGAAATATTCAATAAATACGAGAATAGCAGAATAGAATTAGAATCAGCATCGCCATACAACGTGGTAATGCTGCCAGCCTTTTGGGCATTTTTCCCGCTGACAACGATGCGGACGAATTTTTTTATGCTTTTCATTATTATTTTAAGTCTGTAGCTTATATTGTAAATATTAATGCGAGTAGGTTGGAAGGGAATTGTACCGAAGTAGGCGGTGCAGTAACTGTTAAATAATCATAATAAATTGTCATTTCCAAAATCTATTTTTTTTTTAAATCGTGTAATTATCGTCTTACATCGTGCAAACTAAGTTATTGCCTTCAAGTAGACACGAATTTACGTTTTGTTTTTTTTTTTCTTCAATGTTATTAAACCAAATAAGAAAATTAAAGTAACTCTCAATTTTACCGCGCGCCCGATAAGCAATCCATTAATCGCTGAGTTCAAACCATGAAGCAACTTGGCAACGTGATGAACTACGTTTACATAGAGAATATGTTGTTATAATAAATAGTCTTTGCGTGTTTACCTAATTTTTCCTACTACGAAAAAAGAGCGCGCGGCGAGACGTTGCAAATCGCTCGCCTACGCGCACGTATGTGCATCCATTTTCTTATTTACTGTATAGCACGCTGAAGCAGATATTTTAATTGGTCAGACCTATTCAGTTTCATTATGTAAACTCGTATATGTATAGTGGTCCGTGTCGATACGACAGAAAAAATCGTTTTAAAACTAACGCCTGCTTGCTGCACGGGATTACGATTCTTCATAAAAGTTTTCTGTATTTAGTTTGTACACACAATCAATACTTTAATAGTAGTTTTACTTGTTTACAATACCAATAACGCATGGCACGCAGGAGACATAAATACTATTTATAACTAGTATTAATAACTACCTAGGTATTGTTGTATCCCGAGGAGGAAAAGAGACCAATTATACTGAATGATTTCTTTTTCAGGCTCCAAATTTTTACAGAGGCGAGACATAGGCCTGTTCTCTTCGAGAGAGAATGGG
Source organism: Eremobia ochroleuca (assembly GCA_949629135.1). Taxonomy (NCBI): domain Eukaryota; kingdom Metazoa; phylum Arthropoda; class Insecta; order Lepidoptera; family Noctuidae; genus Eremobia; species Eremobia ochroleuca. The sequence continues at coordinate 4,096,074 of OX451396.1, read as the reverse complement.
GGCAGTATCCCACGTGGGACCTGTGCGGATTGGTAGATGTCGCATGTCCTCGATTGTTTGGTTCTAGGACATGCCGGTTTCCTCACGATGTTTTCCTTCACCGTTTTGCGAGCAATTGAATATTTTTCCTTTGTTAATAGTAGTTACGGAGTTAATCTAAGTTAAATAATTAAATTAAATTATTAAGTTCACTTAGAACAGGGCAATTCTCATATTTTTGAAACGTTCCCATTCTGTTCTATTTTCTCTATGGCAATGGTGCCGATGTCGACAATTCTGCCAATTTCAGACGTGATAAGAGAAACCGTGCGAAGAGAAAAAAAAAATCTAAAGTCAGTAGTAAGTTAATCAATAAATCGTTGAATTTAATATGAAACTAGTTGACGAGTATTATATATAGTAGGTACACTGAAACGAACTAATAAAAAATATTGTTAATTATATTACCTATTAAATAGTACAGACGCCAGCTCATCAAGCTACCCGAAACTGTCAAACTTTCCCAATCAACTTTGAACCCTATGCTTTAGGTATAAAGTTGAAAATCGGTTAAAGAAATTTGATAGATTGTAGTAGCTTGATGTGCTGGCGTCTGTACATAAATGATCACACAAATATCATCAGCCTCAATCTGTCAAAAAAACCTTTATGTTACCTCAATTTTTGACAAGATTTTGATATTGATGATATTGCGACTTGAATTTGAACGTTTTTTAAGACGAGAACATTTTTAAAAACGTTCTCATTTTAATCTGTCAAAAATACAATCAGTTTACAAACATTTCTAATAAGTTTTTGACATTGATGCTCGCTGAGATGAGATTGTGAGGCGTTTTTTAAGTACGAGAATTGGCCCTCCGGCCCTCCGGTCTTCCGATGACTGAAGACGACTACCGTGTCATTTAGTAGGTAAGAATCTGACAACCGTACGCATCTATTGTTAAGAATTCCATAACTAAATCAAGAAACAAATACTCGTCCATCAAGAGCCATCACTCAGATTTTAATCATTGTTATTTAAAATAACGAGATACATAATAGCTGTCTGTCAAATCTCAAGACAGTTCTTTGTGCGAAATAACGACAATAGCCAACGTTAGGCCGAAGAAAGCAATTTTTTTTTTTTTTTTGTTTCGGCGTTGAAAATCCTCATGGATGTCCGCCGCTCTGGGGCGGGCGGCGGCGTCTGAGACTCTTACTGACTGAAAACCACCCCGGTGTCTCACCTACGCTACGCTGGGGGTCGCGGGAACGAACGATACTACCGCAACCCCCGGCTGGTGCTGGCCTGCACCTGCGGGCCTCCTCGTGTCAGGGGGGGGAGTGAGGTGTTAAACTCCCCCGCGTAAGAGAGGCGCGCGTGGAACACTACGCGCCGCCGTCGCGGGTCCTGACGTGCGGGGGGCGACGGACGTCCCCAAGTCCGTCGCCCCTGGACCCATTTAGGGGGGCTGGAAGAGGGCGTTGTCCGCCCTCCGCCGACGCCCAGTGCGCCTGCTGCGGGCCGGGTGAGGGGACGAGATCTCCCTCTCCCTTTCCGCAGCCTCCTTCTGCGAGACGACTGTTTCGCAGAAGGAAACCACCGCGTCCCAGGACTCTTCGCTGCCGACCATAGACTCGACGCGTTGGATGATGATAAGTATGGTCATAGTCACGGGAAAAGTCTGGATGAGGGACGCACGGAGCCAGCAAGGAAGGTGGAAACAAAGGACGCCTATACCCAGCTGTGGGTGATTCCGGGCTGAATTGATGATGATGATGAATGTCTACTAAAGCGCAAAAATGTTTTTGCCCGTTGCTAAAAAATAACAGTCGCACAGGTCGAACCATCAGGTTAAGCTACACTTGCCGCGGTTGATCCGTGGATGGGTGACCATCTTTATATACCGAGACTCCTCCGTGCCTCGGAAAGCACGTTAAGCCGTTGGTACCGGCTGTCATTCGTGGATCTTTGACACTCGTTACGGGTAGTCAGAAGCCCGAAAATCTGACAACCAGTCTTACCAAGGAGTATCGTATTACCTAGATACTGGGTTGTGGAGGTCAGATAAGAGCCCGAAAATCTGACAACCAGTCTTACCAAGGGTATCGTAGGTATTACCCAGTAACTGGGTTGTGGAGGTCAGATAGGCAGTCGCTCCATGTAAAATACTGGTATTCAGCTGCATCCGGTTAGACTGGAAGCCGACTCCAACATAGTTGAGAAAAGGCTCGATTTCTCTAATTGCCCCGTTGGTCTCGTGGTTGCAAGCGCGACTGCTGAGCGTGGGGTCCTGTGTCGGTGTGTGTTGTTGAGTTGTTCCATTAGGAATTTCTTAGTAACAGCCCGGAGTTTGGAAATTCGCGGTGTGATACCCCCTCGGAAAGCATGTTTAGCTAGCCCTACGCTTGATCTCTCTCCGATCGTGTCGGATTGCCATCCCATCGGAATATGAGAGTGAGGTAAGAAGGAGTGCACCTGTGTCTGCGCGCATTCTTGTGCTCTATGATATCTCCCGCGCCGAAGACTAATCCCCGTTGAGATTGGCCGCCGTGGCCGAAATACGGTCTGGAGGACTTTTTTTTAGCTCTCTAGGACTCTAGCAGCTCACATTGCTGCTCTAGCTAGAGTGTCTGTCATCCTCTACATTTATTGTTCTATCTAGGAGAGTCTTGGTGTGTGACCAGCGAGGTAATTGCGTAACACACTCTCGGTAGAAAGAATCGCTTTCATTTTGACAGTTCAACAACATTCATTGCGTTATTTACATTGTTGAGCAGACGAATTGTTCGAACTTAAGAAGAAATGGGTTAGCAATTTCCTTCAAAAGGATTCAGATTGTGATTGATATAGTGTTACGCTATTAGGGTACAGAGGGCCTAGACAAGGGACAATCGCTTTCGAAGCGTTTCGTATTTCTACAACAGTCTTTTATCAAGAGTGACATCACCTTTTCGGCAGCTTACGACAACGTTTTTTGTCTTTTCCACGTAGATAGGATTTCACCTTGTCTAGGCCCTTAGGCATAGTTACACATTTTACCAAAGTATATATTTACCAAACATAAGACTGTACGTTAGTCTTCTTATGAAACTCCATAATATTGATTGGATAACAATAAAGCAAAGTGGCCACGAACGAGCCAGGGCCTTGACATTTGAGTGGACGCTGAAAATCGATACACTCGTAACCAACCGCTTAAGTCATTGTGCAGAGGTCGTAGAATTCCTTTCAGTTTACATCAGCTTATAAACTGAAAATAACATACTTAAAAGTATTTTTTATGTTTTGATTAAACAGAGCTGTTAATTTATTAGCTGCAGTACGCATTGCCTAAGTACTTGTAGTAAGGACTGGGAGAAAATCACGCTATGAAAACATGACTATTGCTGGGATGAAATAGCTTAAAATCTATCGACGTACAACTCTAGACTTGTCTGACTTTATGGTTCACCTACAATCAG